>CM040405.1:104042296-104722296 GCA_022702515.1 Ilyophis sp. 1 JC-2022
ACAGTTGATTCAGCTCAGCAGTTCTGGTGTCTTTGGTTTACATTGGTTTCTGTTTTATGATGGAAAAACAGCAGGGTCTGTGACTCCTGTTCAGTAACATTCAAAAGATGCACCCACTTCTCACCCATTGCTGCAGGGATGTCGAACTCCAGTCCTCGGGGGCCACGGTGTCTATACGGTTTTGTGGTTTCCTTCCAGTTAGTAGTTTAAGTCTTGGAAATAAGTTGTATGAAGTCTTTAGCCAATTAGTGACTTAATGAATAATTAAAGTGTTTAAACACCAAAAACCAGGAGGCATTGAAGCCTTCCAAGAATAGTTTGCGATCCCTGCTATACTGTGTCCAGCCTCCAAGTCCAGACACTCATATCATCTGTTGCCCTGGACCTGCCACCAACCCTCTTCAGCTCATCCAGAATGCTGCTGATTAGCTTATCTGCAGCTGCCAAACATGCTATAGCATTTCACCCTCTGTTCATCCTTCTGTCCACTGCTTCATGAGTTGACTCTGGTGCCAACTAACAATCTGTAGTGTCACCAATTACTTATATTCAGGCTTTTATCTATTTTTGCTTATGTGGTCTGTGCAGTTTTACTTTCACTGTACGCTTGTTTTAGTTTGTAGCCTTTGCTATATACACTTGAACATGACGGTGTGTTCATTGCAACATTGCTTAACTCGGTTGAATTTGATTTAACCATTGTGCTTTTCTGTGCTGTTTTTGTATACGGCCATTCTTCTAGCCTTCAAGTGCTAAATGAAAAGATTGTGAGCGTTAACACAAACTGAAATGAGCAAAGGCACCGTTTGTCACTATCTTGTGGTTCTGTGCTTCACAAAGTGTAAGCGGACTAGGGTCTATAATTCTCTGGCTTGTTGTTGATAGGTCCCTCAGTGGGTACTGAGTTTGATCCGTGCAGTGCGATCTCTGAGATATACGGCTACATCCGCGAATATTCCGCCGGACTACAGGTGATGCGGCCTCGTTGAAGAGGAGAAGATGGATTTCGCAGAGTGTTACCAACACACGTGTTCCGCTGTGGCGCTGGCGGTGCGGGAAGGGAACCACCGTCTCATGAGTAAACTGGTCCAGAAGGGCTACAGCGCGGACGTCATCGACAACCGCGGGTGGAACCCGCTCCACGAGGCCGCCTTCCACGGCTCTTACGAGTGCACGCGCGCGCTGATAAAAACGGGTAAGGAATAAGCAGGTGGCTTACCTGGCCTATATCCAGGGTCCCCTACCATGTATCTGGAGATCCATGAGGTCAGCTGTTTTTTATTGTTACTCAGCACCTAATAAATCAATTACAGCAGTTGATTACACAGTTCGTTCACCTCCCATTGTTTCTTGGGTCTGAATTGGCTGCTTATTTTTGCTGTGGAAACAAAAAAAACAGCAGACTCCAGGGCTAGGGACCGCTATTATATCAAGTGTATATCAAGTATACTCAGGACCAGGGCTAGGGCCCGCTATTATAACAAGTGTATATCAAATATACAGGAGTGTAAGCTTTGTCTGTTAGGAAAAATGTCAAACCAACTTTGGATTAAGGAATCTAAAACACCCTTTTCCCCCGTCCACTTGACTGTTTTTAACTAGTGTTTGTCCTTTTGGTGTCGTGCTTATTAACGTTGAGAGAACCAAGTGACTAACAATATATATGGTTTGATGGCTGCCCCACTGTAGGTCACTTTGTGACTTGACATCTACTTGGAAAAGATGTAGATTGTCAGAGCGTTGTATGAATCGGATGCATTTGTCATAAAAACAATATTGTTGTATTGTGGGGAGATGCAGCCCCCCACCAGAATTATTGGCAACTTCAATTAATATGAGCAAAACGTGCAGGATTAAATTCAGTTTATAAAATATCAAAAAGGGAAACGGCAGCGGCTGGGGATGGAACCGTCGAGTTGACTGCCACCTGCCCAAGTCAAGCAAGCTTGTGTTCAGCTATATTTTTCATGCCTGCCGTGGCAATATTCCTATAATGTGGTCACTAAAGGTGCTGTCTAGTACGATAACAGGTTTTTAATGTTTGTCACTTAATGTTGTAGAGATGTCGTAAGTAAAAAAAATCAAGTTTGTTTACATAAATCTTTCGCTTTTTAAAGTTGTATAGTTAATGATTTTCTGCCTGTGTGAGGGTGCAGCCGGCCGATCGCTCCAAGGAGCATTGGAGCGAGTCATAACGTGTGTGGGAAATGTATTCCGAAAAAACCTACCTAGTAGCAGGCCTACCCGCTTTTTCACAGGCTTGCCCAAAAATGTATTTCTGCCTACGCCACAGCCCTAGAATACTGCCATTCTTTGGTTGATACTTTGCACAGATATATACTCAGTTGGTGTACTTCAGGAGGAAGTATTATTCGATAAAAAGACATTAAAAGTTATTTATGACAACAGACAAAAAAAAGTCACGTGTGGATGCTGTGGGAGTCAGTAGTTCATTTATTTCTGGGATTAGAAAGTGAGAGACTATTTAAGTGCTGAAAGGACCCCCCGAGGGGCCGGGAAACACTTTATCGTGAGAAGACGGAAGCATTGTTAACACCGCAACCCTCCCCCCTCCCTTAGCACAATCCAACTGCAGGCGCCGGGATTACGTCAACTCCCCGGCACACGATTCGACAACGCCTCTCTTCCTGGCGGCTCAGCAGGGCCACGCCCGGGTGGCGAAGGCTCTCCTGCGGGCCGGCGCCGATGCCAACCGGGTCACGGACGACGACGCCAGCCCGCTCTTCACAGGTAAGGGCCCGGACGCACAGACGGAGGAGGCGAGCGTCTATAGACGTTTGAGTTTTCAGTGACGATTTGTTAAAATTCATAAATTGAGTTTTGTTTTGTTTTTTCTCCTGAGAAAAGCATTTGTGAGAAATAAGGGGATAATCTGTGGATTCTGTGGGTCAACCTAACCTGTTTGTCCTGTGGAGTTGGTGGCGATTATAATTATTCTTTATATTATTAGCATTAGTATCACGATTATTGGTGTAGCAGACATCGTTTCTTAGAGTGGATCACACCGATGATTCTTCTCCTTATTTGATGTTTGCTGATATGTGGGCGTCTTTCTCCGTCTGTTGTGAGCAGCGGTGTCCAATGGCCACACCGAGGTAGCGGAGCTGTTGGTTAGCAACGGGGCGGAGGTCAACAGGCCGCACTCTGTGTCCGGCTGGAGCTGCCTGCACCAGGCTGCGTTTAAGGTACTTTCTGGGCCCACCTCTGCATCCACACAAAGGGGCCAGAACCGGACTTCGTTGTTGAAACTAACTTCCTTCTTGAGTGTGTTGCTTTCTGGCGCCAGTGTGATTGGCTCCAGTATAAATCTTTCAGGCCCATTTTTCATTGCAAGTCAATGGTACCAAATGCGGTCAAAATACAAAGTCAGTAAGTTTTTTCCACAAGAGCAATAGGTGCTTTTTCTTTGTCCGATGTCTCCCCATGTGCCTATTTGTTAAATTGTTGTGTCGTTTGGACAATATATTATTATTTCTTTGACCAATCCGTGACAGTTTGCCGCACTTCCTAGTGACTAGTATCTCACACGCTTAGTGGACGAACCGGACACGGCCCGGACTTAATGACCATACAAGGGTCCCCCTGCTTCCTACTGCGCAGTCTGGCTCCAATTTTTGTACAACATGGCAGCACTTCCGCGGCTTCAAAACTCTTTTCGCAAGCCCGTGGAAAGTCGATGGTTGACGTCACAGTCACTTTATCCATATTTGTTTTCTGGTCTACGATCCACACCCACCTCCAATCTGCTATGTCCACCACTACTGCCTCCACATCCTCCTCCACCCACTATGCCCCGGTGTATCTACACTTCAAGTTCCAGCCACACGTCCTCCACCTATTCTGTTCTAGTCTAATTCTGTTATTTCAGATGTCCTCTGCCGCAGCCTTACTTGATAAACGTGGTCGTGAGTCACCACTAGATGTAGCTGTCTATGCATCCGAATGACATCTCTTTGGAGTCCTTTTAATACAGTCGTTCAATCGGAGAGTACACGGTACGCAGTTTTGCACAGAGACATATTCACTGCTGGGGATAAAGCATGTTTGTTACGCCTATGGAAATGGCTACAGTCAGTGTAAATCATCTGTGGTAATTAAAATTAAAGATGCAATTGCTTTCCATTTCTCTTTTCATAGGTCTACATCTCCCTTATATCTTTTCATTGGTATTACTGCAGGTACATGAACGTCCTCTTTCTGTTCCGAATGATTGACCGCGTCTGTAGGATTATACATCAGCGGTAGAAAACAAATTTTGCGAATAAATAAATTTGTCGTAACAAGAGTCACGTTTCTTAGACCCGCACGTTAAATTTGTGCTTTGGAAACCGAATCCAAGACCAGTAGTTTGCGGGTTCTAGCTCTGCTCGAGGCCTCGCTGTTCACCGCTTAGTTGGGACAGTTTTGTTAATCTGGCTGCTTTTGATTGGGTACTCTGTGATGGAAGATCTGCCAGGTGTGGGTGGAATCTGAAGAGACTCATCAGAGAACGGAGGGTTTTGTTTTTTCTCTTTGATGTCGTGCAAATAAGGCAAATAAGGTTCCTCCCGCTGGGAAAGGCGAGCGTTTGGTGGATGGGTGGAAAGTAAGCGGTGGCGGCGGTGGAAGGCCTGACAGGATGAGCGGATTACGCAGCGCCTGTGTGAATGCTGAACGGCGGCACGTTGCCGGTAATCTGCTGACAGTCGGCCTGCTTTAGTGCTGCAGTGGGAAGACTGGACTGCACATCAGGGATGGCTGCTGCTATCTCCACTTGAAAGAAGTGCATCAGTCAAACTATTACTACTATTACCACTACTACTGCTACTACTATTACTGCTACTACTAGGACTGCTACTGCTACTATGACTGCTACTACTATTACTGCTACTGCTATTATGACTGCTACTACTAGGACTGCTACTGCTATTATGACTGCTACTACTATGACTGCTACTACTATTACTGCTACTACTAGGACTGCTACTGCAACTACTACAGCTGCTACTAGTACTGCTACTACTAGTACTACTATTACTACTACTGCTACTATTACTACTACTATGACAACTGCTACTACGACTAAAACAAATCTTAACAATTTTAATCTTATATTTTGAGTTTTGAATATAAATTGCTAAATAAGACAAAAGATTGCCTGTGGGGTGAGAGTTTTACTCACTTCAAGATTTGCCAGTGGGGTAAGACTATTTCACTTGTCAAGCAAAAAGTGACAAAACAAGCTAATATTTTCCACTTAAATATAAAAAAATTAAAAAAGTTTTTTTTAATTTATAATAGAAAATTTTAAATTATAATAGAAAATTATTTCTCATTATTATTATTAACAACAAATTTATTATATAATTGCTGTTGGCAGTGTTATTAAACTTTGCTGGTGGCTGACAGGTAAAAAAACTAAACAATAGTATATAAAGAACGTGTTGACCGTGTTATTAAACTGCCTGGCTGGACAGCATCGTAGACCCAGCCCAATCGCGTAGTTAATCCACCTTTAATCTTGAGACTAATCAAACTGAATTGCCTGCATCTCACTCAAGTTATTATACTTATTTAGCATTAACATTAAGGCAGTTGCTAACCCCTTTCATTTTCTTCTTTCTGCAACTGTACTTCCTATGTGTGCATTTTGACGCTTCGGAGAGAAGTATCACATAGCCTCTTAATTTGTGTCTTGCGTTTCATCTCCTCCGAGTCAAATCAATGAGACAACTGGTTGTTATACAAGTGGTCATAAAAAGCGTTCGCCGCCTCAACATTAGAACGTCTATTTCTGCGTCCGTGTAACTTGATATTTATACAATATATATAGTTTGCAGTCCCGCTTATTTAGCTTTGTTTCCTCCTACCCGCCACCTGCTTCATATCTCAGTCTGGCGGGCCGTCGTGACTCACCGTGCCTCCTGTTCCTTATGCTCTTTATATGTCTTGCTTTGTTGTTCGTTTTCTCAGGGCCATGCTGAAATTGTGCGGTTCCTGGTGGGCGTGGCTCACGTGAGCGCCATCGACGACTTCGAGATCACGCCTCTGTTTGTGGCGGCGCAGTACGGACAGAGGCGGTGTCTGGAGATCCTAGCCGACGCAGGTAACGGACGTGCCAGCAATGCTGGTCACGCGGCGCACGTTCTCTGACTGTCTGCCGCGGCGGGGGTGTGGGGCGGCGGCCGTGTCGCGTACCGCTGCGGGTGCCGTTTGTGTAGTGTAGCGCGGTGGTATGTCTGAAGTTTGGATGTTTATTACTGCATAAGGTATAATTAAAGGCAAAAAGACAAAAAGAACGACAAAAGACCACGTGATGGTGATGATCGTTATTGCAATCGACGATTATCGCTGCGGTATATCGCCCAGCTCTAGTCCATAGTGGCGACATGAAGCGATGCCGTCGTGACGTGACTGCCCCCCCCCCGTGCCCTCCACAGGAGCGAATGTGAACTGCCAGTCACATGACCTGGCCACGCCCATGCTGATCGCGTCACAGGAGGGACACCTGGATTGCGTGGAGGCGCTGCTGGACCGCGGGGCTGACCCGAACCTCTACTGCAACGACGACAAGTGGCAGCTTCCCGCCCATGCCGCCGCCGAGTTCGGCCACGTCAGGTACTTCCGAACGCCGCCCCCCCTCCAATTTCTGTGGCTGCGTCCCAAGGTCACCCATCAAGCCCACAAACCCTCAGTTTAGCAGTCAACCAATCAATCAGTGAAAGGGACACGCCCGGGACACATTTTTCAAAACGAAAGCTCAATGTGTGTCGGTGTGAGGCTGCTCAAAATGGCTGTTAAAGCCCTCGATGAAAGGGGAATGGACTGTTACCCAGCAGAAAAGGGACCAGATTCAGACTTCCAAAAATCCACCACGCTCAATGCCCGTTCTCCAAAAACAGCGGGAGGAAGTATTTCTGCTTTTAGACATGCTGGACTGTGAGCTGTTACATCACACGTAGAAAAACCAAAGTAAGTCTCACCTCTTCCCCTGCAAAGTGAGATCGCTTACTGAGAAGGCCTCCTGTGGACTTGAGTTCTTATAGGGTACACTTTGGAGAGCAGCCTCACACCAAGTATTAAAGCTACAGTAGGCAAGTTTGAAAATATACAAGGCAAAAAGACTTCCCCCCTTTTGTACTCCTCCCTCCTATCTCTCTCCTAAGCCCCTCCCACCAAAGTATGCTCCAGTGCATGCACTGAGGAGGATCTTTTGCCCTGATTGGTCGCTACATAGCTAGCCTTGATTGTTTTGTTTTTGGAAGACTGGCTTTAGATTTTTGGACAGCCTAGTACAGAGCCCAGGACACTCACAGAAGTGAGATTTTTTCTCTGAACACTTGATTTATTGATAGCTGCTGGAATGTAATGTGCAAATTTAGTAACTTTGCCAAAATTATATTGAAAAAAATCTTGCCTACTGCACCTTTAAGGAAGATTTTCTTTTTTACATAAACAAAATCTGCTACCCTAACCGTTGCCAGGGAGTTGCATGACTATAGTTTCTCACAAGACCTTTGAGAATTAAATGGCAACGTAGGAAGGTGTTAACATGCAGTGTGTCTATTATCATACCAATTTGGTAGCCCAATAAAGAGGCACTCCATATGTGGTCATAAAAGTATGAATGCTGCACTAGCAAATGCTTTGAATACAAACCACAATAACATCAGCATGTGAATTTCTATACAGAAAAAATTGTAAAACTGCAAAATGAACAAGAAAATCCAACAGATTATAAAAAAATTATAAAATACTAGCCTATATCTGGTAAATTGGAGATTATTTGCCGGAAAAGCCCTTTGTTAATCAAACCTTTCAAATCGCCCATAGGAGGAATGACCAAGGAAAAATATTCCTCTTCTCTGTGAAGGACAAAATCTCACAGGGAATCCCAGTTTCAAAGGGAACTAGTTTCAAGGACCAAGAGGAAGGAGGAAGGAAACCAGGCCACACATTTTCTAGACTGTAGATTCTCTAGATCAGCTACTCACCTCTTTATTCCTTACACTGAATGTTTCCTCAACTAAAATAAAAAAAAATTGCAAGTGGCACAGTTACAAATATTCACTAATGGGTGTGAGCTAGGACAATACCAGTGGCATTGGAAATTCCTCTTCGATAGTATCCATAAACTGCAACACTAGCACAAAAAACTCCTGTTACCACCAGGAGCCTCCTACTGTGAGAAAGTTTGGATTGGAGGAGTGCAGGATTTGGCCAGCTGGTTAGCGTAGAAGATCTGTAGTAAGATCTTTCTTTGACTGGAACTGCAGATGGGCCAACCAGATATTCAGCTCTGTCTTAGCATTGAGTCGTCTGTCTACCGCGGAATTAGAAACATTTCAATCTGGTCTACCTTGGTTGTGTGCTATAAACTGGCACCGGAGACATCCGTTGCCACCTGGTAGCCGCTGTCTTTAGGAGGTTGGGAGGACAGAAGGAGTGCAGGAGCTGACCATCTGGTTTGTCTATCGAATCTGTGATCTATCTTAATAAGCGGTGTGAATGGCATGTGGTTTGGCTCCGCCCAATGGGCTCTCCCAGGTCACTGACAGCCCAGCTGGCGTCTTCCGACAGGGTCCTGGAGCGCTTGCTGGCCGTGACAGACCGCGTGTGTGACCGTGCCGTGGGGAAGGTCAGTCCGGTGTACTCGGCCGTCCTGAGGGGCCAGTCGGACACCCTGCGGGTTTTACTGAGGGAGGGGTACAGCCCCGATGCCCAGGAGTGCCCTGCCTATGGGTACTCTTCCCCACTGGCCGCAGCACTCTGCACCTGTGCTATGAGGTACTGTGTGTGTGTGTGTGTGTGTGTGTGTGTTTTTGTTTGTGTTTGTATTTGCGTATGAGTGTGTATCCGTGCATCAGAGCGAGAAGGCATTGAAGGGCCATATATATACAGGTGCAGCTCAAAAAATTAGAATATTGTGGAAAAGTTCAATATTTTTTGTCACTCATTTCAGAAAGTGAAACTCATATATTATATAGATTCATTACACATAGAGTGAAATATTGAATGCCTTTATTTCTTGTAATTTTGATGATTATGGCTTACAGCTAATGAAACCCAAAATTCAGTGTCTCAGAAAATTAGAATATTTTGCTTTAACATATTTTTAAAGTATCATATTTAATATTTGGTCACATATCCTTTGCATGCTGTTACTTCCTGAAGTCTGTGACCAATCAACATCAAAAGACTCTCGATATCTTATTTTCAGGTACTGTTACAAGCGATACTATAACCTCTCTGCATTTGAACTGATCTCTATGGGAATTGGGGGGTGAGACTAGATTCAGCTGTAAATTACACTGGTACAGTATGGAACACATGGCTGGCTAAATGGCTGTAAGTCATCAAGGGTCTGAGCTATTGAACGAGCCCCAAACCATCACTCTGTTGCCAGATATGGAGTAGATGTGGATGGATCACTGCAAGGGTTATTTCTCCTGACTCATTTTCCTATAGAACTCTATGGGGGAAAAAGTCAGGAGAAACAACCCTTAAAGGGATCCATCCACATCTACTCCATATCTGGCCGCAGAGTGATGGTTTGGGGCTCGTTTGATACCTTAGACCCTTGATGACGTACAGCCATTTCGCCAGTCATGTGTTCCATACTGTAGCAGCGTAATTTACAGCTGAATCTAGTCTTACCCCCCAATTCTCATAGAGATCAGTTCAAATGCAGAGAGGTTATAGTATCGCTTGTAACAGTACCTGAAAATAAGATATCGAGAGTCTTTTGATGTTGATTGGTCACAGACTTCAGGAAGTAACAGCATGCAAAGGATATGCCACCAAATATTAAATATGATACTTAAAAAATATGTTAAAGCAAAATATTCTAATTTTCTGAGACACTGAATTTGGGTTTTCATTAGCTGTAAGCCATAATAATTAAAATTACAAAAAATAAAGGCTTGAAATATTTCACTCTATGTGTAATGAATCTATATAATATATGAGTTGCACTTTCTGAAATGAGTGACAAAAAATATTGAACTTTTTCACGATATTCAAATTTTTTGAGCTGCACCTGTATATTTGAATGTGTGTGTTTGTTTCTGTGTGTGTGTGTGTGTGTGTGTGTGTGTGTGTGTGTGTGTGTGTGTGTTTGCGCACATGCGCGCATTTGTGTGCTTGCTTTTGTGTGTGTGTGTGTGTGTGTGTGTATGTATGTGTGTTTTTGTGTGTGTATGTGTACCCGTGTGTGCACACATTTGTGTGCGCGTGTGTGTGTGTCGTGGGAGGTGCCCCCTGTACTCGCCCACATTCCTTTATTGTACGCCGCTGTGTAAAGCAGAGCAAGGCCTTGTGGAGGGCTTCAGTCCAGCAGGTTTTACAGGCGTCATAATCTTATTACTCCGAGTAGTGCTTAAAACGGCTGAGTGCAGACCATAATTAACTGGAC
The DNA here is from genome assembly GCA_022702515.1 of Ilyophis sp. 1 JC-2022. Lineage (NCBI taxonomy): Eukaryota > Metazoa > Chordata > Actinopteri > Anguilliformes > Synaphobranchidae > Ilyophis > Ilyophis sp. 1 JC-2022. The sequence goes on from CM040405.1 coordinate 104,052,711, forward strand.
CCGGTGCTGAATGCGCTGGTGCTGAACGGGTCTACTCTGAAGGGAGGTCTGTCGGGACAGGGGTGGGTGCCCCTTGTTTTTACTTCAGTTGCAGTCTTAATTATTTTGACATTTAGCAGTTGCCCTTTTTTACTGGATGAATTGCAGTTTTACACGTGTGGGTGTGGGTGTGTACGGCGGGATGTTTGTGTTTGCCGGAGCAGTCTTGGTTAGATAGCCTCGCGCCTCTCGAAATAACCTAGCACTCCGCGCCGCCGCCTTCCGCTACGCTGGCGCATTCGCGGACCGGTTCGATCTCGCGATTCCCATCGAATCCTCCAGCCGCCGCTTCTTGTCTTTTATTTCCGTGGCGTCCGTACCGGAACATCCGGTCTAGCGATTCCGCTTCTGCGGCCGGAACTGCGGAGTTAGAACTCCTCCGACCTTGGAGGTCGGCTTGGGGGACCTTTTGGATGTTGAATTGTGCTGATACTGGTTATTCCTGGGCCATCTGGTCGACATAATTTGCATTGAGGATTCATGAGGGCATGCGGGAGACAGCAAGAGCGGTGGTAATGAATGAGCCCGGCAGAGCCCGCTGCGGAAAAGCAGCGTCTGACTGGATCCCTTCAGCTTCAGCGCTGCAGCCGGTGAGCACGGGGCAGGGGACGACCACTTGGTGGCAGTGTGGACACAGCGGGGAGAGACTGAGAGGCGAAGAGGAGGAGAGTGGCAGGCAGGGGGCAGGAGAACAACAGGGAAAGAGGGAGGGAGGCGTGGTCTTTAGTTATTTTTTCACCGTCATTGTGGGTGTGTGCACACTTGCTGTCTCACATTCCACCCTATACACACACATTATCTTCAATATATATATATGTATATCAATACATGTATGTATGTATATTTATTGTTTGTGTGTGTGTGTGTGTGTATATATATATATATATATATATATATATATATATATATACAGTATGTAGTGAGTAAAAATATCTTGGTAGAATATTTATCAGAGTTAAGAAATTAACATCCCAGCATGCTCAGGGTTGAGTGCAAAAATGCTTGGCATGCTTGTTGCCTATAATTGTGGCTAGCCTGGCTAGAGGACCAGGCCTCATTCACTTCCAAAGAGTGGTGATCTTTGGCCTGCGTTTGGCATTGAAGCAGCTCAACTTGCTTAAGTTTCAGGAGGAACAGTATTTTTAAGGTTACACCCACACGGAACTCTGAAGGAGAGGCATAATCTTTATGTCTGAGGTCGGAACGCATACTCCTGGATCATGATTCGCTGGAGGTGTAAAGCTATACTGACGAGCAACTCTAAATCAATTGACTGCAAAAGGCAGGGGTAGGCAACCCTGGTCCTGGAGTCCTGGTGAAATTTCTGGTTTTTGTTCCATCTGAGCTTGATCGCAAGAGTTTGTTGGAAGATTAAAAAGTCTGAGCCTGAATATTCTGAATCGTGAAATGCAGAGTGCCTCCAGCACATGGCTACCTGCATTCTTTACACCTGATTAATTCAAAATGAGTATAGTTATAGGTTTGGATGGTGCAAAAACCAGGACTGTCTCTAGCACTCCAGGACCAGGCTTGCCTACCCCTGGTCTAAGGCGTGAACAAACAAGTTTATCAACAACGGTCTGACGAGATCTTGTGTCTGTGGACACGAGCTATTCTGGCAGCACATGGTGGACCAGTGCCTTATTGAGGCTACGGCTACACTAGCCACTTAATGTGAATTTTGAAATCAGGATTTCAGGAACCCCGCACAAGGGCGTGCACAGATGAGGAGGCAACAGCAGAGGCGTGCTAATGCGAATATGCTAATGCGAGTATTTAGCTTCTGGGCGCATCAGCTGTTTCGGTGGAGAGGAGGGTGTGGGAACGTAGCCATCGCCGGTGGAATCATGTTGCGCATAATTTACACGGCTTGCGACTGGGTTCTCAATTTCCGCACACGAAGGCGCGCCTTCAACCGCGCTCGTGTACAGCTGCTGCCTCGTTTGTACCGTCAGCGTACTCGCCTCCATATCTGCGGCCGTATCTGCGCACAAACGAGCGGCTATTGCGCTCTCGCGGGTTTTCCACAGGGTCGTGCTACTGTGCCGTCGGTCGTTTGTTTTGGGGTGAGCATGAGGCGCCTGATGCCCTCCTCGGAGCGAGAGGCCTCGCGTAAAACGTGGGTGCAAACAATTTACCCTTTTTTCCCGGCGAATGCGCTTTGAGATGTCCGATTACGTCCGGAACCACGAGCGATTCCCATCACAAGGTGAGCTACGCTACCGCGCCAAGCGGTTCAACAGATCCGAACCCAGTGCTAACAAAATTTGATTTGTGCGCGTCCAGACCTGTCACTTAATGCAGCCTACCGTCATTGCATTGAAATGACTAGTGTAACCGTAGCCTAAGAGACTTCATGTAGGTTTCTCCACCATTTTGACCACTACTTCTACATTTATATCTCAACAAAGAAATACAAAAATGAAAATTAAATGTACACTTAGACATACAAAGCACTGTTTATAAGTCATTGATTAAAACTTGCAAAACAAATATCTCTCCCATTAAAAAAGATTGATATGAAAATAGGGCTAAAAAATAATTTAAAAATATTGGCTATCATAGCTCGCACGAGCTCTATTCCAATGAAATGCTACCCAATGTTTCCTCAATTATTTAATGTAGCTTGGCCCTGTGTTTTTTCCCCATCTTACCATCTGAAGAGAATGTGGTCATTCACACTTTTCATGAGGTCAGAAGGTACAGAAGTTAATGTTTTTAAGTGATGATGAGAGTCTGTGGTCATTGTGGTTATTTCTGTAGGAAAATAACGGTGCTGTGTAGGTATGGGGCAAGCCCTAACTTGGCGGATTGCATACCTGCCATCCCAGTAATAATACACATATTAGTATTTGCACATACGCATACACGGAGACTCATCGGTCCCTTTCTTTATTCTGTCTGGGTTAGTGCGGAGATCCGAGGCCGTGTCCCGGGACTGGTGAGGGTGCTGCTGGAGGCCGGGGCGTGTGTGGATGGCAGCCTGTATGCCCAGTGTCTGCAGCAGGACCTCCCCTACCTGCTGGAGCCCCTCCTGGACCGTGGAGGCGTGCCCGCGGGGGAGCACCTGGTCGAGCTGGTCCGGACCAGCCTGGGCCACCTCCACAGCGCCGCCGTGTGGCTCCCGCTGCTGCTGCGGGCTGGCCTTGACCCCGCGCTGTTCCTGCAGGACGCCTTGTGAGTGCTCACTGTGTGTGTGTGTGTGTGTGCGCATTATGTTACATTACATTCATTTGGCAGAAAGCAATGTACAATAAGTGCATACTAAAAGTCTGTGAAGCAACTACAAACGGGTCAGATAAAGCACATTTCGATCATAACGTAGCAGCTACCCACAGACATGAACATTGAGTATACTACACAAAGTAAGTTCTGTCTTAAGGATAAGTTGGTAAGACATGATAAACTACAAAATCACAAAAACATGCTATGTGTGTGTGTGTGTGTGTGTGTGTGTGTGTGTGTGTGTGTGTGTGTGTGTGTAAATCTGGAAATAGCAACTGAAATCATGACGAGTTCTCCAAATTGTAAAATCTGGAAACATCAACTGAAATCATGTTACAAACCAAATTGTAAAACTCCAATGAGACCAATGAGGGAATAGCTCGGAGCGAAGGTTTAAGCGTGATTTATTCCGCTATTGCTGTGGGAAAAGGGAAAAGTTATGAAAGTTAATAAAGTAATATTAATGTTCTTGCAACCGGGTTAGACTGCTCTTTAGATTCACGGGATCAGCTAATAAGGGACCACGAATCAAAGGTAATCGTACCACGTTACCTTCAGCTTTAAGTCTGGTCTACCCTGACCCCAGTTTATCCAAAAAACAGTCTGTGTGCATTACATTAAATCATCAGCCACCAACGCTGATTCTGTACTCGTTTATCTGACTCCATTTAATGTTATAATTTAGTATGTACAATTTCCACTTGATTTGTTAAAGGACTCTCATACTTTTAAAACGGTTCTCTGAACTGGATCTGTCTGTTAACACCGCGCTTTACATTGGGCCCTTAATGTACACGACTCACAGCTGACTAGAGATCTGCGGTTATCTCAGAGATTGCGGAAGAAGCCATTTCGTGCGGTATACTCTATGGTTAAGACTCAGGGACCGACTAAAGGAATATTGGCGACCACCGTTCTCAACATGTATAACCGCCAGGCGGAGGTGATCAACTTTAAGACATAGTTCTACGGGTGCAATACTCCGTGATACATTAAGCTTAAATAGTCAACCTCCCTAGACCAGCTGAGGGGATAACCATGACTGAGGAAATTAATCAACCCATTACCGGTGAACAGAGATAGTACGTCAATTTTCAGAGAAACCCCACAAATCAAGTTTAACTAATTTATTACCAGGTAGGTTACTTACGTAAATCATCAATACACAGTTACAGATTAAACAGTCCAAATTCAAATACAGTACAGAAGAAAAATACTTTGTCATACCTGGCAATCGCTACACACAGTGACCTGAGGTTAGATGTGTGGGAAAGTCTGAATTACAGCTTCCCCGATGGCTTTGTTCCCTTTGCTTAAATGCTCAAACTAGGCGTTTGATCTGGCTGCAGACGATCGTAAAACCATAAACTGGTCAGCACTTTTCATCCCCCCTTCTAGGGGGTTTCACAGAATGGTTTTCTATTAGGGCAATTTCACAACGGCAGCTTACGCCTGTGTTATGAAATATACATTCCATCCATGTTGCACATTTAGGACATGTAGACCATTGCACCACTCACACCGAGACCATCAAAATGATATCAAACATGAGTAGGTCGGGGCTGCCGCGTTAGCTCAACGGTAAAAGCGCTGACTTTCAGTCAGCGCAGTTGTGCTCCGAGGATCGGGGTTCGCGCCCCGGTCCTGCCATATCCGAGCGTGGCCGGCGCCCTGTGGAAGCGGCAATTGGGCGCCGCTTCCGGGTGGGGGGAGGGGCTCGGAGAGAATCACTGCCCGCACGGGACCCAGGCGAGTCGCGGTCAGGAAGTTCGAGGAGTCGCGCCCTGTAGAGGACGTGGCGACCTCCTTCCAATTACTAGTACCGATAGACGGGACTGTGTAACAGTGGTTCTCTAGCGGTTGCTACATGGGGGGGAATTGAATTAGAATAGGGGTTCAATTGGCTACCAAATTGGGAGAAAAAGGGAAAAATCAGAAACAAAATTTAAATAAAAAAAAAAATAAAAAAACATGAGTAGGTCTAAGTTTGTGTTGCCATGAGAATCTCCATCTCTACATAGATTTTCAGATGTGATTGATATTAATGCCACAAAGGTCCCAGAATTCCTGTTGAGAATATTACATTTACACCCTAGTTGTCCCTGTTAGTTCAGGTACGTTAACTGGATGTATTTGCTAATGTAACACTCAAAAACTCAACAATACATGATTATCTCTCTGGAAAAAGAGTATATAATGTATGTTCCAGTGCCCAGACTAGTTCCAGTGTATACTGTACAATGTAGCAAAAGTATCAATCACATCTGTATGTTTTTAGGCTTTTTGAGGACAAAAGTAATCTATAGCCATGTTGTGTTGTGTGTGAAAATATGTTAAGGACAGAGATTTGGCCTGCCCTGATGACGTCATAAACTTCACGCCAGATGGTCCCAGCTGACTTTATGGCACCGAAGTTCTGGTTTATAACGTCCTAGAGTCGTTACAGGCTTCCACCCCCGGTGTTGTGTGTCCAGGTGCCCTGGGATCTCAATTCCAGTCTTACAGTTGTGTGCGTGTGTGTTTGTCCACTGGGCAATTAACTGTTGCCTGATGCTGTAATTAGGGCTGCCACAACTATTCGATAAAATCAATAAAATTCGATAACGAAAATAGTTGGGAACGAGTTTCATTATCGATTAGTTGGGTTTTTCTTATGGGGCTCACGCTGTGGTACGGAGCTACGTCAGTGATGCCACTTAATTTACCGTAGTTAAAAAAACATATTGGCCACAGAGCAAGCTATTCTAACGTTATAATGGAGAATAGTGTACGACCCAAGTCATCAAAAGTATGGGAGCACTTTACATTTAAGTCTTCAAAAAAGACTGTTAGCTGCAAAAATGAAATGTGCAAAGCTGACATCGCATGGCACGGGAGCACGACAGTGATGCACGAACACTTGGAAGAGGAAGCACGTTCATCAGGACGGTTAGTACAAAATACTAGTCAAAAACAATGTAGTAAGACAAATAGTTGAAATGCAAATTAAACTAGTTTGGCCTCATGCCATGAGTTGCGTTTTGAAGTGAGAAATCGTTTGTCTCAAAATCATTATTTTTATTCTTAAATAAGGCATGCGTTGAAATGAGTTGACTAGTAATTTACTAGCCAAGTTAGCCAATTTAGCTAAACTTGCAAACGTTAGCTAAGCAAGCGAACTCTACGTTAGCAGCAAGTTCAAAGACACAAATTTGTTTGGATTTGGTCAACTGGCAACCAAGCCTCCACGACTTCCAGATGTGTTCAGTTCATATACAAAACGCTCCACTGTGTGAATGGGGCTGGGACAATTTGTGCGAGCTGGTTAACAAACGTGATTCATTTCATTTCAAAGACATTTTGTATTTAGTAGCTTAACGTTAGTATTTGTTTCCACACTTATGATAACAACTGTAGATTATAGTTTGTTATGAATGCATTTTTTGTGCATCCATATGAGAAAAAAATAATAATAATTCCAACTTTCCTTGTTCACATCCCTTATAAATGTTTTGGTTAAAGTTTAATTTCCTTTTTATTCTCAATGCATCGCTGCATCCCTAATCTCCATTTATTTCAGTTATTTTATTGTAGTGGACGTGGTCTTGTCTACTTGCCCTATCAGCAATTATTAACTAAAACAACATGTATTGAGTTACATGTACATTTTGCTGCTATGCATACTCATATGAAAGAAATAAAAAGTTGTATCCGATCCATCAATTAATCGAAGTAATAATCGCCCGATTAATCGATTATCAAAATAATCGTTAGTGGCAGCCCTAGTTGTAATAGACGTTTAAGAAGTTTAATTGAGTCTCCTGTCTTTGTGTTACCCTACAAACTTGAGTCTTTAATTTCATCCGTCCCCCTCACTGCCTCCTCACCCCTCTTTCTCTTCTTTCCCTTTCCCCACCTCTTTCTCTCCTTTCCCCACCTCTCTTTTTTTCTCTCTTCCTATGGGCCTCGAGTCTTGGGGCATATTTTGCGTCCGTTTGTATGCATGTCTGTTGCACAAATGTTTTTGGCGTGGAATTTTGAGTTTTGCGAAAAACCTGTGCCCCTATGACCTTAGAGCAAGTCTAGGTCTGCATTCTGTTACAATACATTACGTCCAATTAGAAGGCATTCTTTTCCAGAGCAAAGTAACTTCCAAAACGGTGTATATACTGTCAGTGCACTCAAAAGGTTAACACCAGAGAGAAGGATAGTTAACAGAAAAAATAACAGTCCAAAAAGAAGAGCAAGAATCCGCTATGCTGTCACTCTTATCACTGCCTTCCTCCTATTTTCTCTTACTCCCTCTCTTACTTTCTCTTTCTTCCACTCCTTTTGTCCCCATTGCCTCTTATCCCCCTCTTCTCTCTCTCCCTTTCCCTCTCTCCACAGCTTTGAGAAAGCCAAGTGCGATGTCCTTCGTTTCTTTCTGGAGTTCACGAATTGGAAGATGCTGCCCCCATCTGTACGGCACATCCTTTCCCATCGCCAGGCGGAGTCCACCTGGACTCTACAGCGGCAGTTTGGTGAGGACACGCGCACACTCATACACACGCACTCACACTCGCATTCACTCACACGCATAGACACTTGCATTCACACACACACACACGCACGTATGCGCGGACACACATGCTTACATGTACATTCACACATACATTCACATAGAGACACATGCACGTAGACACACACAAATGTATACGCAGGCACTTGCCCTCTCTCTCACACACGCATATACGCATATGCACATGTACAAACTCACTCACTCTAGCAACCACATACTATGACATTAAATCAGGATCCTACGTAAACCGGTTCCAATATCGACCGCATCCCTGTCGCCGTGTTGGCGTTTCTTACGCTGTGTTGCGCGTTTTCAGACTCCCTGCCGTCTCTGTGCCACCTGTGCCGTTTGGCGGTGAGGGGCGCGGTCGGAGGCAAGCCGCTGGCGCTGAGCGACTTCGCACGGCGGCTTCCCGTGCCCCCCCTCCTGCAGGACTACCTGCGCTTCAGCGACGCCTTCGCTCCCCGCCGTCTCCCAAAGCAGCCTTCTCCCGGAGAGAGTGAGTACCTGGGGCACGACGCTCCGGAATGACACCCCTCCCCAGCCGGAAACCGCCACCCACCCGGAATAACAACTAAAAACAACACTTCCACATGCTCAGAATAACCCCTACACGGTGGACAAGGGCCCCCACACACTGGAGTAGCCCCCCTCTGCCCCTCCCCTGGGGGAAATTACACCCACCCCCAGGAGCATTTCAAGAAGCTAGAGCTGTCAAAAGACTTTACGGACTCTTCACGTTTCAGTTTCGCTTCATACGTGTTTTTCTGTTTCAGCTCCTGTCTGGTTAGTCTGTGTTTCCTTCACATTTGTCTTAAAAGCACTATGCCACCATCTTGTACGTGAATAAATACTTTGAGCCTTTTGTTTTGTACCCATGCGATCGTGTCATTAAATTTCCCATAATTCCGATGTTTTTGATTGGCCCAGACGGTCTTGTGAGCAATGACGGATATTTTGGAGGATTCAACATTTTTTGGTACTTCAGAATGGCTCGTGTAGGGGCGCCGATGGGATTATGGTTTAAAGCAAGGAGATTAATTTCGAGTTACTCCAATGCATTATGCCTCCAGAGGTCGGACATGTGTATATTACTTGATTATTAAAAAAACTAAAAAAACATTTAATTTTATCTTCTGTTGGAAATATCTCTGATGAAGCACAGAACCTGAGACTGTGACACTCAAGGAAAGAGGCTGCAGGGTTTGCTGTATCAACAGTACTACACGTGGAGAGAAGCAAATGAGTGCATGAGAGAGACGACCTGGAGGCAGCGACAATTCGAAAGGACTTAAATTGTTTATTTTCTATCTGTTCACCTTAGCTCCTCGTCTGCAAATTCAGCCTCAAATTAATAAGGTTTGGCAATTCAGCTGAAACTCTTCCGTTTCATAGCCGTACATAATCATAGCTTTCATTTCAATTTGTAAGCAGCGTGTCTAATGTTAGCATGCAACATAGGCAGAGTGGTAGGCTATCCATCTAAACTATGCCTCTAGTCCTTAACCTTGGGAGTTTTCACTGCTTTGAACCGGTAGGATAGGAGTCCCAGCACTAAGTAAAAATAGATTTTTATGTTTATAATTGTGAATAAACGCTATAAAATGAACATGCTTATATGCATGGCCTCTAGAAACAATATTCTGGCATTAGTTAAAGTATATCTTAGCCAATCAAAAACATACACTTTTTCTTGTTTTTGGCTGCAGGGGTTCTCCTCAGAAAAAATCCTTGGAAATTTGAACAAAAAAAATCGAGACTTGAAAGGTCTTGTAGATTACACTGTTCAGGAATGCCTTCAAGTTTGCTGGTCACCTTCAAAATCTGCATATTCACATTTCCAATAAATTATTCCATTAGGAAAGGTGGACCTGGACAACGATTTTGCACTGAAATGGTTGGGGTTTGAATTCGGGTTGAGAGAACTGATCCTGGGGAAGCACTCATTTTCAAATATATTGAGGCCAATTTTATATATCTTTATTAATGGCCTTCAGTACTTGAAAAAATGCCATTGTACATTATGCATTAGTCCTAGCATGTGGGGGAGTGGAACCTTAAAAGCACTTTAACAGTCCTTGAATTGGTGGTATACATGAGTGTGGGAATCCTGGTATGAGCTAACAGGAGGCCACCCCTGCAACAGACAGGTAGCCATTTCCGCTGTGTATTGAGCCACTCTGGAGAGCTGCCATCTCACATAGAGCTCATCTATCCAAGTGGAGCTATCTGAAAGTTGTGCTTCCAATGTGCCTGACATTAAGAGCGTCACAAGTGTCGCCATGGGTGGCGAAACGTGCCGCCACGCAATGTCTCGTGGAGTTCACCCAGCTGACGAGGAATTCAAATCTCAGATGGAAATACCAGAACCCAACAACACCGTTTGAGTGTAGCAAAAAGAACGTTTTCGCGCGACACAAATACCTCTGTAATGTATTTTTCACATTCTGTTAAAAAAGGAAGCCGAGAAGCTCGGCCTACTACCGACGCCTTCGGAGAGAGACGACGTAAATCGTCACGCTTACCTGGCGGGACTCGCGGCCTTTGGAGAGAGGACAGGAAGTGTGAAAACTGGTCATGTGTGAATTTGCAGCTTTAATTCTCGGCCAATTAACACTGCAGAGTGTGCGAAACATGGCTCTTGTGCAGAACAAGCTAATGGCAAAAGTCAGTAAAGACATTTCTCAATGTTGGCTCTCACTAGACAAAGGAGAGGTTTAACCGTTAATGTCCACCGCTAAACCATCCTCCATGAATAATTTCATACACTGCAAAAACAATTTTAAGAATTATTTTAATCTTCTATTTATAAATAAGACAAACTATCTGCCAGTGGGGTGATAGTTTGACTCATTTCAAGATTCGCCAGTGGCGTAAGATAATTTCACTTGTCAAAAAGCAACTTAAAACAAGCTAATATTTTCCACTTTAGAGAAAAAAATCTGATTAAAAACTCAGACTAAAACTCTTGTTAAGACAGACATTTTTTGCAATGAAGCGTACGTATTAGTTAGTATTTTATTCAAAATTGGTCATGGAAAAAAATTTGCTTCTGATATTTTCCACTTTAGAGAAATAAATAAGATGTTAAGTCTCATTACAAGACTAAAACACTTGTTAAGACAGAAATTTTTTGCAGTGAAGCTACATATTAGCTAGGATTTCATTCAAAATTGGTAATGGAAAAAAAGTTGCCTTTAATATTTTGACCCTGTGACCTTGTTCAGGAAGTGATGCTGTCTGCAAGCCAAAGACAAAAGTGTTTGTATGTGTGTGTGTGTGTGTGTGTGTGTGTGTTTGCATGCATTTTTTGTTGTGTGTTTGTGTGGATGTGTTGTGATGTGAAAAAAAGTACACCCTCTTTCAATTCCAATGTTTTACAAGTCGTGGGTTTGCACTGAGGTAAGATACCCGTGTGTCCAGTGCAGTGGGATTGTTTCATGAATGCGGTTTGGGGAGATAATTGGACATTCTAAATTGGGGTGGGAATTGGATATAGACGGCCCCGTGTTGGACGCCAATTTATAAAAAAATAAATAATAATAATTCTATGGTTTTACATATTATGACATAACTAACCCTCAACTACTCCTCACCAATTCGTAACAGTAGATAAATCTATCCGCGTGACGCAGACAAATTGTACATAATTATTTATTCAACCAAAAATAAGCCAATATGTTGAACCCATCTATCCTGCTTCCATAGAAATTAAGAAGGTGATTGAAAACAGATGCTGATAAGCAAGTGAACACGATTAGTCGATCATCAGGAAGTGATACCACGTGTAAACCAGACAGTTTGGACTGAAGCAGTCCCGTTTGTGTAACACAGCATGCCAAGGACAAAAGATATCTATGGTGAACTCAGAAAAGCAAATGTTGCTGCGCATCAGCCTGGGAAGGGTTATAAAGCCATTTCCAAACAATATAAAGTCTGTCATTCCACAGTGTGAAAGCTCATTTACAAATGGAGAGCGTTCAAGACAATCGCCATTCTACCCAGGGGCGTATTACAGAAAGCAGGATTACGGAGTTGGATGACTCCACTGAGTAAAACCTGGAACCCCTCCCAAATTTGTAACATGGACTGAAGTAAAAAAAACAGCTGTTCCGGATTTTACTCGGCGCAGTTATCCTGCTAACCCAGCAATCCGGCTTTGTGGAATACCACCCAGGAAATTCTCCCCAAGGTCAGACTCGGGTCGTATATGATGCTCTGAAAAATTTCAAAGAGCCGTAGCTACATCCAGGGATCTACTGATCTACTGCCTTTCAACATGGTAAATGGTAGTTCAAGTTCATGACACCACCATTAGAAAAAAAACTGAACAAGCCCTTTTCTCCAAAGATAACATTGCAGCATGTCTTAGGTTTGCAAAATGAACCACAAGACTTCTGGAACACTGGCCTCCGGACAGACAAGTGGACACAGTGGAGTTGTTTAGCCGTAATGCACAACTCCATGTATGGAAAAAAAACAAACACCGCATACCATCAAAAGAACCTCATGCCAACCGTCATGCAAAGGTGGTGGAGGGGTGATGATTTGGAGCTGTTTTGTTGCCACAGGACCTGGCAGCCTCAATGGCTTTATAAACATTGGGCCTCATTAACCAAACTTTTTTTTGTATATATTTGTATATGCTAATATATTATAATATGGGAGAGCAGATAGCAGCGTTTCTATTTAATTTGTCTAATGATCAACAGTTTGTAAGTTTGTGGTGACAATGTCTTCATGGAATATCCATAGAGTACAGTACATCATACTTATTTGGGTTGGGGGGTGAAAGAGATACCGTATATTCCATATATTTCTTCACCTACTCTTTGAAAAGTATCTCTATTTCTTAAAAAACATCTTTTAAGTCTCATTAAAACCAAACAGATTGGTCCTTTTTGACCATTCACCCTCGATAGCAGAGAGCGATCGCTGTACTTATAGAAGCGGAATAGATAAGAATTAATGTAAAATGGCCCTGAGGAATTACCTCTAGCATCAAAATAAATAGCATGTGTGAATCCATTTAAATGATGTGAACCTAAAAGAATATGTTTTAAAAAGCCAGCAGATTGGTTAAAAGGGTCAGTGAGATCCTTTGGGTCTTTCGCTGCATTGTTATACCACGGAGAACAAGGAGTCCAATCGAAATTCAGACAGGTTAGAGGTGCATTACGTCCAGAGCTGTTCTTTGTGTCCGCTTTCGCAGGACGATATGGGGAAGGTGTCGCATGCCACTCAGTAACTGCAGCTGGCTAATAACCGATATATCTTTATAGCTTAAATCAAGAAGAAATCCTTACTCTTCCTCCTTTTTAAAGTGTGTCTTCCTCCCTTTGGATTTAGGGGAAAAAAAGCTACCAGAAAAGCGCTGAGTGCTTACTGTTCTGACAAGGAATGCCGGCAGCCACATCAGTATTAATGAAGTAGGAAATGCCAGAAGAACCAGAAACGAACCAGTTAAAGCTCTCCGTTCTAAAACTACTTGTAGGGTAGCCAGGTGGGGAATGTTTGCATCTCTTAGCTTCCCTGACGCAGTGCATTGTAGGTAATGCGAGTCGTCAGAGAAGCATGCTTTTGCGATTATTCAAAGGACCAAAATTGATTCGTGGCTATATGTGATATTGCCGCCCTTGCATATTCATAAACCCGTATCATTGTTATAGCCTTCTATTGAACAATGCATCTCTTAAAAAGACAAGAAACTTGCCTCGATAATGAACGTTGTCATGAATGCTCTTTATAAAAATGTTGACTATAGGTTTGTTATGCCTAATGAAATCCAGCTCCGGATTGTGCCGGTTTTGTAGAAGGTTGTTTTGAAAAATAACTTGTGTCATTTTGAGTAAAGCATTGCAGACTTGAGTTCAGACTTGAAACTGAAACATTTAATTGTGAAATACAGTGGAGTGGGATCCGAACTGTTAATGATGGGAAAAAATAATAACAATTTAAATCTTATCCTGAAAGATCTGCTAATGATTTACCAACTAACTGACAGCTAAATGCCCATTAATATGTAAAAACAAACAAGCAAGAAGTGTTGTGATCATTTTTTTTCAACAGAGAGGCCAATACATTTCAAGGTCATTTTTAATTGAAATAATATTAAAATAAAAATGTATTCCTGATCATTTATTTATTCACATGGCACAATTGAACTGTCAGCCGTCTCATTCTCGACCCAGTATTTTACCCACTTTTCTAAGTGTGGAAACAGAACAAAACTATAAAGTGTGGCACTTTGCCATCATATATCAGCAGCTTGATAGTGTTTCCTTTTATCAGCAAATCAGCCACAAAGAAACACCAAATTCAGTGATCAGATAATCAGAAATATACTTATGTATTCATATTCACACTATAAGGCTAAATACAAAATAAAGTATTTTAAAATTGAAATCTCATAGCTGCTGTATACAGACCAGGAGGAAGAAAACTCATTGAGTTTTCATTGATTCAATGTATACCCCCCAGGACCAGGGGTTGAGCAGCCTTGTAGCCACAGCAGCCCACCAGGAATAAGGGTTGAGGGCTCGATAGTAGTGGTCTTAAAACCACAAGCTTCCATTCCATTCCTTGGGGCACTTTCATAAACTGACCTTTCAGATTTCTAATTACAGTGTCCTTTCTTAATGTAAGAATGAGAATAAAAGTTGAAGAGGAAACCCAGATTTAAGAATAGTTTTGGGACCGACTGGTCATGAGAGAGTCTGAAAATGAGACCATAAGGTTTTTTTTACCAGGAGAGCTCTGCTGTTCTGTGTGTTTTGAAATCTTCAAAGACCCCGCTGTCCTGGCACGCAGCCACACGGCCTGCCGGGGAGAGAGGACCACTCAGGAGTGTCCTATCTGCAGAAATAAGTCCTCTCTTTAAAAACCTCCTGTCTTTGTGCTTTTTAAATAAACACAGCGGAGTCCTACTTAAAGCAGAAGATTGAAGAAGAATGAAGAACACTGCTGAATGAAGAATGAAGAACTCTGCTGAATGAAGAATGAAGAACTCTGCTGAATGAAGAATGAAGAACACTGCTGAATGAAGAATGAAGAACACTGCTGAATGAAGAATGAAGAACTCTGCTGAATGAAGAATGAAGAACTCTGCTGAATGAAGAATGAAGAACTCTGCTGAATGAAGAATGAAGAACTCTGCTGAATGAAGAATGAAGAACACTGCTGAATGAAGAATGAAGAACTTTGCTGAATGAAGAATGAAGAACTCTGTTGAATGAAGAATGAAGAACACTGCTTCATGAAGACTGAAGAATGAATAACTCTGCTGTCTTCATGAAGATAAACTCCCGTTTTTAAGCAAGAAAGACCAGGAGCCTCTCTGCGCCGTGTTTCCGACTACAAAAAAACACAGAAACCGCCAGATCTGTCCAGCGGAAAGAGGCTGTTCTGGACCTGAAGGTATTCTATTCCATTAAATGGTTTTTGCGTTCTCAAAGAAAACAATTTAATATGAGTAAGATGCAAGATCTATAAGAGCATCGGCTAGATGTCTAATTGTAAAAGTAATTGATAAAAAAGGACATTCTGACATAAAATTGTATACAGAGTAGTGTGAAAAGCATGAGTACCAGGCAGGAGTACTGGAGGAGGAAAACTATTAGGAGCTGCCCTGATGTACACAAATCCGCTTTTGTGCAGGGGTGGGCAATATGCCTGAAAAAAATCATCCTATCATGTTTCATATGTTTGGACGATACACAATACATATCACAATATTTTGTGTTAATAAACAAAGTCATTATAGTAACATAAATAATAAACAACGTTCGTTTGCTAGTTTGTTATTAAAAACTCATAAATGTGAAGAAATAAGCGTTAACTTAATTCTTCATAACCAGGGAATATAGTGGGACATCATTTCAACGGTGAAGATACAGACGTGCTCAAATTTGTTGGTACTTCTGGTAAAGATGAGTGAAAAGGGTTATACAAATTAATCGTTTGGTGAATTAGCTTAATCTCACACTGAATTTTTTTTTTTTAAATCCATCCTTTAATTGACGTTCATTTATTATGAGAAAAAAAAAATCCCTCATCAAGAAATAATTATTTTTAACAAAAGCACGTTGGCCACAATTATTGGCACCCCTGCATTTATATATACAGTAGAATAAAGTATAAATTTTAAAATATTTGGTCGCATATCCTTTGCATGCTATGACTTCCTGATGTCTGTGACCCAAAAACATCAAAAGACTCTTGATATCTTATTTTCTGGTACTCTTACAAGCGATACTAAATGTCTCTGCATTTGAATGGATCTCTATTGGAATTGGGGGGTGGGAATAGATTTAGCTGTAAATTACACTAGAGCAGTATGGAACACATGGTTGGCTAAATGGCTTTAAGTTATCAAGGGTCTGACGTATCAAACAAGTCTATCTTAGGAAATGTATAATTTGTCATTATTTTTCAATATTAGCCTATTTGCAATGTTCAATAATTCAGACTAATAAGCTGTTGGGTGGACCCTACGCCTACTTCTAATATGTTTCTACTAAAACTATGGTGCTTTAGTCATATTTTCAACCAAGTTGTATGATAATACAAAATAATCTATTTGTGATTTTACTTGACACAATAACAAATATATAGTATTGATGTTTTATTTATCGTACAGCTAACAAAAGACTGGTTGGTCAACATATGACTCACTCAACATATGCCTCTGATTAGGGAACAGGTACAATAATGATGAATAGCCTACAATTACACACATGCTAGGACCATGAACATAGAAATAGGAAGTAAATGATAAATGGAAGAGTAAAATAAATAATTTTAAAATTTATTTTATTGACTGATTGGAGGCTAAAAAAATGATTAAAAGCATTTTTTTTTCTTTAAAATCCAGATAACCTGTATGTGACTTTTGTCACCTTTAGGATTCCGTATACAAGGACCACACTATAAAGTATGGTAATTGGAACTTCCATGAAAACTGAATCACAGAATTATGTGGTATGGATTTACTTTCTACAGGCTATCTATGGTATGGATCCAGCTAGCAAACTTGAATGCACTGCAAAAGATCCTAAACAAAACCGAATGCTTTTAACCCTCTGAAACTACATGAATGTTACTTAAATTCCAGTAAGTAGCTTATGTAGGTAGTTAGCTCATTGTAAATGCGTTCAAGGTTGGCTATGTTTGCAAAAAAAATCGACCTAGCAGCGAATCAATCTCAGACACAAATAGCTAGCAAGCTAGCTGCTATGAGGCCTACTGTTACTTGTAATGTTGCTTGCTGGCTGATTTTCGGAGTAAAATCTCTATGTATCTAACGTTACCCTGTCATGTGAGCTCAGGACTGGAGCTCAGGAGTGAAATAATTTGATTTGGCAAGGAGCTTGTACAGTAGCCTAACTTAGTTATCTTTCAGTTGCCCCCAGAAATATATACGTGTGTGTGTGTGTGTGTGTGTGTGTGTGTGTGTGTGTGTGTGTGTGTGTGTGTTAAAACGGTCTCTGGTGATAGATGTGATCTTTTGCCTCCTATCTGTGCGTGCATATTCAGTGTGCAAGAAAACTCAATAAAAAATTAGAAATCTTTATTCCGGTGGTCTCGGACAAAAAAAAATGTAACTGAATAGATTAGATTCAACTACTTTACGTGATGTCGTAATAAACCTACATGTAGTTTTCAACCTTTTCATACTGATTTCTGCAGGCTATCCATCAGCTAGTTATCATCACGTGTTCAAGAAGACCAACCAGAGTCATCTCCGATGAGTAAAACAACAACTACATTTGTATTGTGTCACGTATAATCACGCATTTATTATTATTCTTATATGTATTGTGGATATAACTTGGTTTAATATATGACTGTTTAGTTTAGTTAAACCCCTTTAGTTTGGTTTAAAAAAAGGCAGGGGTTTCTAAATTATAGCCCTTGTGGAAATTGAGAGGTGTAGTGCACTGGAAGCCATATTGGTTGCTGTAACTTCTGCAATAGAAGCAAGCAGTTAAGTCCGTTCAATATCATATAGTTCAGTGCTTTGCCCACTTTTTTTGGTGTGTATATATCTCTGAGTGCCATTCTAGTTTTGATTTATAAATGATCTTCTTTTAACAGTAGGGTCGTGGGAGATATGGCAGGACATGGAGGAGGCGAAAATGTGCTTTTGGGATATCAGAGGAAACGACCAGTTCTCAGACTGGTGAAGACTGCTCCCATTCATCAGAAGACACGTTTGTCGGGGGACCACAATAATAAGTGATCAGTGGCGTTGCCACTGCTGGATACACCCATTTCACTGTTAACCACAGAAGGAGCTTTATTGATCCTAACAGTGGGGGGCATATACAAAATATAGAGAGGGCTAAGAGGATTTATAAAAATCAGATATGGCGACAGAGGCAACATGATCTCACAGGAATCCGTGAAATAGCCACGGACATTCGTTTAACTCAAAATCCGTGGTGGGCCCACGGAATCAAATGTGAAAAAAACACACAACACATTTCGCTCCAAACAAAAAAAAAATATGACATATCCGTCCCGTAATAAAACAAGTAATGACACTACTCATATCTATTTATCCCCCCGTTTCCCCCAACAACAAACAAGTTTTGATTTTGCTTTTTGTTTTGTTTTTTGTTAAACACAAAAACACTTTTTGATACATTTTTTTTTTTTTTTTTTTTTGTTTTTTTTGTTTTTGTTTAAATGTTTTATGTTATATTGTCTTGTTGGTGTTTGTATTGGAGTGTGTGTTTGTGTGGTGTCACATTTCATTCAGTGATTCCGTGGATTTTGAGATTTTTTTTTTGTAAACGTCCGTCCGGCTTTCTCACGATTCCATTTGTGAGAGAGTTGACAGAGGAAATGGTAGTGTCTTAATAAATTGTGTTCCATATGTATAATAATAACATTGATGTTTTATTTGGAAGACTTTTGACTGGTTTATTTTAATATTAGGTTTTCAAGGGTGCAGAGGTCATTGAGTTATTTATTAAGTAATAGTGATGTGATGGGGTAATCATTACTATATGAAGAATCTTGTGTGACTTTACTTGAAGGGTCACAATTAATTGAACTCCATTAATTAAGTAATGATGAACTCATGGTTAACAAATGCTTGCCTCCTATCAATGTACATTAAGTAATTATTTACAAATTAGTATCATGCCATGACTTTCCTTAGAGGGACACCTAAGTCAAGCCAAGTACTTAAGAAGTAATGGTGATCGCATGTGTGAAATAATGATGAAATGTTATGATAAATGGTGAACTTACAATTTACACTCAGTATCCACTGTATTAGGAATACCTACCTAGTATTATCTAATCTTCTGCTGCAGTAGCCCATCCCTTTCAGGGTCCAACACATGCATTCAGTGATACCCCTCTGCTCACCAATTTCTTTGACCTTTCTGTTCGCTTGAATGTGTCTGGCCATTCTCCTCTGACCACTGTCATTAACAATGTTGTTTCTGCTCTCAGAACTGCCACTTAGTGGATGTTTTTGGGGTATCACACTCAACCCAGACCAAATGTATCCAACAAATGGCGTATATATTAACCTTGAGTATTGGTAACTATATCGTTGAAAAATAAGTACAAAGTACTCATTCTCTAAACCAGATGAATGGCTGTCATAATCCACACACATTAACTCCATATTATTTACAAAGATCACCATCAAATCTATTAAATGTGATTTCTTATACATTAGAGATACGGCTACTGTAGGGTTCGCCCAGAAGCATAGTCTGAATGACTGAATATTGGCAAATATAGGCTATTATTGGAAATAACTACTAATTATGCACTTTCTAAGATTAATTAATTAATTTCTAATTAAATTAAAATAACATAATACATTTTATATTACTGTCACCATTTGCACAAGGAAAAGAGCCTTCCCACAGGTAAATGATAGGAGGGGGGGCTTAGAAACCACACTGGCAGAATTTTCCTTTAAGCGAACATCTTTGTCAACACGCTGTCATGAAGAGTTTTGGCGGCCCCAAAATGTATAAATCCACCACTGATGGTCTGAGAAGCTTTTGTCTACCCAACTGGTTTGCAGCTACTTTGATGACAAGTTACTTAATGTATGACTATGAGTTAATGTTCATTAATTGATGATTAATTGATAGTGTACAGTAATCACATGAATTAATAATGACTTGATTGTTTATTAATATTGAGCCGCGCAGAGTTCACGATACATCATGCATTAATTCATGGATTAAATCATGATGAGTCACGCATTAGTTACGGCGTGAGGTGTGTTCCCTTATTGTAAATTGTTACCTGTTATTCAATGTTATTTTATTCCAAAACATTCTAAACGTTTAACATTTTCTCACGCTGTACCCCTCGCACTTGCACATCGGGGGGAGGGACAAAACAGATCACATCACAGTGTGTGGGTCACTACCACAATCCATCAATATGATCAGAAGAATCTTTACTCAGAAGGCCTTGGAGCTAAAGCCTGAAGAGAGAGAGAGAAACAAATAGTGATGTGGAAGACCAGGAAGTGTCAGAATACAAAGATAATGTAGAAATCAAATCCTTGCAGTTGATTTATTTTATTTTTTTGACATAAATTACAACTTTATCAGTAAAGACGAATGACGCTTTCACTGTTAAATTTGATCTAGCAGAGGTAATTGGCAAATATTAACCATGTGTGTCATCTATATTGTTTTGAATTGAGATAAAGATAATATATGTGAAGTACTTTTAAATATATTTTAATTTTGTATTGCCTTAAAATCACAATAATGTCCTGGGTCAATTTGACCCGGCGAACAATATCAAAGGGTCCAAAAAGTGAACAGAACACAAGGGTTGAGAATGAAAATGTTCCTTTTTCAAGGATTAAATGGTAATTCTACAGTATGTTCACATGACACACATCTCATAAGTCGATATGTGTCCATCAAATTTTATTCAACCCCAGCAGAGATTTTGTTTTTAACATGAAAGGCCAGGATAGGGTAGTATTAATTTATCTACGTAAGTACTCATAAATAGCTTAACTCAATATAGAGGCTCAGTTTAACATTTCCTTTTTAATGACCTTATACACCTGCAGTGACTTTAGACTGCCTTCATAACACCATTTCACTAATGTAGAAAATATTCAGAAATGTCTCAATTATTTTGCTTAAAATGTAAAAATGTTGACTACTGATCTTTTATGAATGTAGTTTCTGAATGCCGTTGACTTGATTGCAAAAGAAAATTACATTTAACTCCAGTAAATCATGCCATATCTGTTGCAAAACGGAATTATACTTAATTATTTGTCCTTAATTTTAAATAATAGCCTTAGAAATGTGATCAAAGGAAATGTGTCAGTTCGTCAGAACGGAGTATTTTGTTTTGCACGTGGTACGAGTCTGGTGACTGACAATGTTAGCTAATTAGATTATTATAAAAAATAAGCTAGTGAGCGCTGCTTTTTTTTTCCACTCGCATAGTGAAACCATCCTGACGGCATGTTCACTTTCTGTTCGAATGAAATGATCATCGAGAGACAGCTGTTGGGAGGGTGAGATGAAGTTCGACCGGCAGTTTTTAAGCCTGTATTAAACTCACCGTCTAACACATTGAAAACCCAGCAGCACAATCCGCTCAATCGAATCGATCTGCCGGTGGTGCTTACTGGTGGTGGTGGGGCTACATGGGTGCCCTGGGGGAACACGGTGAACGCGGTCTGTGTCAAGAATTATTTTTGTAAATTTAATGCACGTGGCCAAGCAGACCTATGTTACACTCATGTCTTTGTTTATTCAGTTTGAGGTTTTTCCACACAAATTGAACCCTGCCCAGTGCCCATCATACGCATACTCGTCCTGATGTCAATATATTATATTTAATATGATTATTTTAATAATCACAGACTATAGTAGATAGGGCTCTGATTTGGACACAGCCCTGGAGACATGCCACTCTCTAGGACCAGGGTTGTGTCCAAATCAGAGCCCTATTAGGCTGGTTTTATATTAGGCTCTTTTCTGCTTTTTAATACGCAAGATTATCTTCCATCATATTTTCCAACTGTACTGTGGAAGTCTCGTAAAACGCCCCGCGGTCATGTCACGTGTTGTTGTTGAAGGAAAAGGCAGAGATTTTATATCTCTCTCTATGGGCTTTGGAAAAGGGTATCATTTTTTAAGCGAAGCAGCGCCTCATATTTATGGGACTAAAATGTTTGTTTGTAAGTATATTTTCCGGGGTTTTAAGTACACTACATAAAAAAAAATAATGCACCTACTTAAAGGGGAACTCCAGGTTATTTCTTAAACTTCTATATCGATTCTATATGTTTAATGTGAGTCGAAGCTTACCGCACTAGAACTGCACCGCCTGGTTCTTTTGTTACCAGCTGTTTTCCAGATGCGCTGCGTCGCGCTGACACGTCACTGGTGCAAATCAAGCAAAGATTTTTAGATAAGACAAGATAGGCAACTGGAGCTTTTCCCCATTGAAGGAGTGCACAGTAGCCTTGTGTTTTCAATTAGCTTAGCAACTAAAGTTACATAACGTAGGCTTGCGCGTATCCATAGGTGTCAACCCATACGTTTTGCCCGTATAACATTTCCAAAGGTATACGGGCGTATAAATTTATGATACGGGAAATCTAGTCAAATACGTGTTTTCCCCTAAACTTTTTCCAACATAGCTAATAGGACACATGTCATGTGGGGTGTCTCAGTGACTGTTTAACTATTTTAAAATGAGCACCTTTGCTAAATTTATTACACAGTCATTATTATGTGAAGCTAAATACAGGAATATATTAAATAAACTTGAATCAGACAAATAACTGTGGTGGCTAATGAATTTAATAATGTTAGATAATGTTATAGAACATTAGATAGATAATGTTCTATACGGTTTTTGGCGAATTTATACAGTTTTGCGGGCGTGAAAATAAGGGCAGCTCTCGACAGAGGTTGACACCTATGCCGCATCTGAGTTCGTTTTCGTTGGATAGTCAAAATCATAATATTGAAATAATACTGAATAATTATATTGAAATTGAATATTCCTTACTTATATATTACTTACTTACTATACCCTTGCTTTGTGTCGTCAACTATTTAGCATGTCACATTTTGAGGACATGCGAGACTCTGATGATAGTTTTTTGCCAGGAGCACTCTTTGTGTAGCCTACTCTTTTTAACTGCTGTACACCGGCGAGCAAATAGCCCAACGGAGAGCCGAGTGAGCTGCATGAGCAGAGGGCGATGCCGCCATTGCCACAGGCATGGAGGGAGAACCCGTACTTCCCCAAGCCATTGCGAGAACCGCCAATACGTGGTGGTGCACTTGCAAGTGTACTGGTGATGCCCAAAGAAATTGAATGTCGGTGCTGCCAAGAGAACCAGTATTTGGCGACAACTTTGGAGGCTATGGCTGGTGCTGAGGATGAAGACGAGGTCTGCATTTTGGGGGACTTATCGGGTCATGGACGGTAGAAACGATGTTCTGGACACTCAACTGGAACTGGAGGAGATGGTGAAAAGGGGCTGGGCCAAACGGAGCGCTTTCTTTAGAGTAAGTCATACTATGATCAAGCGGAGGCAATATACATTTGGGCTATATTGAATAGATTACAGTTTAGTTTATAATATGCGAAATTAGTAAAAAAAAATATTCTATACCTATGCTTTGGAATGGACGTCTGGATTTTTTATTGACACACTAATATGGCTGTACTTTTTAGTACAGTATGTCAAATAATAGGCCATTTAGTTTTTAGCCTAGCAGTGTTTCCCCCTGGTTGTTTTTGTAGGCGGGGTAGAAATGCTTACTGCAAAAAATTTAATTTTTTTTACCCAGAGATTTTTCAATTTGGTTGCAGATGTATGTATGTTATATCTTTCATTTCTAATTGCTATTAGCCATTTCTTGCACATGTTCGAATCTTTAATTGGAAGTCTGTAGGACGCATGTCCTTTTGCACTCATGCACTGAGGAACAATACACCCAGGCATTTTCAGTCACAGTTGTAGACTACTTATTTTAGAAATGATTCCTTCTCAATTAGAGAGAGAGAATGCTACGATTTCAATAGCTAGTATGAGGGAACTGAGGCTTTGAGGGGCGTGGTGAGTTTGGGTAGCCGACAGCAGGAGGCCGATGCTGCGGCTGGAGGTACCATTTCGGAAACGTTTGACTGCAATAGTATACAATGTTTCCGATTGTCATAGCTAAATTATACATCGCCGAAATCAGAATAACCTGAAAATAATGAGGATGACATCCCTTTAGTCATATCAGACTTGTATCTATCAGCAAATCTGATCAACATTCGAACCTTCCATTATAGGCTGCAGTAGCCTATAGACCTGCAGCTGGAATTATGCTGCCTTCAACCGCTGGAATTATCGGAATTATGAGTTTCCGACATGGAAGTTGCACTTGAACGAACCTCCATGTTATAATTACAAGTGGGGAAAGTCGGATATAATTTTGCTATTAGACCGACAACAAGCGCTCATTGAATGACTGGAGGTCAATGGAGTTTTTACAAAACAGTTAAACGGATCATTATAAGACAGACAAAATCAAAAATCTTCCTTTTCTTTTTAGATTATATATGCCAAGGTTGTCAGGACCCAGTACTATTACTTCCAATCCGTTATAATTTTGACTATCCAACGAAAACCAACTTTAAATACGGCTAGCGCTGGTCAGATGCGCGCAACTCTAAGCCTGTTATGTAATTATAGTTGCTAAGCTAACTGAAAACACTACTATGCATGTCTGATCACTTCCTCCAACGGGGACAAGTGCCAGTTGCCTATATTGTCATATTTAAATTTTTTTGCTTGATTTGCACCAGTGACGTAATCAGTGTGACGCAGCACGTCTGGAAAACAGCTGGAAACATAAGTACCAGGAGACGCAGTTCTAGTGCGGTAAGCTACAAGACTCACATTAAACATAATCGATATAGAAGTCATAGAAGAAATAACCCGGAGTTCCCCTTTAACTTTCTCACTCAGTGTACTCGACAAGCATACTCAATAGTATGGAAGGCACTGATTCGGACGCAGCTCAAGTCTTGGTATTTGTTCATTTTTTCTTTTCCCGCTCTGTGAAGAAATTGTCGGCTGTGCCTCAATGTTATTATTTTCAATACAGAAGATATCTCCACATGCTTTGTGTAAAAATATTGTCTTTGTAGCTACAGCTTTTGAACAGATAAGTACGTATAGAGCATTTTAATAAATTTGACTTGATGCTGTATGAATTCATCATTTTAATATACTATATTTAGGCCAATATATATGAAAATGATCGTTCTTAAAATAATTATTTTGTTTATTAATTGCTTTAAATACTTTGTTTAGATATTGTTTCTGTATTTGAGTGGCAGAAATTCAATCAATTACACAATGGGGCCCTTTAAAATAATCGTTACCTAGAGATATTCACATAAAAAAGATAGCGTAATTGGAGAAGTGACAGAACAAGGGGACACTTGAGAGCATCTTCCCTTTGACAGCCTGATTTTTATTACCCTTCCAAATTCCTAAACTTGCCTTTATGTGCCTTTCCATTCAGGCTCAGACGCATCCACTCCACACAGGTGTGTCTTTCTAATGAGATCACTGTGCTTGGTGAGTGCTTTGTTGTTTTGGTTCTGTACTCCAGGATTTGAAATGGAACAATGAATTTGAGGTTAAAGTGCAGACAGTCGGCTTTAATCTGAGGGTATTTACATCCACGTCAGGTGATGTGTGTAGAAATGAAAGCCCTTTTTAAACATAGTTCCCCCCACTAGACAGTGTCTGTGAAAGATGTAGGTTTTGTAATCGTTGTTTATGAGCAAGATAATTTACCTCAACAGTTCAAAAAAGAGTCAGACTTGTTTTTTATTTTACTCTATCTGTGGGCTCTCTGTTCCAATTTACTTATCCTTTAATGACACTGCGCAATCTTAATTTTCACCCGCGTCATATCTGGCGCTCGCTGTGTAGGTTGACTCTCCAGAATTATCACCGGCTAAGAGCTACTGGCTGGCATCTGCTTTCATATTCAACGTGCGTGTGGCAGCAGGTGCCGCAGGCCTGCTAATGAGAAGCGGCCAGCCGGCCAGCTTGCTGGGTAGTGCCCGCCCCCCTGCCTTCTGGAACATGCCTGGACACAGACAGGTATACGTGGGAGCAGCTGCTGTACATCTGACTATGCAACGGTAAGTGAGTCCCTCAACTCTGTGCTGCTCCACACCGGCCTTAATGGTCAGTATCTGGCTGGTCTCACTCGACCGTACGCACTGAGGTGAGCTCTCTCGCACTATGTGTTACAGGCTCCCTTTTTGTTGTTGTTGTCATTGTTGAGACCTCTCTTCTGCTAATGCGATGCTGCGTGCCAGCTCTCCAAATCCCCTGTCGATCTCCAAATGCAAGGGAGACAAAAGCAGCTACATTAACTTCTGACAGGAACATGGCCCACTCGACGCCAGTGCACACCAGTTACAATATCGCTATCCAAATCAGTTTGTGTTGTTACTTGTGAGATTCTGAAGTTTGACTTAAGATACTAATGTATCTTTTCCCCCAGACAATACCACGACACAGCCTAAAGGCAGGTTGTCCGCTGGGCCTATGGCATTCTGTGTAATTGGTTTTTAAATGGTTCGGAGATTCAAACGCGAAGGTGGGGGGATCAGAACAAGTCAGCTCACAACCGCGAGGACCAATAACAGGGAGAAAAAATAATGAAAGAACAGAAAGAAAAGACAGGAACTAATTCCTTAAGGCTAACAGTCAAAACGAAAATCAACCCACTAAAACGGGCGAACTAGTAAACTAGTAGAATACCAACTAAATCTCCCGAGCTCACGTAATGAGCTAAAACGGGAAACTTAGCAAACAAAAAAACACTATTGGCTACCGTAGCTCAAAGCCGCTAGAGTGTAAAACCAAAACGAAAGTACAAAGATAAACTGTCTCCTAGAGAACAGCAAAGTACAAAATAGATAGCACCAAATGCTACCAGGCAGAAAACAATCCTATACCCGATTAAGTAGCTATAGCAAGTCCCCCTTGAACATAAACAAAGTGTAATATCAGGAGGTCGCTAGTACCTGGCTATACCTGGCTCGAATGCATGATGTCGTAAGACATACAAGCGTAAGTAAAGAACTTAAATACCCTGCAGGTAGAAGCACAGGTGGAAACAATAATGAGGCTGGCAAACCACGAACCGGAACATGGAAAAAATCTGATTGATTCACAATCGTGGACGCAGGACGAGAGCCGCAAAAGAAAAGAAAACAAACAGCCGTGAACCACTAAATTCTGGGGAGGCACATAAGGAAGCCCTTGCCATTGTGTGTCATCTCCGCTATTTGAAGACAAATGTACAGAAGGAGGAACTTATAGAGGCTTTCTATGGCCTCATTTGGGCAATGATGATCAATAAATTCAAATTTAATCCAAACAAATTGTGTCCTAAATTAATTCATAAAACATTGGTTTTGTCATACAATTCAGATCAAGAAGTAACATAGGTTGCAGGTTACATGGGTAAAAAAAACTTTTATTAAATAGATGAAACATTAATGACTACAGGCCTACATGCAGCAGCAGCTTACCATACCAGCAGGCTTATAACATATACAAGTAGCCTATATTAATAAAGACAGCAATTATAACTGCATTCCTATTCTAATAAACTGCAAATAAGACATTTTATTTTCTCTCTGGTTTTAATCTCCAACTGCAAGGCTTCCACCAGGAGCCACTATCTACTCCTAATGTCCTGTGGTGAACCATAACTTCTGTGATAGGTACTGCCCAACAACCTCATCCTTGGTGATCTGTTGGCTGGATCTGGACAGGAGGCCAGGCGTGTTGTAGGACATGGCAGTACTGCTCTCACATATATCTCTTTTCCACTGGTCAAGAGTACCGTACTGGTATAGTGCGGTACATTTTTCAATTACCATTTGACGAGAGTTTGGTATGGTCACGGTACGCCTAAGACATGCTGGTTAGGTGCCCTAACATATGTGGTAGCAGTTCACTTTCAAAAGCGGTCCTATGGGTGTCGTCATTACGCCAGTGACGCACGCACACACACAACGGAATTTAACCGCCATTTTAAAATCCGCGCTAGCTCACTGATGAATGTTTTGCAGTGTAACAAGTTAACAGAAAGATATAAGCTAAGACACAACAGAAAAGAAAAGACACTAACTCCGGGTCTGTCATGTTTGTTGTTGATGTTTGTGACGCTCACTGGTAACCGTGGTAGTAACATTGTTGCTATAGCTACATCCAAGCGTTTCTCTCTTACGCAAAGGAGACTACTGCTACTGACTTTTTAAGTGGAAAATGAAAGGGTACTGATTCTGTACTATACCGCGGCCGTTTAATGTGGACCAGTACAGGTCCAGTACGATACACTTGACCAGTGGAAAAGAGATAATAGAGCAGCTGGTGACCCCTGAAGTAGCCCTCTCTCAGAGACTCCATCAGGGCTGATGCGTATGCTGGGGGAGAACAAACATCTTTTAGATCACATTCAGTGATATAGCTGTTGAAGCATGCACAGTTCTCAGAAGATAAATCCAGATTTGAAGATTGCTAATGTCGATGGAACTGAAGGAGCCGAGTGAACGGATAACGTTAGGACCGCACCAGGTATCAGTCTCACAGATGAGCATCCTAAATCACTGTGAAACTTATTAAAACTGAAACTTAACTATAGCTAAAGGACTCACGACTGACTAACAACTGTCACCTCACAAACTATAAACACTACTGCACTCTAGCACTGTGCACTGCGTGAAAACAAAAAAACAGCAGTTTGTGTGGCTCTCCAGGACTTAGGTTGTAGACCCCTGGTGTAACGACTTGCTAGCTACCTTGCTAGGTAACAAAATGTTAATTTAGAGCAAATAGCTATGACAACAACCCACTGGTCTAGCTAGATGATTGACGTTAGCTAATGTTAACTTACAGCAGATAGAAACGATAACGACGTTAGTGTAATTTACATAGTAGCCTACACAGACAGTAGTCTGACAAGTAGTTAAAATATCAATGCAGTAGCTCTGATGGCGTGAGTATGGCTATAATTTGTCTCAATAACGTTTACCTATGTAAATTAATCTCAACATTACACAGCTGACCCACAGCTACCAAAGTGGAACCAAATGAGAACCGCTCAGCGCCACTCACTCCAAAGATTGACGATATCTGCCAACAACTGCTTTTCCTGAAGTGCCCGGATGTACACAAACTGAAAAACTGAAAGAATTAAATTTTTACAAACGGAATTTCTGAGATCTGAATTTGAAATCAGAGTTTAACTGAATAGCCTACCGAAATTCAGATTAAAATCACATAGCCTAATTCAATTCAACGCATATACAAATTCAAATTTTGTAATACAAATACAGTGCAATAAAATTTAATTTAAAAACGTATATATACAATTTCAATTTATGAAATACAAATTCAGTGCAATAAAATTCTATTTAAAAATGTATATACAAATTAAAATTATGAAATTCAAATTCAGTTTTCTGGTTTACACCATACTGGTGTGCTGTCGAGGGGAAGCTGACCACAAATTTCTGCCTTTCCTGTTCTCTGATTGGCAGAATGCCCTAGTCAGGCTGTCCTATGCTGTTCTCTGACTGGCCTATAGTTTCATTGACCAGTGAGTGAGTTAAGGACATTAAGAGCGACAGCTTGGCGTCCACAGACGTACAGGAATGGATGAACACTGTACAAGCTTTGTGAATGGGCTGCTTTTGTTTGTCTATTTTCATCCCAGTAATCTCATCCTGGGGGGTTGGACTTTCAAGATTCACATTCAGTAGAAACTAAATTTTTCACAAATAATTGGCTGATCATCCATAGAGAAGGCAGTTTGCAGTGGTTTTCACGCTCCTTGTAGTACAATCATTTCCAAAGAGAGAAACAATGGCATGTAAATGCATGAGGGAACTTGGAAATGCATATATTCCTAAAGAAGGTACACTACACAATAAGAAGGGTATTTCATCCTCTTGAGATTACTGTATAATGCAGGTTTGGATTTAAAATGAGGGTCAATATAAGGGTCGTTACGGAATTTATTTTTACAGTGTTCTACTCTGTTACCACTATTCTGTCACCACAACTCCTAAAGCTACAATTAGCTCTACCACCACACTGTTAGCACTATTGCTACTCCTACAACTTGAACTGACCATGCACAAGTAAGATTAAGAGCTATGCCTGAGTTGAGCACACATCAGTGAGTCTATTTAATTTAACCAAATTTGTGTTTTCCTGACTTCTGATTGACTTTTGACCCAACCATTTTCTTTGGGGCTGAACAAATCAAGACAAACATTTCCTTTGTGTATGAATAATTTAAATGAGGAGAAATAAAGGAAGCCATCCTCATTCAGGTGAAAATACCCCCGCCCCCCCCTCCTTTTTTTATATCGAAAAGAACTCTGACATTAAAGTATTGTTGAATTATTCATGAACATTGTGCTGAAATGTAAAATTCACTTATGTAACCCCCCACCCCCACAGACACACACACACACACACACACACAGCAGCATCAGGGGATTTTTATAGTTTAAATATAGCTTTATTCTCCACATGTCCTTGTTTCATCTTTCATCTCTGGAATATATCCATAAACTCCACCTTTTTATACCAGAAAGAAGCGTTTCTGAGAAAGAACGTGTGTTTGGGTGCGTGTACCATAAGTATGGGTGAACTTACAAAGCTGTCCTGTTCAGAGAAAGCTATGCATGTATGCTTTTGTTGGTCAGATGTACTGCACATACTGTTAACAGAGCTCCCTCTTCTCCAGAGCTTTAGAAAAAGGTCCATCATTAACATATTTATTCCATAATGTACATGGGGTGCAAAATTTCATATTGGCATGCAGTTCTATACCAGTCAAGTGCCAAATTGCACATTTGCCTGAATCATCTTCCTTGTCCTCTAGGCCCCAACTCCCCACTTCACGAATGAGCTGAACAGAATTGAAAAAAAAGAGAAAAAAAATTCAGCAAAAAGAACTGTAGTAGGCATACCTAGAGATGCAGGGTGTGGAAAGCATGTATATTGTGACGACCACAGATAGCACAGGCTACTATGGGGGTATTATTGTCTCAAAGATAAATAAATAAATGTAACTGATCCACAAATAAATTAACTTGATCCACAAATGAATGAAACTGATTGACAAATAAATGCAGCTGATCCACAAATAAATGCATTAGATCCACAAATAAATGCAACTGATCCACAAATAAATTAAACGGATTCACAAATAAACGGGACTGAGTCGCAATCTAACTTTGACACGCTCACACACACTATTGAGATTTCAGTAGTGTGTGTGAGAGGTACGCGCACACACATATACGTGAAATGTCTCTCACACACACAACTGAAATGTCTCGTGTCTCTCACACACACAACAACGGAAGCCGACGGTTATAAAACACAACCACATTTCGGAAAACAAACCAACAAGTTATAAAACACAATTACAGAAAACAACCCAAAACACTTTACAAAATCACGTTATGGAAATAGTAGGTACTCGGCCTACATGACAGGATATTGTAGTTTCCTTCTGATTGGACACGCAGTATGTCAAATGAGAGTCTGACAGCGGCTCGCTGGTGTTTTGAGCCCTCACCGTTGACTTCAAGGCAGCGACTTAGCAGTAAAGTAGCTTGGTTAAAATAACGTTAGCTAGTTATGTTATTCTATGTTCTCAGGTCCAATTAACGTACCAGACAACTAAGCTAGCTGCCTTACCCATACGCTAGCTAACGTCAGCTAACGTTAATTGGACCTGAGAACATAGAATAACATAACTAGCTAACGTTATTTTAACCAAGCTACTTTACTGCTAAGTCGCTGCCTTGAAGTTTAACGTACCAGACAACTAAGCTAGCTGCCTTACCCATACGCTAGCTAACGTCAGCTAACGTTAATTGGACCTGAGAACATAGAATAACATAACTAGCTAACGTTATTTTAACCAAGCTACTTTTACTGCTAAGTCGCTGCCTTGAAGTCAACGGTGAGGGCTCAAAACACCAAAGACCCTGACAGCGCGAGTGACCAGCCAACAACAGTTTCCGTTATCTAACGTGACATTCAAGACAAGCCAATGGAGTTTATTTAGTTCCATAAATAGCATGCGTGGAATTCTGAAATGAGTGCACGAAATTTCCCTGTACATGTACAGTGACAATAAAGTATTCAATTCAATTTTTCGCCGTTTTCAGCTTGTTAAAATGGCATTAAAAAAATATTAACTCAAAAACGGCAAAAAACACAGTGTTTTCTTTCCAAAATAAGCGGCTAATTAGTTTTTTCCTGAACCCGTGTGGTTACGTTCTTCAATCACTTTTCCCATAAACTTATTAACACAAGACAGGTTTGGCTCGTTGTCATTTGCTTTGTCTTTGAATTCTTCATCGACTAATGCTTAGTTTTAGTTGCCATTTGTCCACAACACCAATTAAGAGCCTATAGATTCACCTCAGCCTGTCAATGACTCATTGTGTTAATGAGTTTAAGCTCCACCTGGCTGCTCCACCACCCAATCAATGATGATCGAGGATACGCCAAACCTGTTCACCGCAGATCTTGTTGCTGAAAGATCATGCCTATTAAATTATGTATCTCTGCGTTATTTGTTTAGGTAATGTTTAGTGTCCATCTACGTAATGTAAAAGCTAATTTTCTGATATTAAGATTACAGAGTGCTTTCTCCCTGTCACGCAGTAGACTATGAGGAGTAGCATTAGCACTGTTAGATCTATTTCCTGACTACTATCTGCAACACATTTGATTGAATGTTTGCCGTCTCGATTAAGCGATTGGGTGTCTTCTTATCGGATAAGCCTAGAAGGCCATGCATGAATTATGATTTTAAAATTTCCTCCAGAATAATTAGGCTATAGCTACCATAGGCAATACAACCTCCTTTACAACTGCTCCATTTCAGTGGCGCAGTGCTTCGCTCTATGCACCAGGATCGATTCTACTCATAATAAGTTTTCAATTCACAATATATTGTTTTATTGAATTTTAAATGCGTTCTGGGTGTGAGTGTTTTGTTCCACTACTTTCAATTAACCAGTCCCTCTGCCTTGCTGAATAAAATTAATGCTATTGTGTTTCAACACATGTCCACTATTCAGACACCTTTCAGTGGTAGTGTGTAGCCTATGTAAGTTCTTATTTTTGAATAAACCAGTTCATAACACATATACAGATGCATTTTTGTTCTTATTTAAAATGTGAAATACCTTTAATCAGCATAATCATGAAATGCGCATTTGCCTTTAGTTCATCTGATATTTTTCAAATGCCTAAAAACACCAGAAGAATCCAAATGCATCATTGCAAAACAGAAATATTATCCCTATGCCGAATATAGTATGCACTGATTTAATTTGAACAAGCTGTTAATTTTTCTTAATTATGGGCTTTTCGGATCATTTACCCTCTTAAGCTACATTACGTCAGAAATATGCATGCAATGAAAAATAAAACTCCCATGTTCACGTTGTGCTTATTGTGCTATAGGCCTATTGCAAACAATTACAAAAAGGAGGTAATTAAAAAATATATATTAACTGATCAAATTAAAAACTGTTCTTTCATCATTTCCTTCTTAAACTCATTAACACAATGCAGGTTTAGATCGTTGTCATTTGCTTTATTTTTGAATTCGTCATTATCAACCAATGGTTAGTTTTATTGCTATATGTGTCCACGCTATCACCAATTACAAGCCTATTGATTTTACTAGCTATTGATTTGATTGGTTATTTGAGGTAACGCATTTTTTAACTGATAAAAATAAAGGCTGTGGTGAATCAATAGGCTCGTAATTGTTATTGTGGACACATGGCAACTTAAACTAATTATTAGTCGATGAAGAATTCAAAGACAAAGCAACCCAGATAGCAAGGAAACATTGAATCAATGTTGAATTAACATAATATGAAGCATTGACTCAATGTTGATCTCTGATGTTGATTCTCCGTCCAGGTGCTCATAGAGTTTACATTGAATCAATGCATAGAAATAATGCTGAAACAAGTTGATGTTAACAATGGAAATCAACGTAACTGATGTTAAATCAATTTATTATCAATGTAATCTATCATAGCTAATGATAATATCATTTTATAACTACATTTTACATTAATCAAAGTAACTCATTCTTGCTCAAAGTAGTCAAAATATATATATTTTTTGAAATACTTTTGAGTTAGGCTACTAAAATCTATAACACATATGACATCAATTTAAAAAATGCAAACCTCTTTATCGATTTTAAACCTCTGCTTAATGGACACAATACATGCAATAGTTATAGTTTCATGCTGAAAAACGAAAGTTGAAGTGTTTTTAAAGCTAAACTCGTCTAAAAATAATGTTTGTTTACTGTTCACAATGTGGGTCGCGGTGTGAGCTGCCATGATGATGTGAAGTCAAGTTCTTCCTAGTCTGGAGGTCAGGGTTGATTTCCCGAACCCTGATTTCAGACATGGAACTTCTAGTTGAAAGGGCGTTTTATTACATTTTCTCTCGTCGGATATCGGGATTCCTAGTTGGAAATGAATAAACGATTGCAGCATTAGCATCAACCACAAACACGCTTTGCTGTTAAGTCTCATTTTGTTTATTTTCCTACGTCACCCGTAGCAACTTGAACTTTTAATTTAACCAAGAAAAAATAAATTAACTTATCACGTAACATAGGCTACACATATACGAGCGTGCTAGCATGTACAGCAGCGACCGCAGAAACAGACAATGAATAATTCTAACGGTTTTTTATTTGAAAATGAAAGTGCACCTGAATCTGATCAAAAATCTGTTATTCATCAGTATGATGACTTTGGTTGTTATTGATACATTGATAGCCTACAATGTTTTCATTTCAATCTAGTACATCGGTGACCATTACCATCAGAAAGTGAATGTTGATTCGACCATTGCAAAGTGGTTGATGACCGATACTGATGCTTATAACACAATAAATGTTGATTCAATACTTCCTTGCTATCTGGGAAATGACAACGAGCCAAACCTGCATTGTGTTCATAAGTTTAAGGGAAAGTGATGGAAGAACTTAACCACAGGGGTTCTGGAAAAAAATGCCATTTTACCAAGCTCAAAACAGCGAAAAATACTGTTCTGCGCGCTATTTATAGAACTAAATAAACTCCATAGGCTTGTCTTGAATGTCGCGTTAGATAACGGAAACTGTTGTTGGTTGGTCACTCGCGCTGTCAGACTCTCATTTGACATACTGCGTGTCTAATCAGAAGGAGACTACAATATCCCGTCATGTAGGCCTAGTACCTACCTTTTCCGTAACGTGATTTTGTAGTGTTTTGGGTTGTGTTTTCTGTCATTGTGTTTTATAACTTGTTGGTTTGTTTTCCGAAATGTCGTTGTGTTTTATAACTTGTTGGTTTGTTTTCCGAAATGTCGTTGTGTTTTATACCCGTCGGCTTCCGTACACAACTGAAATGTCTTGTGTCTCTCACACACACAACTGAAATGTCTCATGTCTCTCACACACACAACTGAAATGTCTCATGTCTCTCACACACACAACTGAAATGTCTCATGTCTCTCACACACACAACTGAAATGTCTCATGTCTCTCACACACACAACTGAAATGTCTCGGTCTCACACACACACTATTGAAATTGCAGTTGTGTGTGTGAGAGCGCAGCTCAGCCTCTCACACACACTATTGAAAAATCAGTGTGTATGATTGCCTCGGCTCTCGCATAGATGATAATAGCGGAACTGGCAGTAAGTGTAGGCAAAATCTACACTCACTGGCTCAAGAAGGAACAGTTGCGATTCGCCATGTATTTCTCTGCATTTTTATTATTTTATGAAGTTGTTGTATTTGTGGAGGTGAAAGCCGACTAAGACCGCATTCATTTATTTATAGGGTCAACTGCCTGAATGCTCTGCCGTACCATTGAATGCGAATGTTGGCTCCCCACAATGTATGTCTCGCCGGAATTTGTGGTGTAAGATGTTCCTGACATGTCCGTTTAATTCAGTGCTAGACATGAAGGAGAATGGTTGAATTCCCAGACGGAGTCTATGTCTGTAAAGACTCATTCGGGATATCCCGAAGCACGACGCAATTCAAAATATAAGCACTGCTGTGACGTTGCAGTGCTCTCAGCAGTGCTTATATCCAATAACGCACAAACCTCGAGTGATCTATTGCTTTTACACAACAATGTTACCATCAACGTTTAGTAAGTAATGAAAAAATATTGAAACAATAACTTTTGATTAACTCATTCTTTATTTCGGATTCACAACGTGCAAGCACCCTGTTGCTGTTGCTATTGTTTGTTATTTATGCTTTCTAGGCCACGCTCTATTGAACACGTCTATGCACTGGCAGTGCGGTAATGCTAAATACCAGCACTGGTGGAATGCGTCGAATCTCATTGTGGTATAAATTTCAATATGCCACACAGGTCGTGCACGCAAACTGCAGGTAGCCAGTAGGAGTAAGGTGTAGTGTTATCTGTCAAAGTTTACAGAGAAAATGAAGAGTTCTAAGACAAAACACATGGTAACATTGTGTACAACATTGTTTTATCACATAATTTTGGACATTATTTCGACATGAATCATTTTTATTTACTTTAATCAACCAGCAGATTAAAAACAAAAACAGCATAGAGGGCAGGGGGTACTTCAGGACCAAGGTTGAGACCCCATGTGATATTCCATATAGCTGACTGAATGAAGGCAGCACTTGCCGTATCAGACTTCTGCTGTGCATCCAGGGCCTAGGGGTGACCTTTTTGTCTCGATGAAGACAAAGACAACATCTCCCATCACCCCAAGGGCTTCATGAATAAACATGAGCCACACAGACAAATGTGCAGTTCAGCACAGTCAATCTGTAGTTTTTTCTTTCTGAGAGGTAATACAATTGGCAGTAAACGTGACCTATACATTTCTTGCTTAATTTGCACATGTGGATTTTATTAAGAAGAAAAACGTTACATGAGTACATGTGCGTGCGGGCGCTGGGGTGTGTGCGATGTGTGTGTTTGCATGTATGTGTTTCTTCCGTGTGTGTGTGTGCGTGCACATGATGCATTTGTGTGTGTGTGTGTTGTGTGCTTTGTGTGCGTGTGTGTGTGTGTGTTCTTTAAAATAACTTCATGAGACAGCAATGCACAGTCACACCAGGAGCTCAAGTGCTGAGGATGCAAGAAATTTTCTGCTGATGAAGCTTCCCCCTCCCCCCACCCAGTCCACTTTCCTTTCACACTCCACTGCACTGCTCATCCTGCAGGTAGGATGATTCACCCGTTCTCCTGGTTTCGGCCTACTCTTCTGCAGCAGAGAAGAACTGTAGGTGTCCACCCAGTATGGAATTCTGGGAGATTTATCTTTATTTATTTATTTTGCCGTCATAACAAACACATTGAGAAATAAAATATGAATAATAAGAGACAATTTTAAAACCACTTTCATGATTGTTATCATTAGCGATAAGAGCTTGTGATAAGCTCTCAACAAGATTGGCTATATGTGGTCAATAAATCAGAAGGGGACATTAGTGAAAATTGGATAGCCACTAGATAGGTAGCTACTTCACTCTGAATCAAAATAGGTAGTTTAGCTACATTACATTCTGCCAGTTTTGCAGCTAGACAGCTATCTAGGGGGTGGGGGTAGTAGTGGTTGTGATCGCAATGGTTGACACGACACGGGAGGAGTGGGGAGGTAAGTAAGTAAGTAAGTAAAACTTTATTTATATAGCGCCCTTCTCAACACGAATGTACAGAGTGCTTTACAGACAGTACACAATACACAATACAATACAACTATAACATGTACAAAAAATAAAATAAAAAAATAAAAAAAGGCATGTAACACATCAATACAGTTTATGATGAAACGCCAATGTAGGACAGCTAAAAACTCACCTCCCCCGACACCCCAAAAGCTTGTCGAAAAAGGTGAGTCTTTAGCTGCCCCTTAAAAATCTCCACTGAGACTGAGGCTCTCAGGTCCTGGGGGAGTTCATTCCATAGCCTTGGGGCCACCGCCTCAAAAGCACGGTCCCCCTTAGTTTTTAGACTGGTTCGTGGCACCCTTAAAAGGCCTTGCTCGGAGGACCTCAGGGCCCGGTTTATTCTGTAAGGGTGGATAAGGTCGTGAATGTAGGCGGGGGCTTGGCCATGGACAGCTCTATAAGTGAAGACGAGGACTTTAAAATGTGTTCTGAGATGGACAGGGAGCCAGTGCAGGGCAGAAAGGATCGGGGTGATGTGGCATGTTTTTTTGGACCGAGTGAGTAATCTGGCTGCAGCATTTTGGACCTGTTGTAACCGATTTATTGAAGTTTTGTTGAGGCAGGAGAACAGAGCGTTACAATAGTCGAGCCGGGATGAGATAAAGGCATGGATAGCCATCTCCAGTTCTACGTTAGATAGAAAGCCTCTGAGTTTGGCAATGTTCCTGAGGTGGAAAAAACAAGTGCGGGTCAGAAGTTTGATATGCTTATCTAGTAGCATAGCATGATCGAAAGTTACACCAAGGTTTTTTATATTTGCCCTAACGTTACCACTAAATGATCCCAGATGGCTTGCTATCTTAGAGGCGATGTTATCAGCCGCTAAGATCAGGACTTCCGTTTTGGACGCATTGAGCTGTAGGAAGTTGCTTGACATCCACTCCTCAATGGCAGACAGACATGCAGTCAGGGTGATTAAATTTTCCATTTTGACGGGTTTGAAAGAGAAATAAATCTGAATATCATCAGCATAACAATGATACGAGACCCCCTTGAATTTGCTAATTAAGGGGCCTAAGGGGAGCATGTAAAGGGAAAAAAGAAGGGGGGCTAAAACAGAACCCTGTGGCAGGCCGCAGGATAGGGAAGTGCTGTAGGATGAAAACGGGCCCACAGCCACGGAGAAACTTCTTCCACTGAGGTACGAGGCAAACCACTGGAGGGCATACCCTGAGATGCCTACCCACTCCCTGAGTCTATCTAGCATGATGGCGTGGTCCACCGTGTCAAATGCTGCACTCAGATCCAACAACACCAGACATCCAACAACTACACAGTCACCTGCATCCGATGCCATCATGATGTCATTGGAGACCCTGAGGAGAGCTGATTCTGTGGAGTGGTGTTTTCTGAAACCTGATTGGAATTTGTCCAGGATGTTATTGTTATTTAGAAATGTGTTGAGTTGGTTAGCAACAACTTTTTCTAAAACTTTGGACATGAATGGGAGCTTTGAGATGGGCCTGTAATTCTTCGGGAGAGAGGGATCTAGGTTGGGTTTTTTAAGGAGGGGCTGAACAACCGCCTGCTTAAAAAATGAAGGGATGGAGCCAGAGACAATGGAGCTGTTTATAATGTGGAGCAGGGACGGGGCGACACATGAAAAAACTTCTTTTAGCATGGAAGTTGGTAACGCATCTAGGGGGCTTGATGAAGATGTCATAGAGCTCACTACAACTGTCAGGTCGGCTAAGGTAATGCAGGAGAACTTGCTCAGCGTGGCCTGCCTAACTGGACAGATAGGGAGGGGGGAGTGGGAGGGGGTGATGCTCGACCTCACATCAGCTACCTTGTCTACAAAGCAAGAAAGAAAACGGTTGCAGTCGTCATTTGAAAAAATAGGAACAGAGGGGGTTGACGGGTTTACAATAGTATTTATGGTTTTAAATAATACTCTGGGGTTGTGCTTGCTGGAGGAGATGAGATTGGAGAAATAGGTAGCCCGGGCATTTTTGACCAAATTGTTAAAATCACAATAAAGGTCCTTCAGATGGAGACGGTGTACCTGGAGGTTAGTGGTTTTCCACAGCCGCTCAACTTTGCGACAGAGCCATTTCAATCTACGGATGTCCTCTGTTAGCCAGGGGGATGTGTTTACCGCTAGAGAGCTGCGTGTCACCAGTGGAGCGACGTCATCTAAAATGGCGGAGCAGTGTGAATTGAAAGCGTTGACTAGACAGTCAACGTCATCAACATGAGACACCAAAACATTGTTGGCAAAGGCTGCTACAAATTTCTCCACAGCTGCACCATTTATAATATGCGAGGCTTTTACTCGCTTCCCCTGAACATAAGCGTTGTCTAATGACATGATAAATAGTACACCTTTATGGTCGGAAACAGATAGCTCTTCAATACAGACATTGCTGATATTCAGACCAATTGTAAACACGAGATCCAATGTGTTGCCTTTGTTATGCGTTGGACCGGACACATGTTGACGGAAGTTAAAAGATTCGGTGATATTAAGGAAATCACTAGCAAACTTATCAGAGCAGTCATTTACATGAATGTTGAAATCCCCGCATAAAAGAAGTCTTTCATAGCGGATGATGGAGGTTAGGAAGTCACCAAGATCGGCTAAAAAAGAACCATTGTTGCCTGGAGGGCGGTAGATTAAAATACAATACAGTGGGTTTGAGCGACCCACCTTTGTTATTACATTACATTACATTACATTATAGGCATTTAGCAGACGCTCTTATCCAGAGCGACTTACACAGCATTTATTTTGCATTTATACATAGTATCCATTAATACAGCTGGATATATACTGAAGCAATGCAGGTGAAGTACCTTGCTCAAGGGTACAACGGCAGTGTCCGACCTGGGAATCGAACCGGCAACCTTTCGGTCACAAACCCAGTTCCTTAACCATTATACCACACTGCCGCCCCGTTATAATTATACCATTATTAGCACTTCAAATGTTGGGAAGGATCCCGTGCTCACCATGTTGGTGGAGAAGCAGTCTCTGTGGAAAGCGGCAAGTCCTCCTCCTCGTCCGGTGCGCCTAGGAGCACAGGAGTAGCTGTAACCTGGAGGACAAAGTTCGTTCAAAGAGGAAAACTCCCCGTCTCGCTGCCAGGACTCCGAAATCAGCATAAAGTCCAGCTCTCTTGAGACGACGAAGTCATTCAGTACAAAGGATTTGTTTGCAATGGATCTGGCGTTCAACAAGCAAAATGATATGGAGTCGGAGCCGGCTCTTCCTATCTTCGATGCCCGAGGCAGTGAGCGCAGGCAGCCGAACACAGGAGCCACGCCGAAACGAGGCGATGGTTGATTTCCAGAGCCCCCTGGCCCCCGACGTGGACACCCAGGCACTGAAGCCACACTGGTGAGTTTTGTGAGTTGTCGTTTGACAGGGGCAAACGCGGGTAGGTGGGATGTTGAAGCCGGGAAAATAGGACGGAGGCATGACGGCCTCACCATGGCGCCAGCTGTCATGGAGATGGTGTCACGCATAGCTGGGGAGCGGCATTTCATCAGCTTGCGGAACTTTACCGCAGCTCCGGCTCACCTTCCCCTCCGTCTTGCTCTCCTGGTTCGAGGGCAGCAACAGTTTGTTGACCAGATTACCTCCGGTACTTGGGGACGCAGGGTGCGGTGATAACTCCACTGTGCCGATCGATCAGACAGCGATCGTGCCACCAAAATGCCTATATCCAGCAGAGTTTGGCGATCGTAAAAAAACTGCCGCTTTGACACTGC
The DNA here is from genome assembly GCA_022702515.1 of Ilyophis sp. 1 JC-2022. Lineage (NCBI taxonomy): Eukaryota > Metazoa > Chordata > Actinopteri > Anguilliformes > Synaphobranchidae > Ilyophis > Ilyophis sp. 1 JC-2022. The sequence goes on from CM040405.1 coordinate 104,094,093, forward strand.
GTACATACAACGATAAAATCAAATAAGCGACAAACAGGAGCGGTAGCGAATAACGATGACTAGCAGCCAACATAGGCGCGGCCATCATTGACTTGACCTGGGGTGGTTTGTGTGGCAAGAGTCAGAGCCTGAGAAAGTGTTGGCAACCCTGCCATCAATACCATGTAAACTAGCTAGCTTGCTAGTTCGGAACACTAGATCCAGTGACATAAAAACAGACACAATGGGAAATAAAAATTTTTTGTAAGGTAGCTTCACTGGTAGTGCTGATGTCAGCCAGCTAATGTTAGCTTGCATCGCAGCTGTACTGTCACTAGCTTCGGTCACTCACCAAGATGTCTATATCCAACTCGTCATAATTTCTCCTCAGACCACGTGCCAATCTTGTGTCAATCCAAGGTGGCCACCAGCACAACCTCAGAAAGGTTGCAGTGAACACTCTCAGGTTATGCTGGTGTAGTCTTATTTTCATGGTAGTCTTTAACACATCTATGCCTACATCCTGGAGTGTTCTTGATCTGATCGACAGTTAAAAAGCGGTTTTTCTTCACAATAGAAAGTATTCTTCAGTCATCCACAACAGTGGTCTACTGTGGTCTACCAGGTTGTTTGCTATTGCTGAGCTCACCAGTGCATTATTACCCTTTGTAGCAAACAGCTAATTTGACACACCCAATGTGCTGGTTATGTCTCTGATCAATTTATTCCGATCGTTCAGCCTCATGAGGGCCTGCTTTACTGGCATTGACACTTTTTTGGTTCTCGTGTTGAGAGATAATAGCGAATGCAAACGCAAATGCCACACCAACAGCAGAATCAACTCTTGACCTTTTGGCCATGAGCTTTTTTGTGCATGAACTAATGATGCAACAGCACAAAGCTGTCCAAGAAAAATCTGAGCAGTCAATAGTCAAATTGCATATGATTCCTAAACGGATCACTCAATATGGACGTAAATACCCTACAATTAAAGCTTACAGTCTGCTATTTAAAGCACAACTGAACTTTGTACAGCGGACTATGTCAATACAAACAATAACCAGTCCTCGTACATATTATATATTTTTTAATTAAATGGCCCTTTTCTGGCTTTTTCGTATTTTATTTGGAACGTAGATCCGGTAGGTAATTTTGCGGCAGAAACCACTCATTGTGAGTGGGAATCAGAAGAGGTCACTCACAATGGTGAGGACCAAAATTAGATTAAACCCCAAAAGGGTAGAAAAGAAAAGGAATAATCCAAGAACTAAAACAGCCAAATAATAATCAGCCCAGGAAAACAGGGAGAACTCAAAACACGAGTAAGAACACAAAACGAAGTCTCCCAAGCTCAATACTAGAGCTAACACAGGAAACTGAAAAGAAAAGAACACCTTCGGCACATAAAACTAACACGACCAGAAGAAGGTGAAACAAAAGTGAAACCACTAAAGAAAAACTGTCTCAGTGAGAACAGCACGGACAAAATAGCACAGCGAAGCTAACAGGAGGAGATAATCCGATACCTGAAATAATAAAACTACGAAACAAATCCCTCGTGAACATAAAACAAGTTTAATATCACAAGGTTGCTTGTACCTGCTATACCTGGCTCAATGTAAACAAAATGACAAAGAAGCACCGGGGAAGCAGAAGTGAGAAACTTAAATCCCCCACAGGCAGAAGCACAGGTGAAATGAATAACGAGCAAGGGGAAGCAAAACCCCGGAATGGAACATGGAAAAAATTTGATAGATTCTCAATCGGGGGAAACAGGACGAGAACCACAACGGAAAAGGAAACAATAATGCACAAACCATGACAGGACCCCCCCCCCCCTCCCCTCTAATGGACGACCCCAGACAATCCCTTAGACCGATTACTGCGGAAATTTTTGATTAAATCGGGATCCAAACTATTCCTAGCTGGAACCCAACACCGTTCCTCTGGACCATAACCCTCCCAGTCCACTAAAAACGGCCAACTCTTACCTACCCGTCTCTCCGCTAAAATGCGCCAGACAGTATACACCGGACCTCCATTCATGATCTGAGGAGGAGGAGGGGATCTCTCAGCAGGAGACAACGGACTGATCAGCAGCGGCTTCAATCGCGGCGCATGAAACGTACAGTCAAGCCGGAAAGTCTGAACAACCCTTTCACCTTCTCCACGTTTTATTACATTACAGACATATTCTACAATAGATTGAGTTCATTTTTTGTCTCAAAATTCTACACAAAATAGCCCATAATGACAAAGTGAAAACATGTTTTTAGAAATTTTTGCAAATGTATTAAAAATCGAAAACCTAAATCTTTCATTTACATAAGTATTCATACCCTTTGCTTTAACATATTTTTAAAGTATCATATTTAATATTTGGTCGCATATCCTTTGCATGCTGTTACTTCCTTAAGTCTTTGACCCATCAACATCAAAAAACTCTCGATCACCCACGTCGTAATTCCTCTCGGCCGAAGTGAGAGCCCGAGAGAAATATGCACACGGGTGCATTTTGTGGTCGATGGGTGAATGCTGGAACAATATAACACCTACCCCCAGCTCAGAAGCATCAACCTCCACCACAAAAGGGAGGGAGGGATTGGGCATAACAAGAATCTTGGCTCAGAACTGAACCTCTTCTTGAGTTCCTCAAAAGCAAACTCAGCCTTCGGGTTCCAGCAAAATTGAGTCGCTGATGTTTTCTTGGTCAGGACAGTAATAGGTGCGGTGAGCGCACTGAAATTACGAATAAAACGCCTATAAAAATGAGCGAACCCAAGGAAGCGCTGGACCTGTTTAACTGAGTGAGGTGTGGGCCAATTGAGTACAGCAGAGACTTTCTCGGGATTCATACAGATCTTGCCCTCTGATACAATGAATCCAAAAAATTCAACAGTGCTAGCATGAAATGAGCACTTCTCTGCCTTCACAAATAATTTGGCCTCCAACAGGGCTTTCAACACCTGTTTTACATGACTGATATGGGTTTGCAAATCGGAAGAGAAAATTAAAAGTAGACTAACATCTCCCACAGTACGTCATTTACTAACACTTGAAACACAGAGGGGGCGCTAAGTGAGCCCGAACGGTATGACTAATTATTCATAGTGCCCGCTGTGAGTGTTAACAGTGGTTTTCCATTCATCGCCCTCACACATGCGCACCAGGTTATAGGCATTGCGGAAGTTGAGTTTGGAAAATATAGTGGCTCCCTGGAGTTCAAATGCCGAATTCATCAGGGGAAGCGGATACCTGTTTTTTATAGTAATGGTGTTCAGAGAGCAATAAACAATACATAGCCTTAATCTTCCATCCTTCTTCTTAACAAAAAAAAATCCTGCGCCAGGAAGTAGGCGAAGTAGATGGCCTTATGAACCCATTGGCTAATGCATCCTCAACATACTCCTTCATGGCTGCACTCTCAGGAGCCGCCAAGAAATATAGGCTTCCTCTAGTAGGGGTGGTACCCGGATAGAGTTCTATGGCGCAATCATAAGGGCAGTGGGGAGGAAGGGTGGTTGCCCTCTGTTTACTAAAAACCTCTGCTAATTCGGCATATTCAGCAGGAACGTTGAGTGGCAAATGAAATTCAAGCGTTCCTGCAATTTTAGTCACTCCCCTCTGAGTGGGCGAATCAGGAGGAGAAGACCACTGAATCTCAGAGTCGGAAAGCGCATCAGTAGATAGCTCCCTCCAATTGGAATCTTCATCAGCCAGAGAGTCCCATTCTAAACTCTCGCCACCAGACTCAGAACCTGAGATGGACTCCTACTGATTAGGCGGAGAAGCAACCTCCTCCAGGTCAGACTTGGAAAAGTGACCCCATCGACGAATGATAAACTTATCCCCTCCCCACCTGATATGGGGATAATATTTTATAAGCCAAGTGTTACCTAAAACAAGGAGATGAGCGACAAAAAAACTTAATTTTCTCAGTATGAGTATCCTGAAGAACAGACATAGTGAGGAGAGCAGTAGTCTTCTTAATAGTATTTAATAGTACCCTGGTTCCTCTAGCGAGACTCCCTTTCTCTTTAATTTACTACACTGACTGATGGTGTGACCTCTCCTTTTACAGTAGTGACACCACTCAGCTCGGTGATCGGAATCTTTATCAGAAGAACAAGAGACCCCATCTACCTCTCCATTATAAGACTGGGGGGTAGATAAAAAAGGGATGGACACTGTAACTGGAGCGAAGGAAGAGCTCATCCGGTGGTCTCTCCTGCTATTTTTAATTTGGACACAGTCCCGAAAACGATTGTATATCCGAATAGCGATGGACACTAACTTATCCAGTGAATCAGCCTGCTCCAACACTGCTGGGGCATCTTGGACGGAATCATCTAACGCCTCCATAAATAGTGTCATAAGGGGAGCTTCTGGTCAACCTGTCTCACCTGCCAGCAAACGAAACCTAATGGCAAAATCGGCTACTGTCTCGTTACCCCGGCGAAGGTGCTTAAGCAGTCTAGCCGACTCTTGACCCGAGATGTTATGGTCGAAAACTGACTCCTTTTCGCACATCAGTGTTTTAATAGTGTTTAAAATAGGAGAATTGCTCCGGATTAATGGAGTAGCCCAGTCAAGTGCGGATCCGGTGAGTAATGTGAGGACAAACGCCACCTCAGAATCTTGAATAATAAACCGCGATGGCCGAGCTTTAAAAAATATCAGACACTGCGCCAGAAACCCTCGGCTCTTGCCGGCCCGACCGTCGTAGCGGAGAGGGAGCTGAAGTTTGGGCTCTCTCTGCAAATGGGCGTGGTTAATGGGTGCTTGGGGAACTGGAAGAACAGGAGGAGTGACTGCGAGAGACAGGGCACGGAGACTCTGAGTCAGCTTTTTGAGACATGCAACTGTTCACACAGCAGATTTTGTTGTGTGCACATAGCCTGCTACCTGGTCTGAAGGGCAAGAATGCCGTCCTCATGAGAGGACCTGGCAGAGCACTGGGCGGTTAGAGTTTGTTTAATCCCCGATTCCATTGCTGAAACATCCGTATGGCTTTGTTGTACTGTGATGGTTTCCAGGATGAAACAGGATGAGAACCACAATGGAAAAGGAAACAATAACTCACAAACCTGACACTCATTGGGCCAAATTTCCACGAAGCAAGCGTTCTAGGCTAGTCACATTTTGATAACCTGTCTACCTTAACTGCCAAAGCCAGTCATGCATGATCATTTTCTTTCACCTTTTATTTAAAAAACATGTCAGACTATTAATTAACAATATGCTATGAGAAATCATTTATGAATTAGAAATATTTCTGTGTTATGTTCTTTCTAGCTCATAAATGTTTTACATGGATGAACAATGTGAAAAGCTTGTGGATACAATCTAATATAATGAATGTGTATCGAAAGATTTTACTTTACTTAATAATATTATACTCACCAAACCATGGACACTCAAATACAAAAAAAAAAAAGAGCTTCTTGTGTTAAAAAGTAAAAACTGCTACAAGATTAGAAGCATCTGGGCACCATCATGGTATGCAGCAGAGGGTCTTGCCATCTGATGCAGCTGTAGGTAGGCATCAGACCTGGGTTAAAATACTTTTCTGCATTTGACTAAGCTTGTCTGGCGTATTGGAACAAATTAAATAATACAAAAAGTGTAAACCCCGCCCGCCTGTTCTTCCTACCAGGCTGAAATGCACCAGGCAAGACTAATAGAGCGTGGAAAAGTATTTGAATACACAAGAAATTCTATTTGAACCCAGGTCTGGTCGGCACACATCTGGTGTAGACTGGTATATCTGGTGAGACAGTAATGGAGAGAAGATGAGGAATGAGTTATAGAAGTATTTATTACAGTGGCATTAAAATTAATGGGGGGTGAATATATGTGAGAGTAGTAAATGTTTCAGCTTTTCACCTCAAAAGATACAGCTGAGAGGGGAGCGAGGGGAATTGGAGAGGCCCATGGAGGGTACTGGGAGATCTCACCGGCTGCATCCTGAAACATTTAGAAGCACAATTTAGAAGCACATTTCAGAGGGAGAGATTCATTTTTCTGCATATTAGTTTGATTCAATGTGTGTTTATCAGTCATATGATGAAGTTGATTGTTATTTAATTAGAACAAATAAAATAAAAATGTAAACTTACCATCTAATTCTTGTATTTTCACACCTTTGCGAGCTGCCTCCAGGAACTGGCATTTGGTTAGGAAGATTTTGAGGATATTTGTGCACTCTACAGCGGGGTTGATATAGATCTGCAGCTCTGCCTTGACACTGTATACTTCCAGATGGTTCCTTTCATTTCTCCATGCTGTGGTGATCATAGAGAAGACCCGTTCGGTGGGGGCATTACTGCATGGGATGTAGAATATGCATGCAGCCACTTTCTTTCAAATTTGGGAGTGGAACATCAGCTCTGCTGAATAGCTTAAGGCAGTGATACTCGAATCTGGCCCTGGAGAGCCACAGTGTCTGCTGGTTTTTGTTTTTTCCTTAAGACCAATGACCAATTCAGATCCAAGAAAACAGGTGACCTGAATTAACTGTGTAATCAACTGCTTTAACTGATCAATTGCTTTGCTACTCAAGTGCTGAGTAATAACGAAAGCCGGCAGAGCCTGCAGCTCTCCGGGACCAGGATTGAGGACCACTGGCTTAACGTATTGCTCCTCAGAGTGGCCCTTCTCCATTTTAAGAGAGCAGAACTCCCTCCACAATCAAACATATTCCTCATTTAGGCCATGCATATAAATGTCCTTGAGGTTACAGGCCCGGACAGCATCGCTGACCTCTTCAAAGGGGACAGCACTTGACAGATCCAATTTTCCCACCCTGCTATGCATGTTGGGATTAGAGAAGTCATATCTGGCCCTCATGTACTTCCTAGCCCTCTCATAGAAGCTGGTGAAGTCAACATCACATTTCCTGGCCAGGTCTGGAGTGAGTTGACTTGACGCAGCTTGGTGTTTACAGCACTTCCAAAAAAGGGGTCATTCTGCCTCCTCATCAAGTGTCAAGATCATTCATAAGCTTGAATGCAGACTGAGGAAGAGGAAGTAGATCTATGCCATATCAGATGAATCTCTTTAATCTCCAAAGCACTTCCACAAGACACACCTTCATGGCCAAGATTTCTGAAATGGTTTCTGAGGGGTGCACAGTACTTACAAATTTGGTCAACAGGTGGCAGCTAAAATAAATGTCTGGTAAGAATATGGCGAAAAAGGTTACAATTATCAACTTCCAAAAACACTACAATTATTTATTCATCTGTGCTGTTCTGCTGGCAAAGATGCTGAACTGACTTTGAGACTTTGAGCACAACATTTTCTACATCAATGTCAAGACATCCAGCTGCATATTTCTTTGTGCTGTGCAGAATATGGGCCAAGCAGCTGGCAGCAAGCACATCCTTTTGGGCAAGCTTCGGTTTCTGATACACACTGTTGTGCTTTCCGTAGTTGACACTTGCATTGTCTGCTGGGACTTTATTCAGGTCCAGCCCAGATGCGTCTAACTTGGATGAAAGCTGGTTGGTGATAGCCTCAGCTGTTTCCTCACTATCATTGTAAAAGTCCAGAAGGACATGCAGTTCACCCTTCTCAAAATGAAAATATTCCTGATTAGGGTTGGGGGCTGGAGCCTATCCCAGCATGCATTGGGCGAGAGGCAGGGATACACCCTGGACAGGTCGCCAATCAATCACAGGGCACAAACACCATTGAGTGTTATTTATGCATCGTAAATAATGTATCAAAACTGACTCTGGAATTATTGCTGAGTGTCAAATGTCGAGGGAGGGCATTTATACTTTATGTGAATTATAACAACAATAGGTAATGTGGTGTGAGCGCTATTTAAGTCGAGCTTGACTGTATAAATCTGCCTTAAGAGTTATAGTCGGGTTACACTAACGTTATGAAAGTTGGGTTACACTAACGTTATGAGAAGGTTATTTTCCGATTGACATAGTAATTGGAAGCATTGTAATTCACTGTATGTTATGCTGTTTTTCAGGTATTATTCTTTGTATTTTTATTTTTTGTTGCTTTTATTCAAAGCTATTTTTAACCCACAGCCCATTCATTGAATGGAACAGAGAGGCTGTCTCCATTCCCTCCATCTTACGTCTGTGGTCTCCAAGGTCATGCTGCCACTCAAGACAGGTGCCCACTTTGAATTTTAATCACAAACTCAGCTGCATCGATCGAAGGATAGCAGCTTCTCCCTGTCCGCGCTCTCTTATAACCACCCACGCTTTGAATTTTAAACACAGGACAAAGGCAAGGCCAGCACATGCAGATAGCGAACAAGAGAAACAAAACAAGACTAATCCGCACCAAAACATTCACAGCACAATGAGCTGTAGGCCTTTGGTAAACTGAATTCACAGTATGTTGCACAATCCTAGAACATGTATTGATATTAATGAATATGAATGTGTGCATTTGTGTGTTTTGGTGATTTATAATGCAGTTATTTCTAATGTATTAATAATTTATAACTGCATCATATTTAAAAGTATCACAAAAACAAGTAGCTGTGGATATTAGGAAAGGGAAAAAGTATGTGGGTGGTGTGGCACAGCGCTGGGGAAGGTCGCTATACCACGTGGTGAACAGACAGGAAAACAACTGAAAAACGATAAAATAACTGGGGAACCTGGCCTTTTTCTAAAGGAAATAAAGGAAAATTGAGGCTAATGAGGACCAGCTGGCTGTTTTATGATTCGCCTCAGCTGGTTCCCCTGCCTGGGTGTAGTGGTGGTGCCGTCCCGTAGAGGGCGAAACCCCAACTCCCTTCCTGGCACCACAGTGGTTAATCATCTAACTCGCCATCAATCATATATCATATATATATAATAATATATATTCATGCCATGAATACACCTAAAACCTGGAAAAGATTTGCAGGAGTGGTCAAAAAGTTCTATTACATGCAAATGTATGAGGCCAGGCGGCCAATGAATCATATTCTATGAATTTAATTTGCCTATATCAAACACAGTTTTAGTGGATAAACACAGGCATTTTTACGTTAAATTGTCTTAGCAGGAGGACCATATCGCAGATCTTACACACAAGGTTGTATTGTTTGAGTGAGGGCATGTTCAAACAGAGAAGAAGAAGGCTCAGGGGGCAATTTATAAAAACCAAAAAGGGATTTTACTGACCCAAACCAATTATTTACAACGTGTCCATAAATTCAAACGCTATAAAAACAGAAGAAAAATAGAAAACCAAAATGAAAAAAAAAACCCTGACATGCCACCATAACTATGGTTGTCAGCAGCAGTACCTAGGTAAAAATACAGAACCCTCATACTTTATGTTCGAAGCCCTTTAATTTGGGAGTGTTTCATTTTTTTCCTCCTAAGTAAAAACATTTTGGTTTTTATTATTAAATATAGCAAAGCAAACAAAACCCTGCCATTCATGTAGTTATTCTGCCTTTTTAAAAAAAGAAAAGGTAAAGCTGTAATGCCTAGACATCACACATAGTTTACAATGCAAACATTCTTCTCTCTCCCTTTCTGCTTACCAACATCCCATATAAGCTCCTACATGACCCATGATTTCTGGACATTGGTAAAAGCACACTAGCAACACTTTTCTGGATTGGAGAGCTGCTTTTAAAACCTTCTTCAGTTCAATCGAATTAGAAACCTCAGGGTGGTCTATACAGGTACAGGTTGAGTATGCTTTTAAATGTTATGAATGATTATATTTTCACAAATGTTTTGCCTGGATTTTATCCATCTTTATATGCAGATAATGGGGATTTTTTGAGGAGGGGGAGGAATATTCTGTAACTAATGCAAAAAGTGCTTGGCAAGGTTGTGTCATGGGGCAAGGAATGAATACAACATTTCAGCAGCTAAAATTCTATATATGGCATTCGGTTGAAAGCGACAGGCTGGTGGGACTGCTTCAACTTGTATGGGTCACCAATAAGGTGTTTAGAAGAGTTTAAAGTTTTTGTAGTTTGGTTTGGTGATAGAAGGACGTGAAAGGTCCACATCTGTAATAGTGAGTATTCTGGATAGGGTGGATTGCTTACCGTACGGGTCAGCGGCAATAATTTGGTTGAGACATTTGGATATTATCCGATCCAAATAAATTTTGTCGTGGGGCATTACACGGGACTGCTATGCCGAGCGCTGCTTGTTGAAATGGGGAAAATTCCACTGTCCCTGACTTACTGAGCTAAACCTTCAGGAGATTTCTCCAAAAACCAAGGCCGAGGTGGGATTAAGAATCAGGTTAAAAGGTGAGTGAGGGTGTTTGGATTTGATAGTAAAAGGGTGGGGGTCTGTGCTTACTGGCCGGTGATGTCACCTTGGCTGATGCCAATGGCAGAGGCGAACTTGACGCTGCTGGTTGTCATCAAGGTGAGGATGGGGGTAACTAGGTGATGCAGTGGAAGTTCACCTGAGGCATGGGTAGGTTCTTACTTGCAAATATTTACAAATGGGTCAAAGTCACCAGTCAACTGAAGAGCAGCCATGGCAATGTGTATCCCTTATATTTAGATGAGGCTTTAAAAACACCAAAAAATAGCTTGTCAGTGAATTAATGGGGATTATCTGGGCACTGAGGTGAGAAGAAGCAGTGTGTCAGAAGATGGTGATCTGCTCTGATTCAGCAGAAGTTCAATTGCATTACGGGAGCATAGTACAGAGGCATGGGCAGATATAACGTGGAAAGTGATGTTTGCGCTATACAGGGTACAACAATTGGAGTGTGAGATGGGGGTGGGGTGAGGGGAGGGGAATTTAGGGGGTGGATGAAGTAGAAATCCTAAATGCGGCAGAGGAAGAGTTGGGGAATTATTATTATTATTATTATTATTATTATTATTATTATTTAATCAGGGCGGTATTCCACAATGCAAAATTACTGAGTGAACTGGATAACTGCACTGAGCAAAATCTAGAACAGCTCTTTTTACTTCAATCCATGTTTCAGATTTGGGAGGGTTGCGGGTTTTACTCAGTGCAGTTATCCAGCTAACTCAGTAATCCTGCTTCATTAAATTCCCCGCTGGCCTACATTTTGGTCAGTGGGATAGATTCAGAGACTGGAACACTGGTAAAAAAATAAAAATAAGAATAAAGGTACCACTTTAATATCTCACAGAAACCACGTTGCAGTCAGAAAACTGGAGAACAGACACGCATCTGTTGCAACAGATGGAAAACAAAACTAGAAAATGAAATAATTCGTTTTTAGTTCACATGGGAAGTGTCTTATTGTTCACAAGTGTGTACCTTGAGCAACAACAAACAAACAAGGAAACGCCATACCAGTTTGAGATAAGACCCCATTCCCAAGACAACCATGGACTACATCTGCTTGCGTGCCATGCCAGGATGACTTTAACTTTTGACTAGTATACATTTTGTGGATATTCTTGTACGGAAGTAAAACATGTTGATGAGCAGGATAAGTTCATGACAAATATACTTTAACACCTCATTCACAAAGGCGAGTAGCTGCAAAACCCCATGATGATGATTATAAGTGTCTATATATGAATATGTGTGGTTATTTTAGAGACTGTCACAGTGCCTTATTGATAGTAACCTTGTGTGAAATTCCCCAATCCATAAACTCGGGCCTCGTCCTTGAAATATTTTTATTCATGCTTGAATAAAAATCAACAATGTGTTTTTTTTTGTTGAAAAATGCAACTATTTTGACCTTATATCCTGTGGGACAATTGCAGTCATAAGAGTGCGGCATCAAATATAATCTGATTGACTGAAATTTTTTTTTTACATAAAACCAATAAGAATTATCATTTTCAGTAAAAACCTCTAGGCATCTAAAAGGGCCTGAACCCCTTTGAATGGATTCGCCTCAACTGGTTCCCCTGCCTGGGTGTAGTAGCGGTGCCGTCCCATAGAGGGCGACACCCCAACTCCCTTCCTGGCACCACAGTGGTTAATAATCTAACTAGCCATCAATCATATATCATATATAATCATATATATTCATGCCATGAATACGCCTAAAACCTGGGAAAGATTTGCAGGAGTGGTTAAAAAAGTTCTATTATATGCAAATGTATGAGGCCAGGCGGCCAATGGATTGGAACATTTTTAAAGGTGCTGTTTAGCCTTGAGAAACCGTTTTGCAAATTGAACCTTTTTTTTTGCAAGTTCAATGTTAATTGAAAGTTTTCCTCAAAAGATTTGGATATCATATTCGGGTATTTGGGCCGAAACCTTTTCTCTTGGGGAATGTGCCTTATTTCTAGCCGAATGGCAGCACGTTTATCATCGCCGCTGTTTCTTGCGTTCTGCTCTGCTTGCAGTAACAAGCTGTCTGCGTCATTCACTCCACCAGAAAAAAGCACTGCTGTCGTGCATGGTGGGGAATATATCTTATCTTTTGATTGCACTGTTCACCAACAAAACAGGGATTGATTGATTTTGCCATCAGGATCAAAGGGGTGATAGACATTAAGAAAATGTTATTTTATTAATTTTCCTCTTATTCAGTTCTCTTTTTTTTAGAATGAGAATGAGGAAAAGGTGTCTCATTGCTTCTGTTTTGGACACATTTCTATGGCTTCTGTGAAACAAAGTTCTGTATCGCTTTAGATATACGCTGAGTCATCCACAAAAGACTAGAAGCCCGGGGCAGGCCTTAAAATTCTGCTTTGCGCTTTTAGGTGATTTGCAAGATGGTCTGTAATGAGTTGCGGATTAATTCAGGAGATGTACAAGCAGGATGCTTTAGCTGTGAGATTTATGTGCAAAAAATACACAATTTAAATGGAACTCATTTTCTCATTTAAAATAGTCAATTCATCTAAGACCTGGTGACAGCTTTAATTTGAGGGTATTTACATACGTATCGGGTGATCCGAGTATAAATTAGAGCCCTTTTTTTACGTGAAGTCCCCCCATTTTAGGGGAGCAAAAGCAATTGGACAATTGGCTGCTCATCTGTTTGCTTGCCTGCTGTGTGTCTTTGCATCATTCATTCATACACAATAAAGCTAACAAAAGGTTTAGAGTTGATTCTAGCCAGGTGTGGAATTTGCAGTTGCTGTTGTCTCTCAACATGAGGACCACATAATTGTCGATGCCAGAAAAGCAGGCCATCATGAGGCTGATAAATTGATCCATGACTTAGCCAAAACATTGGATGTGGCAAAATCACCTGTTTGGAAGCAAGAACGCACTGGTGAGCAATAGCAAATGACCCGGTAGACCACGGAGGACCACTGTAGTGTCATGGTTTGTGGGTTTTTCTTTTCTTTTCCGTCGCGGTTATCGTCCTTATTTTTTCCAAGTTCCGTTCCGGGGTTTGCTTTCCCTCTTCATTGTTTCACCTGTGCTTCTACCTGCGGGGTATGTAAGTTCCTCCCTTCTGCTTCCCCGGTGCTTCTTTGTCATTTGACATTGCATTGAGCCAGGTATAGCCAGATACTAGCAACCTTGTGATATTAAATGCTGTTTATGTTCACGGGAGACTTGCTATTAGCTTTTAGTTCAGGTATAGGTATTATTCCTCCTGTTAGCATTCTGAGCTACTTATTTTATTCTTTGCTGTTCTATCTGAGACAGTTTTCTTTGTTTGTTTAATTTGTTTTACATCTTTCCGGCCCTCCGAACTTGTGTGCCGAAGGTGTTTTTTTCTTTGCCAAGTTTCCCGTTTTGGCTCAAGTATTGAGCTCGGGAGATTTAGTTTGTGTTTCACTCGTTATTTGAGTTCGCCCTATTTTAGTGGGTTGGTTTTCGTTTGGCTGTTTAGCCACAAGGAATTAGTTTCCTGTCTTTTCTTTCTTTGCATTTATTTTGTTATTCCCTGTATTGGTCTTCATTGCGTGAGTGACTTGTTTCTGATCCCCCTACCTTCGCGTTTGATTATCCACCACTAAAATCCATTACATGTAGTGGATGACCAAATACTTTCAATTGTGAAAAAAAAACTATCAAGAACAATCTCCAGTACGTAGGCATAGATGTGTCAAAGACTAATGAGAAACCTACACCTCAGAAGATTACAGTACTATATACTATAGAGCGCTGCTTGTTGAAATGGGGGAAATTCCACTGTCCCTGATTTACTGAACTCAACCTTCAGTTGATTTCTCCAAAAACCAAGACCGAGGTGGGATTAAGAATCAGGTTAAAAGGTGAGTGAGGGTGTTTGGATTTGATAGTAAACAGGTGGGGGTCTGTGCTTACTGGCCGGTGATGTCACCTTGGCTAATGCTAATGGCAGAGGCGAACTTGACGCTGCTGGTTGTCATCGCCAGCAGCCATACCACCGTGCACTCTGCTCCTGCTGAATGGCTGAAGCTAAGCAGGTGTGGGCTTGGTTAATACTTGGATGGGAGACCTCCTGGGAAAAAAAAAAAAAACTAAGTTGCTGCTGGAAGTGGTGTTGGTGGACCAGTAGGGGGCGATCTTCCCTCTGGTCAAATAAAAATCCCAATGCCCCAGTGCAGTGATGGGGACACTGTGCTGTAGGAGATGCCGTCTTTCGGATGAGACGTTAAACCGAGGTCCTGACTCACTGTGGTCATTAAAGATCCCATGACACTTATCGTAAAGAGTAGGGGTTTCCCCGGTGTCCTGGCTAAATTCCCAACCTGGCTCTTTCAATCTGCCACCTAATCATCCCCCAGTTTAATTGGCTAAAATCATTCTCTCCCTCTCCACCTCAGCTGATGTGTGGTGAGCATTCTGGTGCAAAATGGCTGCCGTTGCATCACCCAGGTGGGTGCTACACATTGGTGGTGGTAGAGACGAGTTTCCCCCTCATCACTGTAAAGCGCTTTGAGTGTCGAGAAAGGCGCTATATAAATACAAGGTATTATTATTATTATTATCAAGGTGAGGATAGGGGTAACTAGGTGATGCAGTGGAAGTTCACCTGAGGCATGGGTAGGTTCTTGCTTGCAAATATTTACAAATGTGTCACCAGTCAACAGAAGACTAATGAGAATAATGAGCCTAATGCGAAACCTGCACCTCAGAAGATTCATACCAAGGTGCAAACCACTGCACTGGTAAGCCTCAAGAATAGAGCGGCCAGGTTAGTGTTTGCCAAAAAGTACATAACAAAACTTGAGTTCTGGAACAAAGTCTTATTAAGTAGTATTAACAAAGTATTAACCCTGTACCAAAGTGATGGAAAGACAAAGAAAATAACTGCTTACTGTGTGGAGAAAGAAAATAACTGCTTGTGATCCAGAGCTTGGCCGGTGTATCACGCTGTTGCCTGAGGATAGACTACGCTGCTAGATTATTCGTAGTAAAAGCCATATAGCCAGTATATATTACAAATATTGTGTGTCATACTGGAAGTAGTTCACACTAAAATCACTCAAATGGGTTGTGACTCAAATCACAAAGTAAAAACATTTTCTTTGGAGCTCACTTTGTGAACCTTTTGCCCACACTATCTGTCAGATAAGAACATGCTGCCAAAGATATGCCTGGCAGCTTCCGTTAAGGACTCATTATGAGATCAGAGGTCTGCACTATCTCCAAGACAAGTTCAAGTCACTATTTAATCAAAACACATTGACCTGAAAGACTGTTCATACTATTAACCTTTGCTCCTACAAACCTAGGCTTCAAAACCCTACTCATACACTTCAGTTAGGCTACAAACCGCATCCCCTATATACTTAACATGTGCTGTAAATCTCCGCCCCTGCAGATCATACTCAAAATATGAACCTCTGCTACTATAGACTGCACTTAGATGATAAAAATATACTTCCGTAGACTCCACTCAGACGATAAGCCTCTCGGCCCTCTATATTTCACTAAGGCAATATACTTCTACCCGTGTAGACATCTAGGGCTCTATTTTCCGGCCAGTGGTGAGCCGTCGCAATGGCGAAGTGGTATTTTCGCCATGTGCATAATTATCTGTTTTGCATCGGTATCGCTAAAAAAAGTACACTATCACTGTAATACTGAATTTGTTTTGTGATGGAATGTCTAAAATCACAAGCTAAGTACACTTAATCATTTGTTTGTTAATGTGTTAACATCAGAGTTGTAAAACCCAGGTTCAGAAAGTAAAAGTATTCCCCAGTATTTGGTTCCAATCACCTGGATTTGCTAATTAGCACAATTCTTCAGCCAGGAGGTAAAACTAATTAACGAAATCAGAGTTCATGGGTGGAAGAAACACATGGCAGAATTTTTACTTTCTCACCCCTGGATTTTACACCTCTGGTTAACATCATCTGCTCTTGGTGGTCGGCTTGAGGTGCAATAGATTCTTCCAAGACGACTGCACCTCCCCCACAAGAATGTCAGTTCTTCTCTTGGGAGAAGCTTCTTCCGATTAATATATTCTCGTCTCCAGCTCCAACACACCCGCTAATAAATATTCAGCCTAATCCAGTCCATTTTCCACCTGCACCGTATGCTATGAGCTGTGCGCTCCTCACCTCTGGTCACGAAAATAACTAAATTTAGTGGCCACGCCCAGTGTCCCATGCACTGCTCCATTGGCTAAGCCTGTGTGCTGGAAAAAGCTCCTATAGAGGAGTATAGGTATAAAGGGTATAAGTATAGGGATATACGCATCTACCCCTCTAGGTAGTACATTATATTACAGGCATTTAGCAGACGCTCTTATCCAGAGTGACTTACATTAGCATTTTTTTTGACATATTATTAATTTATACAGCTGGATATATACTGAAGCGATTCAGGTTAAGTACCTTGCTCAAGGGTACAACGGCAGTTTCCTACCTGGGAATCAAACCTGCAACCTTTCGGTTACAACGCCAGTTCCTTAACCATTATACTACACTGAAGATCAATACAGTCTCGACACAGAGTGACATTGGGATCGAATTGATTTGAACACCCCACAATCAGGCGCATTCATGATGGAAGCATTACGAATCAGAGAACCGTTGTTCATTTAAAAGCATGCTTTGAATCAGCCACAACTCTTTTGAATAGCTGAAGGAACATTTTACTACGGAGATATTGATCAAAATTTCTCCGAACTAAATTCAAGGCCGTGGTCCAGGACTAGTACTGGGCCTTACCGACACAAACAACCCGCCACAAAAAAAAAAGAAATGTATCTCCTCGCAGGATATAAACGTCGCCTCTCCTGTGCAGAGCTCAGTCTGTTATAAATTCTTTCTGGAGAAAGCCAAACTTGTTTCTTTGTCACCTCATTCGCCTGTCTCCTTTATCAATCCTGCACAATGCCAGTGATGTCATAAACCATGTAATGTGTGGAAGCAACATACAATCCCTGCCTTCCTATCTGATAAGGAGAGGAATTTTGCCTGTCCCATAGTTCCATGCTCTTGAAGATGATTGACTGACTCAAGCAATAACTATGTATCAGGACAGAATGTTTTGTTAAAAAAAAATAAAAAAACTTAACTGTTCATGGTCTACACTATAAAAAGATTAATATTATATTTCCTTGAAATGTAATGGGGTTTCTTATTTTTGGTTTCGGTGAGAAGGTTTTTTTCCCCCCACTTGTCAGACCTTTTCTCTCTCATCTTGCTGCTATAGGGAAACGCTCCAGCGGTCTCGCTCTGTCAACAGACAAAGAGGACATAACACCAGCCAGATATCATACAGTTATGAAAAATTCATCCTCATCTCTGGAGAAAATGCCTCAGGCCTTTTTTTTTTTTTTAAGGGTATAGAAAGAGAATATTGTGTGGATATGATTAAAGAAGAAAAACTATGTGAATGCCCAAACTCTCTCCAGCAGTGGAGCATTGTGTGATACAAGAACAATGAGTTACTTATGCATTTAAGAGCATATGTACACTTTTGCATACCTAGGAGCTCTGTATTTGTCTTGATTTTAATACTGAAGGGTGTTTCTGTAGATTTTAATCCTGGGGCAGTGTGAATCTGGGGAGTATAACACAGGTTCTGATAATGTATTTATGGAATGTATATCTTCATCATGGTGCCCCATAGAAATAATATTTGTTCCACAATGTTGAGGCCTAGCAGTTTCCAAATTGAATTGACTGAGCTGAGATTTTGCACAAATGGTACACACTAGAGTTGTCCATAAGCAATGTTCGAACCTTATCTTTAGAAGGACACATAGATATAGAAATAGAAATTGAATGCAGCAGAAACCTTTTGGTAATAGGCTTTTATGGCTGTACTAGGTGTGAAAATGGCACTGTTATCGAAGCAACTGTAGATAAAGGGCCCAGAGTCAGCCACATTTCACATATAAATCGTAAGTTTCACATTTCAACCCTAATTCTGGGTTTTCTAAGGTAGTCGTGGACTTGACATTCAACTATAAAAAAGCTTGGCTCACGTGGCTATGTTGTAACCCATCCACAAGAGGGTCTAGGCTATTCAGTTCAAAAGCAAATGTACTTATAATATCCAGTGGGGTACTGAATTCTGCCCTATGATAAACTGTCAACGTGGTAATTACTTAATTAAAGTATAAATTAATTATTATTTAAAGATAATTTTTCAATTTGCCAAATTACATATTTTAATGAGATTTAATTAAAACTCATTCACTTTGGTGGTAGCCATTTTTTTTTTTTTTCATGCTGAACCCCCCTGCAGCAAAGTTGTAATTACAAAAAATATTAATTACAGTGATATAGTGGTAAAATGAGAAATGAATTAGCCCTGTTATGATGTTTTGAACGTTGCTGGTTATGTATGGGCCTTTGGGGTTTATGCAGCTGTATCAGAGATCAAAGAATGGTTCAAAGCTTAAAGGGAGCCCAAGTGAAGTCAGCCCATTATTGAAGTCAGTCAGAATATTATTATTCTGAGAGCTGCCTGATTGCGATTTCTCAACTCAATCGCATTTCAGTTTTTTGAAAAGCTTTCGATCGGTCCACTCGCAGTGCCTTCGATGCAAATAAAGCAGAAGCAATATGGTCAGTGGGCAGAAATTCAGTGTGAATATTCCCTGGAGGAACAGTGTAAATAATGTATTACAGCAATGCTACTGTGAACTGTGTGAGATGCTGACCTAATGCTGCATTCATATTAAAATAGCAATTGTTACCTGAGAATAGTGTACATATGTAGTAAATTGTGAATATGTTTGCAAAATTTGATTTCCCTGAGAGGGCTGAATAAATTAATATTACATTGTATGCTGTAAGGTTTTTTTTTTTACCCTATCTAGGTGGTGCTTTTGAAGTACTGTTCTATTGTGTGGATAGGCCTCAAACTCTGATATCAGAAAGTCTGGATCATGCCAGTGTCGACTGTGGCCGGCAGCCCCACAGGGTGGTGCATTATTAGCCAGAGAGAAGCAATCTTAAGCCCTTTTCTCATGGACACAATGACAGCGTCCCATTAAGATATTGGATTAATGACAGTCATTTCTCAGGTGAAAAATACGATGTGCCCTGTGGCAGTTCTTTAGGAGGGTACATTTGCTAGATTGATATGATAGATTGCTGTAAGAATACTGTAGCCACTGGCCCTTGGGGGTGGGAGAGTGGCTGGCTCGCAGCGGAGATGGTCTGCTCCAGAAAGTGAAGCTCTAGGGGCGGCTGTGGCTCAGGAGGTAGAGCAGGTCATCCGCTAATCGCAGGGTTGGCGGTTCGATCCCCAGCTCCTCCTGTCCACGTGTCAAAGTGTCCTTGGGCAAGACACTGAACCCCAAATTGCTCCCAATGAGCAGGCTAGCACCCTGTGTGTGAATGTGTGTGTGAATGGGTGAGTGAGAGGCCATTGTAAAGCGCTTTGGATAAAAGCTATATAAGTGCAGTCCATTTACCATTTCTCGTGAGAATAGGAAACTAGAAAAGGAAATTATCCAATTGTACTGTGCAGCAAAGCACATCTTTACCTGACCACACATCCTAGCATAGTATGGAAATGTTTTGGTATTCATGCGAGTGTGTCTACTTAACACGTTTCTCCGGTTGTTGTGTATTAAAGTGTATATAAGTAAGCCAATCCAATAAAGTGTGTTTAGATAGAGCCCACCAAATTTTCTGTAATATTACTGGATAATGTTGTTTTTAGAAAAGGGAAAAGGCCTTTTGGAGTGCATGGCATTATGGGATACTACAGTAAGCCACAACAAAGCATTGTTGGGACCTAGAAAGTGCATTTTAAGGTATTCTGTCACATACACAGAATATTACTGGCAAACAAAATACAAGGGTGGGTGAATTGGAGAAGCGGAGAGCTTTTGAGATTTGAGAGATATTTTGTTGACAGTAAAGGTGAGAGAATGTCAGAGGAATGTTCTGAGTAAAATGATAGATGACAAGCAGTGCTAAATTTGCAATGATTCAGTCCTGCCGTAACTTATTAAAGTATATTTGCTTTAATATGTTCAGGCTTACGATTTTTTAAAAGTGTTGACACCATATTTGTGAGCATTCTTTCAAAAATAGTTTTTTTAGGAATTACAACTGAAAGGACAATATAAATGGCCTTAAAGGTGCAATATGCAGGATTTGTAGTCTTGTTGTGGTCCTGTGTTTACAATCAAAGACATCTCCTCCTGCGTCCTCAACCCCGCCCAGAATTGATACCCAACTTCAGCCATCTAGCAACCTAACCGAGATGGATAGCTGGAGGTAATGTTACTTACACGTCACAACAAAAAACATGCTAACTCCGCGTCACTTTTCATTCCGTTGGTGAACTTCCGCTGTCGCCATCGAGGAAAAGTAATTCCAAGGTTGATTCTGTTTTTTGAACTAAATCTGTCGGCTTGTCGTTTCACTTCGCTGTACTTGCGTTTCTTCACCCCCGCCTTTACAGTAGCTAGCTAGAGCCACCGAAACCTGAGCCCATACAGCAAAGAGCATCACGTCCCGAACACATCTTAGAATAATAAATACAGGTAGAGGAGCGCGGATTCGGCAAATGTGCGCAAAGTCAGAGAATGCCAATGCATCATAGATATTACCGAGCATGCTTATTTTATAATATTTTCAAGGTAGAAATATATACTATACCTTTAAGCATAGTATACCTTTAAGGGGCCTCAGAACACAAAAAAGGAATTGGCACAAAAGTTCTAGACGTGATTAAAAAGGGACTAAGCCGCTCTCTCTCCCTATCCCCGTTTCACAAATCAGAACATCTGGCACAGCTAATATGGTTTTTATTTATTTGGCTGATGCCCTGGTTCAGGCCACAGTGTCAAGGTGCAGAAAAAGCACATTGTAGGAGAGAAACCCACAAGGACACGCCATACACACATACAGTGACGGCCAGAAATAGGGATTGTGAATAGAATAATCCGATGAAACAATTCTTGGCATTTATAATTAATAATCCATTCAAAAGGAGAATGCTGGCTCTTAGTGATCATTCTGAGTGAGCAGGGGGTTGTGTTCTACTTGTCACCAGTAGAGAGAGTAAATACAATACAATACTGATGAAAAATTGAAAGAGCCAGACAAGATGAAAGAACCAGCTTAAATAGTTACCCGGGGGGCGGCGCCTGGAAAAGAAAATTGTGTCAAACAGCTGATTGTGTCTTACCTTATTTAAAATACATTTTATTATTAATTTTTGTCACGGCCGAAACAATTTTTTTTTCCATCAGAGAATCAGCCCCTCGATGACGTACGAAGTGCACAGGAGTCGGCGCTCAGTCTACGCAATCCCGCAAGGTCACCGGAGCCTCGGTCCCACACCCGTCCCGACCCCCCCTGTGGTCTTCCAAGGGGGCTTCGTTTACCAATCGGGATCGCTTTTTAACTCGGCGAGATGAGACTTTTGTTCCACGGCAAGCAGGGTCTTTCGCCCAAAAATCACCACAGCCTAACAGAGGACACCTCCCCTGTTCACTGTAAATAGTCCAGATCTGAGATGTGTCCTGGTATTACACTGTCACTGACCGCAGGCATTATTTACCCATGTTAATATGCACATTGCCAGCCTGCCTACTTTTGACATTGCTGAAAGCATTGTGAAATAGTGAAATTTATAGTGAAATAGACGGTTTGGATGAATAGGGAATGACAAACATGGGTTGGGTTGGTTTGGAGAGCGCTTATGGTTTGAGAGAGTAGGTTTGGTTTGGATGGACTGGGGAGAATGCAGTAGGTAAGATTTAGCTTGGTTGGGTTGAAAACATGTAGTTGTATGTTATATTTATTGTATGTACTATGTACAGCAATGTTGCTTGTACTGTATGTATGCATTTATGAGTATGTTGTATGTATGTATATCTGTACCATTAATCACACATCCATTTGATACGACCCCTTTTCAATCGGACAAGAGTGTGAATAAAAGCACTTAATTATTATTATGATTAATTACATATTATGATCATCCCTGTTATTTATTAATCTTCTGGCATCAGATTGTATTAAAATGGCGATGCTTTTATGTATTTTGTTTCCTCTAGTTTTTTCTCAAAATTTTGAATGCCCAATCAAATTTGTAGGCCTGTCATGCTTTTGCTGCATCCACCATAAATTTTAGATAGCAAAGATTTTTGAAGCACGTCTTGCCCGCCGCCAGCTTTTCCGCTCTGCGGTCCATCAATTGAGCTGTGCAATCAGTGCGCTGGAAGACTGTACACACTGTACCGGTCTGGCTGCTGGCCACAGATGATATCGGCACTGTGAAAATGTAATTGTGGACCATGGAGTGGACTGTACTGAGAACCAGAGCTTTAGCCGGATGCGCCTGCTGACAGCTCGCAAATACGGCGCGTTTGAACGAATCCAGATACAGGAGTTCATTAAAAAACCCAATCCTAATCCTCAGCCTCACACAGACTCGAACAAACAGTCACAACAGAAAAACCAATTACCAACACTTTAAAAGAATATGTTTCAATTGTTATTAATTTATTTCAAACTGAAGCTTCAACACTTTGCAGCAGACTGTGAAAGAGGCAATAATCTTAATTGGAACATCAGATTTATGATCTTACTTTTGTATGAAAGAGGAAATCCAATTAAATCTGTAGTCTCGGTTCTGCTGGGAGGGAAGATCAACAAACACACACATGCGCACGCCCACACACATTCATACACACAGAGTCATACGTGCATACTCAATCACACATACACACGTGCACACACGCATGAACACAATTGCATACTCCTACACATTCCCTATCAATACACACACAAGCTCACACTTACACACACATTTACATACATGTACACACAGCAATACACATTTTGGAGCGAAAGATAGGGCTATTAACATTATACAATAAAAGGACATGTTAAGTAGCTATATGGCTCTGAATTAAGGAAGTTTGCACGCACACAGACACACACACACACACACACACACACACACAAAGAGATATATCAGTGGTATCTGGTTTGCTGTAAAACAGAGGACAGGGGTGGACGGGGATATAGGTAGAGTGTCCCATTGTGAAAGTAGCTGACAGCTACCTGCAGGCCCGGGGCTAATTTTTTTCTGGAAAGTATTATGTTAGCATTTTCACTGTAAGATTGCAAATTATTGTCAAAACGCATTTCAGGAAATACATCCCCTGCCACATAAGGTGAGCCTAATATGGTTAATATATTATGGGTGTCGTTCCTTTTTTTCTTTGTATTTAAATTAAATTGGTTATTAACTGCACATGCTCAGTTACTGCTATAAGGCTCAGTACATTATAACAGTTAAACAAGTTCATCATTACGCATTTTGATCAAGCTTTTTAAAAATGTATTTAGCATTTTTTATCAAGCAAGTGAACATTGTGACTCCATTGTGATTAGATTATAATTTTTTACTTTGATTGAATTATTTTGTCCAGCCTCATTATGCCATATAGCAGCAAATATGATTAAATTTGCTTTTCAGTTGGTATGAATGTTATCGTTTTTTGACTATTCTTTGTGAGCCTGATTTATTGAGTGTTTATATGTTCGTGTGTGTACACCCATTGAAACAATCCGAGGAATGACGGTGCTTTTCAAGCGGCCAATTTCATACATAGCTGTTGCCAGAAACGTTCCTGCGATGAGTGTGATTTATTTGTAAAAATGCCTAGAAACGAGAGAGAAAATGATCACATCTTATATATTAGCTGGTACATAACATTTTTCTAATGAAACAACTCCCTGAATAGCAGACAGGCTCAGCTGCTTAGCAACCATGCTAAGAAGAAAATCTACTGAAAATACCGATTTATGCATCCTGCCTTGTCCAAATCAGTAGCAGTTTGTGGTCTAGCCTCTGA
Source organism: Ilyophis sp. 1 JC-2022 (assembly GCA_022702515.1). Taxonomy (NCBI): domain Eukaryota; kingdom Metazoa; phylum Chordata; class Actinopteri; order Anguilliformes; family Synaphobranchidae; genus Ilyophis; species Ilyophis sp. 1 JC-2022. Next base: position 104,118,207 of record CM040405.1, read on the forward strand.
TTTAATGTGTATTTTTTCCCTTAGTAATTAAGAGATCGAAACCCCCCTACGTAAAATCTGATCCATAATGTTCTTTATTGCAAACATGTGGGCAATTTTAAAACAATCCCCGGCTTACTAGCCAAACTACCTACGAGTTAGCTTGCCGGTTAGGTGGTTATGTGAAGCTGGCAGTGATGTTCGCTAGCGATATGACCCTGTAGCTGTTAGTAGTTCTAGCTACTCAAACACCTGAGTACAGGGAGGATCAGAAGCCTTGGCTAGCGGTGTGCATGGTGTGTTTTTTACTCTGCTTTCTGCTTTTGATAGAGAGGGGCCATTTTATGTGGGCTCAGGGATCATGAGAAAGCAGGATGATTGTTTGGTATTTCCTTTGACTCTGTAAAGCCCTGTAAGTTTATTTCCCCCTTCTGTTCTAACCAATAAACGCATGTTAAAATCACCATGGGGACCATTTTTCTAAATATTGTCTGAATATATCCTGTGAGATAGTAAATGCATGTGTGTCTGTGAAACTAAAGCTTTTTATAGCCATTGTCCTAGAAGAGCCTCTGTTCTTTAACCCACATGATGCGCTTCGGAGGACAAACATGAGGTCACTAATCCGCTGTTGGTTGTTGTTAGGGTTAAAAGGTCATAGGTCAATTTGTCTCCTACTGTATGGACAATCCACCTGGCGAGCTCTCTTGTATCGACCGCGGTGTCTACGGCCCGTCCTTTTCCGTCAATTGCAGAGAACTGTTCACACATGAAAGCAAATGGCAGAATGGCAGAGATGGCAGCATTTATTTGAGCAGCTCAGCTTAGAAACAATGCAATACATTCCGTGCACATTGCAGACATTACTGAAGATTGCGGGATTACATATAAATCTCTGACCCATGCCATGCTACGCAGCTCTAGGTAATAACATCAAAATTCTAGAAAATGGCAACTGTCATGAAACTGAGCCGACAAGCCCTCTGTGCTCTTACACACACACATACACACACCAAATCTGTATCTAATCAATTTAACGAAATCTATGATGTCTAAACATATGTTCTATAGGTGGATTTGAAAAAATTTAATTCAACTGCCAACTGTATAATGCATGGTACTGGTTTTGTGTATTTATTCCGTAATGCCCAAATGAGGTGCACTCTTTGGCATGGGGACAAGAAAGGCCCGGAAGGATTCAGAGAAGAAAGTTTTTCCACTACAATCAAATCACCAAATTCTCCATTTAACCTTGCTCAACTTATCTACAGCGTGGCAAAGAGGAAACTGCAGTCTCCTCCGATGCGGTTATAGCCCGATGACAAATGTTACCTGTCCATCATGAAAAAAAATAAGGAAGTAAATGGAAATCATTGGACAATAACAGAGCTGGGAGTGATGAAATATTGCTGGTGGCAGGAGAACAAGAGCTGATTGGCCATTGCCTGGCAGGACGCCAACTGAACCGTTATTCTTCTTCCACCCTTTCACTTGTAAGTATCGGTATAGTATAGTATACAGATACTGACACTATAGTATCTGTAGAATGCAAATACTGCAAGATTAATTAAAATGAGACACATTTATTTACTTATAATTTATGCATTAAGTATCATTCTTCAGAACTCATAATAATATAATGATATTGTCACTCTAAGCAGCGGTGAGCACAGTGTACTAATTGTAACGAGAGACGCTTGCCTAGCTGTGCAAAACTAAACAGGTTTGACACCGCGATCGCTATATAAATCCTAATGTACTATTAACGCCCACCAACACCCACTATTAGCTCTGTGCGTGCTGCCCAGTATGGAACGACTGCTGTCATTAGGAGGGATGCTTGATGAATTAAGCGATTCGATGCAAATGCAGCAAACGAATTGCGAAAGGGAACGGGCGAACTGCTCAGTCGCTATTAGATGTATTAAGCGAGACCCAGGAATTAGCTTGAGATAATGTCTTCCCGCTCCAAGTTTCGGATGTCGGGGAAGGGGGGGATCCTTTGGAGTGTTGAGAGGTTATCATGGGAACGGCCTCCCTAATTTACAGCGCTGCTGTTCATGTCTGTCAATCCCCTGCTCTGGTTTCTTTCATTATGTGTGTTTGTACTGTTTAAAATGATTATTCTGCTCCCGTTACGGATAGCATTTCCTAAATGTTTCCAAAGTGGTGAGATCCTGTGCTACCCAATGCCTTGATCAGTGTAGCCACCAGCAAATCAATGTACATGCTCATAACCATGCATACACATGCGCGCCCGCTAATGCTGGCCCTACCATATGCGCACACACAGACAAGTATATGCACACACTCCCGCATACCCACGTGTGCTAGCATAAACAAATGCACACAAGCATAGCCATGCACACACAAATGAGCATGCACACGTACTAACACACACACCCATGCGTACTAGCCTAAACACATGCATGCTAGCATAGGTATACGCACAGATGACCGTACACACATACTATCAGACACACTACACACCAATGCATACTAGCATAAACAAATGCATGCTAGCATAGATATATGCACAGATGAGCGTACACACATACGTGCACGCACACTCACACGACCCATGCATACTAGCAAAAACAAATGCATGCTAGCATAGGTATACGCACAGATGACCGTACACACATACTAGCACGCACACTCACACAACCCATGCATACTAGCATAAACAAATGTATGCTAGCATAGGCATATGCACAAAGGAGCGTACACACATACTAGCACACACACTCACACATACAGTAAACAAATGTATGCTAGCATAAACAAATGTATGCTAGCATAGATATATGCACATATGAGCGTACACACATCACACAACCCATGCATGCTAGCATAAACAAATGCAAGCTAGCATAGGTATACACACACAGATACACACATACACACAGATACACACATAATGGCACACACACACATGCACACTTACACAAATCAACAACTCGCAAACTATCAAGCTCCCGGCTTTGATCCTAACATTTTTTTTGATCCTCCAATCAAAGAAAAACAATTTAAAAAAACAAACACAGCATTGTTGTCATGGCATGATTAATCTGGTTAAAATATGCAGGCACATCGCAACTGCTTCGCCCTGGCTGTGACCCCACTATTTGTCACTGATTATTGGTGAAGGTTACTGAGGCCGAGGTTTGGGATTGTAGTGGTAGCAGGACAAACAAGGTGTGTGTCCCTGAGCTCCACTGGGTCTGTGGCGGGATTATCGCCACACTCCCCACAGAGAAAAGCAGCTCGACAGCCCTGGATGAGCCGCGACCCGCAGAGACATGACTCATAATGGTCACACTCGCACCTGTCTCTTCAGCCACTCACTGCGGTTAACAAACACCCACATTCTCAGGCACAGAAATGGCCACGCTGAACTGCACGCCTGTATATAACCAGGGCCCTAACACACACATTCTCACATGCAGAAACGCCCACACAGAACTGCACACTCACCAGGGCTCTCACACACACATGATCACACACAGAAATGCCCACACAGAACTGCACTCTCACCAGGGCTCTCACACACACACATTCTCACATGCAGAAATGCCCACACAGAACTGCACACTCACCAGGGCTCTTACACACACATTTTCACGTGCAGAAACGCCCACACAGAACTGCACACTCACCAGGGCTCTCACACACACATTCTCAAGCGCAGAAACGCTCACACAGAACTGCACACTCACCCGAGCCCTCTCACACATACATTCTCACACGCAGAAACGCCCACACAAAATTGCACACTCACCAGGGCTCACACACACACATTCTCACATGCAGAAATGCCCACACAAAACTGGACACTCATATATAACCAGGGCTCTAACACGCACATTCTCACACGCAGAAATGGCCATGCAGAACTGCACACTCATATAACTAGGGCTTTCACATGCACGTGGAACCCACTCAAAACTATTTATTTGTGCGCACCAGGGATGCCAACACTCACACTTTTGGCATGAGACACGCTTTCAGGCTCTGTCTCATGCTCTCACGCTACCCAAACCAATCTCACGCCAAATAAAAAGACCACAACTAAAAACAAAGCCGCTCCCTGATTAAACAAATTATCTACAGCTCGCAGGACAAAGTCAATTAGAATTTTGCCAGCATGGCGACCTGCAATTGGTTCATAAACATTACAGAGAGACTCTAACTTGCCCTGTGTCATGACACTGCTTTCCATTACACACACACACACGCAAAAAACTATTAAAGCAATTTGTCCCTCCCTTTCCGTGACGGTTCTGAGGGGGGGCATTCCAACAGGGGCCAGGTCACAATATGCTTGGACCCCCCCCCCCCTCTAATCGAGTCTTCCAGAAATGTATAATTTCTGCTCTGCCCAATGTCTTGCCAAATCATTTTCAATGACTGTTGACAATACTCGGTTTGTCCTGCGGGCGGCAGTGACATTTACACTGCCACTACTTTTCGGAAGAAGAAGACGAAGACGCGCAAAGCGACGTGGCCACAGTTGAAAGACATCCGAAGCCATCCAAAGACGAAAAGGTAATAGTGAATTTAACGTTGTAATAGTACTCTAACCAGAATAATGTTAATTTTGTCATTCTAAGTCTTACCTGGCTTGAGTATTCCAAAAATTTAGATAGTTGCGAATTCTCAGGCATTTTAGCCCTCACAGAAGCTCAGACAGTATTTGCCTCACCAACCGGATTCAAAAAGTGGAAGAAGGCAACTTATAAAGTGGGGGGATTTGAAATTCATGCGAGGTCAGATTGGCACAAACAAGCAATGATTGCACGGGGGGAAAAACGAAAGCTGGAAAAACGAGTGCAACACTGCAAAATGCCCTAATTCACTTAACAAGGAACAAAACAAACAGATTCAGGACAAAACTGGACTATATAAAAACCATAGTTGAAACAGTACTACTTACACAGCAACACAAAACAAAGAGGACACGGCGAGTTAGCAGAATCGGACAATAAAGGAAACTTCATGGTAATCCTAGAGACAATAGCCAAGCATGACAAAACTGTGAGAAAAAAAAAAGGTTGACTTCCATCCATAATGCCAAGCACACTTGCAGAGCCATTCAGAATGCGGTTCTGAGTTGTTTGGCATACTTGGTTTGAACAAAAATCATAGATGAAGTGAAAGAACGTGAGGTATTCATTATTGTGGCTGATGTAACCAAAGTTATTCAAAAAAAGGAACAGATATCTCTAGTACTCAGGTACTATCATAATGGAGCAGTCTACGAGAGTTTTCTACATTTTGAATCAGCTGATCGGCTAGATGCAGCAGGTCTTACTGATGAAAGATTGCCTGCCTTTAAGCGAGTCGTGGAAGAGATAGTCCAAGAACAAAATGGTGACAGATCTGTTGAGGCCAGAGGTCTGCTCACACAGTTTGATTTAGAATTCATTATGCATCTTGTTACACTCCATAAAGTTTTTTGGAGAAGCAAAGCTCCTGCCTGACATGGTAGAGTCATCATCACTCGACCTCTCAAAGGCTGTTGATGTAGTTGAAGCCTTGACTCAGACTTGAGTACAGGAATGAGTAATTTTTCGATGACCCCTGGGAATGAAGTGTTAAACACTGCTGAGCAATGTGATATTGCATTTCAACCAGCGGCAAAACGACAACAAAGGCTAAGCTCTTAACTAAGTGCGCACTTTGTTTCTCGCTACTCTCGGTGAGAGGTCAGACTTCCTATTTCCCTTTGCTAGGATGCATGAATCATGTTGAGGACGTGGGGGATGAACTACATCTGTTCAGAAGAGTTTTACAGAAGAAAGTACAGGCTGGCATGCAGAGACCCTCAGGTTTCGTAGAGCTGACATCATTCATTGAGCCATTTGAATCTCTTCAAACTGCAAAATAAGTGTTGCAATCCCAGTGAGTACAAACTCCTGCGACTCCACTTACTTTAAAACTAGTGAAAACACATCTAAGAGACATAATGTAATTGCCTATCTTACTGTAGGTGAGCTAAACATTGAATCTAGGCTGGCAACCCAGATAGCAAGCGAACGTTGAATCGACTTAGATTCAATGTGGAATTCCGAGGTGGATTCAACATCAATTTGCTCATCGAGATCACGTTGAATCAATATCAGAATACCGACAAATATTGAATAATCAAGGTTAAATATAGCTAAACATGATATTTAAAAGTTTTAATGTTTGTCGTCATCACTGACTCACTGCATTAGCTAACTGAACTAGTTAGTAACCGATAATATCAGCAACTGTAGCCTAAATAATTTGCCTAACGTCATATTGCTTTGCCAGCTAGTTGGTAGGCCTAAACATTAGTTACTGAACACGTAATAAAATGGATAAAAATACAACTTCATTGCAGTGAGTGTACTGTGGGCAAAAAAATAACCAATTTTGATGATTATTCAATATTTGTCGGTATTCTGATGTTGATTCAACGTGATCTCGATGAGCAAATTGATGTTGAATCAACGTCGGAATTCCACATTGAATCTACGTCGTTTAACATTCGCTTGCTATCTGGGAAAGGCCTTGAATCTTAGTGAATTTGTTGATGTATTTGCTAGGAATCACAAAAACCTCAGAATACAGCTGTTATGCCAAGCATATATGATTGAGCGAATGCTGTACGTCATAGCAAGATCAATCATATCAATAAACTGAAAGACAAGCAGAAAGGGATGCACGTCGTCTGCAACAATTATTAGGTATGCTGTGGCTTCAAATGATGCTCAATTGGTATTAAGGGGCCTGATGTGCGCCAAAAAGAACATTCCCCACACCGTTACACCACCACAAACAGCCTGCACTGTTGACCCTAGGCCGGATGGATCCATGGATTCATGCTGTTTATGCCTAATTCTGGCCCTACCATTTACATGCTGCAGAAGAAATTGAGATTTGTCAGACCAGGAAACGTTTTACCAATCTTCAACCTTTCTGTTAGCTTGAACAAGTCTGCCCATTCTCCTCTGACCTCTCCCATTAACAAGATGTTTTCACCCACAGAACTGCTGCTCACTGGATGTGTTTAGTTCATTGCACCATTCTCTGTAAACGCTAGAGACAATACTTTCTGTAAAAACAGGCTAACAAACTTCTAGGATAATATTTTTGGCTGTTTGAGAGAATGTCTGAATCCTAAGAAACACAGCCCACTGATCTGTCAAGTGGCGCGCACGTTTTATCTAAAATGATTAATTTCCTCACTTTTCAACATTGCAAACTCTTCCTGTCACATGAAGCATTTCTTTTGTCCTGAATTTTCATAGTTTTGACAGTGCAAAGTTAATACTTGAATGTTTACGTGAACTGCAAAATTAGTGAGCTTACAAAGTAAATGGTTTATTGCAAGGTGCGAGATAAGCTCTGATCATTCAAACCTGACTGCCTAGATTTATGGATTTGACACAGACGGTTATTTTTAATCACACACACTGAAAGTGAAAAGCAGTGAAGTGTCACAGTTTATTTCAGTCCTAACAGAGCATTCTTGTCTATGGGACAGAACAACAACAGACCCCAATCCTATTAAGTTAGCTAGCTAACAGTCAGCAGTTTAATGGTAATTTACTTTACATTGAACATAAGACCTAGTTTAGTTTCTTACAAAACATGTAGCATCAGATATTGACTTGGGTAGCTAATAAATTAGGCTAAGCACACTGCACTCAAAATCATAAAATTGGAAGCAGGTTCAAAGTTTTTTGTTTGACACTTTGGTCAAATTTTAATTATAGTATTAATAACAAATAAAAAATTAGCGAGGGACAAGCCACTCAAACTAAAATGAAAAAAAGGTAATACATTTCTTAATGCAGTTTTGATTTGAACTGATTAAGCTGACAAAACTCAATTTCTTAACTTGATGAAATTCATTCCTAAGGTTAATTCAACATGTGTCTGTGGGGAATGTTATATGCTAATTTCACTTGTGGGGCACGCTGTGTTTTGTTTATGGTCCACCCTGAATAAGATGTGTGGGTTTGTTGATCTGATGCACAGGAGGTATTTATCTCAATATAATAAAAAATGGTGCTGAGGGATATCTACATAGCTGTTGTGTACCTCTGCATTAATACATTAAAGCATGTATTTATTCATTTCTCTTTTCAGAATTTTAGAACATTGAGTTGGAGGGCTACACAAAATAACACAATGGTAGGCTGTCCTCCTTAACCACACATACTAATAGAGTTAACCTACCTTATGTTTGCTTGTTAGCCATGCAGACAATAATGACAGCACAAGTTGTAATGAAAAAAAAATCCAAGCAGAGCAAGAGCCCAAATGGCAAATATACAATACAGCTAAATAGCTAGCACTGTTAAGTAACGGTTACCAGCTAATATTATTTACTCTGGCATGTTATAGCTAAGGTTATAATTCTTGCTCAAGAGAGTCCACCCATCACTACTAGAAGCACATGTTACAAGGAAACAGCTGATTGTCATTGTGTCCAATTATTTTGATGGAATGTTGAAGACTAACAATTAGCCAAATGCTAACAAGCTAGCTCTAGTGATGTTTGCTTACCATGTGAAATGCAGTTTTGTAAGTCACATTTTCTAAAAGAGTCTGCCAAATAAGTGCATTGTAAATTTTATCATGTAAAAAAAGCTGACGATGAATGGGGGTATGATATTAAGTACTAAAGGAGGCCAGTGGCCTAGCAGAGATTCACATCTTCTGTTGACAGAACGGTTATCACAAGGATAAAAATAGGCTATGCTTTTGAATACGTAGAGCATTTAAACACAAAATGGAGGGCCCAGGCTTGCTTCCACGTCAAGCCGCAGTGGCCTTCAATTGTTATGTTTTTTTAAAAGTATTGCTATGGTCTTGTATTGAATCCTGACCATATCAGTGCCGACTTTAGTTAACTGTCCCGGAGGTCAACTCATACCTGTAATCCAGGGAGGAGGGGTCTCAGTCAACTCCACGGCGACTTCTCTGAACGATCTGGCACCTGCAATCTGACTGAACATGAATGATACTCCAAAGCTGTTTGACTGTGGAGTGAAAAGAAGTGGAAGCTGGCAGCACAGAGGAACGGCGTCTGCCTTCTTGTTCTGTCGCTGCAATGAGACAGTCCTACATATTCCACTGAGTATTCCATATCAACATATAAATTAACAAATATTAAATGTTACGGTTTTGTGTATTTCACATTTGTCACTCATTAATTATGAGTGGATGATTTAGGTGAGCATGATTTGTGTTTTACTGTACACTCGTGCTATGTAGGGTCAGTCAATGTCATTGTTGTTATCTAACAATGTAATGATTTCTGCAACCCTTCTGAGGGGTATTCCACAAAGCAGGATTACTGAGTTAGCTGGATAACTGCGTTGAGTAAAACCCGGAACTCTCCCAAATCTGGAACATGGAAAAGTAAGTAAAAAGAGCTGTTCCGGAATTTACTCAGTGCAGTTATCCAGCTAACTCAGTAATCCTGGTTTGTGGAATACCCCCCTGGAGAGATGTAGGGTCTGCTGGCTTTTGTTTTCACTTTAAAATCACATCCAAGCAATCCCCGTCACAGAATTGGGAGGGTTCCAGGTTTCACTCTGCACAGTTATCCAGCTAACTCCATAGTCCTGCTTTGTGAAACACCCCCCAGGTGAGCTGAGCGAACTGTATCATCAACTGTTTTGGTCGAGTGCTGAGTAACAACAAAATCCAGCGCCTCTGAATCTACAGCCGTTCAAATAAGGCAGAGAAACACTTTTCAGCGTTTTATGTAGCCTCATATGTGAGCACTTGTATATCATTTCTGTCATCATTTCAGCATTAACGACACTGTGGTCTGCTGAGCTTTCTGGAACGAGTTCTGTTTGAAAGTAGAGCTCATTGTTACTAGTTTATCGGGCAGGTTCTTTGTCCCATGGGCAAGCCTTTCTGTTTGTTTTCTGTTCTATAATTGCAAACCATACCAATTAAAGCAGGCGTCCTAATTTAGCAAGGTTTCTCTTTTTGTCAACATTTTGAGACTGTGTTTGAACAGCGGTGAAGGAGGAGCAGTTGTTCCTTAGAATTGTTGGCCGTCGACACGTTACGGTAGGGGGTATTTGGAATAAACTAATTGTTTAGTATTGCTGCATTACAGCGCAAATTTTTTTAGGCGATTTTTATTTAATTTTTTTATTTGTAAAGGACAGTGGACGTTCCACCCTGCGTATATATTTTGTTCTCTTCATTCAGACAGGGGGTGAGAAGAGAGGGTTACAGATAGAGATGGGGTTCAGAATGTGCCAAGGTGGGGAATTGAAGGCGCGCACGGGGGATTCGTATATGGGTTGACAATCGGCTGCTCGAACGGACTGCACCGCACGGTCTTCAAATCATTCGGTCTTTTAACTTTACTGCTTTTGCTCATTAGGCACAGCATAATGCATGTGCTTCTCATGTTGTTTAACACGTGGGAGACACTGAGCAAATCCACAGACAACTGCAGATGGAAAAGGGTCTGATGTCAGAGCACAGAAAACTAGAATACAAAGCGAGCCAGTAGCTGTTCTCTAGATGATCAAAATTAAGACGGTGGTTTTTGCTTGGCATGCTCACAAGCTCATTGCATTGAAATGCTTCCAGCTTGGGCATCTTAAAGGACGCCTGCCAGGTGATATCACAAAGCATTATGTGATGGTGTTCTATTATGTGTTCAACGCATAATAGACCACGTGCGCACACACACGCACATGCACACACACGCACTACATTTGCCTGTGTGCTTTTTTATTTTGCAGTTTTGTCTAAGTAACCATTTTCTATCAAGGAAAATTAATTAGACCTAATTGCTCTGGGCCCAGCCGTCATGCCTTTGTTCTCTCAGGATAATGCCTGAAGGCATTTGACAAAGGCAGCAGAGGGCGCCAGAGGCCATGCCCAGCGGTCCCAAACTGCAGGGACAGCCTTGGGAGAATAATCACGACATAAGGAATGTCGGACAATTTAGCTTGACAATTTTCATAATTACAGAGCCCTTCTGTAGTTAACTCAGTGGTTCAGTTTGCAAAATGAAAACAAGCGGCCTAAACTTGACCTGAAAACCTCGTACTCTCGGATCCCTGCAGGAACATTTAGATTGCTTTCAAGAAATATTAGATTTGCAGCTAATTACATCTGGTGGAGCAATCTGAGCAAGATATTTGGTATTGCCACTCGGGGGGTGATTTGGTCACAGAACAAATATACTTGGGTTTTAACTTTGAACAATTAACCTGTGGCAGTGCTGCCTTTTTTTTTGTCATCTCTCACAAATAGTTTTTTCATATGCATACATAGTATTTGCTGATGTAATGCCCCCCATATATACTGTATCTGTGCAGATTCCTTTGTTTCTCCTCCAACTTAAAATGTCCGTTGTAACCATAGGCTGGCACCGTCACTGCAGTGATGCAGCGCTCATTTCGGGAGGTGTCTTCCGTGATGGGCGCCGCCAGCCACGCCACGCCTTCTTTTCCCCAGTCACTGCACCAGAGAACTTGGAACTTGGCAAGCATGCGGATTACTAGCACAGAGCTTGCTTCTGATTGGCCAGTGGATATGCGGAGGACTAATGAGGTGGGAAATGTGCCTCTGAACGAAGGCTACACTCCCTGGGCGTGTCCTGGGGTATTCTCAGCTGTGGTCAGCAGAGGAAGTTTCAGAATTGTATCGGGACTATGGGGCACCTCATTGGTTACATCACACGGGCGCCCAGTACACGTGCAGTTTTGCTAGCTAGCTGCTAAGTAAGGGCAGACTGCTTTGTTTATGGTGGTCCTCTCACAAGCGAATGAGTGAGTCTGCTGATAGTGGCGTAGGCGGTTCCGCCTCATGTCACTGTCCGTTCAATTGTTTCAAAAGCGCTCCTCACTTTTGCAAATGGTTACTCGAGTCTCATCTCTTCTATGACCAAAAAATCCATCTGTGATCTGTATCATTATAGCAAATCAGGTGCAGGGAAGTGATTTCCCCTATGACTGAAATGCCCACTTCCATTCCCTCCTGTGTACTCATTCTGACTAATCATTGTGTTTTCTAATACCTATCCACCACTTACGGGTGTTTGTATAAAGCATCGCATGATATGCGCATCTGTTTGCGGGGCACATATTAACCCTTCATTATTGCTTGCACAATTCATCTGGAGAGGTGCATGAAATGTTGTACGCTTGAACTGAGATACACAATTTACGATGCTTCGCTCGCCACTCCAGCCTGGTGTCTGGGAGACGGGGTGTTGGACTGTGGTGTGATAGGGTGTCGGCGAACAATGTATTTCACATATTCCACAGGAAAAGGCAAAGGAGAGACTAAAGTTATCAACCATCTTCCACACACACACACGGACACACTCGCAAGCACGCGCACACACGCGCCAGCTATTACATATTCAGTTTAATCACTACACTTGATTGCTGCCTCATTTTATTGTACTAATTAGATTGTCTTTGCAGCTCTATGGCAATGCCCTTCCTTCCCCTGTCTCTCGCCCTCTCGTTTTCTTCCCATTGCTCATTAAAGGGGCCTTTGTGTCTCGGCGTATCCTTTGTGTATTCTGTATCCTACATTCCACCCCTACAGGCCTCGAATGGGAAGGAGAAGAGAGCACAAGAGATTACAGGTACAGCTGCCTGGTGAAGAAGACAGTTTGAATTCCCCACCTACTGTGAGGTTTTTTTTCATGTAAAAATGTAAGCAAAGGACTAGGCATAACTGCCTAGCAACCTGACGTGTAACCAGTCGTTGCAATATCGACCGATGCCGTCCTGACCAAAAAGAGTAATATAATTTTTAAATGATCAGTTTACGGGCTTTGTATAAAAACATATGTCATCTGTGAGACTATTCGTATCCCGAGCAGGCCTCGGTTTTCTCCCAAGCTCATATTAAAATAGCCTGAGAACTGCTTTCCTGACTCTGCTTGGTGTTTTCCCTAGGTCGCCGTCTGAGCTAACTCTCCCCTGGTTCTTTCCAGTCCTTCACATCACGTAACTAAAATTTTTTTATTTCCTGTCCCAAATATAAAACAACAGTTTTTATGTGCCCACTGTTAATAGCTGTGCTTGAAACATAGTCATAGCAAGGTGTCTCCTGTTTTGAAACTATGAATACTTGTACTGCAGTTGGCTTGACTTGAACCCGAGGCTGCTGTTGAGCTGTGGTACTGTACAGGCAGTGCCTAGAGGGGCCCCCGAGGTCTGGCCTGTTAATCTTGCGGAAGGGTGTATGTATGTTTGCCCTTCTGATCTGGTCTTCCCAGAGATTGAGGGAAGGTAATCTCACAGGCTGATGTGTCGATCTGATCTCAGCCCTGCATTAACACCATTCGGAGCTGAAACAGCTGGGTTTTGATGTAAAGGGGAGAGCGCCCTCTATTGGTCTGGAGGACCACGGCACTAAACCACAGACACTGGTGAGGAACACTGAAGGATGTGGCTTTAACTGTAATTGTCATGCAACATTGCATTTGGTATCATAGTGACCAGACCCCCCTACAACACAACTGTGGGTCCCAGGTACAGTTTTGTGGTCAACACACACACACACAAAATATATTCGTTGGGATTTTAAGTTTGTTATTTCTCACACGATGACAGAGTCCGCATCCAAGTCCATGAGCGTGCCAGCATTCAAAAGCTGCTGTGTTCACCTGACATCTGGGCTCATTTGCAATCTCTCTCTCCAACGGCTCATCTCCTTTAATCCATTAATGCTCCCAAGGCCCCCGAGCCAGGGTCCCCCTCTGCCAAACAGATACGAAATGTACAATTTACTGCTTGTTCCCCAGAAGTTCCCCAAAGAGGCCATAGCACTCAAGAGCTGTGCAACCTCCAGTCATGCTTTTAAGTTAATATTAAAAAAATGTTCTCACTGTCCAGCCGAGAGGCATTTTTTCACCTTGTACATAAAAAGCAGCAACCACTCGGCTATAATGGTAATACTTTGCACTGTGCGTGTATTTTTACGTATTATATGTGTATACGACACTGCTATAAACCAGTTGCTACTTACATAGCACTTGAATACTGAAAACGAGGGAAAAAAATGCTTGAGTAAAAATGAGTGGGAGCTTTCTCGTGAGTGGGAGCTAGCGTCTTACATCATATTGCAAGTCTAAAAAAAACTGAACGCAGAGCGATTTGAAATAAACCAAATTCCACCTCCAAAAGATGGATGAAAAAAGTTTCACCACTTAATGCAGAGAATAGTAAAGGTTCCCGAATCTTGTTAAGTCCTATCAATACAATTGTATACACCTCCTTTCATTTACAAAGCTTAATTTGTTTCTGCTACCTCTGTGAGATTTCCACCATTTCTTTCATTTTGATCAGATCAATACTATTAAAAAGGCATCAGGTTCCACTTTCTTGTTCACATAGGTTTCAGTTTTTCAGTCTGATGAAAAATCTTTTTTTTAATGATCACAGCTGGTGAGTTCATGTGCATTTTATGCACGTGAATTATTCTTCCTGGTCAAGATACTATCCTTACAAAGACTACTTATAAATGCATTTGGAGTACTGAAGATTATTGATAAGCAATTTAGCTTGTATAAAAGTACACTGCTCAAAAATATTAAGGGAACACTTAATCATCACAGTATAACACCAAGTCAATTAAACCAAACCGGTCATGCTGGATGATGTTGCAGGCAGCATAACATTCGTCACGGCGTCTCCAGACTCTTTCACGTCTGTCACATGTGCTCAGTGTGAACTTGCTCTCATCTGTGAAGAGAACAGGGCGCCAATGGCGAACCTGCCAATTATGGTGTTCTCTGGCAAATGCCAATCGAGCTGCATGGTGCTGGGCTGTGAGCACAGGTCCCACTACAGGACATCGGTCATGCTGGATGATGTTGCAGGCAGCATAACATTCGCCACGGCGTCTCCACACTCTTTCACGTCTGTCACATGTGCTCAGTGTGAACCTGCTCTCATCTGTGAAGAGAACAGGGCGCCAATGGCGAACCTGCCAATTCTGGTTTTCTCTGGCAAATGCCAATCAAGCTGCATGGTGCTGGGCTGTGAGCACAGGTCCCACTAAGGGCCCTCATGCCACCCTCATGGAGTCTGTTTCTGACAGTTTGGTCAGAAACATGCACACAAGTAGCCCGCTGGCGGTCATTTTGTAGGGCTCTGGCAGTGATCCTCCTGTTCCTCCTCACACAAAAAAGCAGATACCGGTCCTGCCGCTGAGTTGTTGCCCTTCTACAGCCCTGTCCAGCTATCCTCGTGTAATGGCCCATCTCCCGGTATCTCCTCCACGCTCTTGAGACTGTGCTGGGAGACACAGCAAACCAGCTTGCGACGGCACATATGGATGTGCCATCTTGGAAGAGCTGGACTACCTGTGCAACCTGAATGGGCTGCAGGTACCGCCTCATGCTACCAGTAGTGACAAGGGCACTAACAAAATGCAAAACTAGAAAAAAATCTGTCAGGAAGGATAAGGAGAGAGAAATGGTCTGTGGCCACCACCTGCAAAACCATTTACTTTTTGGGGGTTGTCTTGCTGTTGCCTCTCTTGTCCATCTGTTGTCACTTTCATTTGCACCAAAGCAAGTGAAATTGATTCACAATCGTTTACGCTTCCGAACTGGACAGATCCATATCCCAGAGGTTTAATTGACTTGGTGTTATACTGTGCTGATTAAGTGTTCCCTTAATTTCTTTGAACAGTGTATTTATTTTAACATAGTAATTAGTCTTGCTGTAAAAAAATTGATGTCTATGTACCTTAGAATTATAGGTCCATTTCAAAGTTACATTTCATTGATGGAAGTTAAATGGGTTTCAACATTTAGTCTTCTTTCAAAAACAGAAAAGGACCTTTTGAAATGTGTCAGTGAGGGTACCACCCCCAGCTGTAGTCCGAAATTGCCCTGCTAAAAAAAAATC
Organism: Ilyophis sp. 1 JC-2022; assembly: GCA_022702515.1. Taxonomy (NCBI): domain Eukaryota; kingdom Metazoa; phylum Chordata; class Actinopteri; order Anguilliformes; family Synaphobranchidae; genus Ilyophis; species Ilyophis sp. 1 JC-2022. The sequence continues at coordinate 104,134,085 of CM040405.1, forward strand.
AATCGAGCTATTATTGAATACCGACTCAATTTAATTATGCATTTCAGTTGCTTTCTTTATTGCTTCATTTATTTCAAACATTTCCATTCCTAATTTTCTATCTACAGTTTTGTTTTTCAGTACCGGTCTCAGCTCACTGCCCGTCAGGAACTCACCCTGTCAATCGAGAGCCTCCAGTTTTGTCTCCACCAGCAGCACATGTTCCTCCAAAGTGTACTCCTATGATTTGATGACTTAACAGCACAGCGGGTGAACTTTGAAGCCGACGTCATGCACTTTGGAGGAGAATGCAGAGTGCAGTGTGGTTCTGCTCGGCCGTGCTGACGGTGGACACTTTGTAGCCGTAGCTAATGTGATTTTAGGATCAGAGAAGAGTTTCATATCTAATCAGGATTTCACAAAGTATCTAGAACTTTCTCGATTGGCCCAAAGCTCAAGGTACTGATGTGAACTTTTGGGGTACCAGTTGAGTTGAGCCACATGCTTAAAGAGATATTTCACCTTAGTGTGACATAAGTAATTTTGTGGAGCCTACCCCATTATATTTGCATAGCGTGAATATTAGCGACATCTGACCGTTAACGGCATCCTCGGTAGTCCCGGTTGTCAGGGTCCCCATTCACTCCCATTCATTTTCGGGACCTCACCAAAATGTATTGTTTTAAAGCACACACTTTTAACTACGGCAGATAATACATCGATAAAAAAGAACACGATGGTGAAAAGGAACATGTTAGTTTTGATATTTAATGTAGTTTCAGCGTTTTATTACCTTTTAAAAGTAAAAGAAGAGCCGGCAAAAACCTTTGTTATTTTAACTCAGTGAAGAATCCTTGCGTACGATAAAGTTGACGTCAATTCACCAACTGTAGTAGGCTGCCATTAGTTGTAGGTTTACGTCATAATAAAACAAAAAATCAAACTAGGGCTTGTTTTATTTCTACGCAGTATCTGAAAATAGTTTCACTATTATAGCTCATTTAAACGTGACAACATCTTATAAGCTCAAAACAAACACCTTTTCACTGTCGTGTTCTCTTTTATCAGTGTATTATCCGCCGTAGTTAGTCTGTGCTTTAAAATGATGAATTTTGGTGAGGTCTCGAAAATGAATGGGGGTGAATGGGGACCCTGACAACTGGACTAACGGCGATGCCGTTAACGGTCAGCAGGGATTGCTGATGTTGCTAGCTAGTATTCACACTATGCAAATATAATGGGGTAGGCTCCACAAAATGACTTACGTCACACTAAGGTGAAATATCCCTTTAAAGGGGTAATAAACACAAAATCAAATATTTTGAGTTATAAAGCAGAGTATCTTGTCTCAATTTCATAAATCACATATATCCTATTGTTTAAAAAAAACTAAAATGTAATTAAGCTGTGCCACCGCATTTTGTGCCATTTGCTGAAATCCAAACTGAAACATTTAGTTTGAGCCACGCCCCTATCCGTGACGTAGAAAAAAGGTGAAGACCTTTTTTTTACGCAATCAAGTCAAGGCCCCCTCTCTCCCTCTTCTTGATTGATGGGTATTCAAGCTGCGTAAATTAACGTTAGCCCTTTCATTTCAAACGGGTTTCCGTTTGAACAGTTTTCATGACACGTTACCGACTGGATCTATCGCCCCTCCCCCCAACTGAAACTCTTCCCTCCTCCCTCCTCCCTCCTCCCCCCTCCCTCCCGTCTGTGTTCTCTCACTCGAGCCCAATTCGCGTCTTTTGAAATTGTGAAGTGGGCGAAGACAGAACAAAAGCCGGTGTTCATTACCCCCATAGATATAGGTTCTACACTTGTTATACGGCACGCCATTAGGTGCGTTGCACAAACGGGTAATTTCACCCTGTGTGAACTTGAATGCAGCATCACGTAAAGGCATAGAAAGTCCATTATTTAAACACGTGGCCGCATTTTGTGAGCAAGGTCCCGTGCTTCTTTCTTTTTTTCCATGTCTATTAAAGCAAATAATATAATTCACCTCTACAGATGTTACCATGGAGACCGATGAATGAATGTTACAGTGTGTTGTGTTGTAACTCAATAAAAGTTTGTGCGCTGTTTCAGTTGAGGTTATCAACTACTGAAGGGAGACAAATTACAGGGTATGTGATGTTTGAGAATAAGGGCTGATGACTACATAATAATCACGTTAATTATGGCTGAGTTGAATCGGGTAATGTCAAGCCATATTGTGTCGTTAAAAAAACTCTTGAGTGACACTATTCCGGGTTTCATAAAAGGGGATGTTTCATCTTATTTCTTGTAATTATGTATTATGCCATTTCTTAAAGGATATGGAGGGAGTAGAACTGTGTGTGCTTATATATATAAAATAGAATAGAATAACTTTTATTTTCCCGTTAGCTATGATGGCTATGATGCAGCTTTGGCAAAAACTGGTATGCAGTAACAGCATAGGCTTATTTATTTTTTATTTTTTTCAAAGAGGACATTTCCCGATATAATTGCTGACTTGTGGCAAAATTGCCGCTGTGGTGATAGATTTACTTTAACATCTGTCCGAGAATGTAAACAAGTCATCCATTTGCACTGTAAGAAGAAATTCTATGACAACGTCACCTCTATTTCGCTAGCTTAGCCTATTTGAACAGTTACAACCTGCATGAGAAGAGTAGCCTACCCATTGAAAGCTGATTGCTTTTTCTTTGTCTCACCGTTTGTTTGGAATCTACACACATACAACGATGAAAAATGATCGTTCTTTGGATGCCCACAACCTTTTTGTTTGTGGATGATAATATTTTGCACTTGCAAATATAATACTGTAACGTTATAGCACTCCAATTTATCCACATTCCACTACAAACAATTAGCATATGGTCAAAATGTTTTAGCGTTTCTTACAGCAATATTAGTTAGCCATACATTGACAATTGGATAACTTATTTGACTTAGGCTACCTGTGAAACAATGCGTGCTGCACACATAAGCATGTGGAGTTTCAGGGTCCCACATTTTTCCCTTTCTTCCCGCCGACGCCTCACGTCTTATTGCTCGACTTTTCTCATCTTATGGGCTCTGTTTTGCGGTTCGGAATCTTATAAAACCACAATTCTGGGTTTTTTGCCTTGTTTGTAGTGTATCCCACCAAACAACAACTTTTAGGCACTTTTATGCTGTTAGCTAACGGATCGAAATGACAAGAAGGCACCAGCACGTCAAGTCAATAGAGGGCGAGAGCGGGATGTGTTTCCCCCCCGGGATGGGCGGGGCTTATTTGCGCTCAGTTTCCTGGCAGTACACTGCGCTTAAGCGGCTGGCTGGCTATACATTTGTTATTTTCTTTCACATGCATTAACTATTATGAAAAATATAATTATTGATTTAAATGAATAGTACCTCATGTAAAATATCAGATAGCAGCATATTATGCATATGATGCATATGAGGGCAGTGGGGGGGCCAGAGATTGTAGCAGGGTGGCCGTGGCCCCCCCCTGGCCACCCCTTGGCGGCGCCACTGCCAGCGTGTGCAGAAGTACGCAGATTCTCACAGCACGTGTTATTTTATACATCTGAATTTCTGCAAACTTTCTTCTGGAAACTTTCTTACGCGGCTTTCTTCTGACATTTTTCTGCTCAGTACTGTTTATACATGTGGCTTATGATTTTACATAAACAGAACTCCAAAAAGACTGGTCAAATGCTTGTAAGTGTCCAAGCGATGTTCAAGGCATGCCACTAGCTTATCAATGACCACATAAAATGTTTCTATTTTGAACTTCTCCCTCCCCTCAAGTGTCACACTTGGCTCTGAGCTCTCATCTGCAAATGTTTTGTGTTTCCTCTTTTGCTGAAGATCGTGCTTATATGACTGAGATACAGCTGTCACATTTAAGGCTGTCCTTTCCAAAGCCTCAAAATCGTCTCGCTGTCCCACCACAAAATCCTTCAACGAAGACAAACGCTGTGCTGCTACATTGATGTCAATGTGACTTTTGTGTAGGTGCATGCTTGTAGCGTGGAACAGGTCAAGCATGACGTCCCAGAAATGTGCCATGAACACCATCTCTAAGGTGTCCAATTTAGCACATAGCCTCAATTCGAGCATCTCTTTTCTCATTATCATCATTGCACATACCACCAAAGGCCTCTCTAATGTGGGTGTAATTTCTCCACAGTGCCTTGGTTGACTCTGCCCGAGCACTCCACAGAGTACTAGACAGCGATTTTAATGTCAGTCTGACATCTGTCTTCCGAAAGACTTTCCCCCATCTGTGTGTGGATGAAGAGCAAAATGTGTACAGTAACTGCAACATGTTAAAAAACTCGTCAGCCTCCGGGCTACTGCCGTCTAAGGTGTTAACACCACCTAAGTTAAGTGAATGCGCTGCGCAAGGCACATAAGTTATCAGAAGGTTTTTCGTTTCTGGTGGGCCTGTAGCCCATTGTATTTTCCTGACATGTTGCTGGCATTGTCATATGACTGATCTCTACAGTTTGAGAGGACCAACCCAAGGCCCTCCACCATCAAAGTCACACAGTTTGCTAAACTTTTACCAGTGTGGCTTTCAATTGGCTCAAAGCCTAGGAATCACTCCACCACATTCCCGCTGCTGTTTACAGACCGGTATATGAACGTTAATTGGTCCACATGTGACAGGTCTGGGGTGGAGTCAACAGTTATTAAAAAATATTTGGCATCCCAAATCTCATCTGCTATTGTTTGGTGAGTTTTCTGACCCATTAGCTCAATGAGTTCTTCACATATTGTCGATGACAAATAGGACACTGTGCCTCTTCCTTTTCCGCCAAACTTTAAAATATGTTCAGCTATGAATGGGTCAGCTAAACACAAGTCCTCTTTCACCCAAGAACTTGCTCACTGCTACAACTCTAACTCTTTTCAAAATGTGGCTCCAGTATTTCCCATCAAGTTGCTGCATGAGGTCTGCATCTATAGCACTGCCCTTTGTCCGCTGGCAAGGCAAGCATGCATGATTTGTGTTTTGCACTCTTTTCGGGTTCCCCTATTTTTTCAGTGCTTCCAGTCACTAAACCCCCGACTAAAGCCACCGAGCTTGCTGGAGAACAGTTTGCATGCAAAACAGTACACACAACCTGTTGCGGGCGAGTACAGTAGCCACTGTCTAGAAATATTCTTCCTATTTGGCAATATACAGTTCAGAAGTTCATTGTTGAAACCTCTAGTCTTTCCACCAAGTGCTCTATTTCGGACTGAAGCTGTGTATTTTTCACTGCGGTTTTGGAAGAGGACTGCTCCTCTTTCAATAAGCACTGACTTAACAACATCACTGGAAGTGCTTTGCCATAATGCAGGGTCAGTGACCTCATAGCACCAGGAATGGCTTAGTTGCTGATTTGATTCTTGTGAACTGCCCAACTGCTTCTGAGGGGGAAATTATGGTTCTTGTATACCATTAGCTGTTGAGGGTTCGCCTTCAAAGGATGGCTCTTGGAGAGTGACAACATTCCTGGAAACTGAACTAGAGCTAGTTCCTTTCTCACAGCTGACAGTAGTGCTGCTGTCATTATTATTACTATCAGAGGGTTTTTGAAAAAGGTTGGCAATGAGTGGAACACTTTGAAGCAAAACTGCCTCTCTTGCCTCCTTTTTTGGGGGTTTTCCTTTTGGAAGCACCACTATTCCAACATTTGTGGTCCATATTTCAGAACTAGTATGCTATTTCTATGAATATATTTATAGCATATCTCAATACTTATTAAATAATAATTGAATTAATATATATTAATAATGACAAAACACTTAAAATACTGTTGTTAGAAAATACAATCAAGTGGTAGTATTTTATAGGCTACTTGTACCTAAAGGCAGCTTTGAGTAGATAATAGAAAAAAATAGAAAAGCACATAAAAGAAAATAACCTTTTAAAAAGGCTGTTAGAAAATAGCCATTAGGAGAGATTATTGAAATAGCCTTGTAAGACTGCAAATTATTGATCTTTGGACTTTGGGCTTTGGATCTTTGGATTATCAGTCATAAACCCTGGGTTACTGAGCCGGTGGCAACTTTCTTGAGGGTGCAATAAAACAATTCACCAGGTGGCCTAAGCTATCCACCACTTTGCATCTTTACCTCTTCCCACAGGACTTCCAACTCCACTGCTCTGCAACTTTGAGTCATAAAAAGCACAAGGTCGTAAACAACAGCTGGAATTGACCCTGGACATTAGAAGTAAACGGCATTCTGCAGGACATAGAGCAGTTTCGAGATGTTTGTTCCTCCTAATGACGCCGGGAACCCAGGCCTGATCACAGGCCGTAAAAGGTCTGTGAACAAGCACCCTATGTTCTTGGAACATATTCTGGACTGAAACAAAGCGATATGCAGGTGCGGCTCAAAAAATTAGAATATCGTGAAAAAGTTCAATATTTTTTGGCACTCATGTCAGAAAGTGAAACTCATATATTATATAGATTCATTACACATAGAGTGAAATATTTCAAGCCTTTATTTCTTGTAATTTTGATGATTATGGCTTACAGCTAATGAAAACCCAAATTCAGTGTCTCAGGTGGTGAAGAGTTACATCTCTCTTCCTGCCAGACCTTATTTGGACAAACAAAGGGAATTGTGGAATTTGGAAGGCCTGCTCAGGACTGCATTTAAGGGAAGTCCAAAGGGACATTCAAAAAGAATCTATTTAACAGGTCTCCTGGTGCTGTAGTGCCACCATAGTCACACCGAATGAGAGAATCTGCTTAACAGTTCACCTGGTACCATAGTCACACCATACGGAATCATTTTGTTATATACTTTGTTGGTGAACCTGCTCATGTTTTTTTGTCTTTGCAGCATGTTATCCTGTGTTTAACTATAGGTATTGAATATGTTCACATTTGCTCTCACAGTCTTAACCAGTGATTATTGTCATTAATAAATTACCATGTTTCACATCATTTGCATCTTTATTTTCAACCCTTTTCGAGCTCCAATTGCTTATATGATCTGACCTGCAGTGTTCCGAGCACTGTGGTATGTATGCTTGAGTCTCAGAGTCAGAACCCCTGCGTCCCCAGTATGGGTGAATCTGCTTCACAGATCTCCTGGTGCTGTAAGGTGCATAGTCATTCCAGTATGGGGAAGATTGTAACTGACTTCTCACACCGTGCATATTTTGTATCTGTGTGTAGCTGAACAGTCTGGGTAAGATATTTACTCTGTATTTCCTTTCTTAAATCTCTATATTCTGTAATTGACTGCTAATTCTAAGCTAATGACCTACCTGCCTGTTATTAAATTCTTCTTGGTTTTAACTTGCGTGGTTTCTATGACTCTAATCCTTCTTATACCCTTTTCAGCCTAAATTACGACTGAATACTCAGGGGGACAATTCTGACCAAGGACTAACTGATCAGTGGCCTGGTACAGCAAGAGTCTTTAGTGGCGTCCTCAAGTTGGGAAAGGCAGCCAAGTTCTGCCAGCAAAACAGGATTGGTGGTGCATGGTTCTGGTGATTTTATGTGAAGAGAACCCCTGGACGTTCTACGTCGGTTCTTGTCAAATTCTTGTAAGGAGTGCACTCTGACCTAGGCTCACAACTATCTATGTAAAAGATAATGCATGTATTGTGTTGGCTAGACGCCCAACCTTTGTGTTCTTCAACGAACTGAGATTCAGCAATAGTATTAATCCCAGGAGCATACAGTCAAGCCGGAAAGTCTGCACACCCCTTTCACCTTCTCCAGCTTTTATTACGTTACAGACATATTCTACAATAGATTGAGTTTTTTTTTTCTCTCAAAATTCTACACAAAATAGCCCATAAGGACAAAGTGAAAACAGGTTTTTAGACATTTGTGCTAATTTGTTAAAAATCAAAATGTAAAATATGATATGTACACAAGTGTGCACACCCTTTGATATGACACCCAAAAGTGAGCTGAGGTGCATTTTGTTTCCACTGTTACTGCTTGAGATGTTTCTACAACTTAATTGGAGTCCACCTGTGATAAATTCAATTGATTGGACATGATTGGGGATTGCCAACACTTGCCTATATAAGGTCTCCAAGCCATGGGGTCAAAGGAATTATCTGCAGACCTCAGAAACAGGATTGTGTCAAGGCATAAATCTGGAGAAGGGTACGGAAAAATCTCTGCAGCTTTACAGGTCCCAAAGAGCACAGTGGCCACCATCATTCGTAAATGGAAGAAGTTTGGAACCACCAAGAATCTTCCTAGACCTGGCCGCCCGGCCAAACTGAGCAATCTGAGAAGATGGGCCTTAGCCAGAGAGGTGAGCAGGAACCTGAGGGTCACTCTGACAGAGCTCTAGCGTATCCTTGTGGAGATGGGAGAACCTTTCAGAAGATCAACCATCCAGGCAACACTCCACCAATCAGACCTTTATGGTAGAGTGGCGAGACGGAAGCCCCTCCTTAGTAAAAGGCACATCACAACCCGCTTGGAGTTTACAAAAAGGCACCGACTCTCAAACCATGATTCTCTGGTCTGATGAAACCAAAATGGAACTTTTTGGCCTGAATACCAAACGTCACGTCTGGAGGGAACCAGGCAACGCTCATCACCTGGCTAATACCATCCCTACAGTGAAACATGGTGGTGGCAGCATCATGATGTGAGGATGTTTTTCCGCAGTGGGAACGGGGCGTCTAGTCCTGATAGAGGGAAAGATTAATGCAGCTAAGTACACTGAGATCCTTGAAGAAAACCTGCTCCAGAGCGCTCTGGACCTCAGACTGGGGCGAAGGTTTACCTTCCAACATGACAACGACCCGAAGCACACAGCCAAGAGAACAAAGGAGTGGCTTCAGAGAAAGTCTGTGCATGTCCTTGAGTGGCCCAGCCAGAGCCCAGACATGAATCCAATTGAACATCTTTGGAAAGAGATGAAAATGGCTGTGTACCGACGCTCCCCATCCAACCTGATGGAGCTTGCAAGGATATGCCAAGAAGAATGGGCAAAAATGTCCAGAAACAAGTGTGCCAAGCTCGGAGCTTCTTTCCCAAGACACCTTGAATCTGTAATCGCTGCCAAAGGTGCAGCAACCAAGTATTAGGCTAAGGGTGTGTACAGATATGTAACCCCTAAATAACCTATTTTTGTCAGGAAAATAAAATTTCATATTTTCTACAAACCTGTTTTCACTTCGTCATTATTGGCTATTGTGTGTAGATGTTTGACGCAAAAAATTTACTCAATCTATTTTAGTATAAGTCTGTAACATAATAAAATGTGGAGAAGGTAAAAGGGGTGTGCAGATTTTCTGGCTTGACTGTATATTGAGTAATGGTGGTACCTAAGGAAGAGAATTTAAAACTAAATTCTAGTTTTAAATGGAGTCAGATAAATGAGTAAATAAATAAGTGATATTTCACAATAACTTTTACCTTTTTCCACAGCAATAGCGGAATATATCACGCTTAAACTTAACGCTTTGCTCCGAGCTATTCCCTCATTGGTCTAGCTGCGCGGGATTTACAGCCTTTAAAAAGGCTGTTGTTTTAGAAAAAGATGAAAAAAGTCTCTGAATATATTACTGTGGCATACCAAGCAAGAAAACAGGCATCTGTCTGTGGATTTTCCTACCAAGAAATGTCTTATATACTATACCTGCCTGACACAGAGAGAATTATGTTGCAAATTCAAAAGATAACTTTTTTTCATTGGCTGAACAACCGACAAAGGTTTCTGATAAGTCAGTGAAATTACTTGTTGTAGACTATGCACATAGGCCACACCCCATTGATGGGGAGGGAAAAAAATTAGCACGTCAACGTTAGCATTATCTACTTCCATGGATCTAAAAACAGACGGTCTACGGAAAAAATTCATTGGGTTTTTACTTAATCTTTAAGTATGGATTGGGTCTCTTATATATGCGTTAGTGTATAAGAAATATGAGGGCTGTAGTGGTCAGCTCACATTTTAAACACCAAGGGGTCTGGGGGCCCTCACATTGTAAGCGCTGAGGGGTCTGGGGGGCCCTAGTGGTTAGCTCACGTTATTAACACCCAGGGGCCTAGTGGTCAGCTTGCACTGTGCGCACTGAGGGCCCTGGCCTTCGGAAGGCTTGGACACCCCCTGGCAGTCTGAGGCCCCGGGGCACTGGCCCCACTGGCCCAGTTCATAATAAGTATGTGGTGATGTATGCAAATGCGGCTGGAGGCTGAGACATATAAATTAGCAGAACAATATTCTTTGCACTACCACAGCCTATGATTAGCACCAAGAGAAAGGGAACAAGTTTACTGAACTGGAAGAAATTCTATCAAAATAAGAAACGGAGCGAAAAACATCAGCGCCTATCGCTTATTTGAATAAAAAATAAACCCTCCCTTAATGATATTAACCCTAATTATTTCCACAATTTAACTCTATTCGTTTAGAACACAAACCATAATCATTTGTAAATGATAGAATGGACTTAAGTGGTGGTCGCCAACGAGAAATCAGCCTGCCTCACACTTGGGCGAACTCCACTCCCTCCATCCCACTAGTCAAAACTGAGAAATCCACACACTTCACTTACTGGCTAGGCTACATATTCCAAACTTGTAGCTACACCCAGCCACGGTAATAAAGTAAACTAATCTCAAAAAAGACTGTTACAAATTACGAGTTTGAGAATTTGCACGACATGAACATTCCTTTTGGAAACAAAGCTATAGGTTCCAAATTTCACCTATAGCCAACCCTATATTGCTTGGATTTCAAGTGCATAGCCTACGCACCATTAGATTTTTTTGTGTATCTAGACAATTAAATAGGCTGGCTAATTACCCGATACTGTTTTCTTCTAAAAAAAAACAAAAAAACATATAGGCTAAATAAATGCTATAGCCTACCCATGCTGTCGCTGTTAAACAATGAGAAAAACACTGTTTCCTGTTTTATAAATCACAAATGATTATGGGGTTTGTGTCCTAAACGAATGAAGCCATTAAATTGTACAAATTATCAGTATCGGGTTAAAATCATAAAGGGAGTTTTTTTTAATTCAAATTAGCGACAGGCATTGACGTTTGCCTCGGCCTCCGTCTCTTATTTTAATAGAATTTCGTTCATATCAGTAAACTAGATCACTAAACAAATGTTGATATCAAAGTAGGAAGTGTTGCTTTCCAATGGATACATCCTGCAATCCAATGTAACATGTTGCAATCAATTGGTTATATGGGGCATTCCAATATCCCATTGCTGATATCAAAAACAGGTTGATTAAAAGTTGAAATGGCTTAATCTTTTGGTACGTCGTCATGTTTTGCGTCGTGATCAGGGGTTGAAATTGTTTATATCAAACTGAGTCATTTGCACATGTGTGGCACTAAAAGCCAACGACTTATTTTTTAAATCAACCATGTGGTTTCTTGATATCCACGCAAACTATTCTTGATATCAAGGGTTTATGTCCTCGATATCAACTTTTCTATGACAGGTTGCATCCATGTCTTGGTTGCATTACTGTTGCAGTATGTCGCATCACATCTTTTACAGATATCATCCCGTTAAGCATTCATTGATGTTGCATTGCAGCAAAATATTTGTGAACAATGCTTATACGGTTGATATCTATAGACAATGTAATGCAATCAGCCACAACAGTACTGCAATCAACAGATGCAATGCTGTTTTCAACCACATATTGCATACAACCATCTTAAAACGGTCGATATCAAGGATAGAAAACCTTGATATCAAGAGTAACGTATGCTGATATCAAGCAACCGCATAGTTGATATCAAAATGTAAGTTGTTGGCTTTCAGTGCAACACTTGTGCAAACAATTGATCTTGCTATCAAAAGTTTCCACCCCTGACCACAGCACAAAACAGATGGGTTGCATGTGGTGCTGTGTTTGTAAGAGGCGACGCATGCTAATGAGGTTGCTTGTGGTGATGCATGCAAATTAATTGGGCTCCTATTGGTTGAGCACCGAGACTTCAAAGGGATGTTCTCATTTGCACGTGTCTCCGCTTACAACATACGTCGCAATTAATAATCGCGTTGATCAAACAACTTCTTTTTGATATCAGAGAGGGAGAACGTTGTTAACCAGAGGTTAAGTGTTGCTTTGAGACAGAGCGACGTCAATAACGACATGTGAGGCTGTGTTTTCAACCTGCGGTGTCGCGCAATCAACCGGTAATGCGACGTGACTAAACGTTAACGTGATGCAATCGGGTCGATATCTATTAAATAATAAAACGGCTTGCCGTAACAATGAAATGACTTCTCTGGTATATCAGGCACCTGCAGTTTGCCTGTGGATCGCAGAATGAAAATAATTAATTCTGAGGGCTGAGGGAGGGGCAAGGCAGAGAGATATCCTCGGGATTCATACAGTACGTTGGCATGGCAACAGCGGTTGCCAATCCCCTGCAGCCAATCCCCAGGCTACGTGGTGCTGTCTCTGTGTAGGGGACCGCAGCTTGCTCTCTCCTGAATTCCTCTCTCTTTCCCTCACACATACACACACCATTTCTCTCCCTACCAAGTTCATCCTCTCCCCTTTCCACTCTTGTTTTCACTCTTTCTCCCTCTCCCTAATACATATCAACATGCACGTATACATTTGTGCACACAATCCCTCCCTCACTTTCACACTATCTCTCTCTCTCTCTCTCACGCTCATTCTTTATTTCTCTCTCACACACTCATACAGTCCGTTTTCTCGCACTCGCTGTATTCACTGTCCCTCTGTCGCACACTTTCCCCTCTCTCCCTCCCGCTTAAAGGCAGGCGTTGGGTGTGTTTGCGAGAAACAGATGCCTCTCTTTTGTCCCCCTGCAATGTTAATAAAGTGCTGATCGTGTTTGTTCATCTGTGACCAAATCTTAAAGGCCAACTCCGCCGAAGAACATTCCATCCATAATTTCCACAAAAACTAAATCTTGAGGTAGCCCAAATATTTGCGCTCGTGAAGCATTTGCTTCTCACAGTCAAGATGTTGGAAAACTAAGCTGTTTACATTCTGTCCTACGGATTCAAATGGGTCTGTCGAAATGAGGGGTGTCATGGCATGTGCACATGGGTTATCTGCTACCTGGCAATGACAACATCAATATGTTGTCGCATGGCGGACAGTGAACCATAATTTTCTTCTCTTCACTGTTTTCGTTTTCCCGGACTGTAATGTTTGATTTATGCATAGTCGCAGGCAAAAGAGAACGAACTGCATTATTGGAGATGGGTGGTTTGATGCTAAAGTGATATAATTAATGTTTTTGAGCCCTTCATTTCTGGTGATATGTTTTTATTCATTTTATTTGCAAAGGCAAGTATAACTTGCTGTGATTGAATCAAAAGAGTAGCCTGGCTACAGTGGAGGCCGTCTTCCTTTGTTGTCGGCGCGACTGCAGTTTGCAGGCCTTGACATCTCCCCTTCGCTTTCATTTAAAATGGAAATATATTCGTATGACATGTTTGCATAGACTTTATGTGATTCATTCGCCTGTTGACTGAAAATGTCCTGCTTTGACATTTAGAGGGTTTACATGACAAATGACTTATAACCGTCATATGCACTGTAAAACTGTCCATCCAATATCTTGTTTTATCAATATCAACAGTTTTATGAACATATTTGGAAAAGCGGTGTGCTAGTTACATAGTCATTGACATCATTATTCTAACGATGCACTTGACTATCAATTTTTATTCAGAGGGATGTATATTCTTTTTTTTCTTGTGAAAACGTTGTGAGTGTTTTTCTGATTACTTTGTAAAGTTTAAATCGTTTTGAAGTTTGAATGGAATATATCAAAACAGAATCTAATTTTCTGACTTGGCCATTGGTGATATATTTGGAAGAATTTGGGGGATGCTGTGATGCCAACAGGAGCCTAATCCATCAGGCCATTTCCCCAGAATTCCCCTGGCAGACAGAAACATATGCTAACGTGCAATTAACACGCGTTTAATATTCAGCACGATCCATACGCGGGACTTTTTCCTGCACGCACCTGTCATGGTTCGTTGCTTTTTATTTTATTTTCTTTTGCGGTTCTCGTCCTGGTTTCCCGATTGTGAATCAATCTGATTTTTTTCACGTTCCGTTCTTGGGTTTGCCTTCCTTATTATTATTTTCACCTGTGCTTCTACCTGCGAGGTATTTAAGTTCCTCACTTCCGCTTCCCCGGTGCTTGTTTGTCATTCGACATTGCATTGAGCCAGGTATAGCCAGGTACTAGCGACCTTGTGATAATAAACACTGTTTATATTCACGAGGGACTTGCTATTTAGCAATTTTCAGGTATAGGGTTTATTCCTCCTGTAAGCGTTCTACGCTATTCATTTTGTCCGTTGCTGTTCTCACGGAGACAGTTTTTATTTGTTTGTTTGTTTTGGTTTTACACTCAAGTGACCAAAACAGCTTTCTTCCACCTCAGAAACATAGCGAAGGTACGACCATTCATAACTCAAAATGATGCTGAGAAGCTAATTCATGCGTTCATATCTAGCCGACTGGACTACTGCAATGCACTTTTCACTGGTCTCCCAAAAAAAACTGAGAAAAGACAACAACTTATTCAAAAAAAGCTGCTAGATTAACCAAAAACCAAGAGGCGAGAAACACATTAGTCCAGTCTTTCTACTCTACATACTACTACCTGTAACCTTGTAACCTTTAGAATTGACTTCCTCCTCCTCCTCAAAGCTCTAAATGCTCAAAATGGACAAGGACATATATACAAAACTAAATAACAACACAAACTACACCACAGCTAGAACTCTCCCGATCACTCTATCAGAAAAACAAAGAACAAAACAGAAAAAAAAAAAAAAAATGCCTTTGTTAACTATGCCCCTAACAAAAAAACCCAAACCCTCCCCAAAATATCAGCTAACACCTTAGAAAAGCTTAGAAAAAAAAAAAATTTAAAAAAATTTCTTTTCACCAAAGCATTTTTTGATTTGACCTTACTTCATCATTATCAATCATCCAGTTTTTTTGCACTTTTTGCTGCACTGCACTTTGACTCTTTATATTACTCTTACTAATTTAATTTTTTATTTTTTTTTTTTTGTTTTTTATTTTTTTTTTTTTTATTTTTTTTTTTTTTTTTTTTTTGTGTTTTTTTTTTTGTTTTTTGGTTTTTTTTTTTTTTTTTTTTTTTAACTATTTTAATTTTTAATCCTTTGTTATGGTAACACAAGTAAACTAACAACTACTAACATTATGATTTTTGTGTAATGATTATTTGTGTATTATTTATTATTTAAAAAATACAAGTAACGAAATTATTAGATACAATATGATAGATATGATAATTATTATTATTATATTTTATATTTATTATATAATATATTGCCTTTGCTTTTTATGTGCTTGCTTTATATTGCTTTGATTTATTTTATTTTTTTTTTTTGTGTGTGTGTGAATTACAATAAAGTTTTATTATTATTATTATTATTATTATTATTCCGGCTCTGAGCTTATGTAGCCGAAGGTGTTCTTTTCTTTGCTAGATTTCCCGTTCTAGTTCCAGTAGTTCCAGTTACAACTTAGTTTGTATTGCACTCGTTCTCGAGTTCGCCCTATTTTAGTGGGTTGATTTTGTTTTGGCTGTTTAGCCACAAGGAATTAGTTTCCTGTTTTTTCTTTCTTTTCTTTTATTGTTTTTCTCCCCTTTATTAGTTCTCACTGTTGTGAGCTTACTTGTTCTGATTTCCCAACCTTCGCGTTTGAATATCCGCCACATAAAAACCCATTACAGCAACATAAACAGTGGATGAGTCGAGTCAGTGACCCACATCTGCAAGCCCTGTATCTGAGAACATCTCCTCATTGAGAAAGCATTTGTTAACTGATTGACTCGTTTAGTTATCAATTCATTTATTAATTCAATCAAATTTGCACTAACATGAGAATTAACTTTAATACCTAAGACAGGACAGTGTATACAGTGAAAATGTTGCCTTTTTGATGAATGTTGAAGGTAAAAAACAACAATAAATAAAGTATTGATCTAAAAGCTGAATTGATACGTGACAAATAATTACATTACATAGCATTAGAGAAAAGTCTTTAGTTTGTGTTGAAAGATAGCCAATGACCTCAAACTGCCCCAAAGTAAAAATAAAAAAACACACACACACGCAATGCCAATGACCTCAAACTGCCCCAAAGTAAAAATAAAAAAACACACACACACACACAATGCCAATGACCTCAAACTGCCCCAAAGTAAAAATAAAAAACACACACACACACACACACACACACACACACACACACACACACACACACACAAAACAGGACTCACTACACAAACAAGGTTGTATATTTAATGAGGCATCTGGACTCACCAAGCTGCCCCCACTGGGACAACAAGCCGATATTTCTCTTTGGGCTTTTTGGTACTGTCCAATTATCAAAAACGACTGGACAATGGTACTGAGTTTATTCAATGACATTCTGATCATCAACATTGCAGCATCTCAATCTCTATGTCTTCCATATCAACCCTGATGACCTCATTAGCCTCCCTCATACTAAAGTAACCCTCAAATTGTATTGATTCCACTTAAGCAAGCATTGTAATCTTTCAAAAACTGAAAAAACAGATATCTCATCAACACACTGGATCAACCTCATGTCCACCTTTGCATCTATTGACAAATCCACTTCCAAACTAAGTACACACAGTAAACCTGTCGTCCCCCACCCATGAGCATGTCGTTATCATGTAGCCTACAGTTGTTGACATCTGATCTATGTTGTGAATTATAGCGACTATAGCTACTCCCATTCAGTTGGGAGTGCATCCACTCTATTCTGCACTCAAATAACGGCAATTAAACTAGCTTAACGTTTATTTGGAACACGAGCTGGTTAGCATAACCAGTATGTTTGTATTTTTCGTTTTTACAACTAACTTAGTCATTACCATTTCTCTTGAACGTTTGTATCACAATATACCTGATGGCCACCTCCAGTTAATTCATTAGCATATTGATGGTGGACAATTCGAGGGAAACCAGGAAATCTTTATCTTATATAACCATCACATTAACATGTTTGTGTGAGAATATATGTAGCTAACGTTACAAATTAGCCTCTGTTAACTAACTTACGACATTTATTAATTTAACGTTTGGTCGAATATTTTAGACTGCAAATATTTCACTATCCATGACCATGACAATGAAATTTCACTTACCAAATGAACATGTAATAAACATCAAATTCGATGAGAATATAAGGAGAAGACAATGAAAAACAATATGTTTGACCACCAAAAATGGGTACAATTGTGTGTGGGTATAACTGAAGAGAGTTTATTAGGCTGGATATGTTGATGCCATCAAGCTCTTAAAAATCCAATTCCGGCACAGAAAAGAGAGAACAAGGAAACTTGTTTAAGTTATAATGTTGGCTAGCTAATATAAAAAAGTAGCTAACTTAGCTAGCTAGCTAACGTAGCCTAACGTTACTGTAAATGAGTCGGTGTCCTGACGTATAGAGTTAATGTTATTAATGCCATTTATTAGACAGCTACTGTATTAAATGTCACAGAATAAACAAAATAGCAATTTTATGTCAATTTACTTCAAGTGACAGCTTCCCTGAAAACCAGTAACGTTACGACAACTTCTTCTGAATACGAAAAGAACATGACAGTTTGAAGAGTGAGCGCCTCTCCTCCTTGAACACTGGTTGACACTGCTAAATTCAGACTGAAATATTCCCACTGAAGAGGCTATTACTATTAACCATCTCTTCTATTACTGTTTGAAATTATCCAGATGCCATGTCATTTGTGCATTTCGGTGGACATAATGGGCCGACTTGGAAGAGGACAGCTTGATCAGAGTGACTGTGATCTCCTATGTGCTATATCGCCATCTGGTGTTCTGAAACTACATAGTATACCTTTAATGGGAAAATGCATGTACATTCTACATTTTCCACAAAGAGCTACTAAACGCCTTAAGCTCTGAACTCTGTGGATTTCGAAAGTCGACGGTCTGCTGAGTAGAAATGCCAGAGACAATGCGACAACATCAAGCATAGTTTTTTTATGTACAAAGCAAAATGTACTTGGCTATGGGGAAATGCATTGTAATAGCGCTCCTCTGGTGGTGGGCTCTGGTACATACATGTGTGACAGACAGACAGACAGACAGACAGACAGACAGACAGACGCACACACGGGGATCAAATTAGAGACAAAAAAAAAACCAGACCGAATTGAATAAAATGCAGGACCCGTTACTTTTCTGCATTTCCAATACCCGTATCTTTTCTGCATTACACAGCTTTTTTTTACATAAAAAAAAAAAAAACGATTTTACATAGGCATTTATACAGGATATACAGTATATTAAAGCAATGCAGGTTAAGTATCATGCTCAAGGGTACAATGGCAGTGTCCCACCTGGGATCTAAGGCCAGATCCTTAACGCTATGTTGACGAGTTTTAATGTATTATTACTTTTATTATTTTTACTATACTCCTGAGACCCGGGAGAAAAGTATTTTATATTTTTTACATAATGCAATTGTTGTGGATGACAAAAACATGTTGGAGTGAAAATATTTTCAGAAATATTATTGATTTTATTTTTATCGAATGTCCCTTGAACAACAGGTTTCAGCGTAGTATAGGCAATATATGGTTTCTGAGATTAAGACCAGAATCCCATGTTCCCTGCAGGGGATCCCAGGTCTTAAGAGGACATCTTTCTTTCTCTCTAATCTATATTGCTGCTCTCTGTTCTATTCTCTTAATTCAACCACACTTCTCTTCTCTACTCCACCTCCTCCTTCACTCTCCCATTTTCTTATCGTGCCAACTTTTACAGCTTTTGCACATGTTATATCAGCAGATGGGGTCATGGGCGGCAGTATGGTATATGGGCGGCAGTGTGGTATAATGGTTAAGGAACTGGGTTTGTAACCGAAAGGTTGCAGGTTCGATTCCCAGGTCGGACACTGCCGTTGTACCCTTGAGCAAGGTACTTCACCTGCATTGCTTCAGTATATATCCAGCTGTATCAATGGATACTATGTATAAATGCAAAAAGAAATGAGGGGCCGGTTGAACATATACAACCTTGTTTGTGTAGTGAGTCCTGTTTTGTGTGTGTGTATGTGTGTGTCTTTTTTTTATTTTTTACTTTGGGTCAGTTTGAGGTCATTGGCTATCTTTCGACACAGACTAAAGACTTACCTCTATGTTTCTTACATTATAAAATGCTCTGGATAGCAGCATCTGATTAATAAGTCTAATGCTATGTAATGTAATTATTTGTGACGTATCAATTCAGCTTTCAGATCAATACTTTATTTACCTTCGACGTTCATCAAAAAGGCAACATTTTCACAGTATACACTATCCTGAAGAGGGTAGTGGGGATCATGCACCTTTAGCTAATTTTAGATCGTGCACCTTTTATCTCCTCTTAATTTAATGTATTCTCAGTCATTCCAATTTGTTATTTACATTACTGTACCGTTCATCTATCTTATTCACCTGTAGCAGTTTACCGTTAATTTATTTTTGTATTTTATTCATAATATTTATTTTATTTTTTGAGCGAGAAAAGGTGGTGAATGGGAAGGGGAAGGTTGGAGAAAATGTTCTAATGAATAAATAATCTGCTGACAATAATAAAACAATGTTCGCTTGTGCAAGCCACATACAATTCTTATTGTTTAGCAGTAAAAAGTGGCTGTCTGACTCGCCGCCGTGGATGTTTTACAAAGAAATACTTTTTCATTCTTGAAACAGTTCTATGCTTCCCAAAACCATGAGGGACACCTTCTTCAAACCCCTGAAATTTAATACCACAAATGCAACATAAATCACACTTACACTGAGGCATACTACAGTGGGGTAATTCCACTTAACTCAAAAGCCTGGCACAGTCTCTATTTATGATTCCATAAATGTACTGCTGGTTCTTTCACATGGCAGACTGAAGCTTTTGGAAGCAAATAAAATTGGCAGAGCTACCATTTTCTGTTATTGGTCTAAATCAGCAGCTCACTAATTTGTACCAATAATTTTGTTTTTGTCGTGATAAACAATAGCTTTCGATTGGTTCAAATGAGTAAATGACTGCTAGATGATTACAGCTCCACCAATTATAGGGTTCAGGACACCTTAGCAAAAATTTTTGATATAAAAAGTAAAGTTGTTAACATACACTTATCATATGCCCTATACATCTAACAACACAGTTTGTAAAAATCTGTCGGAACATTTTTGTTTCACAGAAATGTTACGCTCTGATGTTATTTTTACCTCCCTCTGAAGTGCCGTGCAGTACCATCGATGGATTAGGAACCCTCCACATCAATGCTAATCAGGAAACGACCATTAGCATCCGTGCTAATTGGGAACAGCCTTCACTTGTCCTACGTATTTATCCCTCTTCTCAGCCAGTCATTCCTTACCACTGTGCTGCTATTGTTGTCATGTGTGGCCATGTATGGTAACATACGGTAGTTTCCCCCATTTTTGTTTGTTAATTTATACATTTTTTTGGTTTGTTTTTGTTGAACGCTAGGTTTGTAGTTGCTTTAGTGGCCTTTTTCTGTTTCTGGTTTGTTGCGTCTTCCCATTGTGGGGAGCCCCGAATTGGCCCTTGTGCTGTTCTTTTCTTGTGTCTGGCTGTTAGTCCACTTTTATGAGCGCTTCTGTTTTTTTAGGTGATTTTTGTTAATAAAATCTCTTAAGGCGTATTTACTCTACCACTCACTGATGCAACCTAATTTTGATTTATTCCACACGTTGGACACAAACTGGATTTAATTGTTCAAAGAGTAAACACAAGAAAAAGACATGGTATCAGATTTGTTGAGATTGGATACGGGCCTTCTTCGTATGTGGTTGTCATGGTTTTTGGCAGCCTTTGCTGTTTTCTGTGGTCGTTCTTTCTTTTGGCAGAGTCGGGGCACTCTATCGGATTTTTTATTTTCCATTTCGGTGTTTTGATCTCGCCCAATTATCCTCGCACCTGTTTTGGGTTTTCTGTCAGCTATATATAGCTCAGGGTTTCCTCTTTCCGGTGCTTGATATTGTCTTTGCTATTTGACATAGAAGCCGGTAAGGTATAGATAGTTATAAAGCGACCTCACTTTTAAGCTTGCTTAAGAGATACGAGAGACTTGTTTGTTAGTTTCATTAGAGATTTTCCGTAGTTGGATTAGTGCTTTCTGTCCCTCATTTTGGTTTACACTTCTGTTCTTGTTGAGACAGATTGCATTTGTTTACTTTCTTTTCTTATCTTTCTTGTGCTCTCTTGTATTGAGAGTGAGAGACTTCTTTTCTTTTCCTGTTTTGCTTCTCGTTTGTTTTTATACCTCTGTTGATATCGCTTACTCATATTGTAAGCGAAAGCAATTTTTTTTCTCTCGGATCTCGAGTTCGCCCTGTTTTTATTGGGTAGTTTTGATTTGGCTTTTGCCTGGAGTGTTTTTCATTCTCCATTTTTTGTTTGTTATATCCCTCTCCTGGTGCAGACCTGTCCGATTTATTGGTGTATACTACGGTGTACACTTTGAGATTTCTTGGCTGTCGCGTTTGGTACTCCGAACCTGACACTCCACCTTTCAGTGGTATTCAATTCCGATACAATTCGGATCGCCAACATCTGACCTGAATTTCAACACTCGGACCAAATTTTTACCTGCAAAGGGACCTGTTGAAGTCATGTTATGCGTCGTGCGACACATTAAATACAGATGGCTGGTGATAGCTGGTTAATGAAAATGAAAGGTCTTTTTTTGTTTTTAGTTATTTGCATTCGTTAAAAGATTAAGAACACATGTTTTATTCTATCCTGCACTAAAAACTATGAGTATTTTGCTCTCCACATTTGTATTGTTACTTTTTCTTTTCAAATATTAATCAAACCCTCTGGAGCCCATATGTTTACTAACAATTTCATCCTCAGAAAACAGAAACACACAAATGTATGATATATAGGCCTATTTGATCTCACCCGAATGGTCCACCACTGCTTGTAAGATCTGATTGCCTGCCATGGCCATTAAAATATTTGCTGTGTTTCTCGTTCACAGCTATGATGGACTGCTCCCACACACTGGGGGAACTGCCACTTTATTTTGCAGCCATTGATGACTTCCAGCAGTTCATCACCTTGGTGAAAATGTACATATTTTCTAAATAGTTCCCTTTGAAAGGCCTGAAAAACTGCACATATTACATGAATCCGTTCTGAAGTGCCTTTATGTGAGAAGCCACGCCCACTGCCACACAAGTTTATTTGGCAGGGGCTGTATCGGATGACACAACTGTTGCGGACTGCTTTGCTGTGGACCCATAGATATAAAAACCTAGATACTTGGGTGCGTCTCAATATTTTTCACTCCTTTCCTCCACTCGTCTGCTACCCGGAAGTATGCTGCCTGAACGTTTCGAGTACAAGTCGTTGCATGTACAGAATACAATGTACCTGACAATTTGCATAGAGACATTCATTAATTTGTAACCATTAATATGTAA
Organism: Ilyophis sp. 1 JC-2022; assembly: GCA_022702515.1. Classification (NCBI taxonomy): domain Eukaryota; kingdom Metazoa; phylum Chordata; class Actinopteri; order Anguilliformes; family Synaphobranchidae; genus Ilyophis; species Ilyophis sp. 1 JC-2022. The sequence goes on from CM040405.1 coordinate 104,156,536, forward strand.
TTGCAATTAATATGTAATCAGCAACATTACATTAAGACACAAAGGTTTCTGGGGCACGGAGTAGCGGAGGTGGTAGGCATAAAAAGGAGGAACATTTTTTGAGTATTGGGACGCACCCCCTCATTGGAGAAGGTTTTTGCTTTAGCCGGCGAAATAGGGCCTGGTTTGATATGGGCAGGGTCAGATAGGGACCACCCATCCATATCTGACCCCACCCCATTCCACAGGCTCCAGCGAGAAACTTCTCCCCTGATTTCCACAACATTTTGTGGTGTTCTCTGAATCCATACGGAAGTTAGAAATATGCCTTTTTGCGAAAAGCCACACCCCCCCTTTGGCCAATTGGTATGAGACGTTAATCAGTTCTTCCTTGCCCCATGAACTTTCCACAAGCGGGAATCCTTTGATAACTTCTGGAGATATCCTGCAAACAAACAGACAGATGGAACGGGTCGAAAACATCACTTTCTTTTTTGTTGATAACTTGAAGTACATCTGAACAGATGTTATTGACTGAAGTAGCAACTGACCAAAGGGGAGAATTACTAATTACAGAACTGGAGCATTTTTTCTGAAAAGTAAAATTAAGAAGAAGTATGTTTTATAGCGTGCCTGTGTGACAGCTTTCTGTCTGAATTCTGTGTGCTTACATGAGGTCAGAGGGCAGAAATTAATTACTGTAAAGAGGAGAGTCTTTAGAGGAGAAGGTAATTTTACCTTTTTTCTGTGGGACACCCTGGAAACTCTTGAGTATGACTTATGCATCCCAATTGACACATGCCTGCTGTTTTTCTATAAAAAAGAAGTTCATGGGACATTCGGAATAAAAATTATACATAATGCCATTTACAATGACATATATCAAGGAGCACATACAAAAAACATGCAAACACATGTATGTATACATACATACATACATACACGCCCACACACAGGTACAGCACCACTGTTTTACTCTTGTGCAGGATACCAAATTTTTGTAAACTGTATATAAATGCAAAATGCTGTATTCACGAGGCCCTGTACATGTTGTTCAGAATGAGGATAACACAGAATGCAATAAAAGATACTTAGTGCAGCTGGCTCGTCCTTGACTTTATTATTATGATGTCTAATTAAAGATGAGGATGAGCGGAAGTCGGCTCACACGCATACTTTTTCCTCTTGTCTAATTAAGCCGTTGTTGTTATGGGAATAACCTTTTTAAAAACAGGGGCCAGCTTCTCTTGAGGACTTTACCGGAATATTAAACATTAAAAAAAAGGGAGACAATTAAGGCGCCACCTACTGACCACCTGCCTGGGGGCAGGGATGGGGTTTTAGGTGGGAAGGGAGTCGTAACAGAGAATGAGAGTGTCTGGAGGGGGTGATGTTCCAGAGAAAAAAGATGTGATATTAAGCTGACAGGGATACGGCTAGGGAGTCATGCTGTTTCACAGCTACAATCGAGGTTGTTTATGTGTGGATATTGTCTTTTTAAATATCTGAATGCATTTATACAGATACATACTTTCCTTCTTATGTGTGCCGTGTTTACGTATTTATAGTGATTTATCTTTATTATTTTAGGATTAGAATGACCCAGGGCTCTGATATCTCTGCAAAATGATTCAGTTTTGCTCATTTTCCCAATGCGTGGGCCCAGGGTTCCACAATTTAAAACACATTTTTGATGACTGTTGCCTTTTTGAGTTGGAAGCAAATACATTCTAATTGAAAAAAATGAAATGTAATGAAATATATATAATCTGGTTTCCATACTGGATTCAATCAACCATTGTTTTTAAAGTTGAATGACAATTAGAGTGTCAGTTTTCCCTTCATTAGTACAGATTGATGAATCTAAAACAAAACAAAAAAAACAAAAAAAAAACATGCAGGGCCCATTGCAGCACGCTTTAAACCTCTCGACCACAGAACGGCATTACAATTGGAGCAGGCGAGCAGCTATCCAATTTTATGAAATAAAGATTAGCTGTTCCAGTTGTAATGCAGTTCTGTGGTCTAGAGGTTTAAACCTGAGGTTTAAGCTTCAGCTAAGGACAATGCAATTGACCCTGCATGTTTTTGTTTGCTTTTGTTTTGTTTCACATTGATTTCAGTGCAAGATTTCAGGCCCCGGTCAGCATTAGAAACTCCAGCGAAGAGAAAGAAGCAGGACCTGCAGTTGAGAGGAAAAGAGTGATTGCGCTTCTGTACGACCACCTGCAATTTGGAGGCAAAAAGCAACGATAATGAGCATTTTATGAATGACAACCGTAACCAGATTCAACGAATACAAGTTTTTAGCTTCGGAAATAAAACTCTCGCTGTAACTGTGACATTCGAAAACTTTTTTTCATCACCCCCCAAGAAAATAACATCCATCCTTTGGGAACTGATGTCTTTAGAACAGAAGTGAGGAATTATGGGTAATGATCTCCTGGTGAGCAGAACTAACCTGTCCTCCATTACCCACACCTTACATCATGTGTATGTGACTCCTGTAGCTCAAAGGCATACTGTCAAAAGTGCTGCCGTGTGGTAAGAACCTCCTGTGCTTTTGGCAACCAGGTTATTTTTTGTGTCAGATTTCATCAAAAGTTCCTTCCTCTTTTCCACACGTAAAACGAAAGGCATCAAGGCTGAGCTGTCACCTATGTGATGAAATGTAAATTCATATTATATTGTAGCATTGCAGATAATATTTAAAAATATCCGCCGTACTATTTTCCAACCGTACTGTGGAAGTCCCACCCTTGCGCGGCCATGTCACGTGTTGTTTTTGCGGAGCGGAGCTGCGCCTAGTTTAAAAAAAACAAACAAAGCTCACGTCATATTTATGCAACCAAAATGTTTGTGTGCTCCCAAATATACTCAGCGAAACCCCGGAAGTAAGTGTATCACACAGGGATTTAAAGTATACTATAGTTATAGAAAATGTTGCCTGCTTAACGACTTGTTCGTCCTGTCTGCTCAACAAGCCTACCTAATAGTATGGAAGGGTGCTGATTCGGACACAGTTGTAGGTGAGTTTCCAATGTTTCCATGTGTTCATGCCATATAGGTTAGGTGAAGGAAGGTAAAAATGTGGTGACTTTTGTGTTTTATGATGCAGCTATAGGCCCTCATCCAGGTATCACTGAAGGGGAGGCAGAAGGTGGAAGGTATATGCGTACCTGCCTATGTCTGCGGCTGCGTGAGGCTAATGCATAAGAATGTGACTGATGTGTGTGTGTATGTGTCTGTGTGTTAGTGTGTGCGTGTGTGTGCGCGTGTGTGTGTGTATGTGTCTTTGTGTGACTGCGTTATGTGATGCATTTTCATTCAACAACAGATATGTGTTTGAGTTTTAAGACACACTGGATGTTTCTTTTGGAACATTTTAATACATTTGTTCTTAGGTTTCAAGTCCAGGGACAGGATTGCATTTGGCCATGAGAGTGAAGCTGCTGACCTAAGAAAATGAGACATAAGAAAATGTATAACCTAGAATATCAGTTGGGGGCATGGTGATCATTGAAATAGTTGATTTATGTAGTGTAGGTTTCAGCATAGTAGAATATACTGTATGTTTCTTGAGTTCTTACAAACAGAGACTGATGTCCCCTACAGGGGACAACAATGAATTGCCATGTTTCAGGGGGATATATAATGCAATAAACTTTACACAGTTTTTCAGGGTGAAAATATTCTCATTGTTGAGAAAGTTGTCGCAGTTATTTCGCTGTTGCCGTTCTTATTTCTTTTAAGAAATAAAATGTTACATGAGTTATCGTTGCTGTTGTAGGTGTTGCTGCCTGCTAGCTTTGTTCTAGGTACCCTTGTAGCTGTAATTTATTCGATTAGATTAGATATCTTTATTGTCTGTTATTCACAGAAATTTTTCTTTGCATACAAAAAGGGCATCTTTAAAAAAGAAGGACATAAAGCAAGGCATATTATACACACATGCACATATACGTATTATGCACATACCTAGGAAGAGTGACAAGAATAAATAGATATGAGAAATACACATCAGTTTGGAGGCTGTTTTCAGCAAACTTGTCACCCTTGCTCTTGCCTGTACCGTTACACTGTTGTACCATACAGTGCTGCAATATTGTATGATTTATGGCGGAGCAGTAGAGCAGGTGGAGTATTTCCTGGCTGGCCCCAAAAGATCTCAGTCTCCTCAGAAAGTACATGCGCTGCTGTACTTTAGCGCGCAGAAAACCCACCTGGACAGCCTAGCCGAGAGTATGGTCCACCTGTACCCCCAGATATTTGGAGGATTCCACTTGCTTTATAGGTATATTGTGGACGATTACTGGGTTGCGATCAGCAATGGACCTGCGGTCAAAAATTACCTCCTGTTTTTGTCACATTTAAAGCCAGCGAGTTCCCGTCACACCACTGTACCAGATTATTCACACTGTCCATGTATGATGGAAAGTCATTGTTGCTAGTCATCAATACTAGCAGGACGGTGTCATCTGAAAACTGTATGATGTGATGGTTCTCGGATAACGTAGTGCAGTCGTTTGTGTAGATAATAAAAAGGACTGGGGAACTTACACACCCCTGTGGTGCTTCTATGTTGGTGGTCACAGAAGAGGAGAAGGTGTTAAGGGCGGTAGTGTGGTATAATGGTTAAGGAACTGGGTTTGTAACCGAAAGGTTGCAAGTTCGATTCCCAGGTCGGACACTGCCGTTGTACCCTTGAGCAAGGTACTTCACCTGCATTGCTTCAGTATATATCCAGCTGTATTCATGGATACTATGTATAAAAAATGCAAAAGAAATGCTGTGTAAGTCGCTCTGGATAAGAGCGTCTGCTAAATGCCTATAATGTAATGTAATGTGTTGTTGACCTTCACCAACTGAATTCTATCTGTCAGGAATGAATGATACCAGTGTATAATGTGTGTATTTATGTCCAGCTGTTGCATTTTGTCTAATAGTATGTGTAGTTTAATAGTGTTAAATGCTGAGGAAAAGTCAATGAAAAGGGCTCTGACGAAAGTCTATAGTTGGTCCAAATGTTTGAGGATCAGGTGGGAGAGTGTTGCTACAGCATCCTCTGTGCTCCGCCCATTCCTATAGGCAAACTGATAGGAGTCTAGTTTACCCTCCATAGGGGGCAGAAGATGTTGGACCACCACTTTTTCCATTGATTTAATCAGCATCGACGTTAGAGCCACAGGCCGGTAATCGTTATGCTCTTTGGTGCATGATTTTTTAGGGATGTGTATTACATGAGAGGTTTTCCATGCTGTTGGTATTGAGTGGGAATCCGGTGATAGCTGGAAGATGGGCTGCCAGGCCAGGCCCAGCTTCTCTGCAAAGGTCTTCAGGTGAGGGGTAACATTGTCAGGCCCACTAGCCTTCCGTGGGTTTAGGCATTTAAACATCTTTGTCACTTGCTCAACAGTGATGCTGACATTGTCAGCATTTGAGGTTGGAATAGTCTCTAGCACTGACATACACTCATGGAAATAAATGTCCGTATTATAAAAAGTGTTCAATTCATGAGCGAAGGCAAGTTCATCCTCCACATGGAGGGGTTTGTGGGGTGCTGCCATGCCAGCCATGTTCTTCATAGTTTGCCAGACTAGTTTAGTGTTGGATGATATAAAGGCACCCTCCAGCTTTTTCCTGTATGTCCACTTGCCCTCCCTTATCACACTGTTCAGTTGTTTCTGAATCCTCTTCACCTTGCCCCTGTCAATAGTTTATTCATTATTGTCATTCATAAAGTTTTACTTTATTTCACATAGTTCACTTTTACTTTCTTTGTGGGTATTACCCCATCCACACAGAAGGTCATGTGCTCTGTGGTAACTGTGACTGTGTGATCAATGTTCTCCTTTTGGAACACCTCCCAATCCATGCAGAAGAGGCTGCCCTTCAATGTCTCTCTGCTCTCCTCTGACCACACCTTCTCCACTGGTCTGCTGCTCTTCAACTTGGGTCTAATAGACTGGGATGAGGTGGACAGCATTGTGATCGGAATTGGGAAATCTGGGGCTTGGCACGGGAGGAATAGGAGCGTTTGATATTTGTACAGCACATATCTAGAATCTTGTTCTGGCTAGTGCTATAATTGACAACTAGTACGAAGCCTGGCATTGACCTCTCGAGACTACACTGGTTAATGTCTTCTAAAATGAAGACCGGTGCTTCAGGGTGTTGCTGTGGGCATTCATGGACACAGTCAGAGACAGCATATGCTGCCCGGGCTGTATTGCCACTGGGGGAAAAGGGTCTGAGGGTGAGGCACAAAGACTCCACGTCGCCGGTGCATATTTTGTTCTTAATTGTGTACTGATGGCATCATCGGTCATTTATGTATACGCACACCCCTCCGCCCCCCCCCCCCACCCCCCCCCACCCCCCCTCCCTTCGTTTTGCTCTCATATCCAAAGGAATGTTATAATATTCTGTTGGCTTCATTTTTCATAGCATGCGTGAGTGCAGAGACATCAGGGTTTTGCTCAAATAAACCAAGCCAGCACCTTCTGAGTCATTTTGGGGAAAAAAATGTAATAAATAAGAAAACTAAAAGTGAATGTGTCAATTATAGGACAGACTGTGCATTCATCTTGACAGAGGACCCCAGCAAATTGGGCATTAAAGAACAGACCCAGCACCAATTCCACCTCTACAGGTGCAGCAAGTACACACGCACACAATTTAGAATAAAACAGAGGGTGGACGTTGCTCAAAGTGAACACGTATATACAACGTGTGCGCTGACACTCATCTTTACCTGAATATGCAGGACTTCATGTCGATTTGCGAGGCATTTGTGAGACTTATAATAACGTTAGCTATAAAGCCTAATAAAGTGCAGGAATCATCTTTACCGTATAGCCTTTATTTAGGTCTATAGCTTTAGATGCAACTGTGCAGCCTGCACTATCTATTCACCTTTAAAAAAATGCAAAAGGCATGTAGCTTCATACCCCTTTCATTTTCTCATAGTCTAGAGCTAGCTAGGTTGATGTTGTTGTCCCAATGTTATGAATAGCATTGAATATGTTTGTTGGATAAAGCTTTTTGGCTAGAGAGCAAATTAGAAGGCTGCCACAGATTTCTGACCTTGAGCTACTAGCTGCCGCTGGTTCGATTTTGGCGTTTCGTAATTAGGACATAATTTAATGAAACACATCAATAGCAATAAACAGCGAGAACAATAGCGTCGGGAAAGCGAACATCTAAAATGTAACGCCCAGGCTGAGCAGGACAGATGACCATGAACATCTTAACTTTTAAACTGTAGCCTAGATTTTAATTGTGACACTCAGATATAGTGTATAAACTTGTATTTTTGGGGGGGGATTTATTGTAACATATATTCAAGATTAAGATGGAATAATAGCATCCCAGCCTGGGATGAAAAATTGGAGAGGAGAGGACAATGCGAGCAGTGGGAGAGCAATGTCTCTCTTCCCTCCGTCAATTCGCACAGTGCATGCACAGACCCCTGTACCGTGGGACGAGGTAGCTGGAGAACATACATTTGGGGTGAGATCATTTTTATCATCCACATCAACTGAGCATTCTGCAGCAATGGGAGGGACCCACGGATTATACTGGATGAATTTGGAGGCCGCACTGTGGATGAAGAAACGTATAAGCACAAGAATATTTTTAATATGCACCTCAAAATATTACAGGTAATCTTCTACGTATTTATACGGGTAATTTTTGACCCATGTCGTGCATCTTAGGGTTAAACCTGAGCAGGTGTGCTGGAAGGGAGAGCCGCGTACTGTGGTCTCTGAAAATGCATGAAATACTGTAGAGATGTGACATTTCTGTTGGGCTCTGTGAGGTTAAGCAGCAAGAGAGGCTCCGCAGCCCTGCCGCCCTGCCAATTATCCACTGCCACTTGATGTCACAATATTAACACCCTGCCATCCATCACAATTCCCTTATGAGCCCCCTGATCAAAGACTCCTATCCCACCTCGGCCCCACCCCGGCGCTAAATTTAGCCACATCATCGCTGACATCATTAAACACATACTGTGGGCCACAAGCCTATTTGTAGACCTTTAAACATTGAGTTCAGGCCATCGGACTGCAGAGACCGTGCTCAAATTGGGTCGGGCTAGGTAGCATCCACTCCAGTTGTAGCTTCTTGTGTCTAAATTTAAGGTTCAATCGCCTTGCTAACACTGTTACACTCGCTCCAAAGGTCAAAGGTCTTGTCTTCATTGCACCCTGATTCTCTCACTCTTTCTCTTTTCCTCTCCAGCTTTTCTAGTATGGCAGTTCAGTTGCTTTACTGGTATACAAGAAAATAAGAATTAAAATATGTGATAAATATACACATACTACCACACTGACTATGGGGGGGCATTGGGGCAGTTTCCCCCTCAATATTAATTTATAGGGGGCATTGCCTCCTCAATATCTTCACCCTACTCATATTGATGGGGCAATTTCCCTTGGAATATTTTGTTGTGCTAAACTGACAGCCATTGACAGTGACAGTGACAGTGACGTATCAAATCCAATTAAATTGCTTACTGCATCCACACCTCACACACACACGTAAAATTGTCTTACACCGCTGATTCTGAAAGTGGAGTCCGCGGCTTATAGCCAGGGGATCTGCCATTTTTGTAAACTATTGTTTTAGAAATCACACTTCGGGGGGTCTAAAGACACTATTTACATCAATCATCAATTAACAATAGTGTCAACACGGTCCATATGTTACACTTTACAATATTAATAGCCAAATCAATGGGTGCCAAAAGGGTACAGCAACATCCGAGTGTCCAGGGACACTATGCCTGACTTATGATTTGCGATCTTTGAAGCACAGGCAATTAAAATCTATATGGCCATGGTGAAAAATTCAAAACTAACATGCTGCGGCCTATATGTATATGTATCTAAAATAGACATGTTTGATCACTTTCTTGACATAGCAAGCACTTACATTTTTTCTTCTCTGGAAGATACCATTTCATAGCCCCTGAATACCACAATGGAACTGCAATAAAGATAATTGAAGTCTTGTGGTTTAGTAATACCCCGGTGACCAGCAAAAGAAAAATACAGCAAAAAGAGAACTGTATCCTGTACAGGCAGGCAGGGATACACCCAGGACAGGTTGCCAACCCATTGCAGGGCACACACACACACACACACACACACCATTTACTCACACACTCATACCTATGGGCAATTTAGAGTCTCAATCAATTTGGCCAATTGTTCATACCTATGGGCAATTCCGGAGCACCTGGAAGAAACCCACGTGGGTACGGAAAAAACATACAAGCTCTGCACAGAAAAGCCTGGATTAAAGCTCGTACCTTCTCGCTGTGAGGCAACGGTGCTATCCACGGCACCAGCGCCCAAAAAAGTTTTAAAAATATTTAGACAGAAGAGGACACCAAAAATTGTAATATCATTTACAGTATTAATTCATAAATTGATGTTTTATAATATACAGCGCAGACATCCAGCTCTTATTGCACAGTATGCAGTATGCATGGCCCATTTACTTAATAAGGTATATTCGCGATTGTTTGTTCAAATGTCTTTTAATGTCATATTTGTTCTGTTGAAAACAAATGAAGCCTAATTGATCTAGCTGTAGCTATATTATCTAAGGCTATGCTCGCCTATGCGGAATCCATTGTTGTTTATGTTGTTGTTTATGAAAGCAAGGCGTATGCCAACTCGATATTTGAATCATTGTTTAGCCATTGTTTAAATGTCTGGTTTTCCTTTTTTCGCCCCTCCGATATATCTTACAAGTCGGCGCCCTTGCATAATACTATGAGCATTGGAGTCGTCTTCACCACAGCGCTGTTCTCGTATTCTAGACTGCCTGGAAGTGTCGTTGTTTGTATTGACGGGTCATGCCGAACTATTCATTATTCAAGTGGAGACAAATAACCGCGGCCTTAGCTTTCTGTCGTGCATACCGTTCCAGCTAAGAGTAAAATACAGTGTCCGCTGAAACCCCCGTGAATGCAACAAAGACCTCAGTTTGATGGCTGAGCTTCAGGCTCAATGGATGACCAAGGCTACTTTGTTCTGCTGGCTGATTGATTTCATGTGATATTTTCTGAACAGGGCAGACAGGACTCACGAGTGCAGTGCCAGATAAGTGTGACTGTACAGCATGTGTGTAATAAGTGTGTGTAATTGCGTGGGTGCACAGGTGTGATTGGGTGTATGTGTGTAATTGTGTGGGGGCACAGGTGTTATTGGGTGTATGTGTGTAATTGTGTGGGGGCACAGAGTGATTGGGTGTATGTGTGCATAATTGTGTGGGGGCACAGGTGTGATTGGGTGTATGTGTGTAATTGTGTGGGTGCACAGGTGTGATTGGGTGTATGTGTGTAATTGTGTGGGTGCACAGAGTGATTGGGTGTATGTGTGTAATTGTGTGGGCGCACAGGTGTGATTGGGTGTATGTGTGTAATTGTGTGGGGGCACAGGTGTGATTGGGTGTATGTGTGTGTAATTGTGTGGGGGCACGCGCGCGATTGGGTGTATGTGTGTAATTGTGTGGGTGTACAGGTGTGATTGGGTGTATGTGTGTAATTGTGTGGGTGCACAGAGTGATTGGTTGTATGTGTGTAATTGTGTGGGGGCACGCATGCGATTGGGTGTATGTGTGTAATTGTGTGGGTGCACAGGTGTGATTGGGTGTATGTGTGTGTAATTGTGTGGGTGCACAGGTGTGATTGGGTGTATGTGTGTAATTGTGTGGGGGCACAGGTGTGATTGGGTGTATGTGTGTAATTGTGTGGGGGCACAGGTGTGATTGGGTGTATGTGTGTAATTGTGTGGGTGTACAGGTGTGATTGGGTGTATGTGTGCGTAATTGTGAGGGGGCACATGTGTGATTGGGTGTATGTGTGTAATTGTGTGGGGGTACAGGTGTGATTGGGTGTATGTGTGTAATTGTGTGGGTGTACAGGTGTGATTGGGTGTATGTGTGTGTAATTGTGTGGGTGCACAAGTGTGATTGGGTGTATGTGTGTAATTGTGTGGGGGCACGCGTGTGATTGGGTGTATGTGTGCATAATTGTGTGGGTGTACAGTTGTGATTGGGTGTATGTGTGTAATTGTGTGGGTGCACATGTGTGATTGGGTGTATGTGTGTAATTGTGTGGGTGTACAGGTGTGATTGGGTGTATGTGTAATTGTGTGGGTGCACAAGTGTGATTGGGTGTATGTGTGTGTAATTGTGTGGGGGCACAGGTGTGATTGGGTGTATGTGTGCATAATTGTGTGGGTGCACAGGTGTGATTGGGTGTATGTGTGTAATTGTGTGGGTGCACAAGTGTGATTGGATGTATGTGTGTAATTGTGTGGGTGCACAAGTGTGATTGGGTGTATGTGTGTAATTGTGTGGGGGCACGCGTGTGATTGGGTGTATGTGTGTAATTGTGTGGGGGCACAAGTGAGATTGGGTGTATGTGTGTAATTGTGTGAGGGCACACATGTGATTGGGTGTATGTGTGTGTAATTGTGTGGGTGAACACATGCATTTGGGCCATAAGTGCAGACTGTGCCCTATAGAGTGGCTCAGTCAGTAAAGGCTATGAGCAGGAGCACATACTGGGCCCTATAGTGGCTCAGTCAGTAAAGGCTATGATCAGGAGCACATACTGGGCCCTATAGTGGCTCAGTCAGTAAAGGCTATGATCAGGAGCACATACTGGGCCCTATCGTGGCTCAGTCAGTAAAGGCTATGAGCAGGAGCACATACTGGGCCCTATCGTGGCTCAGTCAGTAAAGGCTATGAGCAGGAGCACATACTGGGCCCTATAGTGGCTCAGTCAGTAAAAGCTATGAGCAGGAGCACAGACTGGGCCCTATAGTGGCTCAGTCAGTAAAGGTTATGAACAGGAGCACATACTGGGCCCTATAGTGGCTCAGTCAGTAAAGACTATGAGCAGGAGCACATACTGGGGCCTATAGTGGCTCAGTCAGTAAAGGCTATGAGCAGGAGCACATACTGGGCCCTATAGTGGCTCAGTCAGTAAAGGCTATGAGCAGGAGCACATACTGGGCCCTATAGTGGCTCAGTCAGTAAAGGCTATGAGCAGGAGCACATACTGGGCCCTATAGTGGCTCAGTCAGTAAAAGCTATGAGCAGGAGCACAGACTGGGCCCTATAGTGGCTCAGTCAGTAAAGGCTATGAGCAGGAGCACATACTGGGCCCTATAGTGGCTCAGTCAGTAAAGGTTATGAGCAGGAGCACATACTGGGCTCTATCGTGGCTCAGTCAGTAAAGGCTATGAGCAGGAGCACATACTGGGCCCTATAGAGTAGCTCAGTCAGTAAAGACTATGAGCAGGAGCACATACTGGGCCCTATAGTGGCTCAGTCAGTAAAGGCTATGAGCAGGAGCACATACTGGGCCCTATAGTGGCTCAGTCAGTAAAGGCTATGAGCAGGAGCACATACTGGGCCCTATAGTGGCTCAGTCAGTAAAGGCTATGAGCAGGAGCACATACTGGGCCCTATAGTGGCTCAGTCAGTAAAGGCTATGAGCAGGAGCACATACTGGGCCCTATAGTGGCTCAGTCAGTAAAGGCTATGAGCAGGAGCACATACTGGGCCCTATAGTGGCTCAGTCAGTAAAGGCTATGAGCAGGAGCACATACTGGGCCCTATAGTGGCTCAGTCAGTAAAGGCTATGAGCAGGAGCACATACTGGGCCCTATAGTGGCTCAGTCAGTAAAGGCTATGATCAGGAGCACATACTGGGCCCTATAGTGGCTCAGTCAGTAAAGGCTATGAGCAGGAGCACATACTGGGCCCTATAGTGGCTCAGTCAGTAAAAGCTATGAGCAGGAGCACAGACTGGGCCCTATAGTGGCTCAGTCAGTAAAGACTATGAGCAGGAGCACATACTGGGCCCTATAGTGGCTCAGTCAGTAAAGGCTATGAGCAGGAGCACATACTGGGCCCTATAGTGGCTCAGTCAGTAAAAGCTATGAGCAGGAGCACATACTGGGCTCTATCGTGGCTCAGTCAGTAAAGGTTATGAGCAGGAGCACAGACTGGGCCCTATCGTGGCTCAGTCAGTAAAGGTTATGAGCAGGAGCACATACTGGGCTCTATCGTGGCTCAGTCAGTAAAGGTTATGAGCAGGAGCACATACTGGGCCCTATAGTGGCTCAGTCAGTAAAGGCTATGAGTAGGAGCACATACTTAGGAGCACATACTGGGCCCTATAGTGGCTCAGTCAGTAAAGCACATACTGGGCCCTATAGTGGCTCAGTCAGTAAGGAGCACATAGCTCAGTCAGTAAAGGCTATGAGCAGGAGCACAACATACTGGGCCTATAGTGGCTCAGTCAGTAAAGGCTATGAGCAGGAGCACATACTGGGCCCTATAGTGGCTCAGTCAGTAAAGGCTATGAGCAGGAGCACATACTGGGCCCTATAGTGGCTCAGTCAGTAAGCCCTATAGCTCAGTCAGTAAAGGCTATGAGCAGGAGCACATACTGGGCCCTATAGTGGCTCAGTCAGTAAAGGCTATGAGCAGGAGCACATACTACTATGAGCAGGAGCACATACTGGGCCCTATAGTGGCTCAGTCAGTAAAGGCTATGAGCAGGAGCACATACTGGGCCCTATAGTGGCTCAGTCAGTAAAGGCTATGAGCAGGAGCACATACTGGGCCCTATAGTGGCTCAGTCAGTAAAGGCTATGAGCAGGAGCACATACTGGGCCCTATAGTGGCTCAGTCAGTAAAGGCTATGAGCAGGAGCACATACTGGGCCCTATAGTGGCTCAGTCAGTAAAGGCTATGAGCAGGAGCACATACTGGGCCCTATAGTGGCTCAGTCAGTAAAGGCTATAAGTAGGAGCACATACTGGGCCCTATAGAGTAGCTCAATCAGTAAAGACTATGAGCAGGAGCACATACTGGGCCCTATAGTGGCTCAGTCAGTAAAGGCTATGAGCAGGAGCACATACTGGGCCCTATAGTGGCTCAGTCAGTAAAGACTATGAGCAGGAGCACATACTGGGCCCTATAGTGGCTCAGTCAGTAAAGGCTATGAGCAGGAGCACATACTGGGCCCTATAGTGGCTCAGTCAGTAAAGGCTATGAGCAGGAGCACATACTGGGCCCTATAGTGGCTCAGTCAGTCAGTAAAGGCTATGAGCAGGAGCACATACTGGGCCCTATAGTGGCTCAGTCAGTAAAGGTTATGAGCAGGAGCACATACTGGGCTCTATCGTGGCTCAGTCAGTAAAGGTTATGAGCAGGAGCACATACTGGGCCCTATAGTGGCTCAGTCAGTAAAGGCTATGAGCAGGAGCACATACTGGGCCCTATAGTGGCTCAGTCAGTAAAGGTTATGAGCAGGAGCACATACTGGGCTCTATAGTGGCTCAGTCAGTAAAGGCTATCAGTAGGAGCACATACTGGGCCCTATAGTGGCTCAGTCAGTAAAGGCTATGAGCAGGAGCACATACTGGGCCCTATAGTGGCTCAGTCAGTAAAGGCTATGAGCAGGAGCACATACTGGGCCCTATAGTGGCTCAGTCAGTAAAGGCTATGAGCAGGAGCACATACTGGGCCCTATAGTGGCTCAGTCAGTAAAGGCTATGAGCAGGAGCACATACTGGGCCCTATAGTGGCTCAGTCAGTAAAGGCTATGAGCAGGAGCACATACTGGGCCCTATAGTGGCTCAGTCAGTAAAGGCTATGAGCAGGAGCACATACTGGGCCCTATAGTGGCTCAGTCAGTAAAGGCTATGAGCAGGAGCACATACTGGGCCCTATAGTGGCTCAGTCAGTAAAGGCTATGAGCAGGAGCACATACTGGGCCCTATAGTGGCTCAGTCAGTAAAGGCTATGAGCAGGAGCACATACTGGGCCCTATAGTGGCTCAGTCAGTAAAGGCTATGAGCAGGAGCACATACTGGGCCCTATAGTGGCTCAGTCAGTAAAGGCTATGAGCAGGAGCACATACTGGGCCCTATAGTGGCTCAGTCAGTAAAGGCTATGAGCAGGAGCACATACTGGGCCCTATAGTGGCTCAGTCAGTAAAGGCTATGAGCAGGAGCACATACTGGGCCCTATAGTGGCTCAGTCAGTAAAGGCTATGAGCAGGAGCACATACTGGGCCCTATAGTGGCTCAGTCAGTAAAGACTATGAGCAGGAGCACATACTGGGCCCTATAGTGGCTCAGTCAGTAAAGGCTATGAGCAGGAGCACATACTGGGCCCTATAGTGGCTCAGTCAGTAAAGGCTATGAGCAGGAGCACATACTGGGCCCTATAGTGGCTCAGTCAGTAAAGGCTATGAGCAGGAGCACATACTGGGCCCTATAGTGGCTCAGTCAGTAAAGGCTATGAGCAGGAGCACATACTGGGCCCTATAGTGGCTCAGTCAGTAAAGGCTATGAGCAGGAGCACATACTGGGCCCTATAGTGGCTCAGTCAGTAAAGGCTATGAGCAGGAGCACATACTGGGCCCTATAGTGGCTCAGTCAGTAAAGGCTATGAGCAGGAGCACATACTGGGCCCTATCGTGGCTCAGTCAGTAAAGGCTATGAGCAGGAGCACAGACTGGGCCCTATAGTGGCTCAGTCAGTAAAGGCTATGAGCAGGAGCACATACTGGGCCCTATAGTGGCTCAGTCAGTAAAGGCTATGAGCAGGAGCACATACTGGGCCCTATAGTGGCTCAGTCAGTAAAGGCTATGAGCAGGAGCACATACTGGGCCCTATAGTGGCTCAGTCAGTAAAGGCTATGAGCAGGAGCACATACTGGGCCCTATAGTGGCTCAGTCAGTAAAGGCTATGAGCAGGAGCACATACTGGGCCCTATCGTGGCTCAGTCAGTAAAGGCTATGAGCAGGAGCACATACTGGGCCCTATAGTGGCTCAGTCAGTAAAGGCTATGAGCAGGAGCACATACTGGGCCCTATAGTGGCTCAGTCAGTAAAGGTTATGAGCAGGAGCACATACTGGGCCCTATAGTGGCTCAGTCAGTAAAGGCTATGAGCAGGAGCACATACTGGGCCCTATAGTGGCTCAGTCAGTAAAGGTTATGAGCAGGAGCACATACTGGGCTCTATCGTGGCTCAGTCAGTAAAGGCTATAAGTAGGAGCACATACTGGGCCCTATAGAGTAGCTCAATCAGTAAAGACTATGAACAGGAGCACATACTGGGCTCTATCGTGGCTCAGTCAGTAAAGGCTATAAGTAGGAGCACATACTGGGCCCTATAGAGTAGCTCAGTCAGTAAAGACTATGAACAGGAGCACATACTGGGCCCTATAGTGGCTCAGTCAGTAAAGGCTATGAGCAGGAGCACATACTGGGCCCTATAGTGGCTCAGTCAGTAAAGGCTATGAGCAGGAGCACATACTGGGCCCTATAGTGGCTCAGTCAGTAAAGGCTATGAGCAGGAGCACATACTGGGCCCTATAGTGGCTCAGTCAGTAAAAGCTATGAGCAGGAGCACAGACTGGGCACCAGAGAGTGACTCAGTTAGCAAAGGCTCTGACCAACAGTGTAGGACGAGCCCTTTTCACTCAGCCAGCACAGGTTGTTAGCTCACTTATATAGGCTTCTTATATAGGAATAGAACCAGTTTTCCTATGGTATGCAGGAAGAGGATTATTGAAGCAGTATTTTTATAGTTCTGTACTATGGGGATGTAGTCTATAGACATGCCTCTGTTTCTACTCTTAGATCTTTAAATTCTGTATACCATTCAGCTCTTAGATTCATTACAGGTGATAGCTATAACATACATCATTGCTTCCTGTATGAAAAGTTTGGTTGGCCCTCTCTTTTAATGAGGCGTGATAGACATTGGTTTTTATTTATTTTTAAAGCTCTCATCGGTATGCAACCACCTTATATTACTTCTCTCCTAAAAAGGAACACTGGTTCATATCATACCCGTTCCAGTGAGGTGCTCATGCTCAATGTTCCCCGAGCTTGTTCTAACCTTGGTATGACTGCCTTCTCTGTTCGTCCTCCCCACTCATGGAATGCCCTGCAAAGCACTTTAAAAATGGACAGTCTTCCATCTGTTGGACATTTTAAAACTAAGATTGCTGAATTTTGCACCTCACAATGTAATTGTTTTTAGCTGAATTTCCTGTTCTTGTTCTTATCTTTTTATCTTTTTATTTTTTAAATCTTTTATTTTATTTTATCATTTTATGTTGTGCCTTTATGTTGTCATTCTTATCTTGTGTTATTTATCTCTTACTCGACATCACTGTAAATGAGGGCAACCTCAGTGTCCTTCGAGTTTAAATAAAGGTTATTGACTGATTGATCACAATGACCAGGGGTTTTTATAAGTGGGACACATCTGACAGGGTTCAAGAGGTTTTCAGGAGGCCAGGGTTTCTCAATCGACTGCTCTTACATTAGTCTCTTCCACAGGCAACCGGATGTGAAGAAGATCAGATATGCCTCTCCTCCGATTGGTCGCAGCTTTGTGATACCTGTGGTCTCGCAATAAGACACGGATAATGAACACGTGTATTTGAGTTACAACAGATCTTGGATGGGGTGTGGGTGCCACAGTACCATCCATGTCTTGTCACTGGTAGTCAAAAAATCGCAGGAGCCTTCAGGAGCGCAAAGGAGACGGTGCGTAGTGTAAAGAATATTCATCATCATCCATCCATCATCATCATTGAAAAACAGCGGGTAGACCACACTCGATTTAATGTGTTGTGTTAACGTAATAAATTAAATAGAGCGCGTTCTACCAGCTATTGATGACGTGCTTCTCGCGTATAGTTTCGCTGAATCTAGATCAGCGTTGTTCTCCTGAGTTATTTTGTCCATAGAAATTTTGTGGACGTTTTTTTGTTAATAACCTGTTTGAGGAACTCCCAGGTCATCCGGGCAATAGTGTGTGCTTGGTTTTAAATATAATAGATCATCACATCATTGTTGCCCCTCTGCTACTTTGTCTGGCATGTTTAAGCTGGTTTTAGGGAAGGGAAAGTCTAAGGGCGGATGTAGGAAGGAAGAAAAGAAGAAATGAATTGAGGAAGAAATTATGATTTCCATAAACAACTACAGTAATATATAAACGACGAGCTCGGATAGGTTGTGCGGCTAGTTGTCATCATTATGCATCGCTATGCCGTTATTTGTTTCTGTCAAGCAATCAAAGTTTATTAGAGGTGTTTTCAACTATTAACACAATTTCCTCCCACGGTCTCTGCTCTCCCGCTCTCCGTGTCCCTCTCCACACAGCTCGACAGGAGTTCAGTGCAGAGTACAGGGGTTTAGAATATTCAAGCTTTACATATTTTTATCTAAAAAAAAGGAGTATGTACCAGCATATTGCTTTTTTCCCCCTTTTTCAACATTATTAACAGAACACTTTAATCTTCCAGTGGCAGGTAACTGAACACGAGATGGATCCGTACGGTTTGAGGTCTGCGCGGAGCCATTTCAGACGGCTTGCAGAGATAAGCGTCGAATGCTACACGTAGCGCAATTTGTCAAAACTTCACAAAAATAGAGATCTGAAAATGGGAGCCTTACAGCACATTTTTTAAATTAAAAACGACGACAACAAAAATGAAAGGAGAAAGCTGGTTTGTGTAAGCGCACACTGCCGTTTCTGAGCGGGGGAAATGAGACAAGGGGGGAGGAGAATGATCCCGTTCTTAATGACAGAAAAACGCGGATCCCTCTGAGACGAAACAGACACATTTCGGGATGCGGGCAGCGATCCTTCATCAATCTATCCCCTCCCCTGGAGAGCGACGGAGAAAGAGGCCGGCATGGCGAGGCGCATCATCTTCCGATTCGTACCGCAGAGATGATTTGACTAAATGATGTGCCTGGTGTCTGGTCTCCTTTCACCGAGGTTAACGGCAAGTATATTGGAGAGCACTGCTCACTGAGTTGAGAAGCAAATGTAATCACCTGCAAACCGCGGAATTTACATATAAATGAAACCTATTTTATAAATTAAAGTGCTTCTTTTGCCATCGCGTCCCGGGTGTTATATAAGCCTCCGTCGCTCCCTGGTCCGTGGGGGCAGCGGGATGGAGAGGTGGGGGGTGTTTGGCAGAGAAGTTGCTCGATGTCATCGCACTGATTGATGTCAGGAATTATCTGACGACGCAGAGGTAAAGGTGTTTTCAAGCCACCCTTTTAATCTTTCATCAGCCGTCTTAAGGGGGTCGAACGTTGATAAATAATGCCCGATAAACCCTGAAATGCCAAACCCTCGGGGAGCCTCGCAGCTCCACTTGGATGTATTATCCATTTGTTTCTCCCCCCCTGTCTTTTTTTCTTTCTTCCAGCGGGATCGACATTCAGACTGCCCTCCTTCCCCATATGTGGCCATCGCTTTGTCTTACGGACAGGAGCTTACGCATTTGACACAGGAAAGAGGAAGCAACATTTAGCACTAACAGGAAACTACAGCCTCAACATTACAGGAAACTACAGCCTCTACATTGCATTTTGCTAATGCCTCCACTGTTGGAAGGTTAAAGAAATTTTTTTTCCCAAGTTTTGCTTGTCGAGATATTATTACTTTCCAATACGTGTATCAATGATGTCAACTGTGATTTTTCCAGGATGGACACAAATATCTATACAATTATTATGCTGCAATTGCAGCTGTCTTTGACAAATAAATTACAGGGTGAAGTTCCCCCTTGAAAGCAATTCAGCAAATAAATAAATGTGCAGGAAAGCTAAGACGGATGCGGCAGGCTCATTGAGAAACCTCATCTACTGCATAAAGACTGCTTCTTATCCAAAGAACTTCACAGGGACTAATCCAAAGTAAGCACTCAGAAAACTAAACACCTTTAATAAAACAGGGGGCTGACTTTTTGACATCTGGGACGTCTGCCTCAGAGTCAACGGGTATAAAAAGTTCAGGGACCGCACGTGTGTGAGTCCCTGCAAAGTCATTCAGGTAAAAATATTTTCTTATGTATTTTGACCTGTCCTGTCCTTTCTACTTCCTGGGCTGAAGTGCGTTTGGCGTTATGTTTTTCGAACCGCACTATAACATAAGATGATATCTGTGGGGCACTTTCACACCAGTTGCTCCAGTGAGTCATAAAGGAAGACATGGAATGCAAAACACGCACAATCGGCAGCGGTATAAATCACTGTGGGTGCGAATGAAAGATGTCAGTGTGAGAAATAGCATAATGTAGATAGCATAACGTTGAAGAATCCCAAACCGGGGGCTCTGCAGAGAGACAAGAGGCAGGGGTTCGCTTTGTGCTGTTTGCCGTGCGGGTTGACGCCGGCCGCGATCGAAGGTGATTGATTAATTGCCCTTGCTTATGAGAAGGCGAGTCTGTCTCCCTCTCTCTGCGGCGTCGCGCGATCAATCATCGCCGGCTCCAGCCGCGCATCGGGGCCCGCCGAGTTCTCCCTCACCGAGCTCCTTCCTGTCTTAGACAAGGAGTAAACTTTTGTGCAAGGTGCTCATTTGGATAGTAATCTGAGTATTCGAAAAATGGGAGAGTTGCTTTAGATAAGGGCATCTGTATGGGACTGCATGCCTTACGCACTTTGTAAACTGAGCGATACTTAGGATATGAAATGTTATACTGTTTGTACAGCTATGCTCAATCAATGGTGGTTGACCTCTGCTATGGATAGCCTTTCAATGCCTTAAAACATCAATGTGAGGCTGGACATATCCAATTCCCACCCTTTGGAATGTCCAATTGTCTGCAACCTCAGCCACATTCCGGCGGGAATCCCACTGCCAGTACGGGAGAGTGTAGACATCCGCGGTTCTCCTCGGAAACACGGGGCGTCACCAGCTGCTTGTTTTCGCACAGAGCGGAGTCGGACGAAGGCCTTTCGTATGTGACTTTCGCATGCAGGCCGCAGACACGCGGTTGACCAGTGGGGGTCACTAGAGAGCAATGAAACACAGACCTCTTACTAACTGAAGACCTCCTATACCTTGCGCGACACAATCGCCAATTGCGCAACACTGGCACGGTCCAGATTCGATCAGAGATCTTGGGGCTCCACATACCACAGCATGATGCTTTAACCGAATGAGCCACCCAGCAGCACCCATTATTTTTTTGTTTGTTTCGCCAAAGGGCCTGAGCTGAGAATTATTAAAAAGAGGTAATGTGGCAAACTGCTGCCAGTTAATGCTCCAAGGCTCTCATTAAATCATGCCTCTAAATCATGCCTCTTTGTGTACTGAGTTTGCCTTAAGCAGAACCGACACACACGCGCATGCACACACATACAGTACATATGCAAAAACACCCTCATATGTGCAAATAAACACGAAAGTGCATGTCCACATGCATGCTATTGTACAAACAAAAACATAGTTAGCACTGGCAATATGAGAACGTCATACCAGATCATCGGGGCAGATCACTCCATTGAAACTCCATTGAACTGTTTGTTAATAGAATACTTTACCGGGCCAATGCCGACTGTGGCCTGCAGGAACGGACGGGAATGGGAGGGTTCAATCGGATATGGTTCTCTGTGCATTATCGTCTGATGACCCCTGCTAGTCGAACGGGCACCCGCACATTGCAATGCGTACCTGATCATAACCTATTCAAAAGCCAATCCACTGTTTTTTTGGATCATATGCTGTCCAATTTGACTTTAATATAAATCCCACAAGCAGGACCTGCTTGGTCCTGAGCAGGTGTGCAGTTTGTTTACACGTACAAACATATCTCAGATATAAAACGTTTTATGAATGCCAAAATACAAACAGCATACTTTGCACTAATTCATTGTTCATTGTTTTTTTAAATATAATGTTAAGTCCTGTATTTAATTCTGTTTTAATTGTTTATGGCTGTTCTTATACTGCACTGTGGTGCCGGGGAATCTGTATTCCGTGCGTTTTCTTACGGTTTTTTGTAATGAGAAGAATGACAAACACAGTTGTACAGTTGCGTTGGATCCTAGCCAGATTATGCCTTCAGCGTCAACTATGGGCAAATGTGCAGCAGTTGCGCAAGGTAGGCATACACTTAACATGCACATTCACTCTCATCGGGCTTCATTCATGCAACATTCCAAAATATGTGCATACATTTATGTAAAAAAAAAAACACATTTATATATGAAAAATTTACGCCGGATTCATCAAACCGTGCAGAAAGGCAGATTTGTTTGTATTCATACGTGTCTGTTCATACATTCCGATTCATTGTAAATGACAGGTGCGTCCACCTTATGTTGCGATTAGCATGAATCCACGCCCATGAATTACCATATACGGAAATTGCAAAATTTAGCATTTACAGGTACATTTACAGAATTCAAGATGGCCCAGGAAATCAAAAGAAATAATTATTCTGACACAGAAATCAAAGATTCATTAGCAGATGTAAAGGAAAGGATACGAGTAAAGGTTCAGTAAAAGATTTTTAAAAATTGTCAGTAACGGTGTCATAAAGTGAAAAGGCATGGCAGGAGATGACAAGTACCATCTAAGCAGCATCACCCATCACGCAAGCAGTTAAAGTAGTAAAACAAATAAAAACATAAAATGGATCAACATTAAATTGCAGGTGAAGTAACGCATAGCTCCGCACAAAAGCACCACAGCTACAGGAGGTGGCCAAGGATGAGCAGTTTGACAAATATATTCTTACCAATAAGCCAGCCGTCTCTCACAGCACCGTTCTCCAACCGAGTGCCAATTGAACTGCCTCGCGGAATGAAGCTGTCGTGGATTCCACCGGGCCACGACGTTGAGCAACACAGAATTTGTATCACACGTGAGCTGCACATTGATGGAGTGACAGTCCTTTCAATTCACATACGCAAAGGCATCATCGGATGGAGGGTGCAGTCTTTGGCCAATAACACTGGCCAGGTTGCCAATTGCATTTGCTATGCTAAGCCTCATGTTGGGTGCCAATTTATTATTATAAAAAAAAAATATGTTTTACCAAAACCCAGTGGATACTTCCTTAGAACAAAACATAGGGCTCTATTTTCCGGCCAGTGGTTATTTTGTCATGGATTTTTACACACTTAAGCCTGTTTGGTAATTTGGTGACCCAAAGTCAGAGGAGAGTGTGTGAATCCAGCGCAGTATAATTTTGGTGAAGATGATTGCAATTTTGGGGTCAGATTAGTCTGAAATTTACACCTGCACTGCCTACCTTCCCAGACCAGGTTAATGGCGCATGTCGCAGCTCAGCGAATGGCGAGTCTTTTTATTTTGGGGATTTCCCAAGCAATGCGTGCATAATAATAACCTAAAAGTCAATCAACGGTGTTTGTGGATCATATGCTGTCCGATTCGACTTTGATATAAATCCCACAAGCAGGAAAAATGTGGTACGTGTAGTTCTGAGCAGATGTAAAGTTTGTTTGTACGTCCAAACAAATCTCAGATATGAAAACTTTGATTAATGCTAAAATACAGACACAATTGCTAATATGGATGATTTACATTCGTTCTGCTCATGTTTCATGAATGAGGCCCATTGTGCATATGCAACAAGAATGTATTTAACTCAGTTACATTGACATCTGCATTAGCCAGCTAGTTCCTATATGAAAAATGAAAGAGGTATGTTGACTAACGCATCAAAAGCGATGCTGATGTGGGCAATGTGTAATATTTGAAATCGGCTCTAAATTGGTACCATGTCTCAGATCTCACATCGATGTTTCAGTGCCAGTAGGCAACTCGTATTTCAGATATGACGTATTTCACACATGACGTTGTCCAAATGCATAATTGATTGCTCAAAAATGTTTGATTATAATATCAATGCATAATGTTGTATGGTGAAATAATTAGTTAATGGTTGTTTAGTTGGTCAATTAAATAGGCCGATACAAATAAGCTAGTTTCTGCATGGCCTATTTCAGTATATGAATAAAAGCTTTGTTTTGTTATAATAATATAATACAATCCTATTGCCATCACTGCACTTAAATATCCTATAAAAAACAATAGGACTAAAATATAAATTATTAAGTGTAGGCCAACTTAGTTTGTGATTTTAGACATTTCCCTGTGATACCAATGCCTTATTACACTGATAGTATATTTATCATGCAAATTAGATATATTGTCTTCCACTGCAGGGGTATTAGAAAATTATTAGTACGCCAACTCGCCAAGTACCCCGGGTCGCAAAGTTCACAGTCCTTAAATTGAATAAAAAGAGGTAATTGGATTTGCTATGATTGAACCCAGCTGCAACACAACCACTATATATATAAAATAAAAAAGATAAATATTCGGTGTAAACCAGCCAATTTTCCACTTGCGCTGTGAGCTGAACGTCCATCGCCTCTGGTCATAAAAAATAACAAAATTCAGTCGCCGCGTCCAGTTCCCCATGCACTGTGCCTATGTGCCCTTCGCCTAGAAAACAGAGCCCATAGTTTTAAGATAAGCCATGACTGTGTTCTGTTTCAGCATTAAAGTGTGACCAAGCTCAATATGTCCTTTTTTTTACATTTATTCCCATGGCAGTTTGTTTCCACAGCACGCAGCGGCAGCACATCTTAACAAAAAAAAAGTGATGTTGCTTTATTACGCCAAGGCCATTGACCAATGACCAGTAGATGGGAGTAACAGACGATAATGCTCACTGCCATGGAAACCACAATGTGACTGTTAATGGAAATGACAGGGTCCTTAGGGACCGTTCTCAATGCTCTCTTAACTCCGGCCCTTTTCTCTCTCTCTCTGAACCCAAGGCTGCCTTTGACAGGCACACAGTATGAATCACATTCTCAAGTAACTTACAAGGTACATGTCTCAGTATGATAATTACTGTCGAAGGGAAAGACTCATTAGAAAATCCAAGAAAAAAAACATTGCCAGATAACTCCTTACATGATTACCTGCAAAAGTAAGTGTGGCTGAATTAACAACAACAAAAACAACAATAATAATAATAATAATAATAATAATAATAATAATAATAATAATTGTATAACATCCCTATGTTTTATGAAATAAATATGTTTGACACCTCAGTTATTGGGAGAACATCTTTATAAAACATATATAAAATATTTTTCAGCACAAGAACAGACAATGCATTGAGAATGTGAGGATGTGAGAGAGGGTTATTTTTCCGTTGTTGGCTGATGGTCTCATGATGAGATTTTTGCCAGATTCAAGGCACATGTCCTTTTCCGTGGGCCCGTCACAGATTATTGGTCCTTAATCAGTCTGCGATCTAATCATCATATCACCCACAGGAGAAATCACCTGCTTTCAATCACCCGCTTTCAAAACAGCACGGCCAAATCCACATTAAGGCCCTGTCACACTATTGCGTATGAGAGAAACGTATGAGTTGCGGATGTAAATTCATGAAATAATTTTCATACGCGCAAAAAGCCGTTGAAAATAAAGAATTTTTCGGATACTTACCGTATTGAACCTATGAGTAGCGTATGAGTAGCGTATCGCCAGCGTATGGCTAGCGTAATGTACGTATGGCTAGCGTATGAGTAGAGTATGAACTGCGCGTGTCCAGCGTACCGCTATCACGTGACAAAGTGCCAATATAACCATCGGCCTTTCCACATTCTCGGTTCTCAGGATGGGGAACGCAACACACCACCACAACCAGGAAAGAAGTATTGACTCTTTAATGACTGTAGGCTATTACTCAGAGGGTATGCAACATGGTTGAAAAGGACATGATGGCAATAAGAGAGCTAATAAACAGGCTGCGCACACGACTCACTCCAGACCACGTAGATATGCTTAAATGTTCTTGAATAAAAATAAGTAGGTCTATCTAGTATGCATATGAGGAGCCTATTCAAAACATAATAGCCTATGTTTTAAGTTGACTGTTCTATGCTAGGTCTACTAGTTTAACTGTCGCCTTTCAATTTCAAGAGCGATTATGTTCATGCTGCAAGTGCCTAGCGGAGCAACGGTTTCGCTTGCTACAGATGAGACCGAGCGCAATTTCTTCTCTGTTAAAGTAGCCTATACACGCCTTCATATTCTATTTTTGTTATGCTACAATAATGCCTGTTTCTCAAATGTTACAATAAATCTTTGATTGAGGAATATAACATGCATTTTGTCTATCATAAACTATATTTAGCTTTTATGTTTTTAATCGACGATTTTTTTGTTAAGGTTAACAACTATCGATTAAGGAAATTCCTTAATATTTGCATCCCTACTATGTACCATTATTACCATTATTATCATGTGGCATTATTAATGATCAGTTGATCATATGAATAAACGTTTTTTAAACTTACTTCTGGTGTTTTTCATACTTTTATAATACATCAAATGATGTGTAATTTATAAGTTTCCCCTGACCCATAGAATAATAAACTGCATTTTACACTTGACTTTAAACTATACAATTGTTCTAAATCATCCTGTCTTGCCATGGAACTGCACCTGCACCTGAGTTGGCCCAGTGCTTCAGGAGGTTCCTCTGCTTCTTTCAATCGTCAGGCATACGCCAAGATGTCTATATACGTTGCAGATACGTCAGACATACGTTAGAAGTACGTTACTCATGCGCTATCAATACGCTATCAATAATCATGTCAGCGTATGTCAGCGTATGACCAGCGTACTCGACCTATGAGTAACGTAGCTCTAGCTTAATGCTAGCGTATTCAGCGTATGCCTAGCGTATGTTTAGCGTATAAACCATACGTCCGAACACGCACAAAATTTTTGAGCATGCTTAAAAAACTTTTGGTGCCTCGCCGTATGCCAGCGTATGCCACCGAATGCGACCGTGCTTGAAACGTATACAACCTATGCCTAACGTACCCCTAGCGTATGTCAGCGTATATCAGCGTATATCAGCGTATGAGTGATATTTTTAATACGCTGGCATACGCTAGTACGAAACGCTATAGTGTGACAGGGCCTTTAGAGCGCTGCGATTTATTTCTTATTCTCTTTTAGCGTGTGCACGACTGCTTCTTCCTGTGTATATGCTTTGACGTATATGCGCGTGTGTACTTAAAAGTATTTGTGTGTGCGGCTATATGCATGTGTGTGTCATTTGCTTGTGAGTGTCCATGTATGTATGTATGTATGTATGTATGTATGTGGAGGCATGTACTGAATGTGTATGTGTGCAGACGTGCGTTTATTTATTCCTCTCGTTTTT
The DNA here is from genome assembly GCA_022702515.1 of Ilyophis sp. 1 JC-2022. NCBI lineage: Eukaryota > Metazoa > Chordata > Actinopteri > Anguilliformes > Synaphobranchidae > Ilyophis > Ilyophis sp. 1 JC-2022. The sequence goes on from CM040405.1 coordinate 104,183,619, forward strand.
GTTTTGTTTTTGCATTTCCTGCCCTCCCTACCCGATAGTCCTTATATCGATCCTCAGTTACATCGCGGGGAACCCGCGACCCCCATCTGGAGGTGGCCGAAATTCGATCCCCTCCTTCCATTTCCCTCCCTCAAGAACACACCCTGGCTCGCCTCTGCGGCTGGCTCAAGGCCCCGCGCTGCTCGAAACTCTGGTAATTAATTAAAAACCTGTCTCCCACTCTTTACGTACTCAGCCATAGATTGCGATTCATTTTGCTTCCTATTACGGCCAAAGGCAGCCGGCAGCTAATTGAGGGCTTGCGCTCTCGTAGGTAACGGCGGAGAAGAGAGGAGAGGAGAGGATAGGATCGTCTTTCGCAAGTGGTCTTGACTGGCGGCTCCGCGTTCAGGAGCGTGGGACTCTGGGCCTCTTTGCGAATGGTAATGAGCAGGCGTCCGTGGTGAGGCCAGTCGGGATACGTACGGTTTTCAGGGCTCGAGCTCGCTTAGCGAAGGCAGCGCTGTCGCTGGGCTTCAAACCGAGGCCCTGCGCATCTGCCACGGCTCGCCAACCAGTGCAATTAGCCGGCTGACACGAACATAGATGCCAGGCCAATCGGGAAAATCCCCTTGTTCCGGCTCTCCAGGGCGACATCACCTTCTGAAGCAAATGCCGTGGGCTCCACTGCAAACCCTACGGCTTTTGTGAAACCACGGCTACATTTTCTGTTTATGTGAATCTAAAATGCAGAGTCATTATTCTGTACAACTTAACCTTATGAAAGCAAACTTGGTGTAAATAAGGTTATTCATATTAGTAAAAATGTTGTACTCTACTAAGTCAACTATATGGCCAAGTAAATTGTCAGAATGCACACTAAGGCAATTGCAAAGAGATGCAAATTGTGTGAAACGTACCTCCCGTCTTGGCCATGTTAAAAAAGGCAATCATTCTCACATTAAAATAATAATCACTGACCACCGATGAGTAATCACCACATCATGTTGGTCTTGTTTTAAACATGTGATACCAGGAGATACTCAGAAACGCATGTCTTGGTGGGTGTTTAATGTGTGTAAATAGTTTTTAGTGATCGAAGGTAAATACTCTCTAACAGTCAAATGGAAAAAAAAATAGCTTGTGTCATCATGTGCTGCCTCTTAAAAGAGACAGACTGGAAAACTAACACCATGGATTAGTCACAGCCCTTAAAGGTCAATGTTAGTGTCAGGAATTACATCGTGCTAATAGTGCCGCTACGATGACAGTGGTGTCATGATTTGCTTAATGAGCATTTGTTTATGCCGTGACAGCAGTTGGCTTGTTAAATCTTTTTTTATTGAAATGCACTTTTAGTTTGAGGGAACTGGAGCGTTTGCTATTAGGCCTACATCATGAATAAGTAACATAGTGGAATAAGAACAACAAAAAACAAACCGACTCCATTGAAAGGGAAATTTTTTTGGGTGCCGCTTTCTGTTGTCGTTAGAACTGGCGAGTGCCTGTGCGGAAAAAAGATTAGAGACCGGGCCGGTATAGCGGTTACAGCTGGGCTGCCGACGGTTAGTGCCGGATCGAGCTGAAAAAGGACGGTTTCTGATCTGCATGAACCGGCTCCTTCCGAAGCGCTGCTTCCGTGTTGCGCTGGCGCCTGAGCGAACGGGCCCGACTGCAGCGGCTACGGGCCTGGAATAGCATCATGACCGAGCTGGTTTGGGACACGCTGAGTCACCACGCCTGTAGGGAAGTCACGGCATCCAGGCTGTGCATGCCGTCAGGCGTTTCGTTTACGGCTGCAGCTTTCGTTCACGCCCCCCCCCTCAAACACACACACACACACACACACACACACCTCTTTTCCTTTCACTGAGTCTGCCACTTTTCTCCTGGCCGCTGTGTGAATATTAATATTGATAATGTGCATTAATACTTTTATTAGCTGTGTGAATGTTAATTCACAACAAAGGGTTATGTATTATGCATGTAAGTTCCTTGTATATGTGTTTCTTGTGTGTGTGTGTGTGTTTCCTCTGATTGCTCTACCCCAGCGCACACACGGACACACAGTCTAATCTCTGTCCTTGAGTGTAATCATTCCTATATACATAGTGCTTCACTTTATCATACAGTTTGATGTGTTCCATCTGAACACATCGTAGATAATTTCACAAATCAATCTCGTTATCATCGCTATAATCCCAAGCCACCTGCCAAGCCGGACAATCCACCTCCCAAGCCGGACAATCCAAAGATTTTCATGTAAGATAGCTAGAATGCTACAGAACAGACTTAACACCAATGGTTTCTCATTCCCCTAATGTCTAATTTGGCGCAATTCCATGTTCCAAGCCGAAGGTAACACACTACATCATCATACTTGGCAACAACATAATTGTTAGGCGAACCGATCGGAACCACTCGCAGACACCAAGGAGTAATAGGAATAAAGCTTTATTCGGGATTGACGAAAAAAGGGTCAGAGTCTAGCAAACAGTGCAATGTAGGCAAGGAAAATTTATCTACTCAAAATAACTGGGAATTTCTCTCACACCCGATCAAAGGAACAAAACTTCCAATTCCGTTAGATACAAATTCATTCCATTTTAAATTTTGCACAGGGCATACATCACCCCTTCTGTCATGGAAAGAATGGATCCATCTCAGTGAGGAACATGCTGGCATGGATGAAACAAAAAGAGTTATCTGTTGCATCAACTGTGGGACAGACTGCCCTATTGTGAAACGGTTATGGTTTGAGGTAATTAAAATCCTATCCGAAGTTTTTAAAGCACAACTCACCTTTGGTAGAACTTTGGGATGTGTAGTTACCTGGCCATGATATGAGTCCAAATGGTGGCGAAATATGTTTGTTAGTTGCTCTGTGCTCCCCTGGGGTGATAATCCAGAACAGGGTATTAGTCGCTCTCCATTCACTTCTATGGGAAAGCTAAAACGGTCTCAAAATGACACTTCTAGCAGGTATAACGAAGTGGATTTTGTCAATACAAACAATAAGCTATAACAATAACATATGTACAGTCCTTGTACGTATTATGCTGTGTATGTCCTGTGTTTTGCCTCTTGGGTGGCATGCATGACAACATTGCAACCAAAAGGATGCATTGGTTCCTATCCTAAGGATGTCTCTCAGTTAAAAAACAATCCTACTTAACTGCAAGGAAGATAATATTCATAGTATGTCCAAAGATAAATGGCAAGAAGATTTCCAAGACCTTGTGAACAGGGAGAAAGCAGCTGCTTCACTACTACAAGAATATGATAGGGGTGCCCAAGGCCTATGGAATGTAATACGACAAAATCTTGGATGATTTGTAAAATTCATAATAGAATAGCTATTTGATTGTCTTTTAAAACTTGTCACACATATTTTATATGTATTCTACTTACTAGCAAAATGTATGCACTATACTGTAACACTGACAAAGTACCATACCAACTACTCTGTAACACCCACACAATACCACACCACATACACTGCAACACCCACACAATACCACACCACCTACACTGCAACACCCACAGAGTACAATGTCAACTACACTGCAACACACACACAGTACCACACCACCTACACTGCAACACCCACACAATACCACACCACCTACACTGCAACACCCACACAATACCACACCACCTACACTGCAACACCCACACAATACCACACCACCTACACTGTAACACCCACAGAGTACAACGTCAACTACACTGCAACATCCACACAATACCACAGCACCTACACTGTAACAACGACACAGTACCACACCACCTACACTGTAATACCAAAACACAGTACCACACCACCTACACTGCAACAGTACAACACCCACACAATACCACACCACCTACACTGTAATACCGACACAATACCACACCACCTACACTGTAACACCCACAGAGTACAACGTCAACTACACTGCAACACCCACACAATACCACACCACCTACACTGTAACACCCACAGAGTACAACGTCAACTACACTGCAACATCCACACAATCCCACAGCACCTACACTGCAACACCCACACAATACCACACCACCTACAATGGAACACCCACAGAGTACCACACCACCTACACTGTAACAGTGCAACACCAACACAATACCACACCACCTACACTGTAACAGTGCAACACCAACACAATACCACACCACCTACACTGTAACACCCACAGAGTACAACGTCAACTACACTGCAACACCCACACAATACCACACCACCTACACTGCAACACCCATACAATACCACACCACCTACACTGCAACACCCACACAATACCACACCACCTACACTGCAACACCCACACAATACCACACCACCTACACTGCAACACCCACACAATACCACACCACCAACAATGGAACACCCATAGAATACCACACCACCTACACTGCAACACCCACACAATACCACACCACCTACACTGCAACACCCACACAATACCACACCACCTACACTGCAACACCCACACAATACCACACCACCTACAATGGAACACCCATAGAATACCACACCACCTACACTGCAACACCCACACAATACCACACCACCTACACTGTAATACCGACAGAGTACAACGTCAACTACACTGCAACATCCACACAATACTACACTGCAACATCCACACAATACCACACCACCTACACTGCAACACCCACACAATACCACACCACCTACACTGCAACACCCACACAATACCACACCACCTACACTGCAACACCCACACAGTACCACACCACCTACACTGTAATACCGAAACACAGTACCACACCACCTACACTGCAACAGTACAACACCCACACAATACCACAGCACCTACACTGTAACACCCACACAATACCACACCACCTACACTGTAACAGTGCAACACCCACACAGTCCCACACCACCTACACTGTAACACCCATACAATACCACACCACCTACACTGTAACACCCACAGAGTACAACGTCAACTACACTGCAACACCCACACAGTACCACACCACCTACACTGCAACACCCACACAATACCACACCACCTACACTGCAACACCCACACAATACCACACCACCTACACTGTAACAGTGCAACACCAACACAATACCACACCACCTACACTGTAACAGTGCAACACCCACACAATACCACAGCACCTACACTGTAACACCCACACAATACCACACCACCTACACTGTAACACCCACAGAGTACAACGTCAACTACACTGCAACACCCACACAGTACCACACCACCTACACTGCAACACCCACAGAGTACAACGTCAACTACACTGCAACACCCACAGAGTACAACGTCAACTACACTGCAACACCCACACAGTACCACACCACCTACACTGCAACAGTACAACACCCACACAATACCACAGCACCTACACTGTAACACCCACAGAGTACCACACCACCTACACTGTAACAGTGCAACACCAACACAGTCCCACACCACCTACACTGTAACACCCACACAATACCACACCACCTACACTGTAACACCCACAGAGTACAACGTCAACTACACTGCAACACCCACACAGTACCACACCACCTACACTGCAACACCCACACAATACCACACCACCTACACTGCAACACCCACACAATACCACACCACCTACACTGTAACAGTGCAACACCAACACAATACCACAGCACCTACACTGTAACAGTGCAACACCCACACAGTCCCACACCACCTACACTGTAATACCGACACAGTCCCACACCACCTACACTGTAACAGTGCAACACCCACACAGTCCCACACCACCTACACTGTAATACCGACACAGTGTCACACCACCTACACTGTAACACTGACACAATACCACACCACCTACACTGTAACACCGACACAGTGTCACACCACCTACACTGTAACAGTGCAACACCCACACAGTCCCACACCACCTACACTGTAATACCGACACAGTGTCACACCACCTACACTGTAACACTGACACAATACCACACCACCTACACTGTAACACAGACACAGTGTCACACCACCTACACTGTAACACTGACACAGTACCACACCACCTACACTACAACACCCACACAATACCACACCACCTACACTGCAACACCTACCCAGTATCACACCACCTAAATTGCAACACCCACACAATACCACACCACATACACTGTAATACCGACACAGTCCCACACCACCTACACTGTAACAGTGCAACACCCACACAGTCCCACACCACCTACACTGTAATACCAACACAGTGTCACACCACCTACACTGTAACACTGACACAATACCACACCACCTACACTGTAACACCGACACAGTGTCACACCACCTACACTGTAACAGTGCAACACCCACACAGTCCCACACCACCTACACTGTAATACCGACACAGTGTCACACCACCTACACTGTAACACTGACACAGTACCACACCACCAACACTACAACACCCATACAATACCACACCAACTACAATGCAACACCCATCCACACAGTACCACACCACCTACACTGCAACACCCACACAGTACCACACCACCTACACTGCAACACCTACCCAGTATCACACCACCTAAATTGCAACACCCACACAATACCACACCACATACACTGCAACACCCACACAATACCACATCACATACACTGCAAGACCCACACAGTACCACACTATCAGGACTGCAACACCCACACAGTACCACACCACCTACACTGCAACACCCACACAGTACCACACTATCAACACTGCAACACCCACAGAGTACCACACCACATACACTGCAACACCCACACAGTACCACACCACCTACACTGCAACACCCACACAGTACCACACTATCAACACTGCAACACCCACAAAGTACCACACCACCTACACTGTAACACCCACACAGTATCACACCACCTAAATTGCAACACCCACAGAGTACACCGCCAACCACACTGCAACACCCACACAGTACACCGCTGTTGTTTACAAAGTATATTTTAACTGCAGGCATGATATTGAATTTCCCATGGGCAATGTTGTTATTGTGTGGAAACGGCACCCATAGGTACCCCAGCATTCTTCATTCAACATCAAACAGACTTTTCTCGAGGCTGAAAATTGTGTTGCATTTTGACATTTATCTGGCATTTTGTGTCTTTTTAATGAGCAGTGAAGAAAATGCAAATGTGAAACTGCATTTCAGCCTATCAAATCAAATGTGTCAGCTGTGATCTTTGGGGAATGTCTGTTATGGGAATGAACAGCGAATAACGGAATGTTAAATATCGATGCAAAGCATATTTGAAGGGCTGTTGGCTGCAAACACGTTCTGCACAGCTCAATTTTCACTTTAAGCTTTCTTGGTGCTCTTGCAGGTCATTTTACATTTCTAAAAATATTATTTTGGCTACTTTGAATAATTCATGACTTGAATTGTTTTCCAACCTAAATGAATCCTATCTCAACGTTCATCATTGTGACACTCCCTGGAAGCAAGCCTCGTTTCGTTGTCCCTCATTTCTATAACCCTAATGGGGCCTCATCTCATGAATCCTGGCTGTGTGACTCAATCTGGTGCACTGTGTGTCTTTTGCGTTGTTCATTTTCAACCCCTTGAACCTTTAACCTTATACCTTTAACCTTACTCCCTATAATGTGACCACTCTCAATGTGATTCTCCTGGGCTGTGCTCCATTATGGATACTTGCATTCTGCGTACTTCCTTTCTCAATAGTGCATTCTTCCAAGCATACTAGCTAGAACATACTTCATAGTATGCCAGAGCACAAATCTGCTTCAATTAACGATTTGTAAAATTTGGAAAAACACTTGATGACATAATCACATCAGACAACCTTCGGCCTAACAGAAGGAAAAGTACTGTACTTCCACAAGCAATTTATTGGTTGCTGGCATTAGATGCTTATTAATTGGGTTTTCCCAGCTGCCAAGTGAAATGGATAAGTTCGATTTAACTATCTAATTACACCAAATACATTTTTGCTGACAGCGTTATGGTTAGCTAGCCATAATCATTAGCAATGTATAGCTAATCTGATATTTTATTACAGTCATTGCCACTTTCACTTAACATACAATTCATATTGAGTATTTTTTGTGATATAAATCATGTGATTACTAAGGTAAATGATAGTAGGTGATAGTGGATGACAGCTCCCAAGAAAACCTGGATAATGGGATGTATTGTAAAGACCCTGACAGATGATTTGTTCTGAGTCTCTGGGTGGAAACCAAGACAAGTATTTTATGAGAGCTTTGCTTGTTGACAGTGACTTCCAATTGAAAGGTGGTGCCCCAACGGTGGGTTTTGTACTTGCGACCTCTGACCCCCATCAAGCGGAATAAAAGGAAACATGGGACTTGAAGTATATGACAAAATTAATAGGCTTCGTACAGTATTTTCAGTTTTGTAATTTTATTTAAATTGAAAATTGTTTATTTAAGATGAATGAAACTGTGAGAATGTAACATTCTATACTTGCCAGAGTAGACCTTCTGGGGGGTCTATACAGGTCACTGCACTTGGGAGAATAAAAACAGGAAGGATAACATTTCTCAATGTTCTGTCAGGAAGCAATAGAGCTTTCAAGCACGTTTTATACATGTAAAGCTGAATGAAAATGTAACCTTTATTTAAGCGAAATCTCGACGTCTGCTCACTGTTGTTAACATGTGTTGAGAAATCCCCCACACTAGGACACGGTAACTTGGCAAAGGAATCACCAAAATAGCATGTTTAGTGCAATTATCTGTGTACACAAGGATGCATCGACTCATACTTGAAATTCTGGGTTCTGTCAAGCAAAGAAGTACACATTCACAGACTATATTACGTACTTGATGTTTGCATACTTGCAGTTTGGAATGGACTTACGACAAACAATATGGCTATGCATCCTAACCCGAACTCAAGTATGCATAATGGAACACGGCCCTGGCTCTTTCCTGCTGCTGTTCCTCCTGAAACCTTATTAGGCGTCCATATTCATGGCATTCAGATCCGACAGAATCGTGTCTGCGGACATGATTTAACGATTCCAATACAAGCGATAACCTTGAGTCATTTGTGATTCTTACGTAATTTAAAAAGATTGACTTGTGTTTGGGGAACTTTGGGTTTGGCCATTTGCTAAGCAAAGACATTCATTTGATGTAGTCATCACTCGGGATTCATCTCTGAACGTGCTCTTTGTAAAACAGAGCTGTGGATCAGTAGGCCCCCGTTAACCGAGTGCACCCACGTGCTAACTTTAATGAGGGACGATCAAAAGCATTTCTGATGATAAGATCAAGAGAGCGGTAGGGAGGAATACCGTCTGCAGCCGCGTGGCGCTAAACATGCGCCTTCCAGTGCTGAGATACGCCGCAGTGTCCCAGACGACGTGCCTGTACCCCATTCACCACTTACATTTATAGTGCAAGAAATAAATCATTTGGGCAGAAGCCTATGCTTTCTTTCAAAGTTGTTGTGGAGGGACTGGAGTCCAGTGGTTTTATAACTCACAACAAGAACCAAGTCCTGACCTTGATATTATCAACGATGGCTATCAGCCCCACAGGATGACAAACAATGAACTGTGGCATAGCACAGGGAGTGGGTGGTTCAGGCCTGTCCCTGTCCCAATGTGCAAATACAAGTATACACCAAATGTGTACAAACTGTCTTTCCTCTAGATTCAATCAAATACAAATTGAGGGCGTATGCAATTCAATCAAACCAGACTTAAGTTGTTTTGGATTCAATCAAACAAACCTTAAAGTGCTTTAAGACTTTAATTGCTAGAATGTTGATACAAAATGTAATTTTAGTGTCTTATCATGACAGTAGAAAGTCTTCTTGAAGTAAGAGTCTCTTTTCCCGAGGTTTGCTAACTTCCTGTGTTATGGAGAATCACTAATACATAATTAATAATTAAATTTAGCATGCAGGAAATGTGCGACCCAAACAACAGCTTAAGCATGAAAACCAGTTACAATTTGGACTAACTGAAAAACCAGAATCAATCCATGGTGTCAGTTTCTCCAAGAATTTTTTTTTTCCATTGGTATGGACCTATCACTCTTGGTCACCGTATTTAGCGACCAGCAAGCATGAGAATGTATTGAGATAAGGGGCGGGATTAATCCAGAGGGTTTGATTTTTATCTGCATATGCCCTTAAACAGGTTAAGGGCCTGATTTACTAAGACCTTTAGCGGGTGCAAACATGTTTAGCACACGCAAAACTAATAACACAACCAATGCTTGGTGCGAAACAAATACCGTGACCAATCATTCGTCATGTTACTGGTTTTGGCGTGTGCTAAAAGGCTAAAGGTCGAAAGGTCTTAAGTGCGTTTGATTGAATCGGGACCCTGCTCTGGTGCTATGGCTGTGCAGTTGAGCTGATGGATGGCAGAGTTGAAAAAAGACCAGTTTATCTGTAAATGTCAGAAGACAATGCAGCGATAAATTGGGACTGGGACGAGACTAAATAAGGGGACAAACCTCAGTTGCTCTGAAGCAAGGAAGTGCCAACTTTTTCACTCAAACTTTAGAACAACAACCACCTATTTCTTCAGGCTATCACACCTTTTTTTTTTTAAGTATGATTTTACTCTTTTACATCTGATCCATTGCGAATTCACTTAAACTCTCTTGTCACATAAATGAACACCAAACTGTTTTCTCAGAAGAAAATAAGAAGAGGCTGTGTTTTTACATGTATGCGGACGAACGGTGTGTGACAGCAGAGGCAGTACAAGTGCTTACTTTGCTAATGCAATGCAATTACACAGGTGCAGGGGCCATGTTGAGTGAAGTGAACCTGAATGTGCAAACAGGAATCTCTGTTTTCCATTTTTAATAGATCAGACAGGATCTTGGGCATGAACAGAGCTCTGCTACTCTGCTTGATGCAGTGCCATGAATACAATGAGGTCAAACAACTTAAATAAAAAAAATCTACAGAATCAACAATGGAGAAACTATATAAAATTTTAAGGGTTTAGTTTAATTTGTTTTTAATTATGAGATCTATATGTAACTGGCTTAATTACGGAAACAAAGGGAACGTGACAAATGTGTTTTTTAACTTACAACATGCATATGACTCGACATGTTTGCAGCAATAACACAGAGAACAAAGATCTCTCCAGAGAACATAAAGTAAAAGTCCTCCCCAGTATTTTGCTCCAATCACCTGGATTTGCTAATTAACATAATTTTTCAGCGAGGAGGTAGAACTAATTAGTCACATCAGCTGGTGGGTCTATGGGTGGAAGAAACACATGGTAGGACTTTTACTTTATTACTTTATGTCCCCTGGATTTCCACATCTGGTACTTGGGCGAGAGGCCTCTTGGGAAAATGAAGCCGCTGCTCGAAGTGGCATTTGTTTCCCAATAGGGGGCAGTCTTCCCCCTGGACCAAATACGAATCCAGCACCTCAGCACAGCAATGCGGGTCGAAGTTGCCGTCCTTCGGGTGAAACGTTAAAAGCGAGGTCCCGACCCTGCGCGGACGTTAAAAACTCCGCGCCGCTCGTCGAAAGAGTCGGGGCGGCACTCTCGTCAAATTATCTCCATATTCCCGCGAAGCTGTGAATGTAATCGTGTGATCATCCCACCACATCTGATCGGCTGCACGAAAAAAACAGAAAACACAGACGCACAGATGTTTGCTGTTGGGCAGCAGAAAGGCCTGATGATAACATGATCCCTTTTAGGGATCTAAGAGGAAACTTCAGTAGTTTAAATGCATGGCCTTCTGCGTCTGCGCCACCAGTGTTAAGTTATCAGTGTTAATACGCTGCGCAACCTTCCCAGTTTTCACGATGTAGGATTCATTCATTTTTTATGACGTGTATAACATTTTTAATGCATCTCACTAAAATCCTTCACATTTCAAACTGGGTGTGCCACAACGGCTTCTAATAACAAACAAGCTAACTTTAGCAAAGCTATGGATATTATCCGTTATCACTTGTTATTACTTCCTGCTCTCCAGCTGTAACCTGTGCCCTGTGGTTTATATCAACTAATGTAAGTTGTGGGCATATAAATAATGCTATGCAATTATTATAAATTAGATAAGATACATTGTATGAACTATATTTTCCATAGAAATAGATTTATGCGAGTTTCTTTTAATTCCATCTGCATCCATAAATCTATTTGTATTTTTATTGTGGCCAACCTGATATGACCTCTAAGCTGATTCTTATAACCAGTCAGCATCGATAACTCACCCAAGCAGAACCACGGTATTTTTTGTATCCTGCTGGGATGTAAGTACATAGATAAATAAATAAGCAATGAAGCAGTCGGCCTTTAATTGTCTGGGCAAATCAAATCATAATTGTTTACATCCATTCCTCCTTCTTCCCAGTGCAATTCTTCCTGGCGACATCATATTAAAACCTGCTATCCTAATACAGAATGTCCCCTCCAACCTTACAGAAACACTGGCAATTGTGTGTGGCTGTATGTGTGTGCGTGTGAGACAGCACGCTTTTCTGTGTGTGTTCTGCGCGTTTACAAAATACGTACAACAGGCCCTTCAGTGTCCTTTAACGGTAAACTGCTCTTTTTTTCTCAATCTTACATGATTTCATTACTTTTCTTCGTCACAAGGGCTTTGTTTGACAAGGATGCTGATTGTGCCGAATGCTACAAGGACGGAATTGCTATTGCTGCTCGCAGCCTCGCTAATTTGAACAAATGGCATTGAGTTCAAGGCAAGGAACTGTAACGCAGGCAATCTGACAGCCATTTTAGCATGTTCAGATCTCTGGGGAGCAACTCATTATGAAACGGTCTGTTGCCTTGTTATTTAACTATTTTGAATGATATTGTTTTTCAACAGTAGGGAATGCCTATTCAAACTGTTTGGCCTAAAAATACCGCAAAAGTCAGAATACATTTTCTAATGTTGTCCTTGGAAATATTTTGGAGGAATGAATATGTAGTGCAAAGAAGAAAATGTTTCCTGTTCAGCAGCACATATTTCAGGCACATTCGTCCAACTGCGCTTGTTTCGTTTTATAATGAGACCTGCGCGGCAAAAAACGACACCATATCAAAGGGTCCTACTCTCTTTTGAATACGTTTTGAATTGAGGACGAAATCCACGACACAGCATGCGGACAATGAGCAGATTCTTGAATCCCAGGGACTATATTTGAGTCTGCAGTCTCAAGGGGAGCCAGACCGGAGATGAACATTTCGAGTCTGTGCCCATTGAATCGATAAACGATTCTGAATCGTCTCTGAAAATGTACTCGCGTCGCATTCAAAAAAATCTCCCAGTGAAATGAATCGTACGTGTTTCTTTCCTCTTTCCTAACGTGTCATTCCATTCTGTTCTGTGTTTAAAAGTGGTAAGTGATCATGTGTTATCTGGAGCTGACTTGAGACTTAATCGTAGTGCTTTGCATTGGAGAGCATATCTTTTTGACTGGCTCACATGGTATGAGTCAGTGTTTAATGGTAGCTACATCCAATAAAAGGTTTGTGAAGCCTCACCCTCCAATCGCCCTCTCTAGATGTAATCTCACCACTCAAACCTGGTCCTGTCGGTACATTGTCCATCGAAGCTGATAGATATGTTGAATTAAATTGTTTATATTCATATTTTTTTTACTAAATTTGTAATGGAAGAACTCTGAACCACTAAACCGAACCTGTGGGATGAGGTCACAGATGTATTCACAGGTGGGCCTTGGATGTACGAGCCTGACTGTCTCTCTGTTCTACTTATGAAAGGTATTGACATGTTACCGATCAATATGGAACTGTGACATTGTTTGTCTTGTCTCTGTGAATGTGGCTCAGAATTGGGAGGTACAGAAGTCCATTATCTAACCCGCTTATTCCTGGTCATGGTCATGACGGCAGGGGGGAGTGGCTGGATTGCATTGAGCGAGAGGCAGGAATACAGGTCACCAATTCATCACAGGCCACACAGTGCCCGGAGAACATGCAAACTCGGCACAGAAAGATTGAAACCCGACACCTTCATGCTCCGAGGTGACATAAGTGCTTTACAGAAGACCTTCTGTAACAGGGACAGGATACAGGGGCAGCAGCAGAAAGAACAGGAACAGGATACAGGAGCAGCAGCAGAAAGAACAGGAACAGTATACAGGAGCAGCAGCAGAAAGCACAGGATACAGAAGCAGCAGCAGAAAGCACAGGAACAGGATACAGGAGCAGCAGCAGAAAGCACAGGAACAGGATACAGAAGCAGCAGCAGAAAGCACAGGAACAGGATACAGAAGCAGCAGCAGAAAGCACAGGAACAGGATACAGGAGCAGCAGCAGAAAGCACAGGATACAGAGGCAGCAGCAGAAAGCACAGGAACAGGATACAGAAGCAGCAGAAAGCACAGGAACAGGATACAGGAGCAGCAGCAGAAAGCACAGGAACAGTATACAGGAGCAGCAGCAGAAAGCACAGGATACAGAAGCAGCAGCAGAAAGCACAGGATACAGGGGCAGCAGCAGAAAGCACAGGAACAGGATACAGGAGCAGCAGCAGAAAGCACAGGAACAGGATACAGGAGCAGCAGCAGAAAGCACAGGAACAGGATACTGGAGCAGCAGCAGAAAGCACAGGAACAGGATACAGAAGCAGCAGCCGAAAGCACAGAAACAGGATACAGGAGCAGCAGCAGAAAGCACAGGAACAGGATACAGGAGCAGCAGCAGAAAGCACAGGAACAGGATACAGGAGCAGCAGCAGAAAGCACAGAAACAGGATACAGGAGCAGCAGCAGAAAGCACAGGAACAGGATACAGGAGCAGCAGCAGAAAGCACAGGAACAGGATACAGGAGCAGCAGAAAAAATGTTTTTTTATGAAAAAATATTGATGCTGGTATAATCAAGTGAAGCCTTAAATTCAGTTTTTTTTAAATAAACAGAGCACCTCGTGTACTGGTTGGTGCAGATCCACATGGATTAGGAGGTGAAGTTTTTTGGTATATTTATTGTGTGCAAACAGACATTTTGAGCCACTGGTTAGGTCCACCTACTAAGCCACTAGATTTCAATATAGACATGAGCCACACAGTCTCGTATTTAATTCTGTGTATGGCACCCTTGCAGTTTAGCACATAATTGGCCATCATGTCACCCGAGATTTAAGGGTGTCGGTCTGCAGGTTTGCCCTCGTCTCATTGGAGGAGAGTGACTCCTTCTGACTGAATGAAGAGCTGTGCATGAAATGCGATCACAGCCCAGTTCTGCCACAACAACTCACATATTCAAATTATGAGCCTGATTTACTAAGACCTTACCGGGTGCAAAACCATTTAGCACATACAAAAGCAAAAACATGACCAATGATTGGTGCAAAACAAATACCCTGGCTGCGTCCCAATATTCTTCACTCCCCACCTCCTTTCCTCCACTCTCCCACTACCACTCCTCTCCTATCCGGAAGTACGCAAACCTGCCTGAACATTCTGAGTACAAGTATTTGCATGTACAGTATACAATGCACCTGACATTGTGGTTTGCGTTGATACATTAATTAATATGTAACCATTAAAACGTAATTAAGATGTAATCAGCAACATTAGACTAAAACACAAAGATCCGTTTCTGGGGCACGGAGGAGAGGAGGTGGTAGTGGAGGAAAGGAGGGTGCATTTTTCGACTATTCGGATGCACCCCATGACCAATCATTGGTCATGTTATTGGTTTTGTGTATGCTAAATGGTTTTGCACCTACAAAAGGTCTTAGTAAATCAGAACCTGCATGATTTAATTAATGTGCTGTATAATATTTTGATTTGGCGCTGACTGGATCTGCTTTAGGTACTACTCTGGAACACGGGCATCTCCCCCCGCTAGACAGGAGATGACCAGAAAACCCCCGTACCAAAGCAGATCCAAACAACAGGTGGAAGCTGGGTTGTTTTTGTAGCGCCTGTGCTCCTAATTAGTAAGTAATAAGAACAGTAGCACACTAGCATTCGCCTAGGTTCGGTGAGCTGGTATTGATAGTATATAAAGTTAAAGTCATTATCTATAAAGAACTAAAAGAGAGTTGGATCGAGTTGAAACATTGACAACTTTATTGTCTGTAAACAAAATAAAGAGCACTATAAGTGCTATCCTCAATAGAAAACATAAATTAAAATACAATTTTAGCGCTTTCCCCAAAAAAAAATAAAAGAGTATGTCAAATGAAATTGTTTCAGTTCAGTTCGAATGGTGTTTCAGTTCGAATTCAGTGTGCACACACTCCAGTTCCTACTACCCGGGTAGTTTTAGAAAAATAAGTTCTTATCTGGATCCTGTTTGAATGAATAGTCAGATGTCAGATGTCCACTGGGCGGATCCCAGTCCCACGGGTGATCAAACCGATGAATGGGTCCGTCCACAGCTCGGCGTCTCTGGGTAGGCTCGCCACTGAACCATCAGGCTCAGAATAAATCTATCGAGTTCCAAAAAACCAATCTACACCCAGGGTGTAGATGCAATCATTAATTTCTAATCATGTGACATCAACTGTTTTCTCCATTCAAAATATCTAATCATGTATCACCATAACTCAGGAAATACAGTAATCCACTCATTATGAAAGGAATACAAAATAATAACAATGGTATTTTAGAATAAATAAAATAATTATTTATCTTCAGTCACCATCACAACTGGTACAGTAAAGAATGAATTAAATCTTTTTTAAACAACTATTTGTAATTTAAACCTTGTTTCTAATTGTAAATATATTCCCTTTTTAATTACAGATCATGTTAATATATTGTATCATGAACTATTATCTTCTTTGTACATAGTAATAATAATGCACCAAATCAACAACCATTTTGTATGAGAACGTAAAATCAACCACTCGGTTGTCTATCAAAAGCACGTAACCGTGGTGCTACACCGCCTCTGCACGTGATCACTGGCTCGCGCAGGGCAGCATTAACCCCCCTAGAACAAGCCCAAACTTGCCTGCTAGCCTGCAGGCTTTCCAATGTGTAACGGTTAGCTTACAAGCTACACTACTAGCGCTCACTATGCAACAGCGATCTTCCCCAAAAGGCAAAATAAACAAGTTGTACATTGACTGTTCAACATAATATGGAGTCAACCCCGATTGGTTTTATGTAAGGTTTGAACGTTTGCAAGTAACGATATTAGCAAGTGTTTTGCTAGCTTACCGGAGCTCTGCGTGAAAAGGAATACAATGAAACTGGCCCCCTCACGGTTTCGTTTGTTGCTAGGATTAGATTCTGACAGATAAACAGCGTGTTAGTATCTGTAATGATGACATAAATAACGATTTGTACTTATTGCGGTCGAGTTTCGTACCTTTTTCTATCAATGTTCAGAGTGTGCTTTCCATGTGTGGAATCAATGGAAAAAAGAATTGAACCGGAAAATTTCTTCTTCTCTGACTGTAGACTGCGCGTGCACAGCGTGTGCGCCCTCTTGTGGTAGGACATGCTATGACACCTCTGTGTCTTATAATTAGAATCTAGTAACCACAGATTTCATGTGGGTTACACCCTCCCCTCTTGAATCTGCATGGGTCTCTTCATGAGCTAGTCTCCCCAGTAGTGCTCAGACTCTGCTATTCCCTCAATTGCATGGTCTAAACTTTTCAAGAAACTCTGTGCAAAGGAGATAAAAGGTTTTCCCCACGTTGAGTAGTGAAAACGAGCAGGGGGTTGTCGATTTCTCTCTGATCTACGTGTAGAGTCATTGGTTTCCCCATCTGTAGTTTTTCCACAGTCTGTTTCTTCATCAGGTGTCTCGGAGATGGATGCATCATTTGGCTCAGCATCCTGCTGATCTTCCACAGGTCCTCCATCTCCAGAGTCCTCCATTCCTCCATCTGCTGTATCCTCCATGTCCTTAGAAGACACATCCTTTCCATCATCGGCGTGAGCTGGATTTTCATTTGTCATGTCCGGTGGAGTGCTTCCATCATCAGCGTGAGCTGGGATTCCATTTGTCATGTCCGGTGGTGTATCGTCCTCTCCAGTAACGGGCTGCTCAGCCATGATCTCGGGCTCCGTTTCTTCAACTGTCTCAGCAGGTGTTTCATCAAGTTCAACAGGATCCTGGGGCTGGGAAGTTGAGGGTTTCATCGGCGAGAAGGATGGCAACCAGCTATCCGGTTCAGCTGGAGGTGCATTGGGTAATTGTCTTCTTGGAATTTCATACACTTCCACGATTCTCCTTTCAGGTATGACAGACAACTGCGTAGGATAAGGTAAGTCATCGTCTGACTCGGTAAGTATTTCATCCTCAGACTCTGAGTGCTCTTGTCGGAGTTGGGGATGACTTTTCCTAGTTCTTGGTCGACGGACTTTGGGCTCGGGTTCCTTTTCTTCTTCTTCGGATAGATCGCCGCAGGCAAGTAAGAGATCCCTATGAAGAGTTCGGACAGGACCATCTCCACTGATAGGTTGGACTTTGTACACCGGTAGATCTCCCATCCTTTCCAGAACTTTGTACATCGTGGACTCCCACTTGTCAGCAAGCTTGTGTTTGTTCCGCAGCCGCAGGTTTCTCACCAACACTTGATCACCTTCCTCCAGTGTTGACTCTCTTACTGCTTTGTCGAAGCGGCGCTTGTTCCGATCAGCAACCTTTTGTGAGTTCTTCTTGGCAATCTGATAACTCTCCTCAAGTCGCGCTTTCAGTTTCTTCACGTATTGGGAATGAGACTTGGGAGAACCATCCTTTGCAGGTAGGCGGAACACAATGTCCACTGGTAGTCGGGGTTGGCGCCCGAACATCAGCTCGTATGGGCTGAAACCGGTGACATCGTTCTTGGTACAGTTGTAACTATGGGTAAGTGGTTTGACATAGTCGCGCCAGTGACTTTTCTGCTTGTCTTTCAAGGTTCCCAACATGCCTAACAAGGTTCGATTAAATCTCTCGACAGGGTTTCCCCTTGGATGATAAGGACTGGTGCGCACCTTGGTGATGCCTGCGAGAGCACACAGCTCTTTGATGAGTTGGGACTCGAAATCCCGGCCCTGATCACTCAACAGTCGTTCTGGAAACCCGTAGTGAACCAAGAACTGTTCCCAGAGACTCTTCGCGACTGTGGTGGCCTTTTGATCTTTGGTTGGTATGGCCACGGCGTACTTGGTAAAATGATCTGTTATGACCAATATGTCTTTGGTATTGTGACTGTCGGGCTCCAGGGACAAGTAATCCATGCACACCAGTTCCATGGGGCGAGTTGTTTGGATATTCACGAGAGGTGCTGATTTTTCAGGGGGTGTCTTTCTTCTGACACAACGTCCACATGACTTGATTTTCGTCTCCACATCCGCAGCCAGTTTAGGCCAATAGAATCTTGACCTGACCAAGTCCAGGGTTCGTTCCAAACCCATATGCCCTATATCTTCGTGCAGGCACGTGAGAATGGCAGGTCTTAAGGACTTGGGAGCCACGAACTGGTAAGTTGTGTCGTTTTCTGATTGGCGGGTTCTGAAAAGGAGACCATCTCTCATTGTCAACCTCTTCCACTCTTTGAGCATTAGCTTCAGTTCCAGAGAGTCAGGAACAAGGTCAGGGTTGACCTCACCTCCAGCCTCCAAGACCGGGAGAACCTGTCCAATCACTGGGTCGGACCTCTGATGCTGTTGGAGTTCCTCCAGGCTGTAGGGGAGTATGGTATAACAGCCTAGGGATTCCTCTTCTCCGTAGGTATCTGGTACGGCATCAGGGTGAAGAGCCAAGGACTCTACCAAAGTGATAGAAGGTAAGTCGTCGCTTCCGGACAGGAGATGGCGTTGACACAGGACTGCGACTGTGTCAGCTGATAGGTCTTGTTGGTTGGGAGATGAGGAGAGATGGTGCGAAGTGAACTGTTTGATCCGTTCTCTTTCCTCTAGAGATGCATGGTCGTCTTCCAGAGCATCATGAGGCCGTCTGGAAAGGCCATCCGCATCCTGGTTGCTTTTTCCAGCCCGGTACTTAATGTTGAAGTCGAAGGTGGATAAAGCGGCCAGCCAGCGGTAGCTAGCAGCATCCAGTTTAGCCGACTTCAGGACGTACGTCAGCGGGTTGTTATCTGTTACAACCGTGAAAGTGTTTCCGTAGAGATAGTCTTGTAGCTTCTCCACAATAGACCACTTCAGAGCAAGAAACTCTAGTTTATGGGCTGGGTATCTCTTCTCACTGGATGAAAGCCCCCGACTTGCATAAGCGATGACTCTCATCTCCCCCTCTTGTTCTTGGTAGAGGGCAGCCCCTAGGCCTGAAGTGCTTGCATCAGTGTGGAGAACGTACGGAAGTTTCGGATCGGCAAACCCGAGGACGGGTGCAGAGGTGAGTTTGTCTATGATGGTTTCAAAGGCCGTTTGACACGGGGCCGTCCACCGCTCGTTAAAGGGTTCTTTGAGGTTGTAGTACACCCCCCGACCAGAGACTTTCTGGCCCTTCCTGTGAGGTGGGTAGCCCCCAGTAAGATCGTTTAAGGGTCTGACTATTTTCGAATAGTCTCTAACGAAGCGGCGGTAGTAACCTGCGAACCCAAGGAAGGACTTAAGCTCGCTAAGGGTCTTGGGTCTTGGCCAGGTGCGGAGGGCACTGACCTTGTCAGGGTCGGTCTCGACTCCTTTACTCGAGACAATGTGGCCTAAATAGCGCACAGAACTTTGGAAGAAGTGGCACTTCTGGGGGGATAGTTTAAGGCCATTTTCTCTCAGTTGTTGGAGAACATGCTTAAGCCGGGTCTCGTGTTCTTCCAGTGTGCTCGAAAAGACGATGATGTCATCTAAGAACACCAGTACTTCCTTCAGATTTATGCTCCCCATCACCTTCTCCATAAGTCGCTGGAAGGTACTGGGTGCGTTAGTAATGCCTTGGGGCATGCGGTTGAACTCGTAGAACCCCAAGGGGCACACGAAAGCGGTCTTGGGCTTATCACGTTCCTCCATCTCGATCTGGTAATATCCAGACTTTAGATCCATCACGGAAAACCATTTCGATCCCGCAAGGGCTGAGAAGGTTTCCTCGAGGTTGGGAAGTGCGTAAGCATCTCTGATTGTAAGCGAGTTTAGCTTGCGGTAGTCCACGCAAAGACGGACCTCTCCATTCTTTTTCTTCACCACGACGATAGGTGAAGCATAAGGTGACTCTGATTCACGGATCACTCCTGCATCAAGGAGGGTTTTGAGGTGTTTCCTCACCGCTTCGTAGTCGTTTGGGTGGATTGGTCGAGGTCTTTGCTTGAACGGTGCCTCGTCTGTCAAGTTTATATGATGCTTCACTTTGGACGCATGTCCGAAGTCCAGGTCGCGTAGAGCGAATACATCACCGTAGTCATTTAGACTCTCTGTTATCCTTTCCTTCCACTCCTCCGGGAGGGGTGAATCACGGAAGTCGAAGGTGAGACCTGTTTTGGTAGGTTCCTTCCCTGGTTCAGGAGTCACGGTGCAACACGCCGCAGTGTCAGTGCTTCTGTGAGAGTCTGATAGGCTGTCATAGATAGCTTCGGGAGTGTGTAACTCAGCGATGACACAGTTGGAAGGGAGCGTTACATCGTGCTCATTCTCATTCCTGACCCACACGGACAGTTTGTAAGGTCGCTGCTTGGGCAGAGTGACAAGACAGCTCTCCACAAAGATCCCGCCGGGTAAGGTGGATGACTCTGGCTGTTCGATCACAGCATATTCGCTGGTGCGGTTGGCTCTGATAAAGCCTTCAAGGCAGACTCTCTCTTGAGCAGGGATAACTTGCTGCACTTTGTCTTTGAGAGTAGTTAAGCCTATCCTCCCTGAAGAGTTTACTTTATTCCTGAGCTGGAGTACACGGATAATCTGTCTATAACCATAGGTGGAGGACAGCTCGTTCAGGTTTTTGTCACGACAGTGTTCTTCATACAAGATGTCTAGTGCATTGGTTCCTATGAGTACAGGTGAGTCATAGTTGCTGCGCATATCTGGGACAACTAAAGCTAGAGCTGAGATTTCAGGTTCTGTTTCAACAAATTCCCTTGGGAACTTTAGACTGATGGAGACATAACCTAAGTATGGGACATTCTGACCATTTGCACCTTCAACATCCAAAGTTGTGAGAGGTTGGATGGGTTGCTCTGAGAGATGGTGGTTGTAAAAGGAGACAGATACCGTGGTCACTTGAGACCCAGAGTCGAGGAGGCAGTTACAATTAACTCCTGACACAAGAACATCAGCTACACACTTCTGTCCTACAAGTCTCTTAGGTAGTCTACTCTGATTGTCTGCTCTGTGTGAATGGATGGCTGCTCTAGTCTTAGTTTTTGGTTCGGGACATTCATGATTATTCTCAGCTCCTGGTAGTCCCTTATCAGGAGCTGCTTCTAGTTTAAATCTTTTTCCCAAGCTGCCTGTTTCTGCTTCAGCTCTCGGTTTTTCTGCTCAACCAGTTCAGGGTTTGGCTCACTAGTGCAGGAAGGCTTAATATGGCCGTTCTCACCACATTTGAAACAATACCATGGTCGAGGTTTCTTTTTGAGATTCGATTCGGCAGGGCTTGGGGGATTTTCCTCGGTGGAGGGTTTGGTTTGGGACTTTGGGTTCCTTTTAGACTGGCCTTGCTTTGAGGACAAGGAGGCTTTCAGAGAAGCTATCTGAGCTTGAAGCTCTTCCATTTGCTTTTCTAGCTTGTTAGAATCACTGGGGGATGCCTCGCTAGGCGCTGCTGCAGTACCGATATCAGTGGCATATTCGTTCATCGTGACAGAGTTTGACTGGGCTTTTGTTTTGTTGAGCCCCAAATGCTGTCTCATCCGGCTGGATTTTGCAGCCTGGCGGTCCTCCTCAGTACGTAGCAGGAGGAG
The DNA here is from genome assembly GCA_022702515.1 of Ilyophis sp. 1 JC-2022. Taxonomy (NCBI): domain Eukaryota; kingdom Metazoa; phylum Chordata; class Actinopteri; order Anguilliformes; family Synaphobranchidae; genus Ilyophis; species Ilyophis sp. 1 JC-2022. Next base: position 104,206,403 of record CM040405.1, read on the forward strand.
CAGCTCGGAGAAGGGAGGCGGCTTCGTCTTTCTTTGCTCTAGCTGGAGACTTGCTATTAACGCATTGTCCCAGCAGCCCCTACAGAACTGCTTGATCAGCTGGCTATCTGTTTCACTAGCAGCAAGGCCACCTCTCTTAACTACTCTACTCAGTGTCGTCTGTAAGCGCTGCACATAGGCAGAAGGTTTTTCACCAGAGTCCTGGTTAGTGGTTAGGAACTTGGCAAAAAGTTAATCTCCGTCCTCTACGATGCCATACGCGGAGTCAAGCAGGGCTAGATACTCATGAGGGGATGAGCTAGGCCCTAGGGGCTTGACGATGTTAGCGGCAGGCGGGAGGAGGCTCTCCACTATTTTCCTAGTGGTATGTTTGTCAGACACAGATGGATCTCCAAGTTGGAACTCAACATTACTGCGCCATGTTTCATAATCGGACTCTGCATTCGGACATGGTGTCTTCCCTGAGAAGGGTCTGATTCTGGTGTTCCCATGATACTGGGAGGATATATCTGTACTCTTAATGACATGCTCAACCACCACTTTTTGCACTTCAGGAGTGGTCAGGTGTTCAGGAGGTAGGTACAGTGGTTGGGTCTTAGGCAAGGGAATTGCCTGGGTGCCTGTATCAGGTGAAGGCATGTCTCGCTCAAAGGAGTAGGTTCTAGGACTTACGCTAACTGCTGGGTCAACCACCTTAGTGGCCGGAGCTCCCTCACTAAGCTTGTCTGGTTCGGTTCTCTTAGTCTGGGTAGACTGCTGAATTCTGGCTAGTTCGTCTAGCAAAACCTTTTCAAAGTCTGCACCACTTAGTTTGGCAACCTCCTGCAGTTCGGTTAAGTAACTCTGGGTCAAGGAAGACCCTCTATCAACCCTATATAGGTCAGACAGAAGCTGAATGTGGTAAGTAATGTCTGGCTTACTTGCAGGTTTGTCACAGGGTAGGCTATCCTTCAGAAGATCAATAGAAGCGCCCGATGCGAATTCTACGATAGATGAATCTTGGAACTCAAAGCTTCTTACCTCAATTATCCTGTCAATCTTACCACATTCCTCTAGGTACTGGAAGATTTCATCATCAACGGTTTCACCAGTTAAACCGCTAACTAGAACTGCATTAGGCACTTTAATGTTTTCTGTCTTAACTACCTCCATGTTAAGCATTCACAATGAGATACAATAAAATTGTCAAGCTGTTTCAACTCTCTCGTAAACCAACTCCTGGCTGGCTCGCCAAGATTTATGTAGCGCCTGTGCTCCTAATTAGTAAGTAATAAGAACAGTAGCACACTAGCATTCGCCTAGGTTCGGTGAGCTGGTATTGATAGTATATAAAGTTAAAGTCATTATCTATAAAGAACTAAAAGAGAGTTGGATCGAGTTGAAACATTGACAACTTTATTGTCTGTAAACAAAATAAAGAGCACTATAAGTGCTATCCTCAATAGAAAACATAAATTAAAATACAATTTTAGCGCTTTCCCCAAAAAAAAATAAAAGAGTATGTCAAATGAAATTGTTTCAGTTCAGTTCGAATGGTGTTTCAGTTCGAATTCAGTGTGCACACACTCCAGTTCCTACTACCCGGGTAGTTTTAGAAAAATAAGTTCTTATCTGGATCCTGTTTGAATGAATAGTCAGATGTCAGATGTCCACTGGGCGGATCCCAGTCCCACGGGTGATCAAACCGATGAATGGGTCCGTCCACAGCTCGGCGTCTCTGGGTAGGCTCGCCACTGAACCATCAGGCTCAGAATAAATCTATCGAGTTCCAAAAAACCAATCTACACCCATGGTGTAGATGCAATCATTAATTTCTAATCAAGTGACATCAACTGTTTTCTCCATTCAAAATATCTAATCATGTATCACCATAACTCAGGAAATACAGTAATCCACTCATTATGAAAGGAATACAAAATAATAACAATGGTATTTTAGAATAAATAAAATAATTATTTATCTTCAGTCACCATCACAACTGGTACAGTAAAGAATGAATTAAATCTTTTTTAAACAACTATTTGTAATTTAAACCTTGTTTCTAATTGTAAATATATTCCCTTTTTAATTACAGATCATGTTAATATATTGTATCATGAACTATTATCTTCTTTGTACATAGTAATAATAATGCACCAAATCAACAACCATTTTGTATGAGAACGTAAAATCAACCACTCGGTTGTCTATCAAAAGCACGTAACCGTGGTGCTACACCGCCTCTGCACGTGATCACTGGCTCGCGCAGGGCAGCATTAACCCCCCTAGAACAAGCCCAAACTTGCCTGCTAGCCTGCAGGCTTTCCAATGTGTAACGGTTAGCTTACAAGCTACACTACTAGCGCTCACTATGCAACAGCGATCTTCCCCAAAAGGCAAAATAAACAAGTTGTACATTGACTGTTCAACATAATATGGAGTCAACCCCGATTGGTTTTATGTAAGGTTTGAACGTTTGCAAGTAACGATATTAGCAAGTGTTTTGCTAGCTTACCGGAGCTCTGCGTGAAAAGGAATACAATGAAACTGGCCCCCTCACGGTTTCGTTTGTTGCTAGGATTAGATTCTGACAGATAAACAGCGTGTTAGTATCTGTAATGATGACATAAATAACGATTTGTACTTATTGTGGTCGAGTTTCGTACCTTTTTCTATCAATGTTCAGAGTGTGCTTTCCATGTGTGGAATCAATGGAAAAAAGAATTGAACCGGAAAATTTCTTCTTCTCTGACTGTAGACTGCGCGTGCACAGCGTGTGCGCCCTCTTGTGGTAGGACATGCTATGACACCTCTGTGTCTTATAATTAGAATCTAGTAACCACAGATTTCATGTGGGTTACATTTTCTTTACACAGAAGCCACAAGCAAACAAAAAAGCAGTGCGTCAACGAGCAGCACAGAGAGGACCGATTTTTGCTTTTAAAATGGCGCTCCGTTAGAGGCGTGTGCATGTGATCGATTGAGTATGAGCCGCGTGGTTGACGGCAAAAGTTTCCTGACAGAACTTGCTACGCACACTTCGTTCGCGACGCTAATTTCTGTTGTGTTGACTGCTGCGTTAGAAGAAGCGTCAGGTTTCCGGTCTGTAAAACCAGTAGAAGATAATGGAATTGCGAGACGTGTAAAAATACACCTGAGCATTCCGTTGGATGAAAAGGAAAACATCTGATTTAAAAGACCTTTTGTTAACTGTAGTTAAGTGTATAAAAACAGAAATCTTTGTAGCATGCATAGAAAAATATTCAGCGTTCGTTCAACTGTGACATAGTTTATATGAGTCCAATTGAAATTAAATATACTTTATAAGAATAAAACCAACCCTGTCAGAGATGATTTAACACAAATTTATATTTTTTAGTAATGGGGAACAGACAGTCCCTCCTTCTTTCAAATGTTTGATTCACTCACATGAGGTGAATACAGAGAGTATTAGAGATGGTGTGACATCACAGATAGTAGCATGGCAGGGAATCGAACGCCCAACCATGCACACAGTAAAATATTTAGTGTTAAATCAACTCTTACAGAGTACATAATATGGTCCCCATTGGACTCATATGTACTCTGTTATAGTTTTAATTTAATTAACACTGGACAATTACTGTGCAGTGGGATTTGATATACGGCTTGAGAGTCGGCTCCCCTACGGACTGCGCCACACATCAGTATTGGGGAGCCTTGCTGGTCGATGTGCTAGTTAGGTCAACTACACTATATAGCCAAACGTATTTGGACACCCCTTGGTCTGGGGCTGTTTTTCATGGCTTGGGCTAGGCCCTTTAGTTCTAGTGAAGGCAAATATTAATGCTACAGCATACAGTGACATTCTAGAAGATTCTGTGCTTCCAACTTTGTGGCAACAGTTTGGGGAAGTCCCTTTCCTGTTTTAGAATGACAATGCCCCCGTGCACAAAGCGAGTTCCATACAGAAACGGTTTGTCAAGATCGGTGTGGAAGAACTAGACTGGCCTCCTCAGAGCCCTGACGTCAACCCCACCAAACACCATTGGGATCAATTAGAAAACACGACTGCGCACCAGGCCTAATCGCCCAATATCAATGCCAACCTCAATAATGCACAGAATGGTGCACAGAATGCACTGGCAGAATGGAAGCAAATCCATGCTAGCAATTTTCTAACATCTAGTGAAAAGCCTTCCCAAGAGAATGGAGGCCATTATAGCAGCAAAGGGGTGCTAACTCCATATTAATGCCCATGATTTTAGAATGAGATGTTGGATGAGCAGGTGTCCACTTTTGGCCATGTAGTGTATCATCATCACATAAGCAAAATTTTAAAAAAAAACATTAAATAAATAAATGTATTTTTTTTCAGTGTTTTTTTTCTCTCTTTCATTGTCTGAATGGGGCAACAGACTCCGCGCTGGACATACAAATGCACTTCTGAAGCAAGTTGACAGTGAAGGAAGCTGATTTATAATACACATAATGTGATTGTTGCAGTCGTTTAATTGAAGCAATCTACCGGAGTCTCTTCAAACAATCACCCAAGAGTCAATAACATTCCCCCTGATTGTGGTGTTCGTGCTTTATTTTGAAGCGCAGCATTGTTCTTAAGGACAGCACAGATGTGGATAGTGCAGTGGGTGGGAAGAATGATCCTTCAACAGCTGGCGTACCACCATGAGAGATTAAACCAAAACTTCTGGAAACTTGCTCCAGATGGATTTACATTTCTGTACTCTGTTATGTTGTATTTGGACACGGTTTTCATCGGGTTTAAAAAAAGAAAAAAGAAAAAAACAACAACAAAAAAAAAAGAAGAACAACAAAACAAATCAGAATTTTTTTTCATTCGTGACTTCATGGGAGAGTAATACCTGCAGGCTCCTCCAGGGGGCCACATTATTGTTGCGTTGTCTCTGTTCTCAATTTCAGTTTCAATCTGCTATTCACTGTGATGTCTGGACTGTACAATTACAGTTTTTATGCTCATATATTTAAATATTACAAGACTATAAAGTACGTTTCCATATCAAAATATGTTTGTTTTTTTTCAAAATGGGATATATCTAAAGACATATTTCACTGATGCAGTCTTTATTGTCTCATCAAGGGGGCCATATAATTAGCATTATAATTAACAGTTTATTTTGTGATTTAGATGGTTTAGCAAGCACCCAACTATCATCAATGACACACTGCATAACAAATAAATTAACAAGGAGAAAAAAAGAAAAAAAAGGTATAAAAAGCAAACAGCTGTATTTTCCCCCCACAATGTGTCAGTTTCAAGTCGTTGACTCATCAAACAATTCGCCGTGCTTTGGGACTTGTCAGAGGACTGACAGAAAAACCTTGCTTGGGGATTTAAGCATGGGGAGCTTTACCCATGACAGAGGGAAACAGTGATAAACATTGAGGTAGAAAAAAAAAAATAATAATAATGTTTACCCTGTAGCTATTTGCCTTGCAATCAGCCCATGCAGTTTACTGCACCATACTGCACTGTACTGCCCTGTATGGAAACAAGGGACGTGTCAGAATCAGCACTTTTACACACTATTGAGTAGCCTTGGTGAGTAGATAGCAGGGTTGGGATCAATTCAGAATTTCTGAATTTGCTGAAATTCAATAAAAAAATTTGAATTTGATTTGAAAGACTGGACAGAAAGCATAATTTGAATTAGAATTTTAACCTGAATTGAATTGCAGGAAGTAGAATTATGTCTAAAAATTTCAACTGACTCATGATGTAGCATGCGTTGTTTTTATTATTACTTAGGGCCAGATTAAGAGATGGCCAACTTAAGTCATGCGCTTAAGTGCCTCCTGCGTGGATTTAACGTGGGGTGAGATATGCCGTATACGCTATGCGGGTGCGTTTCTCAAAATGTGGGTGGCACAGTCAACCACCAAATTACATAATTACATTACATAATTGAATTACAGTGGGGACCCTGTCAATCATTCAGATTGGTTGCATCAGATCACCATGAGTTCATACCTGAATACAATATATGAAACATTTGAATTTAATTAAATTTTTGCAATTCTACTTTCTGAAACTCAAATTAAAATTAAAATTCTGTTTCCTGTGGGCGGAGCCAATTCAAATTCTAATTCATGCATTGAATGTGAATTTACTGTGCATGGAATTCACAATTCAATTCAGAATTTCTTCCAACCCTGGTAGATAGGACGAGAAAGTCGTTGAGTAGGCGAAAAACTTTCAAATTGCAGTATACTTGAAACACCCGGATGACACACTTCCGCGGTTTCACTGAGTACATTCGGGAGCACACTTTTCAAGAAGTACATGAACATTTTGGTCACATAAATTTAAAAAATGAGGCGCAGCTTTGCTGACGTTTTCCTTCAAATAAAACAAAAACAACATGTGACATGGCAGCGTAAGGGTGGCTATATTTTTATATATTTTTTTAATATATTTTTAACCAAAACCAACGTATTTTAAATAGAAATCATAATATTTTTACTTTTTAAAATAAGTGTGTGCTTTGTGACTTTTCATTTTTACCCGTGACTGCACTTTGAAGGTATTGCAATTTAGCTGTAAAACCGCGGACATGGCAACACTGATGGGACGTTTTATGACCTGCTTACAACCCTTCCACAGTACAGTTGGAAAATAGTATGGCGGATATTTTTCGCGGACTGCTAAACAGTGCACATTAAACAGCACACTTCTGCCAGTGCACAGTACGCAGAAGACAGGACGCAGTCGATAGGGCTCTGATTCGGACACAGCCAAGGAGACTTGAAAGAGCTGTCTAGCGCTTTAACAAGAACACTTTTGATGGAGCTGTCCGGTGCTGAAACAAGCACACTCTTACAGGACCTGCCTGATGCTGTAACAAGGAGACAGTTGCTGGAGCTGTCCAGTGCTGACACAAGGACACTTTTGATGGAGCTGTCCGGTGCTGAAACAAGCACAGTGTTGCAGGAGCTGTGTGCGATGCTTTAACAAGGGCACTGTTGCAGGAGCTGTCTGGTGCTGATACCAGGACACTATTGCGGGAGTTGTCCAGTGCTGAAAGAAGGAAATAGACCCTCCATAAACCTTTCTTCTCTTCTTTCTATTCCTCCATCTCCCTCCTTTTTCTCCCCCTCTCTCTTCACACTTTCTTTTCATCCCTCCACCAGCCACAAAGCCATTTGGGGAATCCATCTAGCGATACTGCAATCTGCCCAGCAGATATGTCCACTGCCTCGTTCTGTTCGACCAGGAAGATATAGCACATTTTTCAAAAAAATCGTTCAGGACATATCCTGTGTCTACATTTTTATTACAAAGTTAAGACAGATTCTGTAGGCATTGGAATCATTGTTTTGAAAAAAATATATTACTATTACATCCCTAATACTAACAGTATTAGACTAATAGTTAATATAGTGCTACTTAAAAGCAAGAATATTACCAGAGGCAGCATTGACCCCCCTAAAAGTATTAAATTAGGGAATAATGGCCAGGGGGACATTAAAAAAAACTGGCTCAATGAATAAAGTAATTTAGTAATATACTGGCCTTCAGTTTAGGATAGATAAAGTGCATATGTGGTGCATCAGGTTTATTCCCTCTTGGGGATTGACCGGGGTTATTGGTGTTGGCTACTGTGAAGTCTCTCACCAGATTATTTAACATTGTGACTCGCTTATCTCCATAGAACACAATATTGCCTGTCGTCATATGGGGCAGGGTGTCTGTTCTGGGATCAGTCCTTCGGATGGTAATTGCTCTCTGATGATAAGAGCAGGCCGCAGCACCGTCGCTGCTCATTTCGCCGGGATGAAGACACACACTTGTGCGCATGTGGTCGTACTTTCAAGGCAATAAAAAGAAAACAGTAATAATACATGTAGCAATATTTGGGAAACGGTTCTAAATTGAGTAGACTATGATATGATTGTCTGATATCCAGAGAAATACGAAACATAAATAAATAAATAAATAAAAGGGTCGGGAAAGGGGGCGGCGACAGAAATATCACATGGTGTGATTGTGGTGTTGTGAGATAGAGAGATTTTCCCCTCATCCTGCTCAGTGTAAAAGGGCAGAAAATCTGCAGAGTTGTACGATTACACGCCTCTCTCCCCGCATTATGTCAAAGTTTGCCTTTTTTTTCCCCCCGCTGTAAAACGTTGTGATAACACAGACTGGGGATGTTTAAACTTCCTGTAGTTTTGGCACAGCGTGTGCTTGCGCGGCGCTCCACGGCAGCTGGAGAGATGAGATATGATGGTCAGGAGTTTCCGCGCTATGCTGTGCCAACAGAAAAAAAAGTTATAATGAGTACCATTCAGTCATTATAGATGGAATCTATTCACTGTGTCAGAATTGGACTGGATGTTCACAAGCAGCTCCGCTTTAAAATGACCGAACCGTAATGGCTTTTCAAGGCAATACTTGTTATGGGTATTACGTTTTTATTAGTTGTAATGTTCACCTGTGCCATCTAGGCCTGTTGACAGAACATCCATGACAAACTGGCAGACCTGAGTAGTCTCCATTAGACAAGAAATTACCCTGAGCCACTTCTTCCTGACCATAGAACCATGGGGCTAGTCTTGTTGCCCTTCTGTGTACTACTATGCCAGATAATGTCAGCTCCTTCCCACATTTCTCTGAAGCTACAAAATAATTTTACTTGGTATATCTATTCCAATATAATTTGTGAAATGTATCTACCATCCTTATCGTATTGTCTTCTGTTGTTAGTCCACGACTGCCTATTTCAAGTGTTTTCTTTAAAGCCTAGAAATGTGGATTCTGGGGTGTAAATGGTAAACACTTGGTCTGGGGTGTAAAAATAAGATTACAGCTTTTTTTTTTTTTTTGGTCGGGTGGCAGCAGTATGCCAGCTGCCAGGACCCCACAATTTCCATTTTATCTCACTTTCTGTTCATACTCATCTGTCACATGATGTTTGATTGTTGAAACCGTTCACACCCATGATACACACAAGGAAATAATTAGAGTTATGTGCAATCTAGGTGAGATTACAAAAAAGAAAAGAAAAGCAGACTACTATTTTGTACTTTAGCAGGGTACCTTAATCTGAATTGCTTCACTAAATATCCAGCAATATGAATTGGATGTAAAAATAAAAAAACATGGAATACTAAGCTGTGTAAGTCACTCTGGATGCATATGTGAGCTAAACGCCTAACATGTAAATGTATTTGTTCATAATTCCTGCAAAAAATTAGGGATAAAAATTATATAGGGCATATCCTTTGGGTCAGGTTACCTTAGTGGTCAACCTGGGGATACACGGTTGGTAAATATTTGAATGAGCATTGCTATTGATGGTATCTGTTGACATGGTATATACAGGTGTGTCTTATTATCATACACATGATGTTTATTTTATGGCTGTTGTTAGAGCTGGAAACTAAAACATTGTTTTAGGCCTTCAGGACCTTGGATATAATGGCCTCAAGTTCATCTACACAAAGCTGAGAATGATTGCTAATCAGCCCAGGTGTATCTCATTGACTTCCTAATGCCTGTTTACGAAGGCGTCGACTGATCCTGATGGACTGTCACTACATGTTCTCCGAACCAAACCCTCAATCCCACAAAGACCACTTGAGGGTTCTTGCTCTTTCGATAAGCCTTACTTTTTTAATATATATTTTTTGGTTTTGCTTTCATCCTTTGTTTTCTGTTGTCACTTGTACATGGTGGCCACACCTGGCACAATGTCACCGGTTTAATTTTGAACGCGCGGTTGAATTGAGGCGCTGCAGGAGCGGTTAACAGGAGTGGTTTGAAATGCTGCCTCCGTGTGCTGTGCAGCAGCTTAAGTTTATTTGGCTGGAGGAGGTAGGCTGCCAGCATGAGATCACAGAGCGGCGGGCTGGTTCATAACTAATAAGCCATTGCCTAGCAACTGGCAGCTGGAATAGCCTGTATATGTCAGTGGACTGTTTTTGAAAGAGGGCCATTGTTGTAAGGACATCCCTCAGATTCTGCCTCCAGGACTACGCCGCTGCTAAGATGCCAGGTTGGCCACCGGTGTGGCTTTTGCGTGACGTGATATTTTAGCGTGCGCCCGAGTGTGCGTTCAGGCTTCTGAATGGAGCGGTTTCTCGCTGAGGAGGCCAGCCATCAAAGCGCGATGTCTGGTCTGCGTGTAGCACCAGTGGAGCCGCGCTGGTGTAGAACCCCCCCCCCCCCCCCCTCTCCCCCCTCTCCCCCGGACGCCTCTCTCAACGAGCCATGATTCTAACCATATTTTTTTGCATACCAAGCTGATTTTAGCAGCACACCAGCCTCTCATTTAGTGATGCCCCCGGCTTGACGATAGAGAGGAGAGGTCTGCAACCTCCGAAATAACAAACTATTGGCATTAAAACCTCATTGGCTGTGGGTCCCGGGGGTTGACAGAGGGGGTATGCAGGTCTTTAAATCTACACACTTATGTGACCCAAAATTCTGAAACAATAATACAGTCCATTTATTTGAATTTAGATTTGCTGCCAGGAGTAAAGTACACATTAATCACGCGTTAATCAGTCTGAATATAGTGACTGATTGGCAATTCTTCAAATTAACCTGTGGACCTGTGGTGACATTTTATAGTTGGGGTATTTAAGGTTGCCAAAGATATAACTGCATTTCACTGGTGAAGGCAGAATGCTGAAACACGGGACTCTTTAGCTTTATCTTAACTGGAAAATGTTGAGCGGCGATATTTTATGAACGCAGTTACCGCAAGTCTTTCTGAGTGCGGGACTCTATAAACATTTATCCTTAAAGTTGACGGTTTTTGCAAGTTCAGCCGCTGACAAAGTTAACTCGGCAAACTGTGCTTGTGAAGCAAAAGAAAAATGAATGCCCCCTTTCGTTAGTGAGTCAAATCTTTATAAAAATATCGATTGGCTTCATGCAAGAATATATGTTTTATGAAAGTCCATCGTTCCAGAAATTGGTGTGAACGTAATAAATGTGTTACTGAAACCGTTACATGTTAAAAAAACTAAATATATGCAAATATTTTAAAATATTTGCACTGTACAATGAACTGACTAAGCTCATGACCAAGGTCGCCTGATAGAGGATCCGGCAATGCTTCTTTCTGTAGGCGGAAGGCATTGCACCCTGTATTTTGCCTAACACCGTGGGTTGAACGGGGAATTATTATTTTTTTTAAGTTTTCATGTTTCTCTATATTTCATCTCTGTATAAGTAAGTGCTTCACCTAGGTTGTACTTCTCTGATGTCCCTAGTAACCTCTTATACAGTGCAGGCTTCAAAAATAGAAATCTTGAGAAACCCTTAAAAACGTTCCATTTAATATTAAGTATGCACTTGCTGTCTCAGAATATAGACAGAAAAGGCACTTCAGAGAATAGTGAAAACCATTTAATTAAAAGGCTTGATTCATAGGAAAGCTCTTGAAGACATTCAAGGTTCATGTTACAGTCACACATCTTGTCAAGATTTAGATAAAATATTGAAGTGCCTACGTGCACACACATGCATACATATACACACACACACACACACACACATATATATATATATATATATATATATATACACATATATATATATACATGTATATATGTATATATATATATATATACACTGCTCAAAAAAATGAAGGGAACGCTTAATCATCACAGTATAACACCAAGTCATTTAAAGCAAACCAGTCATGCTGGTCCCACTACAGGACGTCGGGCCCTCATGCCACCCTCATGGAGTCTGTTTCTGACAGTTTGGTCAGAAACATGCCCAGGAGTAGCCTGCTGGAGGTCATTTTGTAGAGCTCTGGCAGTGTTCCTCCTCGCACAAAGGAGCAGATACCGGTCCTGCCGCTGGGTTATTGCCCTTCTACGGCCCTGTCCAGCTCTCCTTGTGTAATGGCCCATCTCCCGGTATCTCCTCCACGCTCTTGAGACTGTGCTGGGAGACGCAGCAAACCTTCTTGCGACGGCACGTATGGATGTGCCATCCTGGAGGAGCTGGACTACCTGTGCAACCTGAATGGGCTGCAGGTACCGCCTCATGCTACCAGTAGTGACAAGGGCACTAGCAAAATGTAAAACTAGACAAAATTCAGTCAGGAAGGACAAGGAGAGAGAAATGGTCTGTAGCCACCACCTGCAAAACCATTTACTTTTTGGGGGTTGTCTTGCTGTTGCCTCTTCTGTCCATCTGTTGTCACTTTAATTTGCACCAAAGCAGGTGAAATTGATTCACAATCGTTTACGCTTCCTAACTGGACAGATCTATATCCCAGAAGTTTAATTGACTTGGTGTTATATTGTGTTGATTAAGTGTTCCCTTCATTTCTTTGAGCAGTGTATATATATATACAGGTGCAGCTCAAAAAATTTGAATATCGTGAAAAAGTTCAATATTTTTTGTCACTCATTTCAGAAAGTGAAACTCATATATTATATAGATTCATTACACATAGAGTGAAATATTTCAAGCCTTTATTTCTTGTAATTTTGATGATTATGGCTTACAGCTAATGAAAACCCAAATTCAGTGTCTCAGAAAATTAGAATATTGTGAAAAAGTTCAATATTGGAAACTCATGGTGTCACACTCTAATCAGCTAATTAACTCAAAACACCTGCAAAGGTTACCTGAGCCTTTAAATGGTCTCAGTCTGGTTCAGTAGGCTACACAATCATGGGGAAGACTGCTGACTTGACAAATGTACAGAAGACAGTTATTGACACCCTCCACAAGGAGGGTAGGCCACAAAAGGTCAGTGCTAAAGAAGCTGGTTGTTCACAGAGTGCTGTATCCAAGCATATTCATAGAAAGTTGAGTGGAAGGAAAAAGTGTGGTAGGAAAAGGTGCACAAGCAACAGGGATAACCGCAGCCTTGAGAGGATTGTCAAGCAAAATCCTTTCAAGAATTTTGGGGAACTTCACAAGGAGTGGACTGAGGCTGGAGTCAGTGCATCAAGAGCCACCACGCACAGACGAATCCAGGACATGGGCTACAAATGTCGCATTCCTCGTGTCAAGTCACTCCTGAACCAGAGACAACGTCAGAAGCGTCTTACCTGGGCTAAGGAGAAAAAGACTGTTGCTCAGCGGTCCAAAGTCCTCTTTTCAGATTAAAGTAAATTTTGCATTTCATTTGGAAATCAAGGTCCCAGAGTCTGGAGGAAGAGTGGAGAGGCACAGAATCCACGTTGCTTGAAGTCCAGTGTGAAGTTTCCACAGTCAGTGATGATTTGGGGTGCCATGTCATCTGCTGGTGTTGGTCCACTGTGTTTTCTGAAGTCCACAGTCAACGCAGCCATCTACCAGGAAATTTTAGAGCACTTCATGCTTCCTTCTGCTGATAAGCTTTATGGAGATGCTGATTTCATTTTCCAGCAGGACTTGGCACCTGCCCACACTGCCAAAAGTACCAAAAGCTGGTTCAATGACCATGGTATTATTGTGCTTGATTGGCCTGCAAACTCGCCTGACCTGAACCTGTCAAGAGGAAGATGAGAGACACCAGACCCAACAATGCAGACGACCTGAAGCAACCTGGGCTTACATTACACCTCAGCAGTGCCACAGACTGATCGCCTCCATGCCATGCCGCATTGATGCAGTAATTCATGCAAAAGGAGCCCCAACCAAGTATTGAGTGCATAGAAATGAACATACTTTTCAGAAGGCTGACATTTATGTTTAAAATATCCTTTTTTATTGATCTTATGTAATATTCTAATTTTCTGAGACACTGAATTTAGGTTTTCATTAGCTGTAAGCCATAATCATCAAAATTACAAGAAATAAAGGCTTGAAATATTTCACTCTATGTGTAATGAATCTATGTAATATATGAGTTTCACTTTCTGACATGAGTGACAAAAAATATTGAACTTTTTCACGATATTCTAATTTTTTGAGCTGCACCTGTATATATATATATATATATATATATATATACACCCACACACTCGCCTCCTCTTGCAAGTGTCTAGCTCATTGCGATGAGACTATGGGAGCATCATACACTCAACTGGATAGAACTGGTTATCGTCCAGGAAGGGAGCTACTGATCCAACAAATATCTGGCAGGTGGATTAACAAATCACAGGAGGGCAGGCAATGTTTCAAATCTGAAAATAAACACGGTGCTCATTAAAAACAGAGACCACCATCAAACTTTCTTTCCACAGGCAGTCAGTAGACAAGCTTGTACCGAAATTAATATTTTTCCATGTTAAGCCAATTTGTTAAATTACTTTTACTGAAGGAATATAATGAATACTGCACTTTTCCAAACAAAAACATCAAGCTTTCTATAACGAGATCCCGTTTGGCAAATTTGGTGCAGTTGTGCTTGTACAGCTAGGCAGCTAGGTCAACTTGCTGGCAAGGTAGTTTCTGACTGCCTAGTTTCCAGACATAACCTTCACCTTTGTGCGTTGCTTTTTTCCTCCGATCTGAAATTTGATTATTTTGTTGCAATGGAATTACCTGAATATTTTGCTTCTGATACAGATACAAATACAGTTTGCCACGCCAAGCAAAGGGATATAACTTCCACAGAAGTTCAGTCACGTAGACTCAAGCCTAACAGACTGCTCGTATGCAAATATACTGCACTTGCAAGTAAATCTCCCTCCTAGTTACTATGTGGTTGTCATTTAACGACATATCGTTACATGCTTGTTTCTAATTAGGTGTTTGCTAAATTCTGACTGAACAAGTCTAAGGGAAACTTGCATAAATTGTTACCATTGTATATTCAAAGTATCTCAAGATATTCAAGTCGCTCACAGGTGCAACAACATCCATGCACTCGCTTTTGGGGTACGTTAGAACCCCACGCACACGTTGCCGACATGCACGTCCAGCCCGTTTCAGGGGTTTTATAAGGGGGTAAAAGGTCAGGAACAAAACTGGTCAGTGAAATCTCAATAAAAAATGACAACTGTATTAATTTTAAAGTCTCAAAGTTCTGTAGAATAGTATGCATTAAAAACTGTGAAAGAAAACACTATTTCATCATCTTGTTGGCTGCGGATTGACTCATGAAATCATAAGCTGGGTTATGATCACACCAGAGACAGGGTACAATACCACATTTCTATGCTGTTTGGCAGCCATGATATTTATGCATAATTGCCAATCATAAAATGCCTTCATTAGTGCGAATAACACAGAAGGCTTGGCCCACTGTCCCACTGAGAAATAATCCCTTCAGCTATTGGTTATGCAAATACGAAGTCAGACATAAATGTTATAATTAAGGCGATTTAATGTTCTCTTTTATTGCTTAGAGCAATTAAATGTATGGCACACGTGTCTTAAAGCGAGGAATGCAATTAAGAACTAGTCAAAAACAGTAATCTTTTAATAACTCATAATAATAATCCATAAGTGTAAAGCGTTTGTCTCCAGTTACCATATTGTTTAAACATAAAATAAACAGACGAAAACTGGATTTTATGAAGTTTCCCCCGCCCGCTTAAAAATCCATCAGACATGCATTTTCTATTATAGAAAGGTGGGCAGTTAAATGAGTCTGTCAAAAAGATTATTTAAGTCAGTTTCTGCATTTCCCTATACTCCATTTATATTGCTAATTTCTGCACCTGTAAGGAAAATCTAGTAGAGTAAATACGTGGTCAATAATATGAAAAATCCTCTCTTATCTATAATTCGCATACATACGCGTACCCACATACCCTCACACGTATGCTCACTCCGAAGCATAAACACACACACTCACACACACACACACACACACACACACACACACACACACACACACACAAATTGACCTGCGTGTTAAAACCATTGGTTGTGTTAACCTGTACGATAACACTTTATAATAATGTCATAAATCATTTAATAATAGATCACTATTAAGGCTTTTGTTCATTATATACTTATAATTTATAAAACATTATCCTTACATTCACAAACATCTATAAATGTATTAATTAAAAGTTAAAAGTGTTTTGAGACCTATGCTGGTGTTAATGCATTTAAAATAAAATTTGATTGATTGATTGATTGATTGATTTACTGTCATGGTTTGTGGGTTTTTGTCCTGATTTCCCGATTGTGAATCTATCTGATTTTTTCCAAGTTCCGTTCCGGGGTTTATTTTCCCTCACTCATTATTCCTTTCACCTGTGCTTCTACCTGCGGGGTATTTAAGTTCCTCACTTCCGCTTCCCCGGTGCTTTTTTGTCATTCGACATTGCATTGAGCCAGGTATAGCCAGGTACTAGCGACCTTGTGATATTAAACGCTGTTTATGTTCATGGGGGACTTGCTATTAGCTTATTTTCAGGTATTTATTCTTCCTGATTAGCATTCTGTGCTATTTATTTTGTTCCTTGCTGTTCTCTCTGAAACAGTTTTTTTTGTTTGTTTCATGTTGGTTTTACATCTTTTCGGCCATCTGAAATTATGTTCCGAGGGTGTTTTTTTATTTGCTAAGTATTCCGTTTTGGCTCCAGTATTCAGCTCGGGAAATTTAGTTTCTGTTTCGCTCGTTATTCAAGTTCGCCCTATTTAGTGGGTTGATTTTCATTAGGCTGTTTAGCCATAAGGAAGTAGTTTCCTGTCTTTTTTCTTTGCATTTATTATTGTGTTACTCCCTGTATTGGTCTTCATTGCGTGAGTGACTTGCTCTGATCCCCCTACTTTCGCGTTTGATTATCCGCCACTAAAATCCATTATATTTACAGACACACACACACACACCACTCCACCTGACTATACTCTTCTTCTAATAAGTAATTTAAAGTGACAGATGCAAATTACCTGTCTGATAAGAGCCCAGAGCAAGTACAGTTAAGGGGCCTAGTACAGCCTCAGCCAGGGCCCTGCCCTTGGGCCAAGCCGCAGCCTCACCCACAGGAAGCAGGAGGATATACGTATTCAATAAACTGTTCACTTAACTGTTTACTTAACTCATGTTAATGAATACATTTACAGATGTTTGTAAATGTCGGAATAATGATGTACACATTGTAAGTAAATAATGAACAAATGCCATACTAATGATCTATTACAAGACAGCATTATAAAGTGTTCCCACCTGTACATTTAAAAATGGAATTAAATTGAGAAAAAGGACGTGAATCATAAATAGTTACTATTGCCCTAGACATAAGGTTCTAAGTCGATGATGAAAAGTCCATTCCAAACAGAAAAAACAGAGGGCTGTAATCCCTTCCGGAAAACACATGCTCGGCGCTCGTATGCACAATTCCCTTTTGTGTGCTAATCTCAAGCACTGGCCAGACTAAAAGCCACTCAGTAAATGGGCTTTCATTTGATTTCCCTCCAAGTGAAACGCTTCCAGAGCGAGAAAGGATTGGCAAAAAGGGAGACGGGGGAAATCCGACCCGCGGATAAGCGGCGCGCCTGTATCCTCCGCGCCGCTCAGCGCCGAAGCCGTAAACAGCCGGGGACCGTGCTTAAAAAGCTGCAGTTAAAACAAATCAGTCCAGTCTCAAACAAACGCAAGTTAATTTTAAGCATAAAAGCCACACCTATAAAGATAATTTTTTTATGAATAGGTGGAGACGTGCTCGGGCCTAAATGATGCTTAACAAAACAAACAAAACAATTTACCCAAAGTACCCAAGTGATAAAAACAACAATGAAACACAGAGACTCTGAGAAACATACTTATGAAAACGTGTTCATTCAAATGAAAGGAGTGAACAGAAATATTCATGTGAGGCCAGAAAGGCTTACTGTATATGTAAAAGGAGTCTCGTCCCCCTGAGACCATAGTTGCTGGGCGTGAGAACGGAAACGGCATGTACAGATATTCCCAAGTAATTAATTTGCGCTTGTTTGTAGGGACGATATCCAGTCTCTACTCCAAAGGCTCAAACGTGGTGTGCTGCATACAGATACAAATTTAATTTTTCAATTGTAAAACATCTAATTATGGGAGGGGGGGGCGGGGGGTTTTGGCTGAGGAAAACCGAACGGCGATCCCGACAAAGACGAAGGAGAGTTGACGCGCGAGCGAGAAGCAGAACTTCTGGCGTTCCTGGCCAATTCCTCCCCTTGCTCGTCTTTACCCGCTTTTCAAAGCCTGTTCAGCCACGGGGGATTAACACAGAGGCAGGAATAAAGATCTGGGTTCGGAATTTTTACTTTCTTATTTCCTCACTTATCGGACGCCAACAGCTGTCTGTGTTGCGGGGGGGAAAAAAGGTTGAAATATGTTCTCCAGGATCGCTGACCATACTAAACAGCTCTGTTGAATCTGCCTTCTTACCACTCGGTTACTCACTGAAAGTATGTCATTTATATTTTTTATAGCACAACTGCTGTTTTCATCCTATTTGAAAGCCCCTATGTACTTCGTTTTTCAAAGTTGCTAAGGATAAGAGCGTCGACTAAATTATATAGATGTACGACTGTCTATTTGCTAAGGCGGTCCAGAGTAACCACCATACTGTGGAGACAAATTGCGCCAGTGTGCTCCGTGGTTTTCCAGGGTCATGTATAAATAATTTGTCTTAGCACTGTCCAGGGAGGGAGGGTTTGGGTCAGCAGGGTTGTCCTTATCTCATTGTGCACCAGCAACCTCCTCTGTTTGATTGGGGGTGCCTGCAGTTTCTCTGCACTGACTACATGTAGAGTGTACCGCTCACACACAAGTGACTGGTGGAGTATGCTCACTTTACTGCTCATGCTCAAACGGACAGAGGATGCAGCAGCAATGGAATGGACACATGAATGCGATTAGACATTCAAAACTAGGAATTAAAAAAATAAAATATGGGAATGAAAACTGATGGAAAAAAGATATCTTGAAAGTTATAACATTCATAATACTATTATCAATATGCTGATAATATGAGTATTTTGTACATGACATAAATCATATTTCTTAATGGACTTAAAAATGGTTGATGCTCGCCACAAATGGGGAAATGAGGCTGCAGAGTTCTCAACAGGACAAAGCCATCAATTAAATTACTGATCAATACGTAAAAACAACCCTTTCTTACACATATGTGAAGTAGAAAATGTGTTCAGTAGAGCACAGACCTCCGCCAAGTCTGACAACATCCCAGCCTTCTTCGTGAAATCATGTCATTATGTTTAAATTATGATTATTATTATTGTTATTTTAGCCAATTTTGTGTCAGAAGCGCATCAGTTCTTGTTTAACCCATGTGAAACCTTTGGTGAAAGTTGTGTGGTGTTGAGTGAATCCATTAAGAAGTCACGTGCATTTTTGTGAATAGGCCACACACCCTTTTTTATCAAAGTTTGGTGGTGTTATGTGAATGCGTTCTTAAGGTATTTAGCTTTTTGTTATATGCCACGCACACTGTCACGCCCCCCTTTTGGCCAATTGTTGGAACATTTGGCCAAACAACCCATGACCAACGTTCCCACCAAATTTGGTGCAAATCCATGCATAAACCTTTTGAGACCGCTAACAGGTGGACACACAAACACACAGACACGGGTGAAAACAGCAGGGGTAATTATATAAATTTTTTTGGCATTCAACAAAAGTGCTGCTGTTTCACATTTCTCAGGATTACTGTGGAATGAAGACACTGCCAGTTTTGAACAAAGTGTTATAAGTAGCCTACATTTTCTAGTTTCAAAGATATTCTAACCAATGACATTCGCATCCTGGGGCATATCACCCCCCTACTGAACATAAAAACCTCAGGCACAAATTGAAGTGTTTTTCCAAAACTCACTCAGTCCCACTTTTACCAATTTTGAGAACATTTTGTTTACTTGAATTGTGTTGTTTTTTTTGTTCATGAAAAATCACACTTTTATACTAAAATCCCAAAGAACAATAACGTAAAAGTAACTGAAAATATCGAATAAAAACTAGACACACCTTGAAAAATATGGTTTATCAAAACTAGACTTAGTGGGGTTTGGAAAAACACTCTTCAATTGTCAGATGCAGGTGGATGCTGACTGCATGTCAGCTGCATTGCAGTGGTGTAAATGGCAAGTTCCAGAAATAATATTTATAACAAAAAAAATAAACTGAGATGTGTGAGACTGACATACTTGTGTGAGTGAAAAAAACGGTTTGATAAAACGTAAAGCCACGATACTGGGTAGGAAGGTATGGCATGCATCCGCATGCTTGGCAGGGAAATAGGTGAACAACAGCATCGGGTTGGACTGGAGGGAAATTGAATTAAGGCAGCAGATGGAGTAATTAGTCCGTTACTGAATTATGCATCGGGAAACATTTAGTTTACTGCAGAGGGGCCAGAGGGGACCTGAATGCCAGGCCCAAGGGCTCGCTCTAACATTGTTTCATACCACACTGTACCCCATCATTCTGCACTGTACCCCAACCATCAGGTTTTAAATACTGCAGTAAATGGCAAAAACCGTGGATTTATGATTGCTGGATGCCAATATCCAGGGCGTCACACTGCATTGACCCGCAATATCCTAGTACCACAAAAAATACCTTAGCTTGTAGTCAGGAGGTTTCTGGACTATTTCATTGGCTTGATTGGCTGCTAGTGTCCCCATCAGTACAGCACTGCGTGTCTTTACTGTAAATTCAACATGTTATACATTAATAAAACCAGCAATAATGTAAGCAATATAATAAAAAGTAAGAAAACACTAAATTCATGAATGCAAGAAAGATAGAGGTGTTTAAAATGTCGATGCAAGTAAATTCGAAGACTGAATCAGGCTTTTCAAATGAACAATGTTTCATTGACATTTCAAGGTCAGCCAGCAATCAAAACAATGTGGGAACTGTCTCTTCATCAAGAACAGACAAGGGCAGTGAGCGCAGCAACAAAGAATAACAAAACTGATGGCAATCAGCCGTCACGGAGAATGGCAGCGCTGCAGGTTTGAATCTTGGACGCGGCATTGCCATCGTAACTGGTAAGCGAAGGGCTCACTCAGCAAACGGTCTAGTAACACGATGAGAGGAGCAATCATTGACGGGCAGTACATTCCAAATAGGCGTCTCCAACCGCTCCCTGCGCACCTTACCGCTGTTGATTCCCAAAATGACAGGGAGGTATAAAAGGAGGGTGGTTTGGCGGGAGAATTAGGATATTACGCTGTGTGCTGGCTATAATAAACTGACTATACGGACTGCCTATCGGAGAAGAAAACTTGTGTGTGCCTGCTTCGTGTATGACTCCTGCATGGTTTTTTGACTACCCTTCCAGTGTGCAGTCGGCAAGCGGCTTCGCTGCCTGACATCGTACAGAGAAAGATTATGTGTTTTAGTTCGGCTTATATATGAGCTAGCGTTTGTGGCTTTCCATTTCCCTTTTTCCCGGTGGTTATTTTAGCGGACCCGGGTTTCAAAATAAAAGTTGCGGGAAATTCCATTCTATCATAATAATAATAATAATAATAATGAATTTTATTTAAAAACACACTTTATATTGAGTGAACAATCTCAAAGTGCTACAGTGCATATAAACACAAGAAAACTACACATCAACTAAAAATAAGGCTAAAACAAAACAAAGGCACACAATTTTAACAAAAGGCCTTTTTAAAAAGGTGGGTTTTTAGGCCTCTTTTAAAAGCATCCACAGTCTGTGGTGCCCTGAGATGGTCAGGGAGAGCATTCCACAGACTGGGAGCGGCGGCGCAAAAGGCGCGGTCACCCATAGTTCGTAGCCTGGTCCTCGGGGGCTGGAGGAGGTTGGCCTGTCCAGAGCGGAGGTGGCGTGTGGAGGAATGGGGGGTGAGTAGTTCTTTGAGGTAGAGGGGGGCATTACCATGGAGGCACTGGTGGGACAGCAGGGAGACTTTGTATTCAATCCTGAATGAGACAGGAAGCCAGTGGAGGGATTTGAGGACGGGTGTGATGTGGTCGTACTTTCGCACTCTCATCAGGATCCGAGCAGCACTATTTTGTATGTACTGCAGCTGCTGGATGTTCTTGCTGGGGATCCCGATGAGGAGTGCGTTGCAGTAGTCGAGCCTGGAGGAGACAAAGGCGTGGACAAGCTTTTCGGCATCAGAGAGAGTGAGTGTGGGGCGGAGTTTTGCAATGTTCCTGAGGTGGTAGAAGGAGGTCTTACATAGATGTTTAATGTGAGCCTCAAAGGTCAGATGAGGGTCCATTCTAACACCCAGGTTAGTAACTGTTTGTGAAGGGTGAATGTGATGGCCGGAGAAAGTGATGCTGGTGATGGTGGATGACCGTGTCTGAAGTGGGGTGCCAACTAAAATGGCTTCAGTTTTTAAGCTGTTGAGTTGTAGAAAGTTAAGTGTCATCCACGCCTTAATCTCCTCCAGGCAGTTGGTAAGTGCAGATGAAGGCAGGGTTGCAGAGGGGGTTGGGTTGATTTTGAGGTAGAGTTGGGTGTCATCAGCGTAGCAATGGAATGATATTCCATGCCGGCTGATGACACGGCCAATGGGGAGCATGTACAGGGTAAAGAGGGTGGGGCCAAGAACTGACCCTTGAGGGACACCACAGGTGACGGAGTGTGTGTCTGATTTTGCCCCTCCCAGGGAGACATACTCTGTTCTGTCTGTAAGGTATGATGTGAACCAGTTCAAGGCGGAGTCAGAGAGTCCAATGGTGGAGTGTAGACGATGTAAGAGGATGCGGTGGTCAACGGTATCGAAAGCTGCAGTGAGGTCGAGAAGAATGAGAAGTGATGGTGAGCCAGCATCAGCCGTCATCCGCAGGTCATTGATGACCCTGACCAGAGCAGTTTCGGTGCTGTGGCCAGAGCGGAAGCCGGACTGGAATTTCTCATATAAACTGTTGAATTTGAGATGGTTGTGGAGTTGGGCAGCAACTGCTTTTTCCAGCACCTTTGATAGGAACGGGAGATTGGAGATGGGGCGGTAGTTGGCTAAAACTTCTGGGTCTAGGCTAGGCTTTTTGAGTAGTGGTTTAATGACTGCAGTTTTGAGGGCAGTTGGGACATGACCAGTCTGGAGGGAGTGGTTAATAATTTTAGTGATCATAGGACTTATTACAGAGGAGTGGGTTTTTATCAGAGCTGAGGGAAAGGGATCCAGGACACAGGTGGAGGGTTTCATCTTTCTCAAGATGTCCTCAACCTCTCGCTGTGTGATGTCCGCGAAACAGCAGAGAGGCTGAGTAGTCCCGGGGGGGCGGGGGGGCAGGGGTGCTGGAGAAAAGGGCGGACGGTCGAGCGGGGGGGTTGGAGAGAGAAGAGCGGATATTATGTACTTTTGTCCTGAAGAAGGAGATAAAGCTGTTGCACTGCTCCCGTGTGTTGTCCGAGTGTAGGGGAGTTAGAGGTTTGAGGAGAAGATTTATGGTGGAGAAGAGTTGCTTGGCGTTTCCAGGGCTATTGTTAATGATGTTTGAGTAGAATCGGGACCGTGTGTCACTGAGGGACTTACAGTAGGCCTTTTGATGCTCCCGATAGGCTATTTTGTGTACCGTAAGTCCCGTGTCCTTGAAGCGCCGTTCAAGGACACGCCCCGCCCTCTTCATTAGCCGCAGCTCACCAGTGTACCAGGGAGCTGAGCGTGTGAAGGTGACTGTTCTGGTCTTGACTGGGGCATAGCGGTCCAGGAGGGTGCTCAGTGTTGTGTTATAAAAGTCCACAGACTCAGAGACTGATGGGAAATTGGCAGAGGAGAGATGCTGGAGGTCAACGGTCAGGGTGTCTGGGTTGATGTTTTTAAGGTTCCTGAAACTGATTTGTCTTTTGGGGTAGTTGAGGGGGGACAGGGTTTGTAACTCCATTGAAAATCATATCTGCTGTTGTGTTGTCTTATTTATTGCACATCTGACCCTCCCCCTGGGTGCAAGCCGAGTGTTGCGTTGCAATATACATATACAGTGCCCTGGTAAAGATGAGTGAAAAGGGTTATAAAGAGGAGCCATTTATAGAGAGCATTCACGGACACCCCCCTGTTATGCAATGCACTTAAAAATGTACATACGGTATGATGTAATATCAGGAAATCATTATATAAGTGTTCTGCCATGGTGAGGTTGATTTGCCATTATCGGGATCTGATTTATGCTGGTTTATAGTTACATTCAATGGTTAGTTTAAGGTTAAGTGTTTGGACATGTTACCAGCCACATTACCTTTTACAATATAACTCAACCTGATTGGTTACCTGCCAAAGTGGCTTGCATGCAACAATGCGCGTGTATACACTGAAGAAATTACAGTTGAGTTCAGTTCCATTTATCAGAAAGGGCCTTATATTGGTGACAATGGAAGCTCAAATGTCCCTGGCACTAGAGGAATTGTTACTTTTTCAGTTTTGATGATTTTATAGACTGAAATATAAGCTTTGCATCAACATGCGTCAACTGTTGTAATAGGGGTTGCATCAATAAAAACAATTGGAACTGTACTAATTTGGTTTTGAAAAGTCAATTTGCCTTTTGAACCTACCCAGAACTCCTGTAAACTCACCCTCAGCGACCCACTACGTTTGCATTTGATTGATTCTATTCTGCCTTTTTTATCGAGGCTGTTTTTTTCTGTTTTATCATTTTTTTTTAATTTAGTCTTTTTATATTAGAAATGAGGATGGAGTTTATCAGTAAATGCCCAGTCTGAAGGTGCTCACGTGCAGACTGGCCTTTGGGAAGGGCTGATTTATTCTCGGCATGTTCGGAAAACAGCGAGAGCCGCTTGGCTGCTCGTTTTTTTTTTTCATTACCAGAACATTAAATAAATTCAATTAATTTTATGGTGCGACTGCCTCTGTGCTCATCTCTCTCTTTCCCCTTTTCTTGCGCGCACACACATACACACACACACACACACACACACACACACACACACACACATACATATACAGCTCTGGAAAAAATTAAGAGACCACTGCAAAATGATCAGTTGTCTAGTGGTTATTTTGCTTCTGTACTCCAGCACTTTGAGTTTGAAAGGATACAACGACAATGAAGTGCAGACTTCGATTTGAGGGTATTTTCATCCATATAGGATGAACCGTATAGAACCGCATATAACCTTTTGTACACAGATGCTGCCCAATGTTGCAAACTCAAGCAGCAAGCCGACTCAGCCCAAATGCAACATGGCGGCAGCAGCGTCCAGCACAAAAACAGCAGGGAGAACAGGTCCATAAGGCAATATGTGGGGATAACTTCATGATTTTACAATAAGCACAACAATCTTACATCAAGTATGTAATAAGTATGTTACTAAATCTTAATTCCTGTTTTTATATGTATGCTTGCTCTTCATATGAAAGCAGGTGATGCTACAGAGGTCAGAGAGGGAGGAGAAGGAAGCAACTGTTAAATGTAAAAAAACAACAGACACCAAAGTGAAATGAGGCATTGTTTACAATTATACCACAACTTTGTTAAATACTTCATTCTTATTGGTCAATGAGCGGTCATTATTTCCGTATACACGCTTGGTTGTATCTGTTTCACACTTGATTATATCCCTCCGCGTATCTAAGTAGTCTGGTCAAAATGCTCTCTCTTGTCATCTCTCTAGGCCAGTGGTTCTCAACTGTACTCTGTATGCTGGTTTTTGTTTCAACCACAATTGCAATCCCATAATTATAACAAGCTGTAAATTCTTCTTAATTAGGTGTTTTTAATGTTTAGAGGGATTATTTACCCTCTTAAACCATAGTATGTTAGCAATAGCTATGCATGCCATGAGGAATAAAAGTCCAATATTCACATTGTGCTGCATTGCAAACAATTCAAAAGAGGTAAAAAAAGTTTTAATTGATCAAATTAAAGACTGAGGTGAATCAATAGGCTCAGAATTGGTGAAATTGTGGACACATGGCCCCTAAAACTAACCGTTTGGTAAATAATGAAAAATTCAAAGACAAAGCAAATGATAACAAGCCAAACCTGCATTGTGTTAATAAATTTAAGGAATATGAAGGAACACATATTCAATGACCTAATTAGGAGCCTATTCACCTCAGTTGTTACCTCTTTTTTGTAATTGTTTGCAATATAACACAATAAGCATAATGTGAACACGGGAATTTTATTCTTCATGGCATGCATAGCTATTTCTTTCATAATGTGTCTTTAGAGGGTAAATAATCCCTCTAAACATAAAAGATTGACAGCTTGTTATAATTCTGGGATTGCTATTGTGGTTGGAACTAAAACCAGCATACACAGGGGTACTCCAGGACCAGGGTTGAGAACCACTGCTCTAGGCAACACCTGTTGCCAGAATTCCATTACAGGCTACACAACATACAAAATGAACACAAATCATAATATGAGAGATTTGTCTTATAGTAGTTTCAATATTTTTGTTAAAAAAAAGCTTAATTGTCTGTGACACCTAAAAAGAAAAGAAAACTTCAACGCGGCGGACATGTACCAAATAACAAAAGGCACAGAGGCCTGGATGAAGCTATACAGCTACGCCAGCAGTGCACAAAGGTTGAATAGGAGAGCTGCAAAGGAATCGAGGGGGTAGCCAGCTTGTTAAATAAAACATCTCATCCTTCGTTCGCTTTAAAAATTGACTGCAATTTGAGACAAATAGAAAATTTCCAAGATAAAGGCTTAATCCGAAACACATGACTTGTGTGTTTTCTGACTTCGGTTTAATTTAACAGTTTTTTTCGTTGTACCACTAGTCCTATACCCAGAAGATAATTTGCAGTGTAGTATAATGGTTAAGGAACTGGACTTGTAACCGAAAGGTTGCAAGTTCGATTCTCAGGTAGGACAGTGCCGTTGTACCCTTGAGCAAGGTACTTAACCTGAATTGCTTCAGTATATATCCAGATGTATAGGAATGGATAAATGTAAGAAGTTGTGTAAGTCACTCTGGATAAGAGCGTCTGCTAAATGCCTGCAATGTAATGTAATGTAAATAAAAACATAGTGAGTGACTTGTTTGAAAATAAGACCCTTCGGGCCGATTAAGAGCCCTTCACTTTGTGTCGGGGTTGTATCACCTTATCTATTTTGAAATAATTAACCTGCTTGCTGTACATTACCCCTTACTTGCACACTATATCCTTTTTATGTATATTCATGACTGCATTAGAATATATTGCATTTGTATGTTAAACATACATTTAATGCATTTTTTTTCCCTTTTGTGTTTCTTTTTCAAATTTTAATAGCATTTGGTAATAGTAGCACTGTGGTTTATTTATGCATATACATGTATGAAGGTACATCACAGCCAGAAGGTACCGAGTTCCAAAGGTGGAAATCCAGGGGACATAAAGTAAAAGTCCTATCATGTGTTTCTGCCACCCATAGCCAGATGATTTCACTAATTAATTCTACCTTCTCACTGAAAAAATCCAGATGATTGGCGCAAAATACTGGGGAGGACCTGGATTTCCACCTCTGCGTGGAGTTTGCATGTTCTCCCCGGTTTCTTCCCACAGTGCAGAGACATGCAGATTAGGCTAATTGGAGACTAAATTTCCCATACGAGTGTGCGAGTGAAAGGTGTGTGTGCCCTGTGATAGATTGGACCAAGTTCATACACAAAAATCCAGCCAAAACCAATGTACATTACAGAGGGAGAAGGCAGTCTCAGAATGGGTACACCATGCAATAATCCAGTAACCAGAGTAGCTGTCAGCGGGGCAGAAGTACAGGCAGACGGTAGGCAGGCTCGGGATCGAAGGCAATGCAAGAGTCAAGACCGAAGTCCGCTCCGCGGGGCAAAAGTACAAAAAGACAACAGGCAAAAACTTGTGGTACAGGCAGGCAGTGGTAACAAAACAGAGGTCAATAACAATGGTCAAAAACAGGCTTGATCGTAACAAAAGACAGGCTTGAAAAACAGCTCAATAGTACACTGATAAAACAGGGGCAACAATTTCACAAATACATGACATGACATGAACACTGAGCTTAAATGCAGGTGTAGACAGGTGCAGACACTTAACTTGAGAGCAGCATGCGAATGGAAATCAGGTGTGGAAGGCTGACAAGGTAACAAGATAATTAGTACTCGTTAGTAATAAACCTATCCTGACCTAGCGTTAGTAAATTAGTAAATGACATGCACGAGAAATAAATAAATCGTAACAATAATCAAACATGAAACGTGACATGACATAAAAATTTAACGTAACAAGAATAAAACATAAAACGTGGCGTGACTAGACTAAACACAATACGTGACATAAACAAGAAATCTAACAAAGACAAGAAAATAAAATAAAAGGTGACATGACAGTAGATTCGTGACAGGATGGATGGCTGTATGAAAGCGGGTGAAGCACAGGCTGAGATAAACAGGAAGAGGATGGAGGAGGCAGCTTTTTCAGGCTCCAGTGAGGAAAACATGACGGGCGCAACAGCCAGAAAATGCAACTGAGCACAACAGACTTTGAAGTGAAGTGGGGAATTACACGTAAATGAGTCATTGAGATCATTTGCACTCAATTGTGCTGTATCCTGAACAAGCAATTATGCTACCATGTTCTTATTATGAGTTATATTCTGATTGTGACAAAATATGTTAAAGGCTGGTAATGGTCAAATTGATTAGTATTGTACGGTAATCTACAGTATATAGTGCAACACATGCAGTATGGCACTCTGGCTATCATGCTGGGGCCTTAAAGCTCTTGCACTGATTGAGTGATGCGTGCTGTGTGCTCTGACTGCTTTATTATTTTTGTGTGTTCATTTTGACAGATATTGGGGCCACATTAATATATTTTTCTTCCCAGTCTATCCCTGAAGGTAACTAGCACGATTACACAGTGACATGCTCAAATGTGTTAAACGGCACAAAAAAACACAAAAAAGTACTTACCCACATGCATATAAGCACGTAAAATAGAGTACCGACTGTAATGATTGGAGTATATGTTCGGAGAACCAAATGCGACTGACAGACTCGCCACAGAAATGGAAACTAACCGCAGGGGAAGGAGTTAAACAAAAGATAGGGAACAAAACCTCCCTGGCATGAGCCAAAATCATAGACAACCTCAAAAGGAGGCGAATCTCGAATAAACAGCGAGAATAATAAACCAACAAAAAAAAAAACCTCACGCACTAACTAGTAGGTGTAGACCAGAGGTAAACAGAATGAAAAAATAAAGACCCGAGGAAAACGGGAAAAGGAAAGAAAGAAAATGCGAACCTGTATCTTTAAACTCTGTAGCGATAAGAGTTTAAAACCACACGATCCCAGGCAGCCAAAACAAAGAGGGAGAAACTGATAGGTAGAAAAAGTAAGAATCTATCTAACCCTATATTTGCTAAATCTCTAACCGGACTTGTTGCGTTCTCTATTTTGACAAACCAAGAATGCAGTAACCGAAATTCCTAAACCTTTACCGACTTCGTTGTCAACATAACAATTGACAATATCGAAGTGAGAAAATGCGGAATGATAGCATATGAGTAATTATTTATTTGCGTTTTTTCTGTCAAGCACTTGAATGCATCTACTGTGAAACCATGAGGAATGAGTGCTACTAATAAACTGCACTGCACATACAGAGTGATCACAATCTTTAGCAATAGTATAGTGACATACATTATTTCATTTTTTTCACATTTAATGTCATGGAAAGTGATTTGTTATGGTTTAATGCTCGGCTTTTTGCATCAGAACTTGATATTGATAAGGCATAATTGCATATGCTAGTTCTGGTTCGGTTGACTGAGATGTTGGCTGTTGGCTGGGGAGCATCAAAAGTGCATCAATTAAACAGTTTAAATGGAGAGACAGTTTAAATGTGTGGTATTGCTTAAATTAGTCTGGGAAACAAAACAAAAAAAAACAAGTTCTATAAATTCTAATAATACTTTTAAAAAATTTGCCAGCAGTGCTACCACGAGAGGTTGACAATTGTGCTTTGACTAGAAAAATATGTTACAAAGTATAATAATAATAAAAATAATAATAATAATAGAATAATAAAAGAAGAAGAACAACAACAACAAGAACAACAACTGAATTCCCATTTTATACGCATGAATAAAATATTTCAAAAAATTTTGTATGGTAGTAGTAAGGGTTAAATTACGTAAATATGTCTGATTCTGATGACAATTAACACAGCAGGTGCATATGATGAGGGTTTATTGAGTTATTGAGTGAAAACTAAAATACGGAAAAAAAGGCGTGCTTACAGTTAACAGTATGAAAGAAGGGTGGTTTGTTTTCTTCTTAAAGTGTTGCTTATTATTTTGCTTATTTTTAAATTTTCTTATGAAAAAATGGAAAAGAGAGTGTAGACTTCCACGGTACTCCTCCTAAACACGCGGTATCTCCAGCTGCTTCTTTTCACACTGCAGACCACAGCTAAGCTCGCATAGAGCAGTGTCGGAGGAGGGGCATTTTATACGCAGCTTTGACTGCAATCCACGGGTTCCCGGTCGACCAGCAGGGGTCACGAGATAGCAATGCGCCAACTGAAGCGAACGCTCCTATTTCCGGCGCAGCTGCCGATTGCATCGCCGCATGGAGCTACTGACCACAGCCGGAACTGGCGCGGTCCGGCTTGTTCTAAAGTTGAATTTGAAGGAAACTGTGAGAAAATCGTATTATACACACCAAGGATCAGATCTTTTGTCTTTGTTTGAGGCATTAGCAAACTATCATTGGACAAAGGGAACATGGAAAAATGCATGCTGTTCTGTATATTCTTGTTATTTGTATATGTGAATAGCAGTGCTTCATAAGATCCATAGTTTGATAGATAGATATAAAAGATGGCACATTGGTGTTAGTACCTATCAATATACCAAATTTGGCAGAAATAAAACTTTGGAGTTGGTGATGTATCCATCCTTGCTTTATTTGCCCAATTCCAAAAGACAGCATGTCACTGTCCAAAAACGTAATACCAAACAGTGGCAAGTTTTAATCACAATTTTTTTTGTAATCTATAACAGCAATTGTGATATGTTAGAGGAAAAAATATATTTATAGTCCGAGTTTACCGTTTATCAGTAAGTCACAGAACACTGTCTGGCGCACACTGACGTTTTAGCATGCTGTGGCAGCAATGTTTTTTGTCACAAAATTCCTGTGTCAACATGTCATTTCCTGGACAAAATGAACACTTTAGCCATGAAATGCAATTGCATGCGACATGACACAATTTTGTTGATAGAATGAGTATCTTGTGCATGGAATTCAGTTCCATTCCATTATTTTCCACAAATGAAGGGTGTGGAAAATAGCAGAATCCAATTAGCCTTCTTGATTTTAGATTTTTTTGTTTTTGTAAAATGCAATGCAGCATCCTCCTTAATTAGGCCAGTGAATTGTGACTTGCCAATGTTTACATGTAATTTAATATTCCAGAATTAATCAGTGGTTGGGTATCAGTTTAAAAATCTCATCAAACTTTAAATACATAGTGTGCATCAGATGAGCTGGAGCTTTTTTAATATTCCAGGGAAGCCCCGGGCATGATTTAGATACTGAACAAGAATAGCAATAAGTATCCATAATAACAATAATAGCAGTGTTGGTGATCATAGCATATATTCATAATGACGGAAGTCGCTCCACGAGAGAAAAGAGGAGCAAGTGGACATTGTCTTTTGATACCTTCATTTACATTACAGGCATTTACCAGACACTCTTATCCAGAGTGACTTACACAACGCTTTAGCATTTTTTTTTTACATATGCATTCATACAGCTGGATATATA
This sequence comes from Ilyophis sp. 1 JC-2022, assembly GCA_022702515.1. Taxonomy (NCBI): domain Eukaryota; kingdom Metazoa; phylum Chordata; class Actinopteri; order Anguilliformes; family Synaphobranchidae; genus Ilyophis; species Ilyophis sp. 1 JC-2022. Next base: position 104,237,960 of record CM040405.1, read on the forward strand.
CTGAAGCAATTCAGGTTAAATACCTTGCTCAAGGGTACAACGGCAGTGTCCTACCTGGGAATCAAACTGGCAACCTTTCGGTTACAAAGCCAGTCCCTTAACCATTATATTACACTGCCGCCATTTATCTCGTCGAGCGAGGGGTTACCCTTCATCCTTGAGCAAGCCTTGTGCCAGCTGGGCCAGTCTCCAAACTCTCTGCAGGATGTGAGACGTCAATCTCAGTGTGTCAATGTCAATAACCCCGCCTCTTTCCCCGCTCTGCAGTTAGCCATCCACAAGCCATAGCATGCCAGCCATTCTGAGTGACATTTTCAGCTATCGCTGCCCTCTTTCTGTAGACCCCACACTGGCTGTGAGGTCAGAGAGAATGGATCAGAACTCTAAGGTCCTTGCCACTAAGGAATGCAAGCTACAGACATGGGAATGTATAAATGAAAAAGTGCATTTTTGAGTCAGTGAGTGTGTGAGAAAGGGAGAGAGAGAGAGAGAGAGAGAATTAATGAGTAGGGGCAGATGGGTACCTGACTGTACATTACAGTCCTGACCTTGATGTTGGCAGAATGAAAATGAAATAAAAATCCCATCGCCTTCTGAAAGAATTTCCTGTTTGCAAACATTGCACAACTAGCGGGCTACACATTCACCAGTGGACATGAAGTCGTTTGCCAAGTGAGGAGAGGGGGACATACATTTTTGTTATTTGTGTGTCAATTATATTGAAAGAATGCAAAGAATAAGATCACAAAAGCATGAAATAAAATGGGAACACCCTTACTGCAGAACTATTTGATTTATCTTCAAAATGACTTGCAAGGTGATGTATAAGGGGAGAGCGTGTGGTGCGGTTTGCAGAGGGTCCGCCATTCGACCCATAAGAATCCTCCTGTGCGACTGAAGGTTCGATCCTCACCATGGCACTTTGGGTCCCAAAGGGAGAATACTTTCCAATATATCCTGAAGCTATTGCTTGGGTCTCAAATATTGGCTCGAATATCCGTCCTTTTCAACATAAGTATCTTTCTTCTGACAGCAAGCCTACCACTGGTTTGCAGGTTGTGAATCTTTGATGCTATGGGGTTTAAATCTACTAGTTCTGAGGTTTTTGTTAGTAAGGGCAGTGGAATCATGAACTCCAGAAAGTACCCAGGTGTTTTACAAAAATCCCCCATACCAGGAAGCTCAAACATGGCTGCAAATGTATCTTTCAACAAGACAATGATCTCAGCCAAATACATTTTTCATGGCAAGTTCAGTCTAATAATAATAATGGCTGTCATTTATATAGCGCCTTTCTCACACTCAAAGCACTTTACAACACAGAAAAAATGTTGGTGTAAATCTAACACTGTTGGTCTACATTTAACACCCTTGGGTGTTTATATGAGACCACTGTCTCAAATGTACACCAAGAGTTTTGCTGTGAAAAAATGTGTAGCACCCACCTGGGTGATGCAGCGGCAGCCATTTTGCACCAGAATGGCTCACCACACATCAGCTGAGGTGGAAAGAGAGAGAAACATTTTTAGCCAATTAAACTGGGGGATGATTAGGTAGCAGATGGAAAGAGCCAGGTTGGGAGTTTAGCCAAGACACCAGGGAAACCCCTACTCTTTACAATAAGTGTCATGGTATCTTGTTACGTTTCTGTCATGTTTATGCCACGTTTCATGTTTAGTGTTTGTCACAGTTTATTTTCTGTTCATGTCATGCTTGTGTTCTGTTTATGTTACGATGCAGTTCATTGTTGGCATACACATTTCCGTGTTTTTCCGCAGCCTTGCATTCATGCTGTTTCTTTCTCTTGCTGTCGCTCACGCTTCCCTAATTGTTTAATTCTCTCATGTCTATTTACTAATCTACTAACATTAGATCAGGATTGGGTAATACTAACTCTCTATCTATGTGTTCATGTTTACCTTACGTTTCTCGTGCATGTCATTTACTAATTTACTAATGTCAGGTCTAGGATAGGATAACTACTAACGATTTACTAATTGCCTTGTTACGTGTCTCATTTTCTCAAGCTGTTTTCCATTTCATGCTGCTCTCAAGCTAAGTGTCTGCACCTGTCTACACCTGCATATAAGATCAGTGTTCATGTCATGTCTTTGTGAAATTGTTGCCTGTTAGTTTACTACTGTCACTTTTGAGCATTATCCATTGTTTGACTACTGTTATTGATCTAGCCTGTTTACTGACCATCGTTACTGCCTGCCTATCGTTTCTACTGCCTGTTTTTGACCACGAGTTTTGCCTGCTGTCTGTTTTGTACCTCTGCCCCGCGGATAGGACTTCGGTCTGACTCCTGCTACGCCCCACGACCAACGAACTTTGCTTTACCCCTGTATTGTACTTCTGCTCCACTGACAGCTACTCTGGTTACTGAACTTGTGCATGGATACCGATTTCGAGACTGCCTTCTCCCTCGGTACTGTATTTGTTTTGGCTGGATTTATTGGTTTTTGGACTTTGCTTGTGTGACTACGATTTTTGGATTTCCCCATCATAAAGCCCTTGCATTTATAATAAAGGCATTTATTATTACGTCAGTGTTCTGAGTCGTGCATTACGGGTCCAACCCGCACACATCCCTCTCATATCTAATGGTATTTAATGACCACAGTGAGTCAGGACCTCAGTTTAACGTCTCATCCAAAAGACACCATCTCCGACAGCACAGTGTCCCCATTGCTGCACTGGGGCATTGGGGTTTATTTGACCAGAGAGGACCAGAGAGGAGATGGCCCCGTACTGGCCCACCAACACCACTTCCAGCAGCAACTTAGTTTTCACAGGAGGTCTCCCACCCAAGTACTAACCAGGTCCACACCTGCTCAGCTTCAGCCATTGAGCAAGTACATGGTGGTATGGCTGCTGCAGTCTCCAGACTTATACCTTTATCAAGATACAAAATACATTGATTATATAATTTTAACATTTTTTAAACCTGCACATGGAGTGCATTTCCTGTATTTTTTATCGCCTTCTTTGCTCATCATTATCAAGGTTGTGAATAACCACGGAGTGTACTGTGTATATATTTTCTCTTCACGTCACATGGTGGAGTTCCTTTGTGTGAAGCTTCAGGATATTTTCTGCCTTAATCTTATTTAGTTTTCTTCATTCGTTTTTTTCCTCATCAATATTTTAAAAGGTGCCTTATCTTCCGCAGCCTTCCTGCGCATCGTTTCGGTTTTACTTCAACATCCTTATTCAAACAATCTCAGGATTTATAATTGATGTCCTTGAGGCATCGGTGCGCATCACAGAATAGTGGAAATGGATCACAAGTCTACGTAAATACATATATGTTGAATCATACACATTTGCCTTGAGAAGTAATTTATTTCTTGCAACCTTGACAGATTCTCCCCTTGGGAAGGAGCACTCCCTGGATAGCAATGTCAGACATTGTGCTTGTGGTTTTAGCATGAGAAGCGTTGGGATTTCACTACTACCACGCATGAGAACCACTAATGTCCAGTTTTAGCCTTAAACATTTAATTTGTGTGAAATACAGTGACAAAGAAATTATTTATTCTGTTATTGTATGTTTCCTCTTTTTAAAAAAAACAAATTTGCCCATCAACCCGGGGCTGTATGTATACAATTCCCACCCTAACCTGGAGTGTCCAACTGTCTGCAACCACAGCGCTGTTCTATGCATAAACCACCATGCCATATTGGGAGGTCACGGTGTCAACAGCTACTTTTTCTCGTGTTGCAGACTGCAGCTAAGCTTCGCGCAGAGAAACGTCGAAGGAAGGACCTTTCATATGCGGTTTAGGCAAGCCGCCTTTCAGCCAGCGGAGGTCGCCCGAGAGCGATGAAGCGCATAACCCTGTCCGACCGAACGCTCCCGTACCCTGAGCGATGCGAGCGCCAATTCCACGTCGCCCCTGTGGAGCTAAAGTCCTTCGGTGATTGTAAAGTCCATCTTTGAATATAGGCAACGTCCTTTTTCTGGTTTGAAATGTTTAATGCGGATCAAGAGGTCACGGGGCAGTCCTACGCCCGCCACAGATTTTTTGAAAACGGCTTTCTGTTGGAAGAGATGAGCCCCGCTGTATTCAATTGAAGCGTGAATATTGGCTACATGTCTCAACAAACTGTGTAATCGCATGGAATGAATGACTAGAGCGGTTTCTGTGCCGCTCCAATGAGATCCCGTGTTTTAAGGTTGGCTTCATCAGGTAGCAGTCACGTATCTGGGAAACAGTGAAGATCCTCTTCTGTGCCATTTGTGGAGATACGCGAAAGAGATCTATACGTGCAAATATAAATCTCTTCAGCAGGACTGCTTAGTTCCTCTTCTCTCTTGACGTGTGGCATCCATTTTCTAAAACACACAATGGGTGAAAAGAAAGGTGTGTATTGTTCGTCGTTATCGACAACAAGAAGCAGCTTCACTGCCCACGGAGCTACACCTGTTTTTTATAACCGTTTTTATTTTATTCCTTTTTTTCCCCTCAACACCGTGCTGATTTGTCATTTTCTATGTGCAGCAAACATCAGCACTCTCTGTCTCTGCCACTCAAATCAATTCAAATCGCACACTCCATCAGAATGGACCAAACAGTTATTTGCAAAGCAATTTATCTTACATCATCATCAAAGAATAATAATAGGTTAGGTGCAATGCGGGGATTAGATAACAATGTTTTGTTTTTTTAAATTCACGTTATGCTTACCACTTGCAAGACGAAGCAATAACAGCTTAGCAATAATGACAATGAGACAGACATAAAATGTATTAATTCACCTTTATATAATTGAAGAGGACAGGGACCATAAAGTGCTTTTATAAAAGAGTGCTTATGGTGCGTTCCTCATGCCTGCGACAACTTTCTCATGCAAGCGGTTGCCAGTGGGGCCATGCGCTGGCCTTTCCATCAGGAGGATATAGACTTTTGCTCTGAATTCTTTATAACCTAGGGAGGGCGCTTGTATATGTATTCATTTTTTATGGTGGCCTTGCCATGTATGTCTCTCTCTATCCCATTCTCTCACTCAGTATCTTTCTTTGTGTGTGTGTGTGTGTGACATTTTGGCTATCACCAACATCTCTGTAAACAATTACAGCGGGTCAGTCTGTGTTCATAGCAATGATACAGGCAGTTGTTTCCTAATTATGCAGGAGACATGCGGTCAAAAATCCCACCTCCATGATGTCTCATTATTAAAACATCTCACTTCTCCCAGAATGAGAAATAAAGCATAGAACAGTCGGCCACTCACGCACAAACGCATGAAATACACCAATAACACGGAAGCCATGTTTCGGCAACATTTTGCGAACGTTGGGCGCGTATGGGGAAAAAGTGCGTCCTTCTCCTCGCAGCGTGCATGTCGGTCTGCTTGTGTGTCTCGGTCTGCACGCCTGTCTGTCTGAGAATATCGCAGCTTGCTTTCTTACCACACAGTGCCTGTGTGACATTGCTCCTACTGTTCAATCTGAATAGGCGTCACTCATTCCTCACCTGAGCGCGGGATTCCAAAGCTCTTTCTTTGGAATGCACTGGCGAAGGCTGAGGCTGAAGCATTCCCAGTTGCACACTGTTTTGTTTGAGTAGAAAATAAATTAAATAGAGTGTGGTCTACCAGCTATTTTCTTGAAGCTCTTTCTTTAACTATCCAAGTAAACATGCACTTGACAGAAGAGTTAATTATATCACATGAAAACGGTGGATGATTCAGACAAAGCTTTTCTGTGGCTATCTATGTTTCTCTTTCGCTCCATTCCTGCTTTTTTTTTTTTAAACAAAGAAGATATTCTTCGGACCCAGCTTCGTTCCTTGTAATCCAAGTCAGGACAATGCAGGAACTCACCAACATGACAAACTCTTAGGGCCTGACTTATTAAGACCGTTTGCACATGCAAAACCTTTTAGCGCATGCAAAACCAATAACATGGCCAATGATTGGTCATGGCATTTATTTTGCCCCAATCATTGGCTGTGTTATTAGTTTTGCATGCGCTAAAAGGTTTTGCACCCGCTAAAGGTCTTAGTAAATCAGGCCTTTAGTATACAAACAAAAAGTAAAAGTTTATTGTATGTCACATCTGCCAGCGGATAAATAAAACACAGCACAAGTTTACGGTACAGCCATACAGGTACAGGCCTTGACTTGACGCACATGCCCATATTATCATATGCTTTTGTTTATCGACACACACCATTAGTCATGCCCGATACCTTATGGTACCTAGATGTCCGGTCAGGGAGGGCAGGGGCCTGTCCAATCTCGGCCTTTGCCCTCCTACCATACTTTACAACCAAGGCCCCGATGATCAGCCCTCACCTGCTACGATAAATCATTGCTCAATACACACACATGCTTAACTACTCTTATAGGACAAAACTCTGAACCCTTCAAAATACATCTGCACCATTCGATGACAAGGATAGAACGAGGCTGTTCATTTTTTTATTTTATTTTTTTACATCTCTTGACTTTTAAAAAACTTTTTTTCTGTATGGCCGCCGGCCACAGATTCCCCCTTTTGCTTCTTGTTGTTATTTTTCGCGTTGGTTGTGATGTTCCAGCTCAATTATCTGGACGTATATATATTTTTTCCCTACTGACTTTCACTTTCAGAGCTGAAGTGATGTGACAGAATCAACAGTATACACTCTGTCCTGCATCTCTGCAGTATCAGGCCTTTTCAAATTACAGACATATTTAACTTCCCACCAAGCACGTCTTTTGAAAATATTGCTCAGGGTTTTCGTGTAATGAATACGCCTTCTGGAACTTTCCATTTAGTCCACCAGAATTAGTCGACCGTGAAACTCCTAACCACCCAAGTATTTATTTGACATAGGCTTGCTCTTCGTTGTTTATCTTTGGTTCCTGTTATGGGTCAAGGTGAATGCTTCCCTGTTTTTTTTCCAGTACATTCTCAGAAAAAAAGGGTTATTTGGCATGTCTCCAGAGGGGAACTCTGTTTAGTACTTTATGGAACCCTCTATGGTAGGTGTGAAAAGTGTTAGAACTCCCAGATTGAACCATTTTTTTCCAGATTGAACCAAGTTAATTGCCAGTTATGGCTCTTACATCCACTGGAGAAGCACAGCAGCCGATACATAAAAACATAACCACCCCCCTCCTCCCCCCCCCCCTTTTAGTCAGTGGCTATTTTACACTCTACAGGCCGTTAACACGGAATTCTGAAGTGAAAGCTCAAGTCTGTATTTGACCTGATTACACTCGAGTTGCAATCTCGTTCAGAACCCTTCGCTCTGCATTCAGCACATAACAGAAAACTTTATGTTCACATGGAAATCTTATGAACGACATATGGCAAGATACATTGTGATGACCATATATTTATGTATATATATAATATATAAAACACTTATATAAATTAGAGACTGGGTTCCAGCTCACAGTTTTGTAATAACCATGGTTGCTAACTTTATTTAAAAAATGTACAAATCAAATATATTCAATATACAGTGTGAATTTTTATAGCAGATCTTTTTTCTCCCTTTTCAGCAAACCCTGTATACTGAGCCGAAGCTTGCCTCCTCACTGTAATGTCCTCTCGCAATTCGGGAAAGTTCAGGCAAGCGCATTTTCCTCTAAAGCCGCTAGCCTAGCTGTGTCAGACCGCATTTAGAGCACAGCTGGTGCAGGCAGACTGCAGGCACCCTCTCAACCAAGGGGTCTGCTCTTGCATGATCAGGCAGCAACACCTCAACGTACTGATCGCTGCACACCACTGCACTCAATCCCATTGTATTAGCAGGATAAGGCACCTGCTTGCCTGACATATGTTTTGAATATTGAGTCAGAGAAATGAACGTCCGCATTAAGATTTAGTTTGAAAAAATAAATAAATTATTATTATTTTTATCTTGCATTCAACCTTGGTTTTGTCTTTGACACATATGGACATAAAAGGACAATTATGAGGTCCAATATAAAAATTGTTGTAATAGTTGCTTGAAAGATTACAGTAGGATGGTCTCGGTAGGACCACAATGTTTGCATCCAAAAATGTTAATTTACAGCACGTCAGTGTTGTCGGTTGGTGTTTTTAGCCAATAATAACTTTTACATTATATATAATTCTAATAAAATTACAGCAGAACACAGATAGGAACCTCAGAGTTATGGATTAACCACCCAACTGACCAGAAGTGACATAAGTAAATACGCCTTTTCACACTCCGTATGTATTATACAATACATACATTCTCTACGCGAAACAGCTGTCAAAGCGTGAGCATTAAATGCAAAAAAAAAAAAAAAGCCACACATTCCATTGATAGAAAAAAAAGTGTAAATACACCTCTCCCTTTATAACTGTGTTGGGTTGATCTAAAAAAAGAATGTTCAGAACAAGTTTCCAAAGGTGTGTCACAACCTAAACACAACCCACAATGGCCTACCTTCATTTGTACCATAATGCACACGTTTTAATGTGTTACTCAACCCACTGAGAGATGCAATTATTCATTAACAGTGCTAAAAGCAGTTTAGGGGAGAGATGGTAGTCAGAAGCTGCCGGCATATCTGCAGACTCCAGAATTCCTGGGCATCTGTCTTGTATGGCATGCCTGTCAAGAACCATTCCTAGCTTATGTCGCACTGTTCGCTCCATTTGTGTTTTGTGCTTTTCTAGGTCAATGGATTTCAGTTTGGCTGGAATCGACACACACGTAGGCTGTATTCATTATGACATTTAACGGACAGTTTGTAATATTTTATTTTTCAGAACGCAAGAAAAAAATGTATTGCCATCTATAGAACTGGTTATTATCACGTTTAATTTTTCGGAAAGCCGAAATAGAAAAAGATTATGTTCTGAAGTTCAACATATCCCCTGTAATATATGCTTAAGATTTGTTTTTAACATATACAATGATTTACAGTTAGAAATGAGATCCTTGCTAAAATATATGGCTAGAGTAATACGATAAATTATTCTAATTAAAATGGGAGCACTTTGTCAAAGATAAGTTCCAAACAGTTCTGAAGCATTCTCTGAGGGTCTACCGCGTTTGAATCGGATAACTAAATTAAATGAAAAATAAAACATTATGAGCATTTTTAAATTCATGAGGTGAGTATTCTGAATTGACTGAACTGAAATGGAATTGGCCCCAAATGGTATCATGGTTCAGAGAACATTGTTTCATTTTACAAAGGATTTTTTTTCCAGTTTGACTAGTCAACTGTTTTGAGTGATGCACTGAAAGAAAACATTGATGCCATTTCAAGAAATATCTACTAACAGTGAAAAACTGTCAAATCTGTAGGTCGGGAACATAGCTGTGGGCTTTCTGAATATAGACTCACACAGGAATTTTCACTTGCACAGCCTCTATTTCTGCCTGGGTAATTATCAAGCAAGTGATTTATTCCCAGAGACCCAAAGCCTGCTGTAAAAAGCAACCTTAAACTCATCATACTTATGCCTTATTTATTAATAAGGCTCCAACATTGACAGTTGGGGGGTGGGGGGTGGGACCTTTTTGTAATTGTGGTCACTCAGCAAACTGACGTGGACCGGAAAATTGGAGGTGCATTTGAATCAAAGTGACACAATCCATTCACGGACTGCATCATGGAGTCATACTGGGGATAAATACATTATGCACCTTTATTGTTTATTTAAGTGCTTGAGAAACGGCATCATAAAATAATAATAATTCTAATGCAGCCAAAATATAACGTTTATACAGTGCCGTGTGTATAGTGGCTATACTGCTTCTCTCTCTCTTTCAACCCTTCTTTTTTTTTTTGCTGAGTCTTGGTTAACTTGTGCTATTAATCAAGATGGCTGCCACGAGCTGAAACTCACCTCTGCATGGGCAGCCTAAATGCCTCATTTATAGTATCTTCTGGAAGAACCCATCACACCTACCCCCCTCCCACCAAAAGAAAGAAAAAGAAACGGCTCATTAACTGCATGAAAACACACAATGACCTTTTAGCATTTGACAACTAATTCCATAGAGAACTTCTGCATTAACCCAAATAGGTGCGGGTGAGACTACACTTGTTTTGGGAAAATGTCAGGATATCTTTCTGGAAACAACTTGAAATTTTTAATTGTATGTATTGAGGAAATGTACTGTATGGTTATTGTATTACTACAGAAGTGTTATCAGAAGACTGTCCTATATTCATTTAGTTGTGTATGAACACAAGCAGCGAGTGTGTTACAAAAAAAATTCCAATTAACAGCATCCTCAAAAAAAACATTTTCATTTGTTAAACTAAATCGAGAAAGCAAGTCAGCTCAGTTTTCTGCAGTTCCATGACCGCTGTTTAAAGACAAAACATTTTCCAAATATTTTGAGCAGTTGATTGTGCTTAAAAAGTGTCTGACTGCAGTTCTGAAGCAGTTACTACCTAGTTGTTGGGTGTTCTACAGTGTTGGAGGTCTGGAGGCCGGCCTTGGCCTCGAGGAGGTTTTTAAAAGCCTCGGCCTCGGATTGCAAGGACTCGGACTCTGACTCGACCCTTCCGGACTCGATGACTCGGGTCGAGGGCGACGTGAGGCCGCCAAATTTAACTCATATTTTTCAATCATTTATCTTGTTTTCTGTTTCAATGACTTTTGATTTTTGCCCTATTTTTGAAACTTACTTGAAAATGTATTGTATCATGTCTGTAGGAACAGTTCGTGAGCGTGTATCACTGCATGCATGGTCGTGCTATGATATGTGTTTACACCGATAACTGATATAAATTATGTACGTGCAGCAATGTTGCACAGTGCATGTGCACAAAAACCCAGCCTGTACTGGACACATGCATACACATCACAGCAGCGGACAAAAAGGACAATTATGAGGTCCAATATAAAAATAGTTGGAATAGTTGCTTGAAAGATTACAGTAGGATGGTCTCAGTAGGACCACAATGTTTGCATCCGAAAATGTTCATTTACAGCACATCAGTGTTGCCAGTTGGTGTTTTTAGCTAATAATTACTTTTACATTATATATAATTCAAATAAAAAATAGCAAATTTGGCGGCCTCAAAGAAGCGGCGCACTTAGATTTTTTTTTATTTAAAAAATCTGAGCTATCGGCTATCGCTATAACAGCCCTTTCACATATGTGAAACTAGAAGTGTTACTGATACATGCAGTCATAAATGCACATGAATTCCAGCAAGAGAACAATGCGCAAAAAGGGCCGGAACATCACCTTGCAAGAAACATGTGGTACCGCGCCAAAGGCAAAACATTTGCATACATAGTGCGTACCAGGGGGCCAATACTGGGTTTTCGTTTTGAAGCTCACTTCCTGGTTGGGCTGGGAGCCGCCATTGTGCTGTTGCTCACTAGCGCCACTGCGGTTGGCTCCAGTATCGGATCTTTCACCATGTAAGTCAATGGCAGCAATGTGGTCAAAATGTTAAAAAAAATAATTGCAATAGAGTGCTACAGTTTGTAGTCGTAAAACCCAGAAGTGAGTTATCATTTTTGAGCCCTGGGTTCCGTCGCCGATTTCCAATGGGGTTTTAACATTTTTCAGATTACGCAATTGCTAGCCAGCAAGCTAGTATAGCAAGCCGTTTTGACATGTATTCAACTTCCATAGCTAGCTACCTTATTAGTCCCAATTAGCTGCCTATTTTCCTAGCTTTCTGGCCATATATGACTTAGCTAACTACCACAATTGCCTAGCTAGCTGCCATTTGAAGCTACGTTTTATTTTGTAAGCAAAATAAAATTCTCTAGTTAAACTAGGACTGCACTTAGAATGTAGCTATTAGCTAGGCAATCGCAGTACCTAACTAACTTAACTCATATCAGCCAGCTAGGAAATTGGGCAGCTTGTTTGGACTAATTTAACTGTTATATTAAAACGGATTGCCATAAGCTATCGTTAACTTGCTAGCTAAATGTTAAAATTACTTACCATGAGCTATTGTTAGCTAGCTAGCTAGCTAGCTAACCCAGCATTGCCAAACATGACTCAGGAAACAAAGTGAATCAACTTCCCTGTCAGAAACACGCCCAAATGGGAGAGTAGGGCGATTGTGGACGGGAGGGGGTGGAATAGCTCAATTAATATCTAAATTGATAAGCTAGCTCATGTCTTCGAACAATAGTAGCGCCCAGATTGTTTTTAAAACAACCCAAAAAAACGCAATCTGCGACATCAGAAAGAACCAGCCTAAATCGCGTATGTAGGTCTATATAAGCTGGCAGTTCTGGATTTTGCTTTGTTCCAGGAGGTAGCAAATAGCCTACAAAGCGCTGGGGACTAGTTGAATGTGGGAGGACGGCAGGCTCGAAAAACTGTTCAGTGTTCAGTGGTGGTGAGTGACGTTTACAGAATGCGACCGATTGCTGTAGTAATGTACTTCACTTTAGCATAACGTTATATTTAATTTATATTAATTGCATGTATGGTTAAAAAATCGCAAAAAGTGCATTTATTTGTGGAGATAATTTTTATTAACAAAATGTGAAAACACTTTTAGGATTATATTAACCACAAACCTTATATTCGGCACAAATCCGAAAACCCCATTGGAAATCGGCGAGGGAACCCATGCCCAGAAGAAACCTCAGAATTGGCCTACGAAAATACATCATGACTGTAGCACTCTATAGGTGCCTTTTCTTCATCTAATGCCTGTGCATGTGCTGATTTTTTTAAATATTGTGTCATTTGGACAGGGTATTAACATTTGTTCAGGACCAATCAGAGAGACAGGTTGAGTCCTGGGGTCACTGCTAAAGATTCGGTTCTTACTGCCTTCACCCGGAGGGGTGGGACCAGAAGGGGGAGACAACAGTCATTGGTCTAAAACGTGCCTTGGCGTCTTGAGACCTTTATACAGTTTGTGCTTGGGACAGGGAGACACACTATATTTTTGAGTGGAAGTCGATGGAGAACCTCCCTTCGTAGCCTACCGTGAACAAGCTGTTGTTTTGTGGACGCAGTTAATGACATAATAAATTGACTGCTTTTTTACTCATCTTCAACATGCTTGTCATCACGTATTCATTTTGGAGCGAGCTATGATGTGTCTACTACGAAAAAAAAAAAGTTTCATGAGATGAGAGACAGCCGTGGATGTTGCAGCTACATTACAGGCCCAGCATCTCGGAGCAAGCAGCCGAACTGTGGGTTAAGTATCTGAAATTCATACCTGCTCCATACATTACATTACAGGCATTTAGCAGAGTTCGTTTTGCACAATGGTGGGTTTGGTCAGGTCATGGGCTTCTGACACAGCACTATATAATAACAGTTCTGTGGCTTCTACACTCCGAACTGTCAATCATCTGTGCCTGGACCGTGAAGACTATATCCGGTTGACCCTGCTCCAAACAACGTCACTTCGGCTCTACGGAGCAGACGCAGTTTGTACTAACGGGCGGCAAAAAAGACATCCGGAGCTTCAAAACTTTTTTTACGAGGCCGTGGAAAGGCAATGGGTGACGTCACAGTGACTTTGTTCATATTTTTATACAGTCTGTGGTGCGTACGCGTGGGCTTACGAAAACGTGTCATAAGTGTTTTTTTGGGGGTCATGATTTATTTGAATTCAATTGATTATTACACTGAGCCTATTTTAACATTATAAAATAAAAAAAAATTCCTCTACCCTTCGTGGGTGACTTGAGAAATAAAATATCATTGTCATTGTCAATTTGTCATTGCCATGAACTTGCGGAAAACACGGCTTCGCAAAGTTTGTCCAGTTCTCAAAAATATACCCATTCTGTAATGTACATACTAAATATACTTTAATTTCTGATACATGGCATCCACTGAACTCTACATGGTACACCATGGGCCACATGTATAAACAGTGCTGAGCAGAAAAATGCCCTCAGAATACTGTGTAAGCGAGTTTCCACGCAGAAATTCAGATGTATAAAATAAGAGAAGTTGCGTACCTCTGCACACGCTGGGCACCATACGCGCGCAATGTTTGGAGTCAGGTGTGATATGGTGACACCATGATGAAATGGCAGAGGGAGAAAACGCAAAACTTTGCCTCAGCAGATTTCCGACATTCTCCCTGAGCATTCTTTTACGCATTCTTTTACTCAGAGTTTTATGCATGTGGTCCCATGTCTAGCAAGCTAGTTGTCCTTGTTGTCGTTCAGTCAGAGTGACTATTTTCGCCAGTCAGTGTGGATAAAAGACTAAACGTTGTCTAGTTGTGTCCAGTCAGGTCTCGAATAAGGGATTTCCGTGTCGCTGAAACGCAGCAGGGATTTCCGTGCGTGTCGCTAGTTGTAGCAAGCTAGCACGCTACGTACTATTATATACACCCACGCCACCGTATTGTAACACGTAAAAAAAACGTGCGCACCCCAATGCTTTCCACACCACGCCACGTGAAACATCAACCAAGTTTTAAAATGTCTGTAAGTTCTCGAATTATATGTTTTAGTCACTATGAGCATGAGGAGTATGAAGAGGCCGGGGGGAAAAAACATCAGGCTAGATGAAAGTTTTGTAAGCCCTTAGTTCCAAAATGTAGTGAATTTAAGAGAACAACATCCAACTTCACTCGGCACCTACAAAGTGTACATAAACCAAAGTAGTAAAAGTTTTTAAAATTTACTTACTTACTTTAACTTAGATTATTTTTTTTTTTATTTTTTTTTGATTTGATTGATTCTAAGCATTGAAAGTGAAATTTATTATTTTTTTTTTTTTTTTTTTTTTTTTCACACTCATCTTTTAAATGTATCGATTAAATGAAAAAATCAACACATACAATACATGTATGTATAAATGTATAATTGCAACTCAACTCAAGCTTACATTATTTTGACACAAAATACAAACTTTTACACATACATAACACTATTAAAAAAAAAAAAAAAAAAAAATAAATAAAAAGAAATATAATATAAATGGGTAGAATTATTTGGAGTGGGACTCGGACTCGTGTGAGATCGACTACAACTCAACTCGACTCAGAAACAACACACTTTCTAGTAGTGGATTACTCCTCCCCTCCTCCCTCCTCCAATGAGCATACAATGAATCTCAATCAAATTCCATATAATTAAATATTAGCCTTCCAGCAAGTTAGCAAAAAACCTTTGGCATTGTTGCCACAGGTTTGCGGCAAGCTCATATTTTCACATGCAAATTTGTTTTGTGGGAACTGCCATTCACTACTGGCAAAGTCTGACAAACCTCTGGCAACATTTTGTGGAAAACAATTTAGTTTGCGGCAAATGCGCTACATATTAGCTGCACGTTTGCGGCAAACTAGCCAGTTTTATAAGGGTTTGCCCCCTGCATGGAGTGACACACACATGCACTCAGGTTAAGGAACAGGCACAGGTGCCTTTTTTAACATAGGCGCACTCTTTTTTAGTGTACTCTTGATGATGATGAGGAAGAAGGTGATTAGAACTATTTTGGGTTTTTCCAAAAAACAGGGGAGACTTATATGCCAGACTAATGAAAAGACAACGAGGAACAGGTGAGACGAAACACATGAGGAAACACAATTCAGGTGCGGGGAGCGGTGACACGAAATGGGGAGAAAGGGAAAACACGGAACTGACTACAAATACTGAAAATACATATAAACGGAAAAACCAGGAACAGACTAAGACGTAGAGGCACGGGACGTGACACTATTTATCATGGCCTTTAAGCTTTACTTATAATTAAGTACACCAATTATAAATATATCTTATGCTATCACAGGAGACGCAACATGTATTAGGTTTTAATTGTCTTTTTTTCTCAGTATGAAAAATGTTGGCGTCGTGCTCGCATTTCGTCAGATGATTCAATTATTGAATTATACACCTTGATTCAATGATCAATTATATGGCGGCGCACACAATCATCTCCTTAAAGCACATGTTTGATGTGAAATAAAATTGATGGTGGTTGTTTTCTGGTGTATTTACTCACATAAAAATAATAAAAATCTACGACAATACACATAGGCTATGGCGCTCATTAAAACTACAACTATAGCCTATATTTTCAAAGTGACATACATACATGGGGGTGGGGAGTAAACAATTATACTGCGCCTCATCGATTTCGCTTGGCCGCTGTCGATGAAGCGCAGTGCTCTGAGCAGTTGCTATAGGTTTTCAGCATTGTTATTTGCTACCTAAACTTTGCAACATGCTAATAATCATTACCATGGATGTAGCCTGAGATGTCAATCTTCAGTCAGAATCTGTTCAAACCATTATGCAAAGGGCTGGGACTTTAACGTTATAAAGTGGGATTTATCCAGTGTCCAGAAAATAAATACACAGACTGTTTATAATTGGTTTTACCAGTGTTTTTTGCGTGATTTCTCATAGGCGGCTTAGGCCGCTTGAAAAAAAAAAAACTTAGGCAGGAAAAGCCCTACTATTTTAATACAATAATGCAAATACCTCTATCTGAAAAATAAAACAGAAAATGACTGTGTGCAACATAATAATGTGATGCATATCACAGTGCCTCCAGAGATGTTGAGAGGTACTTCAAGCTCTTGGATGGATAGCTTTGTAACAAGCTATTCCCCATCTAATCATGAGTAAAATCACCAAGTCAAACCCTTTAAACTGAGGTCTGCTGTGTTTTTTTTGTGTGTGTTGCTATTTGCCCATTCATTTGGAAAACAGGAGCACGCAAATGCACAACAAAACTCCCCCAAGGTCTAATGTACGTCGAAACAAAATTGTGTAGGACTTCTGAATTGTGGTGGACATGCCGATAACTCCATGTTCAATGAATCCTTTGATATTTTTTAATCCCTAAAAAGCACGCTTGCTACCTAACATGATCTAGGCTCCCACGGCACTCCAGGCGTGATGGGATGCTGCCTCAGCTGTCCGCAGAGTAGCAAGCATGCTCCCCTGTGAGAAATGGGGATCTTGAGTCTACAAATGACCGTGCGACCTTCAGCTGTCATATTCTGCAGAGCTGGCAAAAACAACCCTCTGTAGCCGTGAAGTCTGTCTGAGAATTACAAAATGCACAGAACAACAGCCTGTATCAGGAAAACAAACAGTAACAATGCCTCCTCTGCTGTCAGAGACAAAACAGGCAGTCCTTCCACAGCGTATTTCTAAAATATTATTTAAATTAAATATATATATACATATATATATATATATTTGCACACATATTCATTTTATACATTTTGTTCTGTATATATATAATATATAAGGACATTCCATCAAGTAGCTCTTGTTGATATCTACATGGGATACTCCTGTGCAGATACATATGGCACTAACACAAATACTGTCTTTTATATGTTCATATGATATTGTGTACAAGCTTCTTATTTCGTGTTACAAATGTGCAAAGTCTATTATGGCAGGTAGAAACACATTTAGTCACAGTAGGCATTGTGTAACCGTATGCATGTGCATTGTAGGCCCCTATTAGAGCTATGGCCTCTGGGCTTCATGTTTTTTGCCTCAGGTACATTGGAAACCTGATTACAATGTACACAATATGGACACACACGCAAACATCTTCCTGAGTTTCACAAGACACACCTACCCAAAGCAAAACAATAGGACCACTGAACGTGAAGAGGCAAAAGCCAGTGGTCTGTAAATGTGGAGATTTATTCTGGCAACCAGGGCTGGTTCTAGGCATCGGTGACAAGGGTGGTCATCTAAGGTGCCATCTGTCTGGGGGGGGGGGGGTGCAAAAGTAATCGTGTTGCATCCATGATAGTCAGAAGAAAAGCTTTTTGAGACAACAGAAAGCCCTGAACAAAATTGATTCAATCCTCTAAAGTCCCACAATAAACAGGTTACTCTCTATGGGATGTGTCTGTCTGTAAACTGTAGATACATCTACTAAAGCTGATTATTTGTTATCTGGTAGATAGTTTTATTTTCAAATTTTCACATTTTGAAAGAGACTTGAAAGTTGATATATTCAATCAGTTTTTCCCCTCCACATCATCATTTGTTTGCATGTCTTTTTGCGCATGTCCCGGTAAGCTTGTGTGTTTTGTGTACTTATGTGTGTGTGCATGGATAACAAACAAGGCAGAATAACTGAGCATTTCCCCCAAAACAATTTTCATAGTAAATAACATAATGGCAGGTTTATCAATGAGAGGCCCTCTTCTTTTATAGTGGAGCTGATTGTTTCCAAAGTGCACTAGCACAGATTAAACTATAATTTCATATACATTATGGAGGCCAAGGCCTTGAAGTTGGTCCTAATATCAGCCATGCATTGCAGCATGCATGTGAGTGTGGCTCGTCCGGGATCCCATATATAAAGGAAGTTTGTCCTTTCCATATTACTACTTGATATCTACATCCATTACAATGCAGGACAGTGTGCAGAATATGTTGTGACAGCAGTGATTTAGGAGGAGAGGAAATATTTAATTGCTTTTCTCTTCTGTTTCCATGTGAGGGAAAATGCTATAAAACGGTCATGAAGTAGTAAATATATGACTTTTGAGTATGTTTGTGGATGCATTCATGAGTGAAGACTGGTTCTTGTGTGTGGACGTCAATAAGCTGCGGTCTGTAGCCTATAATACAGAAGATAGCACCCTCTTCTGTAAAAGTTATGGTACCAGACTATCCTCTAAAAAGGCCTGAACCTGTTAAAATGTATTACTATAATATTACAATTATATTATATATTAGCTATAGCAATCCTCACCCATCAGCAATAGATTCATTATATTAATTTAATTATTGTATCATCTTTTTGTTTCTCTGAAAGCAATCTGTGAGTTTCCACGAGTTTCTTGAAATCCCGTAAAATAACAGAAAACCAGTTCTCAAAAGTACAGGTTCCCCTGGATACACTGCATGTTACTAGCATGTGCCAAATATCACAGATGCAAAAATGATTTCAAGTAAAAAATAAACAAATATACCTGTTGAAAGAACTTTGCAGCAGTTCTGTTTGAAATGCCCTGCCAGTAAAAGCTTTGGACTTAGCTCCAACTGAGCTTTTAGTGGCTTTAAGTCCTGCAAAGCTCCCCCACACACCATCTCTTTCTCTCTGTCTTTCTCTTTGTCACACACACACACGCACACACGCCTACACACATTACCGGTTTGCTGGTGGATCCATTGCAAAGTTCAAGGGAACGGTCAAGTCTTGCTGCCCAGGACTCCACAGATATCGCAGTACTGAACTTGTGAGGTTAAAGCCAGGTTAAAGGCTGGGCAGAGAACGTGTCAGCAGGAATGAGGAGATTCGGTGAGAGAGGAAGGAAACTGCTATGGAAGAGGGACACTGTCATGGCTTGAGCGGGGCTGCTAGATGGGAAAATAGATTGCTGGATTAGCAATTGTTATACACAGAGGATAAAAAGGGTGGTGGGGAGAGATAAATTAACTTGCGCGGTGGGATTAGACTGTAGGTGGCCTCAGTTTATGTTAGGTTCGGTTTGGTTGGGTTGAGTTAGATTAAAATGTTTGTTATGCGACTGCTGTCTGATCTCATTTGTAATGCTATTATACTTTAACTGGTTTTCTTCAATCTTTGTGAGCGTCAACTATTGTGGGGATAAGGGTATGTGCTTGCCTGTAGGGGTGCTCATTGCTTGCCCACAGGGGCACTCCGTGATCCTTTTGGGCATTTTGGGCATTTTTGGAGAGAATCACAGACTTCTGGGTTACCTTACCTATCTTATAAATAGGGCCATGAATTTTTACTTTTGTAAAACTAGTTCCATCTTTCAACACAGGATTTTCTGAAGCCACTTGTTAAGCAATCAACACACTGAGGTACCTTTTAATCATCTTAATTCATCATTCAATTACCACAGGGATGTGATAATTGAATTATTAAATCAATCAATCTTTTGTTCCAGCACATCACTACAGCACCTGATTCATCAAATGAAAGAATCATAGTCTTCACTCAAGATCTTGATTACTTGAATCAGGAGTTTTAGCGCTGGGCTGGAACTACACAGGCACCTTTTGTATTAGGTTGGATACCCCAGGGTTAGAGAAATGCACCCTTGTGTCGACAAACACTTCAATTGGTCCTTCATTATATACTTGGTTGTATAGAGTACTCAAGTGAGTACGTCAAATGTGGGCGGAGTTTGTAGTTTCGGAAGTAAATTCCCTATGGAAGATAGAATGGGCTTCAGAGACTATTTCTTGAAATCTGATCTATAGAATGAGCCGAAACTTTCCTGGATTAGCCTGTGTGGTATAAGGATATAGAGCATACATGGCATATTATTTAAAGTAATTATTAATGATTGTAGTCCGGTTTCTAGTCCACTTTAATGGACTACATATCCATTAGTGCCACACACAGGTGGTTCTCGACTAATCAGATATCATCATCTCGTCTGGACATTTTTGGAAGTGCATACCACCTTGCTAATTCGGCCATTTTACTTCATTGAACCATCTGGAGGGAATTATCGGTCGTCTAGTTTTGAAACAGTGCCAGCGCTGGTATATTCACAAAAAAATACTAAAACGTAAAATATACTCGAAGCTGGTCCAGAAAAACAACATATTGTTACGATCCGCTCCTGCTTCCCTTCCCTTCCTTGGCGTTTTCCTCTGTTTCCCTGAACCTGATTGTGTCATGTCTGCGTTCATTGCCTAATTGTGTCTACATTGCACATTTACTTCTCGCACCACATCTTAATTACACAATTCACACTTAATTGCTTTCACCGCATTCCTCATGCGTTTTCTAATTGTTCAATCAATTCGCTGATTTCGCACGCATTTCCCGCAAGCTGCAGATTATCAGCTCTAATGACACTAGTTATATTTACCGTGCTGTTCCTGTGATTTGTTCTCAGAGTATTACGGTCCTTGTCGCGTTTGTACTTGTTTCCCTATGTTCTAGCTTGCTAGACTCTGGCTGACTACCCCGGTCTGGATTCTATACACCCTGGCTTTCCGGTGTGGACCCAGACTCTGCCTCCGCCTGATCCTTCACTCCGACCCAGGCTAAAGACCACTCCTGACTACTTCGCCGGATCCTGCTCACCAGTTCACTGCGGGTTCCACAGTGGACATTGTCCGTGTTTAACCCAGATTTCCCAGTGTGGATCCTGACCCGTGATTACGGAAAATAAAACCCTTATTTTCAAAAGAAAGACTTCTGTCTCGTCGTGCATTTGGGTCCTTCCCTGCCGGTCATCACACATATTTTGCGATTGGGCGTTATATTGAACAATCCAGGGAATTTATGGTAAGATATAATCACTAGAAATGTGACTAATGTCTATGGTCTAAATTAATGGGGAAGTCACTTCCGAAACCAGTGTGACATAGTCACTTGAGTACTCAATTCCTTTTACTACTTGCCACTGCTGCAATTAAAGTTTCTATAGTGATGTCTTCAGGTTAAGGGCTGAAATGGTGGTTGTATGTTTTCCAAGGAACATTGGAAAACAGGATCTCAAATAAAAGTTATATTCACTTCCCCCTTAAACTAAGATTGCAACTAAATAACATTATTATTATTAAATAACACTTCCTCCTTAAATCAGGATCACAAACAAAAGTCATAATCACTATCTCTGTAAACCACATTCACAAATAAAAAAATGTTATAATCACTTCCTCTTTAAAACAAGATCAACAATATTAAAATCACTTCCTCCTTAAACTCAATCCCTTTCAAAATGACAGAAACTTCAACTAATTGTGTATAATATTGTAGTGGTTTGTGGTTGTTGTTTTTTTAAATTTAGCGATTCTCGTTCTGGCTTTCACGATTGTGAATCAATCAGATTTTTTCCTCGTTCCATTTCGTGGTTTGCAGTCTCATTATTGTTTTCACCTGGGCTTCTACATGCAGGGTATTTAGGTATAGCCAGCATAGCCAGCTACTAGCGACCTCCTGATATTAAACTTGTTTATGTTCAGGGGGGACTTGCTATTAGCTACTTAATCGGGTATAGGATTGTTTTCCTCCGTGTAGCGTTTTGCGTCAGTTTTGTACATTGCTGTTCTCTACGAGACAGTTTTTCTTTGTACTTTCGTTTTGGTTTTACACTCTTCCGGCTCTGAGCTAAGGTAGCCAAGGGTGTTCTTTTGTTTACTAAGTTTCCCGTTTTTGTTCATTATTTGAGTTCGGGAGATTCACTAGTTTTCTAGTTCGCCCGTTTTTGTGGGTTGATTTTCATTTGTGGCTGTTTAGCCTTCAGGAATTACATTCCTGTCTTTTCTTTCTTCCTTTATTATTTTCTCTCCCAATTATTGATCCTCACTATTGTGAGCTGACTTGTTCTGACCCCCCCACCTTCGTGTTTGAATTTCCGAACTATTAAGAAACCCATTACAAATATAGCATCCTTTTTTGTTAAATTGTCCTAAAATACAGGCCAAAGCTCCAGGTATCCATATCATTCTGTTGGGAACAGAGAGAGTACAAAGCAGAGTTGAAGACAGCGAGAAGCAGATGGAGAGAGAGACAGAAACAGAAAATGAGAGGTAATGCCTGCCTGGTCCATGAATCCCCTCAAGTCCAATGGCATGCCACCATTTGTTGTGAATACAATGCTTTAGCAGCATGGGCAATGTGAGAGGTCCTTTTTTTTTGCATATGGTACGCTGCTCTGATTGCCCTTGGACGCCTCTCTGCGCAATTTCTAAAACCATGGTATATCCAGCTGAAATGCTCTGCAAAATGACTGTTAATGCACTTTTTAATGGCGCACTGCGTGGTATAATAAATAAAGAATGTGATTGGGCTTAACTTCTTGCTGCTTAACTGGACTCTACCTCCACCACCTTTGCATTATTAATTAGTAAGTGGTTTAGCAGGCACCCTTAACCCAAGGCAATGTATGACATGCTGTGCAACTTGGTGGAGGCAGAAACCATTGTGCACGGTCAAAATAGAATTGGTCACGGACTTGTCTGAAGGTTTTTGTGGCGGGACTGCACAATGCTGCATGAACACTGCATGGAATAACCTTTCTACAAAATACTTCATCAATTTCGGGGCTTATAGAGCTGTGAATTCAGGTCCGCAGCTTGGATCCCGCCGTTCTAGCCCGAAGCAAGATATCTTAACTTTTCTATGTGCATTTACCACACCTTGTTTGAATTATATATCAGAGTTTGCATTAGCCGGGAAGTAACCCGGCTCCGGCTGGTAAAAAATTATCAAAGTCCAGAAAATGTAAACCCTTCCAGATATTCCGGCCGGCAAAAATAAAAACATAAATAAACAAATATTTATTGGATAGAGTCTTAATAATGGCTCTGACAATTTCAATTATGCATTTCACTTTTTTTGTCTTGAAAGTACAGCAACCTATTGTTATTATCATGCCAAATCACCCTCGGGATAGTATGCCCTGTAGGCGCAAGGAAGCTATTTATATTGTATCAAAACCACACCGAGAAGCCGCCTGCAGGAGAGGTTTCCACAGCTCATGCGAATCTCAAGCTGCACTAAACATATTGTCAGCACTTTTGTGCCATGCAGTATCGCTACAACTGAAGGAACATAACCTAAATACAGGAGGTTGGTGGTTAGCTAGCATAGCCCTATAGTGTTATTTATTTTTTTGTCAGTTATAAATAGGCAGTCTTTACTCTGTCAACCTGAATGATGCTTAAATGCATTATTCTGCACTGCAGGTTAAAGCCATTTTTGCATTTGTTTACTATACAAGTAGGCCTATTCGCCATGGTAAATAGTGGAAGTTGCA
Organism: Ilyophis sp. 1 JC-2022; assembly: GCA_022702515.1. Taxonomy (NCBI): domain Eukaryota; kingdom Metazoa; phylum Chordata; class Actinopteri; order Anguilliformes; family Synaphobranchidae; genus Ilyophis; species Ilyophis sp. 1 JC-2022. The sequence continues at coordinate 104,261,579 of CM040405.1, forward strand.
TTTATTAGAGATTATTAAAATCTTGATTCAGTAAAAGATTATTCCTGTTCATTCAGACAGCCTCTTTGGTTGATGCATTTTTCCCTTTACTGATTTCATCCTGTTGCGCAAGGCATATTTATATTTGTATATTTCATCTTTGTGATAATTTATGTTTTAAATAGTCTGCAGTTTTCCAAGCTCAGCAATGCAATATTATGTTGTTTCTGTTAGGTTAGGTGGAAATAGGGACCCAGTAGCAGGCAGAGTCCAAAAACCGAAGCTTAATGAGGGACAGGGCAGCAATCCATAATGAAACAGGCAGGGTCAAACACCAGAGAGACAACGGTATAAAAACAGTCCAAAGAGTGGTCACAGAACAGGCAGAGGTCAGAACTGGGAAGACACAGCAGAGGTTCAAAAACAGAGCCCAAAATCAGGGTCGCGAGAACACAGGCAGGACTCAAAACCAAGGAGGCGTAACGGGAAACAAGAGAAAGACAGCAACAAAAATAAAATAAAAAAAAACAACAGGGAAAAGGACGAGGGATAACAAAAACTCAGGAACAGATACAGATGACACTCGTAAGATTTTTTTTTTGAAACTGCTAGAATCAACAAACGGTGAGGAACTTCTTCTTCTGTTGTTTTATGGCGGTTTGCAAACAATTTAATTGTGCATTACTGCCACCAACCGGATTGGAGTTTAGATCAGGATTCATTACATTAAATTTATCTTAAGTCTGTATCAATAATCAAAAATTAAAAAAATACTAAATAAAAAAAACGAATAAAACCTAAAATTATACCAAACAATCTCTATTATATGTCTCTTAAACCATATTTGAATCTCTTCATCTCAATATGAATTTCTAGATAGGTCTTTTAGAACATGTTCCCTGACTGAGTCAGACTCAATTCTTTTTGAATTTGTTCCAATGAAAGACCCTTCAGAACATTTCCTTTCCCTTAACTATTATTCTTATTTTCTCAGTGTTGCTTTTAGCTTGGTCTGAACAATTGAGGACATAGGCAATGAATAAAACCAATTTCAGTACTCAACCCTTTAGTTTGACTACACTGTTCGATCCCAACTCTAGAAGTTTGGTTAATGATTGTTCTCTCAGAATACTCTACTCTTCTTTCTCCTTGCACTTCAAATCTAGAAGGTTGGTAATTTCTCTCCGATTCTTCTACTCTGCTTTCTCCTTGCACTTTCTTTACTGCCTCTGCATATGTTATGTTATTTTGTGTTTTGATTTGCTGAATTTTCAAGGCTCTTTTCTTAAATTCACATCCTCCATATGCCACACTATGAGCACCTCCACAGTTGCAGCATTTGGCTTGCACATTATCCTCACATTCTTCGTACTTATGGTCTCCTCCACATTTAGCACATTTTTGTTTCCCCCTACAAACTGTGGCTATATGCCCATATCTCTGGCATTTGTAGCAACGTAGCAGTGGTGGTACATAAGCCCTTACCCTAAAGCTCATATAACCCATTTTTACCCTTTCGGGTAAAAATTAACCCTGAAACTCCACTAGTACTGATAGGCTCTTTTCCTTACTTCCATTCACTGTTCTAAACAGTCTTCTAATTCTCACTTCTCCTCCTTCGATAACCTTTGCAATCTTATCCATATATTCTTATATAGGTATAGCAGTTATCACTCCCCATTTAAATCTATCCTCACCCAATACTTTTCTCTCAATCACCGTTTTCCTGCCGATATTTTCAATCTGCAACGCCCTATTTTTCTGTTCTTTGTTTTTGAAATGTAAAAAGTATTTCTCGAAGTATTTTATCCATTTCAATATCTCCTACTTTCTTTTTCAACTCCCTGGTCAAAGCCATTAGACTTAAGTTGATATTTAAATTTTCATCTTCCTGCCTAAATTTCAGTATTATTTAAAATTCTTCTCCCACCAATTTCTTACGAACTGATCTTGATCCTTCACTATCAGAGCTACTTTCCTCCAAACTCCATTTATTACTTTTATCACCTGGTTTCCTCACCTGCTCTTCTATTGTCACTTTCCCTCTACCCCGTCCTCTCCTGCTAGCTACTCTACTCCGTTCCTCAACATCCATGTCATCCTCAATGTCCTCTAAATTCCCTCCACTACTACTCGCCGGCATCATTCCTCACTCTACCCACCTCCTCTAACAAAGAACTTCTTCTTCTTATTTGTTTTATGGCGGTCGGCAACTAACAGGAGCTTTACCGCCACCTACCCAACTGGAGTATGGACCAGGAACCCAACCCACTCCCATAACAAACCCTACCAGCAGACTACCCACCAAAAACCAAATAAAAAGCCTAAAAAAATAAACAAATAAACAAATAAACACCCAACTACCACCAAGAATACAAACAAAAGGAAAAGAAAGCACTTAAAGAAGTAAAGCAATAAAGAAACAAACAGAAGACTCTAAACCCTATCTAACAAACCCGTATCCCTCAAAAACCTAAATAGGTGCCTATAACCCCCGTCCCCAGATGACTTGTCCAAGAACCCCAGATCGGACACCACCCCACTCACCCTCAGTCGTGACACCATCCGCCCCCTCTCCCTCCCATACTTCCCACACTCCAGCAGCACATGCGCCACCGTCTCCTCCTCCTGACAATATCTGCACCGCCCATCCGGATGTTTCTTTATTAAAAACAAAACCCCATTCAAACCCGCATGCCCCACCCGAAGCCTTCTTAAAATTGTCTCCTCCCTCCTACACCTCCCCACAGGCCTGACCCGACCCACTGTCTGCTGCACCCTAAGTGCCTACCCCTGCCCTCCCGGTCCCAGCCCTCCTGCCACAGCCGTTTCACCCACCCCTTAATAATAGCGTTTGCCTCCGCCCTACCCATCGTCACACTCACCTCAACATCGGCCTTCCCAACCGCCCTCCTAGCTAAGGCATCAGCCAGCTCATTGCCCCCCACCCCCACATGCGCCGGCACCCACACAAACCTAACAACCAGCCCCATCCATTGCAACCTATACAAAGCCTGAAGCACCTCCCAAAGCAGATCCGGCCTACACCTGGAGCGGAAACACTTCAAACTCTGCAACACAGCACAGGAGTCCGAACAAACTACTACCCTATCAGGTCTCACCTCCTCCACCCACTGCAGTGCCAGAACAGTAGCCACCATTTCACCCGTATACACAGACAGCTGATCAGCCACTCTCCACCCCACCGCCACCGCCACCGCCACCCCCAAACTCCGGCACTGCAAAGGCGCACCCCACCCTCTCCATCACCGGATCCTTCAACCCATCAGTAAACACATGTATATCTCACAAATAACTACTGAGATGACTTGGTTAAATACACGGAGGGAGACAGACATAATGGGAATTAGGTGTGCAGAGGTGGGGAGGGGAGATAGCTCACAGGTGAGAACAATGAGGGTTAACCAGGACCAATAAAACAATAATGAGGGAAGAACGAATACATGGAAGGGACTCGGAAAACATGCATGACAGACAACGGGCTCGAGTAGGAGCGGAGTGTGCACAGTAATAAGGGGAGGCGTGGTCTCTAAGGATAAGCAGCTGAAACAAGTTAACAAGTAGCTCAAGGACAGCTTAGTAATGCAGGTAGAAAAGATAAAGCGTGCAAGCTGGTTAAATGTTAGTATCTAACTACAAGACAGACAATTATTTTGTTAATACACATTTATGTTAATGGATTTAGTAAAGTGCACATAACTAATAAAGCACCCGAATGATTGTTAGCACGAGTTAGTAATATATACAATTATACACGGAAAGGAAAGCAGGAAGTAGCAGAAAACGAGACTTCGGAAATACAGCGTTAACCCATGGAAAATCCCGAAGTCACCCAAATAGTGCATGCACGAGACTGGGTAAACCAACCCACAGATGAGACTCGGACAACCCACGAACAGAGGGGAATGCAATGATGAACCGGGAAAGCAATAAATAATGTGGAAAATAATAAATAACATGAATGATAATTAAATAAAAATACAAAACAGACAGACAGAATCTCAGAACATAACAGTTACATATTGTAGTGCCTGTTTTGTATATTTACTTCATTGTTGTTCTTGATTTATTATTTTCCCATATCATTGCATTCCCCTCTGTCCGTGGGTTGTCCGAGTCTGTCTGTCTTTGTTTTGTGTTCCCCGAGATTCCACTCCCTGTCTTTGTCATTGCACTATTTGGGTGATTTTGGTACATTTGGGTTTCCTCTGTACTTCGTATCTCGTTTTCTTCCTTCCAACTTAATTAATATTTATATATTATACTAACATATTAATCGTACTAACTGTTAGATTAGAATTAATGCTAACCTACTAACAAACTAACATGTACAGAATACTAAACAACTAACTTACAAACATTAGGGATTTAAAATTTTCTACTAACATTACTAATTACTAATTTATCTTGAGTTTCTACCTGCAGCTGTCATTCGCCCTCGTTATCCTATCCCTGTATCTATCTGTGATTTCGCATTTTCTGCACATGTGTCCACTTCAGCATTCCTCCCCTTCGAGCTGTGCACTTGTTACCTGTTAGTCCGGGTCTGTTGTTATCATTGTGTTACGTGAAGATCCAGTCCGTGTTTCACGTCTGCCCTCGTTATTGTTTTATTACCCTCCCTGCTTCCTCACACCTGATCCTCATTGTTTCTTGTCTCCCTCTGTGTATTTAACCCAGTCATCCAAGTCATTCTATGTGAGTTCCTCATCCTTGATAGCATCGTTGTTTTTTTGCCTGTGTATATTTGAGTTGTTTCTGAGTATCTTCCCGAGTTTTTTCCCCGAATCTTTGTTTTATAGTATGGTCTGCTATTCGAGTTTCTGTTTTTGTGTTTGTTTTCCTTGTCTGTTCTTTTTGGTTTATTTTTGTTATTCCTTGATTTCCCGGTTTTGACTTCAGCCTGTGTTTAGCCTTTTTGACCATTCTTTGGATTCTGTTTTTTGTACCGTAGCTTTCATTAAACTTTGGTTTTTTGGTACTCCCTGCCTGCTACTGGGTCCCTTTTCTACCAGCCATTACAGAAGGAACTCGCCAGTTGGGACCCAGCAGGCATCATGGCAAGAGTTTTTGGAGGATCCCCTTTTCTACCCCGATTACTATGAGGAATACCTCATGGGTATCTGGGGGCAGAATCCCAAGTTTGCTCGCCGTCATGCCGACCATCACCCTGGACTTCTGTCCGGCCTCGGCCCTCCTGTCCCGTCCCGTCCCAGGCCTCCTGTCCCATCCCGTCCCAAGCTGCGGAGCCGGCTAACCTCCTGTCCCGAGCTGCGGAGCCGGCTAACCTCCTGTCCCGAGCTGCGGAGCCGGCTAACCTCCTGTCCCGAGCTGCGGAACCGGCTAACCTCCTGTCCCGAGCTGCGGAGCCGGCTAACCTCCTGTCCCGAGCTGCGGAGCCGGCTAACCTGCCCCTCCTGGGCGACGCAGCCTTCGCCGCCGGCCACCTGAGCGGCCCAGCATGTCTGTGCATGTCTGAGTGGCCCTGCCAGAGCCCATACATGAATCCAATTGAACATCTGTGGAAAGAGCTGAAAATGGCTGTGTACCGACACTCCCCATCCAACCTGACGGAGCTTGCAAGGATATGCCTAGAGGAATGGGCAAAAATGTCCAGAAACAAGTGTGCCAAGCACTGAGCTTCTTTCCCAAGAAGCCTTGAAGCTGTAATTGCTGCCAAAGGTGCAGCAACCAAGTATTAGGCTAAGGGTGTGTACAGATATGTAACCCCTAAATAACCTATTTTTGTCAGTAAAATAAAATTGCATATTTTCTAAACCTGTCTTCACTTTGTGATTATTGGCTATTGTGTGTAGATGTTTGAGGCAAAAAATGAACTCAATCTATTGTAGTATAAGTCTGTAACGTGGTGAAGGTGAAAGGGGTGTGCAGACTTTCCGGCTTGACTGTGTATATATGTATATACAGTGCCCTCCACTATTATTGGCACCCCTGGTAAAAAAAATTAAAAATCCAACCTTTAATTAAAGTAAATTGATTTTGAGAAAAAAAATCCCTCAAGAAACAATTATTTTTTAACAAAACCACATGTGCCACAATTATTGGCACCCCAAGACATTCTTATGAACAAAATGTAACTGAAGCATTTTCTCCATGTATATTTTACTTTTGAAAGTTGATCAGAGTGTTTAGAAACTTTCAAGCAGTAATCCATGACTTCCTGTTTCACTGGGGTATAAATGAGGTGACACAGAGGCCATATTCCCTCATTCATACATCAACATAGGAAAGATTTTTAAAAAACACACAAATGAGGAAAAAGTGTGTTGAGCTTCTTAAATCAGGGAATGGCGATTTAAAAAATAGCTACTCACCTGAAAATGCAGGGAAAATTGAAAAAAAAAAATCTGAAAATTACCGTTAGGGCAATACTTAAAAAGTTCAATGCAACTGGAACTATTACAAACTTGCCTGGTATAGAGGACCAAAGTTTATTTTGCTCCCACACACAGTGAGGAGGATGGTAAGAGAGGCAAAAAAATCCCCAAGGATCACTGTTGGAGAATTACAGAGGAAAGTAGCATCTTGGGGTCATCAAGTCTCCAAAACTACCATTAGACATCACCTCTATGCCAAAAAAACCTTTCCTGTCATTTCACCACAAACGTAAGCACCTGGAGTTTGCTAAACGCTATTGGAACTATGACTGGAACCATGTTCTATGGTCAGATGAAACAAAAATTCAACACTCAAGGTGGGTTTAGCATAAAAAGAAGGATGGCTTTACCGAAAATAACCCAATCCCCACTGTTAAGTATGGTGGAGGTTCCGTGATGTTGTGGGGTTTTTCCTCCAAAGGCCCTGGGAACCTTGTTAGGGTACATGGCATCATGAACTCCATGAAATGACATTTTTAATCTGAATCTGGCTGCCTCTGCCAGGAAACTAAAACTGGGTCGTCGTTGGAACTTCCAGCAGGACAATGATCCAAAACATACGTCCAAATCAACACAAAAATGGTTAACTGAACACAAAATCAAGCTTCTCAGTCTCCTGACCTAAACCCCATTGAAAACCTGTGGGCTGAGCTGAACAGGAGAGTGCACAAGAGAGTGCATAGGATGATCTGGAGAGATTCTGTAAAGAGGAATGGTCTCAGATTCCTTGCTCTGTATTCTCCAACCTTATTAGATGTTACGGGAGAAGCCACAGTGCTGTTGTATTGGCAAAGAGAGGTTGTCCACAGTAATAAATGCAGGGGTGCCAATAATTGTGGCACACCTGGTTTTGTTAATTATTTCTTGATGAGGGATTTTTTTTTTCTCAGAATAAATTTACTTAAATTAAATTGAGATTAAGCTAATTCACCAAACGGTGAATTTTTTATAACCCTTTTTACTCATCTTTACCAGGGGTGCCAATAATTGTGGAGGGCACTGTATGTGTATATATACAGGTGCAGCTCAAAAAATTAGAATATCGTGAAAAAGTTCAATATTTTTTGTCACTCATTTCAGAAAGTGAAACTCATATATTATATAGATTCATTACACATAGAGTGAAATATTTCAAGCCTTTATTTCTTGTAATTTTGATGATTATGGCTTACAGCTAATGAAAACCCAAATTCAGTGTCTCAGAAAATTTTAATATTTTGCTTTAACATATTTTTAAAGTATCATATTTAATATTTGGTCACATATCCTTTGCATGCTGTTACTTCCTGAAGTCTGTGACCAATCAACATCAAAAGACTCTCAATATCTTATTTTCAGGTACTGTTACAAGCGATACTATAACCTCTCTGCATTTGAACTGATCTCTATGGGAATTGGGGGGTGAGACTAGATTCAGCTGTAAATTACACTGGTACAGTATGGAACACATGGCTGGCTAAATGGCTGTAAGTCATCAAGGGTCTGAGCTATCGAACGAGCCCCAAACCATCACTCTGTTGCCAGATATGGAGTAGATGTGGATGGATCACTGCAAGGGTTATTTCTCCTGACTCATTTTCCTATAGAACTCTATGGGGAAAAAAGTCAGGAGAAACAACCCTTAAAGGGTTTTGATGTTGATTGGTCACAGACTTCAGGAAGTAACAGCATGCAAAGGATATGCGACCAAATATTAAATATGATACTTTAAAAATATGTTAAAGCAAAATATTCAAATTTTCTGAGACACTGAATTTTGGGTTTCATTAGCTGTAAGCCATAATCATCAAAATTACAAGAAATAAAGGCTTGAAATATTTCACTCTATGTGTAATGAATCTATATAATATATGAGTTTCACTTTCTGAAATGAGTGACAAAAAATATTGAACTTTTTCACAATATTCAAATTTTTTGAACTGCACCTGTATATATATATATATATATATATAGAGAGAGAGAGAGAGAGAGAGAGAGAGAGAGATAAAAATGCAACAGGCAAATTGGGTTTTTTAGTCCAAAAAGGTTTGCCAATCAGTGGCGAGCAGAAATAATTATGTTAAACAAAGAAACAGCTTTTCATGATGAAGCCAGAACAGAACTTTAAGCAAACACGCAGGTTCTTAAAATTCAGATGGAGTGGTTGCGTAACAGCAGTTGGACCGGCGAGGAAGAGGTTGACAGAACACTTATGATTTATTCACTGTGCGCATTCTCTGTGCCAGCTGGCAGCTCCTCTGCACTCTTATCTTAAAACCCTGCTCATTCAGTAAACTGCTCATGCAAGTGGACTCTGACTGGAGCACTTGAGGTGAAGTGTCCTCCCAGAACCTTTTCAACAGCCAGGGGGAGCAGACATTGATAGATAGACAGACAGAGGAGTCAGATCTTGTGTTTCTGGGGATGCGTAGCTGCTTATTACTGGGCCACATAAAGAAAGCAGGTGGCATTTTCCTATATTTGTTTTTGTAATTGGACACACTAACTCACAGGGCTAATATGGCACCATACATAAAAAATGTTGCACAACACCAAACAACCCAACCATAACACACGCACACAGACTCACACACACACACAAAATGCCCGGTATTTACATCGTATTCTTTCTATGCATTAAAGATTTGAAACCCACCCAAACATTATCATTGAATCTTATTGTAATTACAGGACAATTATTTGACCATCTGCACAGCAGTGTTTAATTTAACTGGTATGGATGCCAGTGGAAAGGTTAGTAGACAATGTTATTACATTGTAATAACTGCAGTATATACAATTACTGGGAACATGTTATGTATCACTTTGCTTATAACACGTTCATGACTATGAAGTCATATGCTGGAGACGGAAATCAATACTTCACACTCTGTGCTTCAGATGTTCCCTTAAATGTTTAATGATGTTGAGACCTGTTGTTTGTGGAGGCTATAGATGGCGTTTAGCTTAATCCTGGTGATCATAAAACCACTCTTGAATTAGTTTCGCAGTGTTTGTGGGGGAATTATCACCTTGGAAAATGGGGATGTACTGAAGGAACTATAAAGTGCCTGTGGTCAGGTAAAATGGCGTCATATTCCTTGTGTTTATCACTCGTATATTCGAGTTCGCCCTATTTTCGTGGGTTGATTTTCATTTGGCTGTTTAGCTACAAGAAATAGTTTTCCTGTCTTTTCTCTCTTGGGATTTATAGTTTATACTCCCTTATTGGTCCTCACTTGCGTGAGTGACTTGTTCTGATCCCCCCACCTTCGCGTTTGATTATCCGCCACTGGAAACCATCACGTGTTTAGCATATGCTGTCATTATTTTTGACACTGTCCCCCTTGCCACATTAAATAGTTTTGCAGTTTTTTGTGACCTGGAGTTCAGGCACTGACTACACACACCGACATACACACAAAAACTGTTACACGTCATATTCATATTTAATGTCAGGAATCATACAAGACCCATGTGACACTCACTTTGCAGTGTTCTACTTCATCGAAAATACAATTCTGAAAAAACAATGACATAGGCTAAATGCCACGGTGGACATTCAGCGATAACTGATTTCTGTGAAGTACCTTTTGAAATTCTTAGGTTTCAGGAAATGAATTCAGTGAATGGCAGTTTATTCAAATTCAATTGGCCCCAACCCCGATCATGACTTAAACTCTACAAAACACCATAAACTCTATACTTGTAAAACAGATAACTCTACTTGTGAAACAGATGACAACATAAAAAAAAGCCAAGTTTTAAGAGTATATCAAGTAGGAAGGACACTAGAATTGCTTCTAGAATTCATCTGATGCCAATAAAAATGCTTGGATAATTCATGAGTCTGTCCACAATGAATATAAATCTAAACTTCACAGAGCCCATTCTTCTGCTACTGTGGCACAGAGTCATATACTGTATATGCAGTACACACGCACACACACACAATTGTTGCAGCTGCATTCATAACCTCACGCCTATTGTAACAAATTAAGTTCCACATACCATGGTGCTCTTCATCACTAAGTCTCAGTCTTCTCATATCTTCTTTTGTTTTCAACTCTACGAGGTGCTGGACACAGTTCTGGCCATGGGCTTGGCCTAGGCAGCCTGTGCTCGTGTTGTCATTCAGTGATTTCTTGGGTGATGTAGTGGCGAGCGAATTGTCACTGATGGGTAGACTGACGGATAGTACTAATCTGGCCTCACAAATGCTTTGCAGCAGCTGTAGCAGCATCTGTGGAGTACATGAACCAGCTAGCTGAGAGGGAAAGAAATCTGTTTCTAATATGTAATATTATTAATTATACAACAGTTAGTCCCGATTGCGTATTGTGAGTGTCCATGAGTGTTGATATACAGGATAATATCCATAATGACCTCATTAGCGACCAGGATCACTCCGCTTTGTTTACATTCTAATTGATATGTTGTTGGAAACAAAAATATATTTTTAAGTGGATTTCTGAAGGAGCTAGCTTTGTTCGCGAATCATAATTTGTTCTCTCAATCATTACATGATAGGTATTTTATAGGCTAGTTGAACTGTTGTATAAAAGCAACATCACACTCGAGGTTCTGCATATGAGCACGGCTGTGATTATCTTTGGCATTCGGCCTATGGCCTCGTGCCTACAACCGAATCACAGCTGTGCTGATGTACAGTATAACAGTACTCCCTGTCCATGTGATATTGCTTAAATATAGCCATACATGACTTGATGATGGCTGTGAACAGTGGTATATGCAATCCCCCAGGCTGCTTGTCCCTAGTGACACCCAGCGAGGAGTGGATTTAATATGCAGGACTTTTTGTCTCAAAGTAAAACAAGGTGAAACATAGTGAATGAAGGGTGAAGAGAAAGTAAAGGGAATTGTCATATATTTTCACAATAGAGCACCATGGAATGCTACTTTTCCTTCTTGCTCTCACATAATTGTCATGTGCCATTTGAAGGAGACATAAGAGGATACTTGAACTACTAATATGCTCAGTGCCAGTCCTAGACTTATTTGTGGCCCTAACTTCCCTAAGAGAGATATTAAATTCCCCCTGCAGACTCCAATCTATATACCCACTCACCAACCAATATGTTAGCATAGGACAAATTAAATATGTAACCTTATCTAATGTATTTACCTTCATATATTGTAGTTAATTTTGAATGATGCATTACAATTCACTCTTTAATTATACCAAATTCTCTGTCCCTTTTTCACGGTGATGCATATTGATTTTAGCAACAAACCCATTTATAAGCATGTCTGTACAAATGTGTATGAATGTCTGTATGAATTTGAATTACACGTGTACATTTTGTGGCACAATGCTGGGGGTGGTCACTGCGGTGAACAGACAAGATAAACACGGAAAAATGTTTGCCTTTCTACTTTTTATTGACTAATACAAAAAAAACAACCCATGAAATAAGAATAAAGAAAAAAGGAGGAAGAGAAAAGGAAGAATAGAAAAGGTCTGAAGTCTACAAAAACCAAGCTCGCCCAACAGATATGCAGCAAGCAGGTATCTCTCTTACGCCTGAGTGCAAGGCCTTTTATGAAGCCCATCAATTTGATAATGGGTAGCAGCTGTGACGATTGCCAATGATCCGCAGCTGCCACACGGCCTGTGAGCGGGGACAGCGCTGTCCGTGGACCTCTAGCTTTCCCTGAGCTTCTGAATGGACAATGCCTCAGAATGTAGGATCAGGCCACATTTCTTCTGCCCCACCTTTCCTGCTGGACACTTTATAAAGCACATTAATAACAGTTTTTTAAAAGAACTGCATGAATCCTGCATGAATTTCCAATCTGAAAATGCTTTGCATAAAATCACACATTTTATATACAGAGACAGATACGGGTTTCTCCTGCTCTTTAACATGATACCCAAGGGCAAAAGCCACAGAAGAGCTATAAGTGTCAGTGCTAATAGTGTCCATTAAATAAATAATATATTTAACATGGATAAGTAATGGGCTACCAAATGTGATGACATTTAAATATTTTAAACATTTAAACGTGTGTCTTCATATTATTTATTTGAACATAAAGGCTAAAACTGCCATAAAATGACTGGTTGAATCAATTTTGTTTGCATTGCATGTAGAAACGTTGTTGTCCACTTAGAAAATATCCAGTGAACTTTGTATGCTGTATTATGATACTCCTATGCTCTTTGTCATATGGACTTCTTATGAATTCCCTGTCATGACAGCTGCCATAACACTTGTGCGTCAGCTAGCACAGGAAGCTAAATTTGGAAAGTGACATAACATCTGTTACTGATAAAAGTGATGACAGTTTTATTTAATTTGACATAAACTGACATAATTTGTTATGCCATTATGTACATGACAGTGTTATGTCAGCCTGATGTCGAAGTGTTCAAGTAAAGTGTAACTGAATTTTCTATAAGGGGTTCATGACACCATCCTAAAGCATTATGTGAAGTCAACGTGGTATCACCCATACTAGTTCTGCCCAAGCGTCGCTCCTCTGATGCCAAAGGTAGCCTTTTGCGTTGTATATTGACGTAGCCATTTGCGTTGTTTATTGACGTAGCCTTTTGCGTTGTATATTGATGTAGCCTTTTGCGTTGTATATTGACGTAGCCTTTTGCGTTGTTTATTGACGTAGCCTTTTGCGTTGTATATTGATGTAGCCTTTTGCGTTGTATATTGACGTAGCCTTTTGCATCGTATATTGACGGTTGTGGCCACTTAACTTTTCTTTGGTTGTGGCACTTCAATATTATGCTTTTTTTTTCTTCATCCGGTAGAGAGTTACGTGAACTCCTGTGAGGTTATGTTTAGGAGTTGGGGGTGGGGTACGGGAATCACAGACTCACAAAAATCAACGCGCACAAGACTGAGCGGGCATGCTCACGGTCGGTTACCAAGCAACCACATGAATATTCATGAGCAAAGCCTTCGCCATAGTAGGATTTGTAAATTCGCGACCAAGTGCGTCAACATGCTGACGCAAAAGGCCTCTTTCTGCGTCCAAAAGACGACGCTGTAGGCTGCTGCCCAAGCATCGCTTTATGACGCCTTGGGAATGAGCTTCAATTTGACAGCTTCCATGAGAAAATTACACCCAAGCCATCACACAAACTGCCTCACACAGACTGCATTTCACTTGAAAAAGGTCTGCTAAATTTCCTCTCAAGCTGCAATAATCTGGACATTAAAATCTGAGGACCACTTATTTTATGCATGCTAACATAATGAACAAATTTGTATAGTATAAACACTGACATATTGTTGATTGAAGAAGTAGACCTTAAAAATCAGGTCTTACCCTGCACACTTGAATAATAATCATTCATATCTTAATTGTTATTACCTTTTGACATTTTAAGAAACAATTACAATTACTATACAGCACTTATCATCGTGGATTCTTTAAGTGGGGATATAAGTGATAAAAGTAGGGCTCTGAAAATAGCCGAACAAGAATAAAATGATTAAGACACCTTTTATATTTGCAAAAAAACTTTTTTATACTTAATCTGGCAAGTTTAAGCTTTAAAAGCATTTAAAAATCATTTTGGCAGGCCAATGACAAATAAACATTTGGTTAAAGGTTTCTTGGCAGACACAATAGGTCTTTTTGGGTTGTTTAATGACATGTCACGGCTATCGTGCTATCGTGCTACTCCTCTGGTTGAATAAGCACCTGTACTCTGTCTGTACCAGCTGTGCGTTAATGTGCTCCTTGGTTTTAGCGCTTATATATGCAGCTCAGCTGTGCGTTAATGTGCTCCTTGGTTTTAGCGCTTATATATGCAGCTCAGTTGGTGGACATTTAAGTGAAGAGAAGCAGGTATATGATTTGGAGAAGAGCGGTGAGCTCATCTGCTCTCCTGAATTCTCTGTTGCTGTGCCTCACAAAATCTATTATAAACAAGTGAAAACATCTTTCATATAGAAGATTTGTCTTCTCTTGTCTGTATGAAGTGAATTACAATGAGCCTGAGTAGGTTTTCATCAGCTGGAAGGGGAGTCGATGAGAGCCATGTTGGCAGAATGCATTGTTATTGGCTAACACTGGTTCAAACGGACGCCTTTCTGCCTTTGTTATCGTTGTTCTAAATGATGAGTCACTGCCTAGAGGCGGCTCACCTCCTAGCCTGACTCGGTTTCTTATTAAGCTTTCAGGTTCTCTCATCAACAAAGCACATCTGCTCAGCAACATTTAAACAGTTTTTGTTTTATTTTGTTAGTCTCCGAGACAAAAAGGGTGAAAAGAGAACATTTCGCCAATATTTCTTTTCTCCAATATTTTTGTTGGTGGATTATTGGGGTCAAGGAATTATTCCAGGCTTATGTTCGCTGAATATGTTTGCTTTCATTTTAAATTTTTTTCCCTGAGTAAAAAACCCTCTCCTCTCCCATCTTAGCACAGAGGAACAGCTGTTCACTTTGATTTATTTATTAATTAAAGTTCTTAGCCTAAGAATATAGAATTCCCCAGTTATTAATTAAAAAATCTTGAAAGAGTGTGCAGTGAAGATGGCATTGCAGCTTGTTTGCTATTTAACCCTTTTCACGATTTGGTGACAGGATGCTGCTGAGTGAAGGAGCCATTGACACTCCTAAAACACGGACTGAATCCAGGCCAATAGGTCTCTATTCCAGATTTAGCGTATTTGCCTAGATAATAACGTACGTTGGACTGACGTTCGCTGATGTTCACTATGAGTTGAGCCAACATAATTGTGTCCGTCAGCCCTCTGTCAACAAAACAACCAACTACATCTGATTGATTTCACAAACATTAACACAAACATTCTGACCCATATGTTGGGCCAGCATGAGCTTATACCAGTTGCCAATCCTGTTATTACTATACAGGTGCAGCTCAAAAAATTTTAATATCGTGAAAAAGTTCTATATTTTTTGTCACTCATTTCAGAAAGTGAAACTCATATATTATATAGATTCATTACACATAGATTGAAATATTTCAAGCCTTTATTATGGCTTACAGCTAATGAAACCCAAAATTCAGTGTCTCAGAAAATTAGAATATTTTGCTTTAACATATTTTTAAAGTATCATATTTAATATTTGGTTGCATATCCTTTGCATGCTGTTACTTCCTGAAGTCTGTGACCAATCAACATCAAAAGACTCTCGATATCTTATTTTCAGGTACTGTTACAAGTGATACTATAACCTCTCTGCATTTGAACTGATCTCTATGGGAATTTGGGGGTGAGACTAGATTCAGCTGTAAATTACACTGGTACAGTATGGAACACATGGCTGGCTAAATGGCTGTAAGTCATCAAGGGTCTGAGCTATCGAACGAGCCCCAAACCATCACTCTGTTGCCAGATATGGAGTAGATGTGGATGGATCACTGCAAGGGTTATTTCTCCTGACTCATTTTCCTATAGAACTCTATGGGGAAAAAAGTCAGGAGAAACAACCCTTAAAGGGATCCATCCACATCTACTCCATATCTGGCCGCAGAGTGATGGTTCGGGGCTCGTTTGATACCTTAGACCCTTGATGACGTACAGCCATTTCGCCAGTCATGTGTTCCATACTGTACCAGCGTAATTTACAGCTGAATCTAGTCTTACCCCCCAATTCTCATAGAGATCAGTTCAAATGCAGAGAGGTTATAGTATCGCTTGTAACAGTACCTGAAAATAAGATATCGAGAGTCTTTTGATGTTGACTTCAGGAAGTAACAGCATGCAAAGGATATGCGACCAAATATTAAATAAGATACTTTAAAAATATGTTAAAGCAAAATATTCTAATTTTCTGAGACACTGAATTTGGGTTTTCATTAGCTGTAAGCCATAATCATCAAAATTACAATAAATAAAGGCTTGAAATATTTCACTCTATGTGTAATGAATCTATATAATATATGAGTTTCACTTTCTGAAATGAGTGACAAAAAATATTGCACTTTTTCACGATATTCAAATTTTTTGAGCTGCACCTGTACTATATATTATTTCCCACTTAATGTAGCATATTTAATGAGTTTAATAGTTTTACAAAATAAACAGAGCTTACTTACAATCGACTGGTTAAAATTCAAGTTAGTAAAAGTTACACAAACAAACTTGTAGCAAAAGTTCATAGCGATACTTTATAACATTGAAAATCACATTGAAACATTGAAATCAAACCCATAACATATTGTATGGTATATTACCACTTCTGATTGGTTGACAGCCGTGGTTTAAATGCTTGTATATGAACGGTCATCCGGGTCACAGGCTTGATCACCGTTCTAAATTCAAACGCTGCCTGGCCAGCTACACTATGTATGGGAATTATGGCAAGCTATTGCTCCATAACCGGCTAATTCAGAGTCCAACACATTCAATAAAATAAGTGGAATAAAAAGTGAATTGATACAATAAAATAAGCAGAATGTAGCCTACCTACTTTTTTTCCCTCAGTGACAAACGTTATTGGACGGTAGACAGCTACTCCTCCTCGTAGGCTACAAATAGTAACTTTAATTTAACAAAAAACTTTTGTCATTGTTTTTAAGATAATGCTATGCAATACATGGTTAAGTAACTAACGTATCTAGGCATAGTTATATTATCACAGAGTTAGCAAAGCAGTTTGGTGTTTAATCTTTTTTACTGTGAGCCATAACGTTAGATCCGTCTCTTCTATAAGTTACCGTAGCAACAGCATACAGCTGATTTATAAAACCAGTAAATAACATTAATCTGCAGATAAAAAAGGTTTTTATTCTGCAAATATCTTAGTTATAACGACTAGCAAAACATTTTTGTGGTTAGAGATGCAGTAGTTATTTATTCCGTTTGAAAATATGATTTATCATAGAAATGTATCTGTAGGCTAAATGAATGTCAGCAACATGCGGACTGCTTGTGAATACAATTGCAAGTCACTTCACAAAGCACGTTAATCTGTAGGCTATAGCTGCTATAGAAAACTAGCGAAATTTCTTAGATAAGTTACATCTAACTAACTCCGTAGTATTTTTCTGATGTTCCCATGCATATCATGATGCGAATCTGAAATGTAGGCAAACTATTTCCTTAGCTAGTCTGCACGCTAGGCTATTTAAATAGGCTACACTGCATCGTCTGTGTTACCAAAACATTTTAAAAAATTAAGACTGAGAGGGAGCCAGGTAGGCTAATGTTAAATCTGATTGAGTTATGGTTTCATACTTTTTTAAAATAAAGTAATGACAAAAATAACCAAATAAAACCAAGAAGGAACTATTTTTTCCTTATAAAATTGATTGTTTTCAGAACTAACGATGAGAAATAGAACGACTAGATGTTTTCGATCCAAAATAAAACTACCAACCAGAGTTCTGCTTGACAATGCTAAAACATGTCAAAATGACATTTAAATTTTAATTTCAGCTGATTAAGTCGATAAAAATCAATAAAAGTAACTATATATAATCATTGTTGGTAACCATGGTGTAAGAGATATAAACCACTCCATGCCAGTGTATATATACAAGAATATATGGCACTCCAGGGTTGTTAAATCACCACCCCTGTCGTGCCATATATTCTTGTATATACAGTGGTACCTCGGCCCACGAACGCTTCTAACCACGAACAAATCGGCCCACGAACAGAGATTTCGAACAAAATCTGAATCGGCCCGCGAACTACTTTTCGGGGCGCGAACACACAAACACTCGTGTAACACACGCGGTCGGTTTGGCGGAGTAATACGTTCGGCGCACAGCGGCTGGGGACAAAGTAGTTGTGTGTTAGTCAGTGTTGTTGCGTTGCGTTGTTTACATCGTGCGTCGGTGCGTTCGTCTCTTACATTCGTCTTAATGTATTTTTCTATAATTATGTCATGGATCTCACCTTTTCTCCCTTATCTCCGCGTCGCTTTATTCATTTTTATCGTTTACCGGTAATCTATCGGATTTTCCTGTGTTCCGCCACGGGTTTTGCTTTCGCCTCGTCATTAGTGAGTTCACCTGGCAATTATTTCCGCTCACTATTTATACCCCGCTTCCGGCCTCTCTCGTTGCTTCCATGTTATTTCGCATGACATTCGAGCCGGTAAAAAAGGGTATAGGTAGTTGTATTGCTATCGACCGCTTTGATTAGCAATGCGGGACTTGTTAGCAGTACAACATTAGAAAGAAAGCAGTTCTTGTTTACACGCTCTTATTTCAGAGCAGAGGTTTTCGTTTTCTTTTGTTTCTCTACTCTAACCTACGAGTGTCTTACCCAAAGTTTTTGGGGTCTTTTCAGTTCTCTGTTTTTGTTGTTTCACTCCACAAACGGGAGTTAGATAAGCGTTATTGCTTATTTCTTTGTTTTGCTCGATTATCGAGCTCCTCGTTTTCATTGCGAGGTTTGTGTTCTTTTATTTTTGTTTCTCCACTACGGATCATTGTCCGTTCCTAGTGGTGTTTTTAGGAACACTTTAAGATTGCCCAGCTATTGCATTTGGATCTCCAACATTCCCATCTCTGTCTCTGACAGAGATCCCTTACAAATTAAGGTTATCTTTAATTCCTTACTGTATTTTTGCCACACATAAACCCATAAATTACTTGTAAAAAAGGCTGTTTTTGGGCTGGGAACGGATTAATGGGATTTACATTAATTTCAATGGGATTAATTGAATCGGTACACAAACTTTTCGGTTTGCGAACGGGGTCAAGGAACAAATTAAATTTGTGGGCCGAGGTACCACTGTATACGGCATGCCGTGGTTTATATCTTACATATCTGACCCATGCACGTACAACTGGACCATCCAGAACAACGTACCAGATTATCCAGTTTATTCGAGTTCTCTCTAAGAATAACAACCTTAATTATAATTCCTACACAATGATGATGGCACATTATTCTTTTAATTAAGAAATTGTATAAATGTTTTTTTTTATTATTCCCTCAGCACCAGCAGCATAGCCATACATATTCATATAGTTGGGCCTGCATAGAGCTAGATGGACCAGAACTACCTAGATGGGCGTGGTGGTTCCGCCAAGATACATTGCTCTAGACCGGTGCTCTGTGCATATGTGTTCAAAGCTATGTGTATAAAGCTATATATAAGCTTTCAATAAAATGTTCCTACTGTTAAAAAATCCAAAGGAACCACCATGATGTTTATTACCATGATCAATCAGTGAAAAATAAACAATGTCATGTGGTGGGCTGGGAGGAACATACGGCTGAACATGGCTGTGTTCTCTATTAAGAAAAACTCAGAAATAAGTACTCAGTTGGAGAAAGGAGGGAACATATCTCAATATTTTGGTAAAGAAAAGGCTACCATGAGTGACCAAACACATGTTTACAAAAACAATCACATTGCCTGCACTATCAACCGTTGAAAAATACCCAAACTGTGCATTCCCAAAATAGTGTTGCATTATCATGAATGAAATTGATTCAAGAAAGCATGCAGTTATGAAATTATATTTCTATTGTTTATGTTTTCTTAACTGCAAGCCAACTTGTTTGTAAGCAAACTGTAAGCCAAAATGGTTTTGGGAAAGTGGATTTATACTGTAGCCTAGTACCAAAACAGTCCATGCTTTGAATGATGTAGGTTACAATATAAACATGAGTTTATCTTTAATAAACACATTGCAATCGTTTCTCCACAACATTTAAAATCCAAGCACAAAAAGAAATTCAATTACTTTCTCAAATCGATAGCCATATAAAGAAGCATGTAAAACCAAAGACAATTTATTGAGTATATCAAATAATAAAATAAAGCATCAAAATGAAATGGCAAAAAGCATAAATAGGTCTGCAAAATCATGACTAGATTGAATACTCACTGTCTTTTCCAGTCGAGTAAGAGGATCAGCTTGCAAGCTCTGTTATTGCACTTATTAATTGGATGCACTGCTTTTGATTCATGGTCAAATTATCCAGTCTAAAATTGGAATGAATGCAATGCTGGATCTGGGTTAGTGCACTTCAAACCTAAAACCCTGCAATACAGTTGAGCTTGCTATGATGTGGTTTATTTTATCGACTTTCACCTCCACTGATCGACATGCTGCTTCAGCAAACACAGTGAGAGAGAAATCATGTATATGGCTGGACTACAAATACTCATGGTCTTCAATCAAGATCTTGATAATTAGCACTGGAAAAATGCACGCAAATACGTTACTATCCGAGGTGTTGATGCGTTTTTATTCGTAAAAGATACGGACAATATGCATAAGATTCCAAATTGGATCTGTGACGGATCCTGTTTTGAGATATTTCCGTAAACGGACAAGATTGGACCCTGAAAATGTAAGGGGTTTATTGATTGCTCAGAGATTCAAACTCAAAGGTGGGGAGATCAGAACAAGTCAGCTCACAACAGTGAGGACCAATAATTAGGGGAAGAAAATAATAAAGGAAGAAAGAAAAGACAGGAACCTAATTCCTGAAGGCTAACAGCGAATCGAAAATCAACCCACAAAATCGGGCGCACTACTAAAACTAGTAGAATACAAACTAAATCTCCTGAGCTCACGTAATGAGCTAATAACGGGAAACTTAGTCAAACAAAAAAACACTCTTCGTTACAATAGCTCAAAGCCGGAAGAGTGCAAAACCAAAACGAAAGAACAAAGAAAAACTGTCTCAGAGAGAACAGCAAAGAAACTAAATAGATAGCACCAAACGCTACCAGGTGTACCCGATTAAGTAGCTATAGCAAGTTCCCCCTGAACATAAACAGAGTTTAATATGGGGCGGCTGTGGCTCAGGAGGTAGAGCGGGTCATCTGCTGATCGCAGGGTTGGCGGTTCGATCCCCGGCACCTCCTGTCCACATGTCGAAGTGTCCTTGGGCAAGACACTGAACCCCAAATTGCTCCCAATGAGCAGGCTAGTGCCTTGCATGGTGGCTGCCGCCATTGGTGTGTGAATGTGTGTGTGTGTGTGTGTGAACGGGTGAGTGAGAGGCCATTGTAAAGCGCTATATAAGTGCAGTCCATTTACCATTTACCAATATCAGGAGGTCGCTAGTTCCTGGCTATACCTGGCTCGAATGCAATGTCATGAGACAAACAAGCACCGGAGATGTGGAGGTCAGAAACTTAAATACCCCGCCGGCAGAAGCGCAGGTGAAAACAATAATTAGGGCTGCAAACCACGAAACGGAACGTGGAAAAAATCTGATTGATTCTCAATCGTGAACTCAGGAAGAGAGCCGCAAAAGAAAAGAAAACAAACAGCCACGAACCTCCTGAAAAATCCAAAAGCTGAATACCTGACAGATAACATATACATGTCATACCCGAAAATCGTATCCAATGAAGATCCGATACCAGATAATTTTGCATATGTATCCATCCGTTAGGCAGATATTCCTGCATCTGAAATAGATCTCTGGATGTATCCCAAATTCGGATTTGTCTATTCTTGCCATATGGGTGAATAATCAACTATGGGCACTTTTGGCAGGCAGCATAACATGCATTCACCCATTCATATCACTAAACCTGAATTCACTCATTCATACCAGTAAACCTGCATTCACTCATTCAAACCAGTAATATGGCATTCACTCATTCATACCCATACGGGGAAAAAAAGTATTTTAATACATTTGTAGAAATGTATTTCAAATGTATTTGCAATGTATGTATAAAATGTATTATGAATGTATTCCAAATGTATTTTGAAATGCATGTCACAATAAATTTGAAACGCATTTCAAATACACTGCTCAAAGAAATGAAGGAAACACTTAATCAACACAGTATAACGCCAAGTCAATTAAACTTCTGAGATATTGATCTGTCCTGTTAGGAAGCATAAACGATTGTGAATCCATTTAACCTGCTTTGGTGCAAATGAACGTGACAGGAGAGGCAACAGCAAGACAACCCCCAAAAAGTAAATGGTTTTGCAGGTGGTGACCACAGACCATTTCTCTCTCCTTATCCTTCCTGACTGATTTTTCTCTAGTTTTGCATTTTGCTAGTGCCCTTGTCACTACTGGTAGCATGAGGCGGTACCTGCAGCCCATTCAGGTTGCACAGGTAGTCCAACTCCTCCAGGATGGCACATCCACACGTGCTGTTGCAAAAAAGTGTGATGTGTTTCCCAGCACAATCTCAAGAGTGTGGAGAAGATACCAGGAGATGGGCCATTACACGAGGAGAGCTGGACAGGGCCGTAGAAGGGCAACAACTCAGCGGCAGGACTGGTATCTGCTTCTTTGTGCGAGGAGGAATGGGAGGAGATCTGCCAGGGCCCTACAAAATGACCTCTAGCGGGCTACTCGTGTGCATGTTTCTGACCAAACGGTCAGAAACAGACTCCATGAGGGTGGCATGAGGGCCCGACGTCCTGTAGTGGGACCTGTGCTCACAGCCCAGCACTGTGTAGCTCGATTGGCATTTGCCAGAGAACACCAGAATTGGCATGTTCGCCATTGGCGCCCCGTCCTCTTCACAGATGAGAGCAGGTTCGCACTGAGCACATGTGACAGACGTGAAAGAGTCTGGAGACGCCGTGGCGAATGTTATGCTGCCTGCAGCATCATCCAGCATGACCGGTTTGGTTTAATTGACTTGGTGTTATACTGTGATGATTAAGTGTTCCCTTAATTTTTTTGAGCTGTGTATATTTGCAATGTATTTACAATACATGTCAAAAATGTGCTGCAAATGTATTTCAAATGTATGCAAGATGTATTGTAATGCTCTTCATCTTTTAGCTTGCTGTGCCTCCCTTTATGTTGCAAAATGCCAATTGTCTTGGGGTGTACTTTCCCAGAACACTCAGGAACTTTGGCTTGAGATTGATTTTTATAATTCTCATGAATTTCTGCCTGGCCTATAAGACAACATAAATAATAATCAACCAAGTACAAGTGAAACACCAATCACATTTGTCAAAATAAGCACGTATAACCTAACTGTTAAATGATCATGGATTGCACTGCCAAGAAAGTGGGTAAATACATGAACTCACCTGAGATACGGTGAAGAGGGCAGTTTATTCCATCTCATGACAACCTCCGATTAAAATAGTACAATTGGTTAGTTGCTTTAAAATTACCCTAATGAGCATGACCAGATATAATCAACAGAGTAACATTGCATTTTAAATAGTGGTAGGTAGCTGCAGCTATTAAACTTTCCTTAAGTATGTGTAAAAACTTGATGACAATAGTCTTTTATTAACAAACCGGGTCTGTTGAAAGTTTTAAAATGCAATTATTACAATAAATATTTGAGATAGAGATGTTTTACATAGGTGCTCTCAGCTAAATATTAGTTATACATTTTAAGCTAAATTCATAACTCCCACATTAATATTTAAGTGCAGATAAGTGAAATATCTCTCTAGTCTGCATACACGTCAAAACATAATAATCTTAAACTGTACCATAAAAAAAACGAGCACAAAATTCAAGCTATTATACTTATTTTTATTTTCAATTAACATTAAAAGTTACATTTAGCGGTGGTCAAGATAAGCTAAGGGGCACCATTTTTTTCCCATTCTCTCAAACGTTCTTCGTCTGTCAGAGGCTAGCGTTTGATTTCTCAACCTATTTCTCAGCGTTAATTTTCTGAGACACTGAATTTGGGTTTTCATTAGCTGTAAGCTATAATCATCAAAATTACAAGAAATAAAGGCTTGAAATATTGCACTCTATGTGTAATGAATCTATATAATATATGAGTTTCACTTTCTGACATGAGTGACAAAAAATATTGAACTTTTTCACGATATTCAAATGTTTTGAGCTGTACCTGTGTATATATATATATATATATATATATATACAAACAAACTCCCACATGTCCAGAAAGTGCAGACATTGTTCCACAATTGTGTTCCACATTCCACCTGCCTTTTTAAATATCTATATGTATTTCTTGTGCAATTTATATTAATTTTATAATTATTCTTCCTTCTGCTGTGGAAAGGTAGCTTTTATGTAGTTACGATACGTTATTTTAATGTATTTATGTATTTTATTATGTATTTATTTTATTTTATTTGTTTGGTACAGCAATAGTATTTCAGTACAATTGGATTCAAATGTAGATACACCATATTTTGATTTCCCACTGTCTGTTATGACCCTCTACTGTGCATTTGTCTTAATGGTAAGAGTCCATGTAGATTAAATCTACACAATCAAAAAGGTCTTTACTGCAGTGTCTGTTAAACATCAAACCCTCAAAAGCACAGAGTAGAGGGTTACAACAGACAATGAGAAATCTAAATATGGTGTATCTGCATTTGAATACACAATTACACAATTACACCATGAAATTTATTCAATTAATAATATATTTTAACTGGTCTACTAACACCTGACAGTATTATTGGAAGTAAAATAGATATAGCCAAATGCAAGATGCATTTAAGTACACGGGTACGTTGTCACAGAGCTCATAACTTTCTAACTAAACAGTGTTGTCAAACCCTTTAAACACCAGAATGTGTGTCTTAATCACAGGGGGTCAGCTATGTTGTTATTAGAGGTCAGCCTCACTAAATATTGAAGTGGGAACCATTTTAATATTTTTCATAACAAGCAAGTAATTGGGTTGTTAGATGTTAGTCTTTAATTTTATGTCAATTACAACCTTGTATCATATATTGAAAGAGTAAAAAGTGTAACAACCAGACCCGATCTCCCCCTAGTTGAATTACTACTTATTAGTTTGGTTGCTTTGAAGCAAGAACAAATATGTTCTTTCTCATACACTTATTATTATTATTATTATTATTATTATTATTATTATTATTATTATTATTCCATACCCTCCGACTCATTGTTTTTCAGGTACATAACGAATGATTATCTATGTAATAAGAAGTATATGCAATGTTTTGGCACCAAACACTTGATGTCAATAAAATCAATTATAAATATAAATGTAAAACAGTTGGGTACACATGCTTTATTTGTAACTGTTTCCACAAGATCTTCATTGTAGAATGTCACCCAGTACAGTATATCAAAACATGCTCATAAGTAGGCTAATTATTTATAGTCTAGTTAATAGGCTATTGCAGGGAAAATCATGCCTAGTTGACTAGGCTATGTCATATCTGTATCCTTGGATATCCATAATGATACATCACAGATGTACACCTCAGGATCCTTTTCTTCAGGATTTGTCATGGTACGTGGCATATTCTTCAATATTGCCTCTACCTCGTTCTCAGGCTCTATGTTGCTGCGACACGCCCTCTGGGTACGAGATTGCCAAAGTAAAAAAAAAAATGCGATGATGCCAGTTTTCCAGATCTGTGATGTCTAATATACCGGACATATCAGTCTAACGGATATGTTACAGATAAAGTATCCGGACAATATCCTATTAGCATCTGTGACAGAACGGTCAAATCCGTATCCTCTCTGTAAACGTTATTGATCTGTGACAGATACGAAAACCTGCATACTGTTGGAGCTTATCAGATCCGGTCCCGCCAGGTCCGTATCACAGATATCACAGATCTGGGAAAATGGCGGCATCATATTTTTTCATATCTTTGACCATATGAAGATGGCCAAAGATACAAAAAAATGGGAAGATACCATTTTTCCGGATCTGTAATGTCTGTGATATACGGATCTGGCATTTTAACGGATATGTTACAGAAAACATATCCGGACAATATCCTTTATTAGCATCTGTGACAGATCGGATATCCCCGTATCCTCTCCGTAAACGTTATGGATCTGTGACAGATCCAAAAACTTGTATACCGTTGGATCTTTCCGGATATGGGCCCATTTTTTCCACTGTAGAGTCAGGTGTCTTAGTACTGGGCTAAAACAAAAACCTGCACCCGCATCGATGCCTTTTAAGATTGGGCATCCCTGAATTAATGAGTGACAATGAGCTCCAGACCGGGATTCAACGTTTATCTTTAAAAATCTGCCGAACAAATTCAAAATGAAATGTTTGTTTTCAAATTAAGAATTATATATTTTTTTTTAAATTTTTGGATTTTATTATTTTATATTATTTAATCATTTTTTAAATATTTTATTAAGAAAATGGAAGGAAAGTGAAAAAAAAATTCCAGAAAAGATGGGCTTCGTTTTCCCTGAATTCTTCAGCCATTCAACCCATTTTATCATGCTTTATTCTGTACGACATCTCCGGCCCTTATTCTAGAGCCCCAGGGTCATATATTTCTGCTGGAGGAAGAGCCGTTTGTATCGCCATTCAGAGGTGTAAAAACACTGCATTATATATTTATCTGTTTATTTATTTATTTATTTTGTATTTGACAAATGCGCTGGTCTCGGGTGACTTACACGGCTTTATGGCAAAACACATTTAATAATAGATATGACACAAGGCACATGGACAGCATAAACAGTACCAAAAAGCCAGAAACACAATTGCTGAACATCAGGGTAAAAGAACAACGGCAAAATAATACACAAACAACCAGAAGGAACAAACCATTGTATTCACATGTACTTAGTGCCTGACAACTGTCACATTACAGCAACATTCATTGGCACTGCTGTGCATGTAAGATCCGTTATTGAGCTATAAATGCAACATGCTCACGTCAGATTCATATGGATATAGATTAATATTAACGATCTATTGCACTGCAGTGTTTTGGTCTAGCTGCAAAGGTAGTTGTCATGCAGGTGCTGAAGAGTCAAAGTCACTTTTTACAGGCAGTTCAAGTTGCTTGAGCTGCACTCCACAAAATCCCACGTTCACTGTCCTTGACATGTCCCTCCTTGAACACCTCTCAGCTCGGCCGGTGAAAGACACATAATCACACTAATCCAATACAAACCCTCGGCTCATATTCTTTCATTATTTGTATTAGCTGTAGAGACCGCATGGTGCCTACCCAGGGTGCCTTCAGTCTAATATTTTTTGTAACCCACAGATATTGATTTTGGAAAACATATATACAAGTTGACTTCCATGTAACAATACTGGTATTGGAAGGCAACAATACAGCACTGTGATAAATGTTGATAGTCATTGCTCAGTTTGTGTAAAAGCCACAGGTTTTCCAAATAACACCTAGCACCCCTCCCTAACCCAGTAACAAATGTGAACTCATTTATCAACCCTATATCTAAGCACAATTCAACCCTGACCCTCAGCACATATCAACCCTTTTAACTACAGATACAAGTCTAACCCCAAATCAACCTTTAAACAAAATGAATGGACATGATGCCATAAACATGTAAGCAAAGTCATGCTCCAGGGGGACACCCTCTTTATTTTTCTTGTTTGAGAGCAAATGAGGCACATTGCCATGCTTCTGGAAAGTCTCGTAACTCCTCGACGAAAAATGAATGATAAATGAAAGCGAACCAAAATTAAATCAGTACTTTCCTGTTACGTCATCTTAAAATTGTAATGTTTAGTCAAGATTAAACATACAAGTGAGCCATTATATTACTGTTGTTCTGTGTTTATTGCTGATAGATTTATCATTGAATGTACCTTCAGCGCATTGAGAAGTACTATTTATGATGTATGCCTTAAAAAAGGAAAATGCCTTGTTGTTGTTATTATAATAAAAAAGGCAGCTATTAGTGTATTTTCCTTCCCCCGGCAGAGGGACCCTCATCTGTATTCAAACGACGGGTGTACATTATTTTGTAAATGTGTAGATTTCATTTTTTTCAAATGTGCATGACTCAGTCACGGCTCAGAACCGCCTCTCATCTTCCACTCAGGGCTGTTTTTCTTTTTTTTCTTTTTTTCCCTCCTTCCACCTCTTTTGGAACTAATTATTCAAACTTTTTTTCCTCGTTATCCCCGACAAGCTGAGCTCGCCTCTTCCTTCTATTTCTCAAGCTGAATGACATTTTCTGTTATTAATTAATTCCAGGGAAGTTCTAACCAGGACTGGTATGTCAGGCGTCACCACCGCTCCCCGTCATCATGGCTGTTTCTGACAGCCAATCACGGGGCTCTATAACCAAACCCGAGAACAGAAAGCTACTTGGGCCGCCGCCTATGTTCAGTATAAAAACAATGGGCCTCGTGCATGAAACGTGAGCAGAACGAATTTATACATAAATCATTGGTATTAGCAATTTTACCAGTATTTTGGCATTCATCAATGTTTTCGTATCTGAGATTTGTTCGTATGTACAAATAAACTTTACACCTGCTCAGGACCACGCGTACCTTATACGTAAATTCAAAATGCCACTAAATGTAGCTTCTGAAAATCAATTTGAACATGAATTTATTTTTATTTTCAGTTTAATTCACAAGACAAAATGTAGCCTTTGAAGTGCACAATGCAAACGTAATAATTATGACTGTACAAAGCAAGCACTAGTAGCAGCTACCTCTGGGACATACTTACATAATTCACCTTGTAATGTTGACACGGATACGTCATAAGTCTACGACGTGTTCTTTGAGGGATATAAATAAAGCACGCGGCTGCATTGTAGTTCGTTTTGACTTGGTAAGCAGTCTAACAGTTTGGTTATTTCCCGTGAACCTACACACTTTAGATTAAGCCTATTAATCAATTGTAGGCTATGAATTAGACCCATAACTATTTTTCTGAATTGATTCAAGTTAAATGTTATATGATGTTATATAACAAGTTACAGGTCTGTATAGCCAGCGTTGCAATGGTTGACTTTGGAAGAGTTGGCTGCTCAGGAAAGAACCAAACGCATCTTTAGGATTTGTTGGCTGAGAGTGATGAATGGTCGGTTAGTCATTTTCGGGTTTTTATGAAATTGACAACCTGCCCAATGTTATTGATTTAAGGGGTTTATTGAGTGTTCGGAGATTCAAATGCAAAGGTGGGGAGATCAGAACAAGTGAGGACCAATAATTAGGGAACGAAAATAATAAAGGAAGAAAGAAAAAACAGGAACCTAATTCCTTAAGGCTAACAGCCAAAACGAAAATCAACCCACAAAACCGGGTGCACTACTAAAACTAGTAGAATACAAACAAAATCCTGAGCTCACATAATCAGCTAATAATGGGCGGCTGTGGCCCAAGAGGTAGAGCGGGTCGTCCGCTGATCGCAGGGTTGGCGGTTCGATCCCCGGCTCCTCCTGTCCACATGTCGAAGTGTCCTTGGGCAAGACACTGAACCCCAAATTGCTCCCAATGAGCAGGCTAGCACCTTGCATGGCAGCTGCCGCCATTGGTGTGTGAATGTGTGTGTGAACGGGTGAGTGAGAGGCCATTGTAAAGCGCTTTGGAGAAAGGCGCTATATAAGTGCAGTCCATTTACCATTTAACGGGAAATTTCGTAAAACCAAAAAACACTCTTGGCTAATAATATCTCAAAGCAAAACCAAAACGAAAGAACAAAAAAAAACTGTCTCAGAGAGAACAGCAAAGAAACAAAATAGATAGCACAAAACGCTACCAGGTAGAAAACAATCCTATACTCGATTAAGTAGCTATAGCAAGTCCCCCCCGAACATAAACAGAGTTTAATATCAGGAGGTCGCTAGTTCCTGGCTCGAATGCAATGTCTTGAGACAAACAAGCACCAGAGATGCGGAAGTGAGGAACTTAAATACCCCACAGGCAGAAGTGTAGGTGAAAACAATAATGAGGGCTGCAAACAACAAAACGAAACGTGGAAAAAATCAGATCGATTCACAATCGTGAAGGCAGGACAAGAGCTGCAAAAGAAAAGAAAAAAAACAGCCACGAACCACTACAATTGGTGTCGTAACTGTACTGCACAAATGTGGCCTCAAGGCTCCATCCAAAGATACATTTGTAAAATATGAATAGAAAGGGCTGTCACATCTGTGCAGCTCATATGTCATGCGGAATGTAGCCTGTTGCTCAACCTCCTGGCTTTGACAAAATAAGTTATCTCTAGACTGTGATTTGTATTTGCTGCCTAACAGGATGTTGGTCCCACTTAGTTCCGCTGAAAATCTACTAAAATTTGCTTTTGGTGACCACAAGCCGTCTCTCTACAAGAGTCCCTGAAAGCTTGCAAAAGGACAGATGCCGATGGGTTTATAATCCCAAACTACACCCTCTGTAACAGTTAGCCAACTCAAAAAACATGTGCTTCGACATAGGAATGGTAAGTAAATGGTTAGCAATCTCTCCCCCACCCGCTGACTGAGCACGAGGGACCGCTGCTGCGCGATATAGGTCCTAAAGATGGCGCCTTGTTTACACTGTCATTGTCATAGAAACCTATGAATACTGTGCTCCTTCTCTATATACTATATACTGTCAGTGAACCTTGTCTTCTTGTATTCCATATGAGCACTCACAGAAGTCTATTTACTGTGAGTGAACCATGTCTCCTTGTATTCTATATGAGCACTCACAGAAGTCTATTTACTGTGAGTGAACCATGTCTCCTTGTATTCTATATGATCACTCACAGAAGTCTATATACTGTGAGTGCTCCTAGTATTCCATACACCAAGAACACTCCCAGTATTGTTATGCCATCCAGCAGACCCATTATTTGGCGCCCTATGAGCTTTCGCTGTGTGTGCGAGACCTCAGGGCCAACACAAAGCCTCTATTACCACTGATAGAGATGTGTTCTATTGTATGTCCATAGTGCACATGTACCTAATGTAACATGCATAAGCTTGCCTTAATACTAAACATTATACTAAATCCAGACACTGTTGTCTAGCCATACATAAGTGTGTTTATTGGGAGCTTTCCTGGCTGCTTTGTCATTTGCAGGCAAAGACAGCAACACAAACGACATGCCTGCCTGTATCCCTGATTTGCAAGTAATTAAAAGGGATGATAAAAGGACATTGAGCAAAATCGCTTTGGTATTTATGTTAATATCGAACAGCTGGTCTGGTTGGTTCTTGAGCAGGTGGGCTTCTCCTTGTACTTTTCTAATTTGCACAAACACACTTGGAGACCAATTAATATTCCCCATATTTCACACCAATACCAATACTTTGCAGGATCCCTCCCACTTCCGGTACAGTGATTTCCACCTTATGCCCTCTGGGCAGAGATATAGGGTCCCTAGGTTCAGGAGCTCCAAAGTTAAAAGATTTATCCCTTTATTTATTTATCCCTTTATCCCTCAGGCTATTGCTGATATCAACTGCTAATCCTCATGGCTTTTTGCACCTTGAATCCCTGAAACCTTGCACTCTGTACACTTGATTTTTGTTTTCTATGTATTTTATGCATTTAATGTGTCTTGTCTTATGTGTACCTTGCTTGTTTGTACGCTGCACCCAAATTGCCTGGGCCAATACAGATTTATTGAACTGAATTGAATTGAATACTTACCCAAAGAAACCGCACACAGTCACATACGTGTATCTTTTCTCTGCCAAAGAAAGCAAACTTGTCTCATCCCAGCAGCCACTGCAGTTGTCTATATACAGCACACTCAATGACAGGGGCATAATTCATCCTCCAAGATACTACATCAGACATTTCTGTGGGAAAGGAAATTATCATTGTTTATCTTTGTTTAATTACAACATGCAAAATTCCGTTTTTAGTGGATATGAGTGATGCTAATTGTGATGCCCAAGAAGCAGAACAGTGTATATTTATTTATTGCACTGTAAAATATGATGGCCTGTCATTTTTTTTCATCACTCTGGATCTCTCCACTATGTGCCTCTGAGCCGTTAACACTTAAAATGGGCTGTGATCATTTGGGGAACCGAAGAAGCATCCTTATGAAAGATGGTTAATCCAAATCCTGCCAATCATAGGGTTTGGTCTAAAAAACACTGCAGTTCTACTCCACTTTTACATCGGGAGTGAAGTTTTAGAAATAGAAATGTTTGTCAATAGTGTGATGTCACTTCACTGATGAAAATAGTATGTCAAATTTAAAAGTGTAAATATTTCAACCTCGTTGTTTATGAGTGGAAAGTACTGTCATAAACATTCTAAGCTGCAATTGTTTTTACAATCATTATCTGCTTTTTAATACAACTTTTTTTTTATGTTATAAAGGAGCACAATACACCTTTCTACAAAAAAATTATTCTCTCTTGCAGAAGTTCCATCACCCATATCACCCTGAACCTGCCAGATTAATGAAGATGGGATTCAATGGTACCTGGATAGTAGATGTCCTCAGTGAACAAAACGTTGCCGCTGAAAGATGGTGGACCAGTAGGGGGCACTCTTTCCTCTGTACAAATAAAAATCCAATGCCCCAGGACATGTATGGTTGCATTTTATTGTATATATATATATATATATGCACACACATACATGTCCTCTGTTGATATGAGCCTCTATGCCATGATTATCATTGGCATCTTTTACAACTGTGTAGTAGAGCTGCTCGGTGTCAGTGTCTGAGGGTACGTGACAGGACTCCTGTGTAACTGGGAGCAGGTGGCGCTGCTCCTTTACGTCTGATAGCGAACGCTGCTCGGCACAGAGAGGGCGGGTCTCCACAAGGAAGTACGGCATCATCCGTCACGGTTTGCGCCGCGAACGTCAATTCCTCACAAGTTTGATTCATTCTTTCATCTGCCTCCCCCAGGGTCAGATATTAACCTAATGGCTGATAAGTCATGGCTCGATGCTAGGAGACAAGGGGCAGTGTGTTTATATGGAATTAACATTTATATATATGGAATGAACATGTATATATATGGAATGAACATTGATATATATGGAATGAACAATTATATATATGGAATGAACAATTATATATATGGAATGAACATTTATATATATGGAATGAACATTTATATATATGGAATGAACAATTATATATATGGAATGAACAATTATATATATGGAATGAACATTTATATATATGGAATGAACATTTATATATATGGAATGAACAATTATATATATGGAATGAACAATTATATATATGGAATGAACATTGATATATATGGAATGAACATTTATATATATGGAATGAACATTTATATATATGGAATGAACAATTATATATATGGAATGAACATTGATATATATGGAATGAACATTTATATATATGGAATGGACATTTATATGGAATGAACATTTATATATATGGAATGAACATTTATATATATGGAATGAACATTTATATATATGGAATGAACAATTATATATATGGAATGAACAATTATATATATGGAATGAACATTTATATATATGGAATGAACATTTATATATATGGAATGAACAATTATATATATGGAATGAACAATTATATATATGGAATGAACATTTATATATATGGAATGAACATTTATATATATGGAATGAACAATTATATATATGGAATGAACAATTATATATATGGAATGAACAATTATATATATGGAATGAACATTTATATATATGGAATGAACATTTATATATATGGAATGAACAATTATATATATGGAATGAACATTTATATATATGGAATGAACAATTATATATATGGAATGAACATTTATATGGAATGAACATTTATATATATGGAATGAACATTTATATATGGAATGAATGAACAATTATATATATGGAATGAACAATTATATATATGGAATGAACAATTATATATATGGAATGGACATTTATATGGAATGAACATTTATATATATGGAATGAACATTTATATATATGGAATGAACATTGATATATATGGAATGAACAATTATATATATGGAATGAACAATTATATATATGGAATGAACATTGATATATATGGAATGAACATTTATATATATGGAATGGACATTTATATGGAATGAACATTTATATATATGGAATGAACATTTATATATATGGAATGAACATTGATATATATGGAATGAACAATTATATATATGGAATGAACAATTATATATATGGAATGAACAATTATATATATGGAATGAACATTTATATATATGGAATGAACATTTATATATATGGAATGAACAATTATATATATGGAATGAACAATTATATATATGGAATGAACATTTATATATATGGAATGAACAATTATATATATGGAATGAACATTTATATATATGGAATGAACAATTATATATATGGAATGAACATTGATATATATGGAATGAACTTTGACATCTATGCAATGAATCAGATCAGGCATCAGATCAGCGCATCTCATTTGGTTTTTATTGAGACATAATCCATGTAATTCAACTGATTTTTAATTGATTTGGGACTGAACATTATATTATTATCTGAATTTTGAGGTCAATAACTTCAGCAAAGCAATGGCTGCTGAAGTCCGAGGGTAAGGTTACCTTGGGAGACCAGGCAACACGTCAATTTACCCATTTAGAAATTAAGCTGTTGGTGGCAATAAAGTATTTATCTTTTAATATGAACGGATCAGAAAAGAAGGAAGTTGGTGAATATGGCCTGACAGCGATGACCACGTAGAAGCATGAAACAATCAAGCTCAAGCTAGTTAACATTAGTGCTAAATTAAACACTCAAATGTGTACACGCTTATTTCAGTCAGTGCAGGAGATCACGGAAATACGCGAACCTGGACGCTTCGAGCTACGCAAACCGTTTTTACTTTTCCACTGACATTTGAGAAAGACAAACCAGAGGAAAGCACAGATCGAACAAGAAAGTAGTTTACTGTTGTAGCCTGCTATAGCATCTTTCGCTGCAACGCTCGGTTTTGCCTTTCACAAATGTCAGTGGAAAAAAAAAAAACGATTTGCGTAGCTCGAAGCGTCCACGTTCTTGTATTTCCGTGAGGTGTGTTTCGACCCTGACCTCAGTATTTAGCTATCATGATCTCCTGCACTGACTGTAAGCGTGTACACATTTGAGTGTTTAATTTAGCACTAATGTTAAAATGTAGCACTAATGTTAACTAGCTTGAGCTTGATTGTTTCATGCTTCGACGTGGTCATCGCTGCCAGGCCATATTCACCAACTTCCTTCTTTTCTGATCCGTTCATATTAAAAGATAAAGACTTTATTGCCACCAACAGCTTAATTTCTAAATGGGTAAATGTGTTGCCTGGTCTTCCAAGGTAACCTGACCCTCGGACTTCAGCAGCCATTGCTTTGCTTCTAAAAATCTATTGCCGTTTGCTAATTCAACTAGCAATAACAGGAAACGGAAGTTATTGTGAACAGGAACCGGAAACACAGTTAATTATATTGAATGAAGTTAATTATATTGAATGAAGTTAATTATATTGAATGAACATTTATATATATGGAATGAACATTGATATATATGGAATGAACATTTATATATATGGAATGAACATTTATATATATGGAATGAACATTTATATATATGGAATGAACATTGATATATATGGAATGAACATTGATATATATGGAATGAACATTTATATATATGGAATGAACATTTATATGGAATGAACATTGATATATATGGAATGAACATTTATATATATGGAATGAACATTGATATATATGGAATGAACATTTATATATATGGAATGAACATTTATATGGAATGAACATTTATATATATGGAATGAACATTTATATGGAATGAACATTGATATATATGGAATGAACATTTATATATATACAATGAATCAGATCAGGCATCAGATCAGGGCATCTCATTTGGTTTTTATTGAGACATAATCCATGTAATTCAACTGATTTTTAATTGATTTGGGACTGAACATTATATTATTATATTTTTATCTGAATTTTGAGGTCAATATAACAAGTGAGACAGAAAAATGTAGCAATCTATCAGATTGTAATACAGGCACATTTTTGCTCCGCTTCTTATGGGTCTTCATGAGGTTTCTCGGTGTGTGCACTGCAGTCAGTGCTGTTTACAAATTTAGCTTGTGACTTCGGCTGGAGGGCTGAGGGGACCAGAGAACTTGTTCAGATGCTTTTAGATATTTATTGACATGGCTGCAGAAGTCCGAGGCTCAGGTTACCTTGGAAGGCCAAGGTAGGTAACACGTTAATTTACCCATTTATAAGTTAATCTGTTAGTGGTAAGCTAGGGTGGCAATACAGTCTTTATCTTTTAATAGGTTCCGTTTTTTTAGAGGTTTAAGATAGGCTACATTAATCTAATCAATAACAAATATGTTATAGCTAGTCTAATCCATAATATAGGTTAATAGTAGGGGTGTGGACAATGTCGCTGTATGTAGGCTAATCATACTCGTGTCTGTATGGGGAGCCCTGGTTCTCGTAATTGGATGATGAACGGGTCAGAAAAGAAGGAAGTTGGTGAAGATGGCCTGGCAGCGATGACCACGTAGAAGCATGAAGCAATGCTGGTCTTCATTTTATTTATTATTTTTTCACAATTTTTTACAAGCTGTTTGAGTTAAAATAACGTTTGTACAAAGTCGATCCTCTTGGCCATCTGTTTGGGAGTGTGGTGGTACATGGGTGGGACGTAATCGTTTTCCTCTTAGTCCAATTAGTCTGCGTCATCAGAGGAAAAAAAGAGGGAAGCGGAGAAACATGTGAACCAAGACATAATTAGCTACTATGTAGTAGATTCATTTCTGGTTCCGCGGGGCTCACGCAAATGAGTAAGTAGCAATTGGGAAATAAACAAACTATTAGAAAAAAACATTGAAAATACATTTTAAAATCAATTTAATAACTTTATTAAATTAATTGCACATTTACTTGTGTTTCTCCATGTGTTTCATGTAGCTATGTATTCTTTGATTTATCATTGAGGCACTCTCGGTGTGCCACACTTAAAGGCGGGTTTGCCGTTGCTAAATTCCTCAAAAATGTTCAAGACTGGAGTCCGGACCACTACAGTTATGTGGCCAGGACACACAAATGCCAAGGAGTTGGCAGGATTTATAAGGGAAAGGCATGTCGATGATTCACGTATGTAGTCAAATGCAAGTTTTGATCAAGGCAAAGGTAACGTTAGGAATCAAGCAGTTTAGCATTAGCTAACGCTAGCCTAGTCATACCGCTATCTCCTTTCATCGTAAACAATGGAAACATTAAATGAATATAACCTTACCGATCAAATTAATCACATAGGCTATCTTAACGTTACCTTTTCCTTAATCAAAACGTGGATTAGCCTACGTGAATTCTCGACATCCCTTTCCCATCCACTCCTACCAAATGTACACCTACAGAACTTGTAGCCTATGCTCCAATTTTTCTTTTTACCTTGCCTTTGTAAATAATTGATGTTTTGTTATTTCAATAGTCGGTGCTTGACTTGCCTAATGAATGCACTGTTGTAAAGGCAAGTAGCTGTAGCCTATGCATTACATGTGAAGAACTAATGACTGTATAATTACCTTCTTTTAGACTTGACATACCAGGTGCTCAACTGGTCAATCTACGTGATCTAGGATTCAGCTGGACGGCAATATCAAGGATGCTGTGTGTGAATATTCGCACTTTATTTAATTACAGAGAACAACTGGGTCTAGTGGACTATGGTAGTCATAGCTCTCTGTCAAACGCTGATCTAGACAGACTTCTTCATGAAGTGCTTGCATTAACACCCAATGCAGGAGAGACATACATTACAGGGAGTTTAAGAGGTAGAGGAATCAGGGTGCAAAGGCGGAGAATACGAGAGCGCTTAAGCATTTTGGATCCTGTGGGAAGAGCAGTCAGGAGGAGAACGACCATCAGAAGGAGGGTCTACAACGTTCCCAATCCCAATCAACTATGGTAGGCTATGTAAAGTAGTACAGCAGCTATTTCTTTAGTTATTTTTTTGTTTATTCCGTGCCCTGCTAAATCACACCTAGAAGGCCTTCAACAATGATATAGACACATCCTCCTTGTATTTTCTTATTAGCAATCTTGGATTTAATGGCAAACATAGCCTACCTCAGAGCAGAACAAAATTATTCTGTATCCAATCACCCTATCTAGTAGCCTAATAAAAATTCAAACAATGTATTTTTTTTTCATGAAATGGAGGATACATTTTAGGTAATCTAGCAAAGCTTGTTAGCATTATGCAACACTTTTGCATTGCTCTGTGGGCTGGTTTCCCAGTTCTGGACTAAAGCTTTTTAACTTTTTGATCTTTTCCAAAACTAATCGTTGGGCTTAACTCATCTGATAAACCAAGCCACATCATGCACATTGCTTATAAAAATGTAATTGCTTACACATTGACTACAAATGAATCTACATGAAAACGGTGACTCTAAATGCATTCAACTGACTTACCTTTCATCTTGCAGGCATGTTGACACAAACCATAAATTAAATGGATGGGGCTTTATCTTTCATGGCTGCATTGATGGCTATAGCAGATGCATCACTTATTTGAAATGCTGCACCAACAACAGAGCATCAACAGCACTCAACCTTTTTAGAGAAGCCACAAGACTATTTGGACTGCCAAGCCAAGTTCGAGGAGATGCTGGGAGGGAAAACATGGACATTGCTCGCTTCATGATTGAGAGCTGTGGTTTGAATAGAGGGAGCTTCATGGTTGGACCTAGTGTTCACAATCAGCGTATTGAGAGACTGTGGGGAGAAGTAAATAGGGTAGTATCAGCCTATTTCAAGGACATTTTTTTGTTCATGGAGAACTACGGAATTTTGGACAGCTACAACGGTCTTCAGATTATGGCTCTCCAGTATATTTTCCTGCCAAGAATCAACAGGGCACTAGAAGAATTTGTTCTTCAGTGGAACAACCACAGCCTGAGGACTGCAGGAAGCATGTCACCACTACAGTTGTGGACCACTGGCATGCCACAGGACTCAGTACATGCAAATGTTGTGCAGCAAGCTGTAGTTGCCCCTCACACAGAGTCAGACAATGACTTGCCCATTAATCCTTTACTGGATGATGGTAATCATGGCATTGAGCTTTTTCTTGCTGCTTGCAACATCTTGGAGAGACATTAGTCATATGGACAAACAGCCACACTTAAAACATTTTTTATTTGTAATGGGGGGAATGCAATTATTCATTTCAAAAGTAGTAAAATTTTCCCCGTTACAGACAGAACAAAATGTTCTTCAATTTCCTTGCAGGACTGTTATTTTAAAACTTATTGATAACTAGTGAAACAAGGTCAGAGAATCTTGTTTTTTAAATGAGCTTGAAATGAAGTTCTAAACAAGAAAAAGCCATGTTTGCAGTTTCTATACTCATTTCTTCTAATGAAGTTGTATACAAAGTTAAGCAAGCAGTTTCTCCATACATCTTGCTGCAGATGGTACCATCAAAAAGTATGAATACAGATCCTTAGAACAGATACAACATGGCCAAAAATTTACATAGAACTTTGAAGGCCACAACCAAGAGCTGATATTGTCAATGCACAGATGAAAATAAAATGGTTTGTTCCATTGTTATATCCTGTTTTTAAAGTAGTATTGTATTTTCTACTGGTGGTTGCAGGTTTATAAATCATAACATAAAATACAGGGTTAACAGATGTAATACTAGTACTAACAAATTGGGAATATGTTGAAAATCTATATAGCCAAGTCAAATAATCTTTACAATGACAATGTTCCTTGAGGTGGTGGAGTTTAATAATGTAGCCTACACTGCAACTTGACTGACTGTGCGTGCGCGTCTGTGAGACTGTGTGCGTGCGCGTCTGTGAGACTGACTGTGTGCGTGCGCGTCTGTGAGACTGACTGTGTGCGTGCGCGTCTGTGAGACTGACTGTGTGCGTGCGCGTCTGTGAGACTGACTGTGTGCGTGCGCGTCTGTGAGACTGACTGTGCGTGTCTGTGTGCCTGAGACGGCGTGCATATATGTATGGTCCTTGCTCTCAAATGAAAGCACACGGATTACGCTTTCCCAAATCCTGCCGAATTCATTATTCCAAAATCCATATCCACTTTGAAATCCAGGTATGAGGACTTGATGGGTATTCGTAGGACATTGTCACAGGTATTGGCAGTGGGGAACCTGGAGTCCGCAACAAACTCCAGAGACGGTTGAGGGGAAAAGCCGAGTGGTGGGATGGAGTCGCATCCAGTGGTGAAAACCAGGATGTCTTTGAGTGTCACTGACTCTAAATTAACTGAAAAATAAATCAAATGAATTAAAATGCAGAAAAACTGCAAAGAATGCATGTAACATTAGACCATATACAAACAACATTTTGACATGGTAACACAGTAATGGGTTAGCCTTTTAAATTTTTCGATACCAGAGAATAGAATGATGCAATGCCTCAGAATTCAGAAGCAAAATGGCATGTATTGAAACATAGTAAGTACAATAGAACCTTTACGGTAAATGCAGCATCTTCATATCCGTTTAGACATTTGAATACTACCGAATGAATATCTTACATTCTGCATCCTGGAGATAGTCTCGCCAATATCCAAGGTTGCAACACTGTGCCTCAAATCTGTTACTTCCCCTTTCTGACATTTCACATTTGAAAAGAGCCTCCAATGTAGTTGCGGTCAATGGCTTCTCAGGTTTCAGAAAGATGCGTTTGAATTGTTGTGGATACTTCTGCAGTGCCTTCAGGACACCAAGGCTTCGCAGACCATCACTGAACCTTAATGTAAACAAATACATTTTTGCATCTACCCAAAACAGTATGGGGACTTTTACAATAGTGCACATTTTGCAAGAATTATCACTCAGTTGACAAATTCTGGTCATATTGATAGTTCAGCATATGTGGGGGGCGTAACACATCTCATGAATTAAATAATGACGTATTAAGACTGCTATATATATATATATATATGCATATACTTTTCAAACGATGCCCTGGTCCTCTGGAGTATGTACCACTCGGCTAGCTCCGTGGACACCTCTTCTTTGTTTCCCATGGTTACTTTGCGACTACATCCTGCATTACTTATTAGACATGATGCTGCAGCCACAGATTTCTGCAACTGAGCATCCGTCTCTGCCTCTTTGATCTGGGAAAACAGATTTTTACAATGAACACATGCTTGCATCTCACACAAAAAAAAAGTTCCATTCACATAGAACATAGACTTTGTTCCTATACTACATAAGCAACACACCTCTTGCAACTTGAGACTTGTCTCGGCATCAGTGACATCAGAAATGCTGACCTTGACATTATCAGGACCTTTTAAAAGCGACTCAAAAAGTGTGGGAGAGAGGAAGCAAGGGCTTTGTCCTCCATGCACAATAGACATGGCCATTAGCTGACCAGCTAGGAAATACAAATTGTGTTTTAGAGCTGCAAAGAAAACACAAATGATTAAACATAGCATGATTCCAATGCAGAGCGAATTTAAAATATTTGTGACAATTCAACATGGACAGTCTCGTATCCAGAAGAACTTACCTGTGGAACAGCATGATACATTTTTTGCATTTGGAGGCCCCTCAAACATTCCACTCGTGTCTTTAATGTCTTGCAGGCATAATCTAAAAAACTCTCTTGTAGGTCCCCCATTGTCTATGGCCCCCTCTGAAATGCC
This sequence comes from Ilyophis sp. 1 JC-2022, assembly GCA_022702515.1. NCBI lineage: Eukaryota > Metazoa > Chordata > Actinopteri > Anguilliformes > Synaphobranchidae > Ilyophis > Ilyophis sp. 1 JC-2022. The sequence goes on from CM040405.1 coordinate 104,303,253, forward strand.
ATGGTCATCTGTAAATTTAACGTCAATTGTCTTGTCGGGAGAAAAGTTTGCCCTGGACATTGCTCTTGTGGCCCCATCCCATACATTTCGCCTTATGATATTGAATCGCACAATGTTTTCTATATTTAGTTGTAGGTTCAGCTCTTTTATTATTTCTTCAATTGTTGGTTTCTCATCCCTGCAATAATAAAATTAAAAAAAATTCACCGTTAACATCTGTAATTAGGGCTGTTCCCAAATCACCAAGCTGTGATTAGAATCTGCTTCATTAGTTTACAACCAAAATATATATTTTTTAATTTTATTTTAATGCAGCTAGCTTGAAAAAATAGAATGGTATTCCCCAAACGTACATGCATTTCTAATTATCTGTATCATATTACATAAATTATCAAATTCTGTGTAAGCCTTGCATGCAATGTATGTATGTATGTATAAAATGTTTAACATTGTCAATATTTCAAAATGCTTACGTAAAAGATCCACTAGCATTCTCAGTGAAGGAGTTTTCTATGGCTGCCTGAAGGCCTGCATCATCAGGCTCATATTCCTCAATTTCCAACAAATTTACATAATCACTAAAAAGGAAGGAAAGACATGCAAAAAAATCGATCAGTTCAGCTGAGCATCGTTCATGAAAACATTGTTAAAAAAAAACACTTGTTGAATGTCTGTCAAAACAGGGAAGTGAACTTTTTTCCAACTACAATTATTACAGATTCTAAACACACCTGTATAATGACCCCGTCTTGACAGTCTGACTTGCTTCAGTCTCTGGGACAAATATGACATCACTTTCTTCCTCAGAGAGACCAGCTGGCATAATCTTTCCATTCTGAAAATCTTGTTCCATTTTTTGTTGTGGTACATCTTGTGAAAATTATTTTTGAAAAAACAGAAAGCTTACATGATTAATATGATCCAGTACTTAAAATCACATTACAATGCAACACTCAGGGCGGTAATTAGACCAACTGTAAAACTTCCAATAAATGCCTCACCTCAAATAAACCCTTGGGTCTTTTAGTCTACTTTTAATGTTAAAACTCTGACATTGAAATAATACAAGCTCTCTGAACAGTCGACAGAGGTTTCACTTTGTTCTTAACCTTTATTTAGCCACTAGACACCAGATCTAATTTCCTACACAACAATTTAATTGGTTTACTTTAAACACTTGGTCATTTAAAAACACAAAAACTGCACCTTTTCAGAATGTGCAAATACAGTATTCACTAGGGATGCACCGAAATGAAAATTCTTGGCCGAAACCGAAAACCAAAAATGAGAAACCAAGGCCGAAAACCGAAAACCGAAACACCGAAAGAAATGATTGTCAATTATTAGAACCATTGCATTTATGGCTATGACTGTGTACTAACCTCACTAAAATCAAAGCATTGCAATTCAAGAATAAATCAATTACAAAAGTATGAAAATATTTATTTAGCACTGACATTACAGCAATGCACAATATAAATTAAAATTCAAAACAAAATGTTTAACTTGACCCCGCTCATGTGTACATTAAATAATAATGTACAGGCCTATAACTGACTGGCCTGCTGAAAGATTGTAAAATTAAATATGTTCTCTCATAAAAACACAAAGTGCATTTAAGTCACCCGACGTGGAGAAACTCTTTGCAGATGCACCCCCTCTTGAAATTTCAGCACTGCATTTTTTGCAAATCGCTATCCGTGGGTCTTTCTCCGAGATATTGAAATAACTCCACACCGCCAACATGCTGGCTCTTATCCAGATAACCGTGTGCTGGCTGCGCTTTTTGTTTGCGTCATTACAATTCTGTTTAATTTAAAAAAAAATAAAAAATAAAAAATAAAAATAAAAATAAAAATAAAAAAATTCTGTTTCGGCCGTGTTGTTTCGGTGATTTAGGTCTTTCGGCCGAAAACCGAAAATGCACTTTTGGGCCATTTTCGGCCGAAAATTTTCGGTGGCCGAATTTTCGGTGCATCCCTAGTATTCACACAGCACTAATGCATTTGTGAGATTCATTCTCTCATTTCCCCCATGGCCTCCCATATTGTGCGGCCAGTGGAGCAGTTGGTTCCTCTCCCAGTAAAATTGAGGTTTGACGTTTTTTTAATTCTTTAATATTTGGGATTAACGTTCAAAATTTGAAACTATTAGTCTTCATTTTGTCAAGCTTTGACAGGTTCCCAACTATAAAAAAATATTTAAATAAAAATTGCCAACAAATTATAAGCATAATCAATACACACAGCAAAGCATGACGGGAACAACCCATGACGTTACTGGCATGACTGACAGAAACGTAACAAACATGGCGCTGACCATGAGAACAAGCCAACTTGCCATATAGCCAATGCTACTAGATCGATATGTATGGCAATTTATCAATCAATATTCAAATCGGTTTCAACTATTTTTTTTTTTTTTGGAATTTCAAACTTTATCAGGTGCTGCGCATTTCACTCACCAACAGTCTCGTTCACAGTCCCCAAGGAAGCATCAGAACTTCCCATCTCACGCACAGAACTTTCTTCCTCACTTGTACTTGGCTGATAAAATAAACACATTTAATTCAGTAATACTGGAGGCTCTTTGCACAACAAATGGTAGTCTACTACATTGTCCTTAAGAACAATGCAAACACTCACTGTGGAGCTTTTGATGTCTACACTACTTGTCTCAAGCTTAGAAGGCACACACAAAGGTTTTTGAAGTCACTGTAAAATAATCCCTCCTGAAGAGAAGGCTGAGATTTGGTAATTTCATGCAATAATTTGACATTTTGGTGCACAAAATATCGGAAACACCCCTGAAAAATGGCTTTAACTTTGAAGCATCTAAACCACAATTACAAAAACATCGACACAGGTGATTCTTATTATTTGAATGCAGCATCAGCAAAAAACTGGCCACAAGTCCAGGGTTTTTCCTGGCAGAGAAACAAATCACTGCCTTCTGTTTTTACTTGCACTTTACATACTGTCCTGACTTTTTGGGAATTGGGGTTGGTAATATAATCTGTTATAATATATTATGCAACTAATTAAAACACCTAAAACAATGCATAGCCTAAGTATGGTGCACGTTGCACATGGATACTTAGTCCTGCTAAGTATTTAAATACAAGGTAAATGGCAATAGAAGGCAAGTTATGTACATCATTAGGTTACAATAACTTAGGTAATTAATTAACTTACTGATTTCTCAAGCAGCACTTTGTCTGGTCTCAAATATACTGAGCGTTGGTGGAACAACTTCTTCAGCATACTTCCAGTCATTCTTTGACCGGGTGTCAAGGATGGTTTCACAAGTTTGTTGTGACATCCGAGAAACAACTGCAAACTACCCCAACAGTAATTAATCGTAAGTAATAACAGATAAATCAATATCAGCAAAAACCAGTTATTTTAACAGTGTCTATTATTTATCTTCAGTAGATAACTACTTTTCAAAGGTTTATGTTATTACTCCAACAAGACAAATTTAGACAGCTAGCAAATTTCATAATTTTGGAAAACATCACATTAGGAAAACATTTCAAACAGAGTGGAGGTTACCTGCAAGTGTCAACCTGTGGCATGAAAGCCTCCCGAAGAGTGGCCATCACCAACGACTCATCCCATTCAAGGTTGAACTCTACTGCAGATTTAATGTGACCGTTTTCAAACAACCAAGCCTTGCTTGCACGTCGCGGCACTAAGGTTGTGCTGTTGTCGGGCAGAAGCACGACCTCCTTTGTAAATGTCTCATGCTGCGAAGGTCCTGGTCTATTTCGTGAGAGAGTGCTACAAATTTGAAGAGAAATTAGCCATTACTGCTTTCACTTGATAGAAAAACCCATCCGTTATAGCTAGGGCCATGATGTGAAATTAACACCAGCCAAATGCAGGTCAAACTTTAATTGCTTGGCTGGTAACCAACCAGGTCGTGTTATATTTTAAAAGTCAATGTGGTTGAAATATGTTGTAGATTGTTTTACAAAACGATAGAAAAATGTATCACCTTCCTAGCCAGTAGGCCTATAGCAACCGATACAATAAAAGTCTACCCATATAGGTTCATCTCACAATGCTTTGCACTTTTGTTAAAATGCTCATGAGGGCGCTTCACGCCAACATTAGATAGAGTCCCTTGATAGAGTAGCGACAACTCACGATTTGACGCCATTTTGAGTCCATTCAGTGCGGAGCCGCCGTATGGGGCTAGTGCATTGAACCGTGTATTCCATTATGTTCTCTATGTATGAGAGATGGGAATGGTCTTTTCCATGTTGATAATGAACAAATTATGTGAAGATGACAAAATAGAATAATTATGACAACTAAGAGCCATATGATAAAGAAAATCACAGAGCTGGTTGTGATTTAACAGTCAGACATTTAGAACCATGACAAAGAAGGAATTAACTAGACAGGTACTCGAAATGAACCTGCGAATTACAAATAGGAACACGTTGGATAGTGGTGCAATGTGATATTTTTTTCATGCTAAACTAGATGCCGTGCATGCCAAAGGGGGAAAATAAATCTTTGGTATAACCTACTCTTAAAAGCTAGGGTTTATTTATTTATTTATTGCATTTCTTTACCCAGGGTATGCCCAAACAGTTAAAAACTGGTTTCCATTGGGGCCCTGCATTCATTTAAATACTACATACGTACTGTACTACATGCAATTAAAAATAAAAACCAAATTTAAATTTAACAAACACTCAAGCCGTCAAGGCATTACAAATATGTCCATAATTTTCTTAATTACGCATGGAAAGGTAGTGTGTTCTCTCTTGTCTTAAACCATACTCCATAATAATGACGTCACAAAAGTACAAATATGTGCATGTTAATTCAATACGCAAATGGGACCAATACCACTGACCAGGCAGAGAACTGAGGAAGAAGTTGCTTTCCATCCAACACGACTGACCTCCCAGATGTCCCGGCTTTTTGCATCTGATGGAAATCTATATACCTTGAATCCCTTCTCCGTTCTATTTGTGCACCCACAAGCGCTACAACCTGTCATTTTGTCGTGAAATCGATATGCGTCCGATCCCGATCCTGTCCGCGATGGACTCAAAATGGCTCCACGCAATCACGTGACTAGATTTTTCCGGACCCTCTATGTCGCTACTCTATCAAGGGACTCTAACATTAGTTGACAAGATTAATTCAACAGACAAGGCATATGGAAAATATACTTCTTAATTAACCTTCTTAAACGTATTCAGGTCGTTTCAATTGACAAAAAAAAAGTAGTAACAGGGTGTTCAAAATGATGCTTTTAAAACATTGACAAATATGAAAAGCTACTCAAATTAATATAGGGCTTTTACTCAGTGAGTGTGGATTCGTGGAAATAGTTTAAATACGCTACTGCTTTTAACGTTCAAATTGTTAACACTTCAACTCATCAAACAATGAATTACATTAAATTAGGTTGAGTAACGTGTTGCTAATTAAGAAAATGTAAATTCATAGGATTACACGGATTTATATAGTAATCCCTTGTATTACCACGTTACCCGAAAAACCTTTAGTAATGCGCTACCCCCAACTCTGCTCCCCAGACTGCAACATGTTTGAGGATATTTAGGCTATGTTGCGTCTGCTATATATATATATATATAGAGCAGTAACGCAAAATAATTAGTCGACTACGTTAACGTTACCGAGCTTCCGTCACACGTGGCTCTTAATGGCGAACTAACTTAGCTAACCAGCATATTCTACCACATCAATTAAATTTCACATAAATTCACTAACCTTGTTTGTCTTCTATAGTTACTCCTCTGCAAACGCCTCAAATTATACATCGGGGCCGATGGAACAGGCGGTGGGTTTGACATTGGCCTGCCGAGGTGCATGTTGAAATCACAGTTGGCGCCGAAAAGGTTCGTCGTTGGACCACCCGTGTTCGGCGGCGCCCTTCTGGAAAAATCCGCCGGAATAGTTAGTGAACCACCACGGTTAAAAATTGAGCGCACTTCATCGTCGACACTTTCAAACGATGGTCGCGCGTTCGGAACATTACTCGCACAAGCACTTGCCAGCGTTTGCAAAAAGCCTTCGTTGTTTAAGAGAGACTGGACTAAATCCCTTGCACCCTCAGCCATGGCCGCGAAGATGTGATCGCGCTTCTTTTAATGACGATCATTGGACCAATTGACCACCCCCCCCCCTTACAGACGAGGACCCAACGAAGTTGGCCAATGTGGTGCCTGGCGACAATTACAAGTTCATTGTCAGAGTTCATTGTATGCTACCAAAGTTAGTTTTACATTTATCAAAGTTAATTGTATCAAGCTTTTCAATTAAGCCTATATTTGAAGATAGCCAAAAGTTTTTGTTATCTCCAAAACACTTGAGCAGATTACTTGCTCCTTGACTAAATGTGCAGATGCTCCATCGAACTTGTTACATTTGATTGGCTTTTGATATTGAAGGTAAAAAAAGGAAAGAAGAGATGAAGTCTAAAAAAAAAAAAAAAAGGGGGGGGGGAATTATACAGTCATTGATTCTTCACATGTAATGCATAGGCTACAGCTACTTGCCTTTACAACAGTGCATTCATTAGGCAAGTCAAGCACCGACTATTGAAATAACAAAACATCAATTATTTACAAAGGCAAGGTAAAAAGAAAAATTGGAGCATAGGCTACAAGTTCTGTAGGTGTACATTTGGTAGGAGTGGATGGGAAAGGGATGTCGAGAATTCACGTAGGCTAATCCACGTTTTGATTAAGGAAAAGGTAACGTTAAGATAGCCTATGTGATTAATTTGATCGGTAAGGTTATATTCATTTAATGTTTCCATTGTTTACGATGAAAGGAGATAGCGGTATGACTAGGCTAGCGTTAGCTAATGCTAAACTGCTTGATTCCTAACGTTACCTTTGCCTTGATCAAAACTTGCATTTGACTACATACGTGAATCGTCGACATGCCTTTCCCTTATAAATCCTGCCAACTCCTTGGCATTTGTGTGTCCTGGCCACATAACTGTAGTGGTCCGGACTCCAGTCTTGAACATTTTTGAGGAATTTAGCAACGGCAAACCCGCCTTTAAGTGTGGCACACCAAGAGTGCCTCAATGATAAATCAAAGAATACATAGCTACATGAAACACATGGAGAAACACAAGTAAATGTGCAATTAATTTAATAAAGTTATTAAATTGATTTTAAAATGTATTTTCAATGTTTTTTTCTAATAATTTGTTTATTTCCCAATTGCTACTTACTCATTTCCGTGAGCCCCGCGGAACCAGAAATGAATCTACTACATAGTAGCTAATTATGTCTTGGTTCACATGTTTCTCCGCTTCCCTCTTTTTTTCCTCTGATGACGCAGACTAATTGGACTAAGAGGAAAACGATTACGTCCCACCCATGTACCACCACACTCCCAAACAGATGGCCAAGAGGATCGACTTTGTACAAACGTTATTTTAACTCAAACAGCTTGTAAAAAATTGTGAAAAAATAATAAATAAAATGAAGACCAGCATTGCTTCATGCTTCTACGTGGTCATCGCTGCCAGGCCATCTTCACCAACTTCCTTCTTTTCTGACCCGTTCATCATCCAATTACGAGAACCAGGGCTCCCCATACAGACACGAGTATGATTAGCCTACATACAGCGACATTGTCCACACCCCTACTATTAACCTATATTATGGATTAGACTAGCTATAACATATTTGTTATTGATTAGATTAATGTAGCCTATCTTAAACCTCTAAAAAAACGGAACCTATTAAAAGATAAAGACTGTATTGCCACCCTAGCTTACCACTAACAGATTAACTTATAAATGGGTAAATTAACGTGTTACCTACCTTGGCCTTCCAAGGTAACCTGAGCCTCGGACTTCTGCAGCCATGTCAATAAATATCTAAAAGCATCTGAACAAGTTCTCTGGTCCCCTCAGCCCTCCAGCCGAAGTCACAAGCTAAATTTGTAAACAGCACTGACTGCAGTGCACACACCGAGAAACCTCATGAAGACCCATAAGAAGCGGAGCAAAAATGTGCCTGTATTACAATCTGATAGATTGCTACATTTTTCTGTCTCACTTGTTATATTGACCTCAAAATTCAGATAAAAATATAATAATATAATGTTCAGTCCCAAATCAATTAAAAATCAGTTGAATTACATGGATTATGTCTCAATAAAAACCAAATGAGATGCCCTGATCTGATGCCTGATCTGATTCATTGTATATATATAAATGTTCATTCCATATATATAAATGTTCATTCCATATAAATGTTCATTCCATATATATAAATGTTCATTCCATATAAATGTTCATTCCATATATATAAATGTTCATTCCATATATATCAATGTTCATTCCATATATATAATTGTTCATTCCATATATATAATTGTTCATTCCATATATATCAATGTTCATTCCATATATATAAATGTTCATTCCATATATATATTTGTTCATTCCATATAAATTTCCATTCCATATATATAATTGTTCATTCCATATATATAATTGTTCATTCCATATATATAATTGTTCATTCCATATATATAAATGTTCATTCCATATATATAAATGTTCATTCCATATAAATGTTCATTCCATATATATAATTGTTCATTCCATATATATAAATGTTCATTCCATATATATAATTGTTCATTCCATATATATAATTGTTCATTCCATATATATAAATGTTCATTCCATATATATAAATGTTCATTCCATATAAATGTCCATTCCATATATATAAATGTTCATTCCATATATATCAATGTTCATTCCATATATATAATTGTTCATTCCATATATATAAATGTTCATTCCATATATATAAATGTTCATTCCATATTTCCTGTTTGGCTTGCCATATATATATATATATATATATATATATATATATATATATATATATATAATATTAAAATTCATAACCCACCATGCACCATGTTTCAAATGTTTACATTTACTTCATTATAAAAAATGTATGAATATACACATTCAAAAATATTTTAAATGTATGCATACTCAGTTATGTTGACTGGATATACTTTTGAATGTATGGCATATGAAAGCATTTATGTAAATGCAGTTGCTGTTCGGTTATGTGCGCAGACTCTATTGGGGTATGAGTAGAACATTAGAGACCACGTGAGGTATTATGGGATGTGAACCGCAATCAATGGCTTCTGAAAATGTGATAAAATAATGGCGTCTTCTGCGATCAGACTTGTCAGCTGTTTCTCTTGTCAACGGGCCTGGCTGAATTAAGTTATCTTTACTCAAGTTTGTTTCAAGCAGTGCTGTATTGTTACAGTTGACAGGTGGGTCACACTTTAAACAAAGTCTCTATATAAAGGCTTTATATACCATATTTAAGGCCTTCATAAATGTGACATAATGGCTTCATAAATCATACCTAAGCAAATGTCAAGGGTGACATAACACCTTCTTATGCAACATGTTATGCAAAATGTATCGTAGTTAGCCTAGCATCTGACACAAGCCTTATTTAAGTCACCCTGTAAAATGTCTAGCCATTAGCCAGGTGACAATGTTGGCTATTTCACATTTGGCATAATGTTGCATAAGATAGTGTTATGTCACCATTTATGAAGCATGATATTTACTTATGTGTGATTTATGAAGCCATTATGTCACGTTTATGGAGGCTTTATATATGCTATATAAAACCTTTATATGGAGATTTCGCTTAAAGTGTGACCAACAATTGTAGTTGAAGAAGAGATGGGCAAGTCCAGTCCTTGAGGGCCGGTGTGTATGCAGCTTTTTGTTTCCATCATTTAACGCTAAATGAGCTAATTGGCTGTATACGAAGCCCTCCTTTCTCACCTCTGTGTTAAAGTGCATCTGCCAGATTGAAAGAGGAGGCGGTGTTGGGAGAGAAGCGTATATTTACAGTATGCTTAGCTGCTTTCAGGGTGCTGGAAAGAGATTGGGATTTTTTTCACCACTACAGTATTAGAACATAGTGCATTTGGCATTGTATAGTCTTCATGGGCATACTCCCAGCAGTTCTTTTGGTTGGCAAATGTAGTGCCCCCTGATCTCTGGGTGTCATCAGTCAAAACACTGCTTGGACAACTGGTGGCCATCTCAGAACCTTGAGGAGCAAAACACTACTTATCTGAAATGACAAATAAGTGAGGTTTTGCAGTTAATTATTATCTGAGAGCCACACTCCACCCTCCACACCCAACACCTTCTCCCACCTTACTTTTGAATCTCTGAACCATATTCAAACAAACCTTTCATGTTCAACAAACTCTAACATCACATCACCAAACCAAACCCACCAAACCCCCCACTCCATATGTGCCCCCTAATTTCCAACCCACAGTGAGCTCCACCAAACTGTACTCCAATATATACAGTAGCTATTTTTATCTACAACCAAATTTACTGAAATCTCAAAGCTCAAATCTTGTTAATCTCCAGTCTCTAGCATCTTACACTATGGATAGACTCTCTGGGCTCTATCTTGACGATCTTAGTGCATGGTCTAAAATGCATGGCGCAAGTGCATTTAGGGCGTGTCCAACTCCACTTTTGTTAGTTAGAGGGTGCATATTTTGAGTGAAAAGTAAGGAGCAAGGTTCAAATGGGCTGAACTTAGCCTCTTCATTAATGATAGTTGTGTCTTGGGTATAACCGGTGTTGGGCAAGCTACTTGGAAAATGTAGCAAGCTAAACTACTAGTTACTTTACAAAAAACATAGCTCTGCTACATGAAAGCTATCCCTCAGAGAAATGTCGCTAAGCCACATGGCAAAGTAGCTTGCTACATTGAAGCTACTTCATGCCAGATGAGGTCAAGCAGTCTAACAAATTGGTAGACAACTAATTTTTCAGTGAATTGCTTATTAGAAAACATGGAAAATAAAGTTGTAGCTGAGCCTTTTGTTTTAATACATATCCTCAAAACAATAACATTATAATAGTCTACAGTCTCTAAGGATTGACTCTGGATCACCACTATATCTTAATTGCAATGCAATTTGCTAGCTATTACATGACATAACATAGCTAGTTGTCTTATCCAGATAATAGGCTAATAGCATTAGTAATAGACACATCGATACTAAAACATTAATAGAGTATAACGTTTTTAATGCTAGCTCATGGTGATTAATTACCGGTTCCATTTCGACTTGTAGCCAGAACTGCATACCCAGCTGGTAGGCTAAACAGCGCAAACATAATGAAAATGCAGAAACGGAAAATACACACTGACCTTTCTTCTGGCATAGCTACAGACGCAAGCATAAATGGAAATTCATATGAACTGGTTAACATTAAAATGTGGCTAAATGTTGCTGATATTAACATTACTGGTTATATTATAACATTTCTACAGTAGCTACAAGGCGAGCTAACGACCTAACGTTATTCATCTCAGGTGTACTTACTAATATCATCAATACGTCACTAATCACTAATACGTCAACGGTTATGGGTCAAATGTTAAGTGCGTCCCATGACTGAGCAAAGCTTTCCGTGCTACCGTACTTCCATGCTCCAGAGTGCGTAGCTACTCCCAAGCCTGACTGGAGTGCGTACTCGGGAGCGCGGTAATGCGGAGCACGGGGGTATGCGGTTTGAGACACAACCTTCATCACTGTATCAAATATTTTTTTCTTTGTGCTTGAGTTTTGGAAGTGCTTGTGAAAATGTAACGATGTAGCTTTTGTGTACGCTACGGTACTATCTCATTAAAAAAACAGCTTTGCTACTGAAAAAGCTATTTGATTTAAGAAATAGTGACGCTACCACCACGCTACTGGTAAATGTAGTTAAGCTAGTAGTACGGCTATTTGTTGTGATGCTACTACCCAACATTGGGCGTAACATGCAATAAACCAATCGCAATCAGACTGAGTGTTATCACTCATTCCCTTTAAAAGCTACCTGCGTTTGCATGTGAGCGGATTGCTAATATAATGGTGGATTTAATAAGACTGCAAAAAGAGCGATTTACATAGCCTACTTACACGTCCAACAGAAAACACTAACTCCACGTTACTTTACATTCCCTTGCTAAACTTCAGCTGTTGCCAAAGAGTGAGTGCCATGCCCAGAAACGTCCCAAACACATCTTAGAACAATAAATACAGGCAGAGGTTTCTGAAATTATAATCTTTTTAAACAACGATTGCTAGTGCATCATAGATAGGGGTGGGAATAGTACGCCTTCGAGCTTATCAATTCTCTTGTCGATTCCAGCATGTATTCCCGACAGCTATGCATAGCAAAACAACTTCACATCATGCGTGCTGTTGTTTTTCATTCAGTTTTCGCATGCTGGCACTCCCTGGCAGGCTGAGTTTATGCCACCCCATCTAAAAGTATAAAATGGAAACCAAAGCTATCGTTTAAAAATCTATAGAAAATGTGTTCGCATAAGCTCTCCATTTTGTGATCCATCCTCAGAAATGATCAACTATTCAACAGATTTGTGGGTGTGTGGACGTCCCTCGGGAGCATATAACCAACTTCAAGTGGAAAATTACAGTGTTTTGATTGGCGGTAGATGAGTAGATTTGGAAAGCGAATAACTAACCTGTGTTAGAGAATGAAACTCCTAAATATCCCAATCACAGAGCAGCAGTTAAACAACAATATTTTAGCCATCTTTTTTGACATAACGTTAAACGTTAAACTGATCATTTATCTTCTCTTCTCGCGTCCCTTTTTATTATTTTCCAGTGTCTCTTATTTTCTTTGATGTTTCATATTTTTAAGCACTCTTTTGAAAGCCAAATGACATTTATAATGCCATTTGACAGGCATAAATATAGCAGATAATTATTTTCCATGATATGACTAAGACATCTGAGTAAAAAACAAATGCTTTATACTAGGGATGCACCGAAAATTCGGCCACCGAAAATTTTCGGCCGAAAATGGCCCAAAAGTGCATTTTCGGTTTTCGAAATTGCAATGCTTTGATTTTAGTGAGGTTAGTACACAGTCATAGCCATAAATGCAATGGTTCTAATAATTGACAATCATTTCTTTCGGTGTTTCGGTTTTCGGTTTTCGGCCTTGGTTTCTCATTTTTGGTTTTCGGTTTCGGCCAAGAATTTTCATTTCGGTGCATCCCTACTTTATACCTTATAAATATTATGTCATTGAATACATTTTAGATGACCATTCAATAGTAATAGTTGGTCTTTTAATAGGGTGGGAGCAAATAATATTCGATAAATAATTGGATCGATAAGCAGAATCGATAATGGTATCGGTATCAATACAATCTTGCGATTCCCATCCCTAATCATAGATATGACTGAGCATGGTTATTTTGCATAGTGCATCTTACAAAGTATTACAAAGTATTAGATGTTGTGCTTAAATATTATAAGTAGCAAAACGCCTAACATTACTGTAAAGTGTAGGCTATATTAGGCCTACTGAGGAGACCTAATAGTTAAAATAAAATAAATAGTTCAAATGTCATTTTTATAATACTTTATTGTAATTATATTGTAATTCTAATTCTAATTTTTCCACCCCCTTCCAACCTTGGCTCCTGACATCCCTGACCAGCCCAGAGCAGAGGCGCAACAAGCACTCAAATGCAAAATTTCGATATAAAAACAAAACGAGGCAGGGGGATGAGAACGATTGCCGATTGGCCCGAGGAACATATATTGCCGTTAAGCAGTAACACAAACACAGTGAAAGCACTCATTCTCACTCCTTCTCAGCCTTTCTCATTCGTCTTGCTCTGTCACATTTTGTTTCACATCTCTCCATCTCTTTCTCTCTCTACCCTTCCCTCTCTAAAAAATCTGTGAGAGATCTTTTTCTTTCGACTTGAAAATTGAGAAAAGGAATTCCCAGAGGTTGTGTGTAGAGAGGGATGCAACTTGACGGTGCGTGTTCTCTCCTATTTCTTTCATCCTGCTAATTCACAGGTCTGCTGGGTGTCCCTGTGCTGTGGAAGGTGTTGGCGTTGGATACATAGGTGTGTCTTACAGGGGTTGGGAGCTGGGCTGATAGGTGACATCATCCGCTACATCGAGCTCTGATCTAAATTTGTTTCTGGCTCTACAAGTGAAATATTCTAGAAAATAAATGTAATAGGTTAATTGGTCAATTGGTAGATTGAGTACTCAATTGATCAGTCAGTCAGTGATCAGTCAGTCAAATGTTTAGGGAGTTGATTTGTTTATTTGTATTGAAAGTAAACTATTTAGTTTAAGTTACAGGCCAATAGGTAGAAATATTAATTATCTGTTTGATGCTCAATCTGGGCATTCCAATTTTGGGCACACCAAATATTATCTTTTTAAGTTTGCTGCATGCACTAAAATCCTCACTTGCTTTTTTAATATTTTTTTATCTTGATTATTTTATTTATTTTACCGAATGTCACTGTGGATTAAAAAAACGTGTTAAACAAGTTGACAGGGTTGCTCTAAAACAAGTTTTTACATTAGTGTTAAATTGTAATCTACTCAGTCCATGTTCCATAATTAGCTAGAAAAAAATTTTTGTTTTACAAAGTGAGCTTTTTTCAAGAAACCATTCAAATTCCTGATGTGCCTCAGTTGCGTCTGGCTACTCTCGTCAAGTCTGCTCTATTCTAGTCAGCACCTCAGCTATATCAGGCTGCTCTATTCTACTCAGCGCCTCAGCTATATCAGGCTGCTCTATTCTAGTCAGCGCCTCAGCTATATCAGGCTGCTCTATTCTAGTCAGCGCCTCAGCTATATCAGGCTGCTCTATTCTAGTCAGCGCCTCAGCTATGTCAGGCTGCTCTGTTCTAGTCAGCACCTCAGCTATATCAGGCTGCTCTATTCTAGTCAGCACCTCAGCTGTGTCAGGCTGCTCTATTCTAGTCAGCGCCTCAGCTATATCAGGCTGCTCTATTCTAGTCAGCGCCTCAGCTATATCAGGCTGCTCTATTCTAGTCAGCGCCTCAGCTATATCAGGCTGCTCTATTCTAGTCAGCACCTCAGCTGTGTCAGGCTGCTCTATTCTAGTCAGCGCCTCAGCTATATCAGGCTGCTCTATTCTAGTCAGCGCCTCAGCTATATCAGGCTGCTCTATTCTAGTCAGCGCCTCAGCTATATCAGGTTGCTCTATTCTAGTCAGCGCCTCAGCTATATCAGGCTGCTCTATTCTAGTCAGCGCCTCAGCTATATCAGGCTGCTCTATTCTAGTCAGCACCTCAGCTGTGTCAGGCTTCTCTATTCTAGTCAGCACCTCAGCTATGTCAGGCTGCTCTGTTCTGGTCTGTACCTCAGCTATATCAGGCTGCTCTATTCTAGTCAGCACCTCAGCTATATCAGGCTTCTCTATTCTAGTCAGCACCTCAGCTATATCAGGCTGCTCTATTCTAGTCAGCACCTCAGCTATATCAGGCTGCTCTATTCTAGTCAGCGCCTCAGCTATGTCAGGCTGCTCTATTCTAGTCAGCACCTCAGCTATATCAGGCTGCTCTATTCTAGTCAGCACCTCAGCTATGTCAGGCTGCTCTGTTCTAGTCAGCACCTCAGCTATATCAGGCTGCTCTATTCTAGTCAGCACCTCAGCTATATCAGGCTTCTCTATTCTAGTCAGCACCTCAGCTATATCAGGCTGCTCTATTCTAGTCAGCACCTCAGCTATATCAGGCTGCTCTATTCTAGTCAGCACCTCAGCTATGTCAGGCTGCTCTATTCTAGTCAGCGCCTCAGCTATATCAGGCTGCTCTATTCTGGTCAGCACCTCAGCTATGTCAGGCTGCTCTATTCTAGTCAGCACCTCAGCTATATCAGGCTGCTCTATTCTGGTCAGCACCTCAGCTATATCAGGCTGCTCTATTCTAGTCAGCGCCTCAGCTATATCAGGCTGCTCTATTCTGGTCAGCACCTCAGCTATGTCAGGCTGCTCTGTTCTGGTCTGTACCTCAGCTATGTCAGGCTGCTCTATTCTAGTCAGCACCTCAGCTATATCAGGCTGCTCTATTCTGGTCAGCACCTCAGCTATATCAGGCTGCTCTATTCTAGTCAGCGCCTCAGCTATATCAGGCTGCTCTATTCTGGTCAGCACCTCAGCTATGTCAGGCTGCTCTATTCTAGTCAGCGCCTCAGCTATATCAGGCTGCTCTATTCTGGTCAGCACCTCAGCTATGTCAGGCTGCTCTATTCTGGTCAGCACCTCAGCTATGTCAGGCTGCTCTATTCTAGTCAGCGCCTCAGCTATGTCAGGCTGCTCTATTCTAGTCAGCGCCTCAGCTATGTCAGGCTGCTCTATTCTAGTCAGCACCTCAGCTATGTCAGGCTGCTCTGTTCTGGTCTGTACCTCAGCTATGTCAGGCTGCTCTATTCTAGTCAGCACCTCAGCTATGTCAGGCTGCTCTATTCTAGTCAGCACCTCAGCTATGTCAGGCTGCTCTATTCTGGTCAGCACCTCAGCTATGTCAGGCTGCTCTATTCTAGTCAGCGCCTCAGCTATGTCAGGCTGCTCTATTCTAGTCAGCACCTCAGCTATGTCAGGCTGCTCTATTCTAGTCAGCACCTCAGCTATATCAGGCTGCTCTATTCTAGTCAGCACCTCAGCTATATCAGGCTGCTCTATTCTAGTCAGCACCTCAGCTATATCAGGCTGCTCTATTCTGGTCAGCACCTCAGCTATATCAGGCTGCTCTATTCTAGTCAGCGCCTCAGCTATGTCAGGCTGCTCTATTCTAGTCAGCGCCTCAGCTATATCAGGCTGCTCTGTTCTGGTCTGTACCTCAGCTATGTCAGGCTGCTCTATTCTAGTCAGCACCTCAGCTATATCAGGCTGCTCTATTCTGGTCAGCACCTCAGCTATATCAGGCTGCTCTATTCTAGTCAGCGCCTCAGCTATATCAGGCTGCTCTATTCTGGTCAGCACCTCAGCTATGTCAGGCTGCTCTATTCTGGTCAGCACCTCAGCTATGTCAGGCTGCTCTATTCTAGTCAGCGCCTCAGCTATGTCAGGCTGCTCTATTCTAGTCAGCGCCTCAGCTATGTCAGGCTGCTCTATTCTGGTCAGCACCTCAGCTATGTCAGGCTGCTCTATTCTATTCAGCGCCTCAGCTATGTCAGGCTGCTCTATTCTAGTCAGCGCCTCAGCTATATCAGGCTGCCCTATTCTGGTCAGCACCTCAGCTGTGTCAGGCCGCTCTATTGTGGTCTGTACCTCAGTTGCGGCGGGCTCATATCTGTGACTTTGATGTGATAGATTGCATGATTCTGGTCAGTGTCAGTGATGTGTCAAACTGTTGTGTTCTGGTCTACGTCTGGGATGTGTGAAACTGCTTTGTTATTGTCTGTGCCTGGAATGTACCACTGGGCGTATTGTTTTATTGTTATTAATGCTGTTCAGACTTCTGTTCTATAATTATTGTTATTGAACTAGTTAATGAGGCGGTACATTAACAGAGTATATACACTGCCGGAATATATCTTTCTCCCAAACACACAAAGCAAAAACAAATCCAGAGAAAGAACAGGTTCAACGACCACACCCTAGCAAAGGTAGAAACAAAAAGCCCCCAAAAAAAGCCCAAGACGGAGACTACTTCCTGTTGTCTTATGGAAAATATTGAGTTAATGAGAAAAAATAGACTGTTCTACACAAGTTTTTTTCAAGATTGTGAAATACTGCCTGCTCTTTTAGATGGAAGAACCAGCATGGGAGACATAGAATGAGCAACCAAATTACTCTAAAATGTCCTTTTGCCATTTTAATTTTTACTTTTATGTGTGTGTGTGTGTGTTTGAAAGAAAGAAAGAGAGAGAGGTGTGTGTGTGGGGGGGGGTTCACAGTGACATCACAGTGACTGATTGTTGATTTTCTGGTGATGAAGCTAAATGAAGCATGTCACAGGCTTAGTTCAGTGGCTTTATGAAGTGCTGGTTATCTGTTAAATAATACTATGAATCAGAGCATTCAATCTCTGACTCCTGTATCCATCCAAGTAGAGGATATTGAGCTGGAATACAGTCATTCAAGTACTTGAGGGGTACACCTGAACAATAAACTAGAGTGGAGTGAGAACACAGGGGCCTTGTGCCAGGAAGGGCCACAGCTAACTACTTCCTGATGGGGCTGTGGTTCTTCTGCATATGCAGAAACCTTATTCATGTGTTCTACCTGTTGCGACAGATTTTGCCATTGTATGCGGCATCAAAACTGGAGATGCCAATAAACTCAAACGCAACGCAACGCAAACTAATGAAGAAGGCTGGCTCTGTTCTAGGCATTTGTCTTGATTCTCTGGTGGCAGAGAGGAGAATGCTGGCCAAGCTCTTTACTGTTATGGACAATGTTTCACACTCCCTGACCAACACTCTGGTTAGACAGCGGAGCACCTTTAGTAATAGTAATTAGTGATAGTACTTCCACCCAGGACTGCCAGGGAATGCTACCACAGGTCAATTCCTGCAGCGATCAGGCTTTTTTAAACTCCTCCTCCAACATTGCTGAGCGGAGTTGCTGTGGGGGTACTGTGGTCCTGGGTGGACTATAGATGTTTGGATGTCACCATATGCGTTTTGTTTTTGCATTGTTCACAGTTTCTATAATTTTCACAACCTTGCTGCTATCATACGTTTCTTGGCTCGCATTATTATTGTCCATGGTCATTTCATTCACATGCAAGTTGCTATATGACGTGCAATATTATCTCAATGTGCGATAAAGTAAGTTAATGTCCAATACTGAAATCCATATACATGTTTCAGTAATTACTTCTACATGGCAATGCACTACACAGCGAGTATTACGTGTCCAGCACTTAATCTGCCACTTCAAAAAAAAAACTGAGGGTTCTATTTGAGATGTCTGTTTTAATTATTTGAGATTTCTATTTTTGTCGATTGTCTTATAATTCTTGTATCTTTATTTTGTTCTGTACATGTCGTGTGTCGTCTCTGCTGCTGCAATGCTGTAATTTCCCTAATCTATTTGAATCTGCTCTCTCTCTCTTTCTCTTTCAATGACGTTCACATGAAAGTGCTTTAATGATATGATATAGTACTCTCAATGTTGCTAAAGAAGTAAACTAACATATTTGGTTATTTCTAGCAATGCTTGGTCTAGTTTTTCCCAAAAATAATGGCAACAACAACAACAATCCATATCCAAGCGAATAAAATGTATGAATGCCGCGTGACTGAAAGTGTGTGACTTATGCTCTGACAGTTGGCCCTGTACTGCACTGCCAGTGATACGCCACTCCTCTGACAGTTGGCCCTGCACTGCACTGCCAGTGATACGCCACTCCTGGAAATTATTTTTTTGATTTTATGTTTTTTTTTCTGTATATTTTTTTAATTTGTCACCCAACATGGTAGTGTACATATACAATTCCCACCCTAATTCGGAATGTCCAACGGTCTGCAACCACAGCCGCATTCGCACGCGAACCCCGCTGCGGATTCAGGAGAGTGTGGACGGCCGCAGTTCTTCTCCGAAGCACGTGGTGTCCCCAGCTGCTTCTTTTCACGCGGCGGACTTGAGCCAAGCTTGCACAGAGTGGTCAGAGGAAGACTATTCATATGCGGCTTAAATAAAAAAACATTCCCCCCCCCTTTTTTACATAATATAGTCATAGGCACATAATAATTGCTCTTGTCTGCATAGTGTACCTCTGTCCAGATCCAAATCTACTGAAACAAATTCCTCTTCCAATTAATTTATCTTTGGTTGCAGTTCAGGAGCAAAAAGAAGATTGCAATTATTTTGCGATTTCATTTCACAAACGTGCTGTTGAAATCATATGTGCCGGTAAGGGTTAAATGTATGCCCATATTGTGGTCATTAGAGCAGCAATCGATGTGTGTTGTCATGTGGGTTATTGCGTTGAGAGAGAAAAAGTGTTTCTCCTGCTCCTTAAGGAGCGCAGCTAATGCAACTCATTGAGCAAGCATCACAGTGACCGAGGCCCCTCTCGGAACCATAATGCACAGCCCCATTCTACTAGTATCCCCCGCGTTCTTGCCTGAGCATGGACACTGTACATTATTTCATTTGAATTCAAGACAAAAGATAAATCATTACATAAATTGCTTGGATGTTAAATCTCCCCGGAGACGATTCATTTGAATAAATGGTTCTCACTGCGGTCTCTGTGGGCCTGCATCCATTACCGGCGTTTACGCCGTTGTGTAAATATTCAGTATAAGGAGTGTAGAACACATGCTGTGTATGAATCAGTGGGGACATCGAGGGATGGAGTCTCTCCCCTACGATAAAAACAACACAAGGATTAAAGTATGTTTGAGAGAGTGAGAGTACTTTTGTCTATGTGTGTGTGTGTGTGTGTGTGTACATGCCTGCCTGTGTGTGTTTGTGTGTGTCCTTACGTATGCCTGCCATGTCAATGAGTGTATGCATAAGAGTGTGTCTTGTGTGTCAGTGACTGCAATGAGGAAGGAGTGCGTGTGTGCGCGCGCGTTTGAACGGCCGCGTATATGAGAGACGGAGTGTCTGTGTGTGATTACGACAGCGAGTGCAGTGAGTGAGCACGGGGTGTCGGCATACGGTTCCCGTTCTCTCCCGAGGCAGTGACACGCCACCTGATCCACGCTCTTCACTCCTTTACTTTTATTCCTTCCTCTCTTCTTTCATCAGCTCTGGCACTGACACTGGCCCACGGGCCTAATGGAGCCGTCTGCACCGTTGGAGAACGCCGCTGCGCCGCTGACAGCTTCACCGCTCTTGTGTTGCGCTGTTCACATGAGGAGACGTTCACGCTTGAGGATTTTGTGCCTGTTCCTCTCTGAGCTTGGTTCTCAGCCATGAATCTGAAAGTAATTAGATAATCACTTTAATAGTCACTTATTTGTACAAACCTGTGTGCCTCCAAGCTCTCTCCCCCGCCCTTCTCTTCTTAGCAACAAAGAGGAATGAGTGGGTTGAAAATTAAAGCAAGCTCTGCGTTGTAAAATTTCAACGACTTCATACGGGAGGTAGGAAATCCCCAACCAATCCACTGTATCCAAACCCGATCTCTCCGGCCACTCAATCTTATTCATGCCTTACGTAATCAATCCAAACCATGCATGCCCACTCTGCTCAACCAATTCAACCACACCTACAGTGCTGTTTTCTACCTGTCCAAACAAACAACTAACCGTCCTCTTCCTGCTACATCAGCGAAGCAGATGATAGACAGACAGATGGGCAGACAGATGGATAGATAGATAGACCCCAAAACAGGGTGTGATCTCTGCTTGTTTAAAAGGAAAGACCCCCTTTAAACATGTAGGAGGCTGTGTATGGCTCCCCAATGCTGGAAACATCCTGAAAATGTCTAATCCAGTTCGTGGCACCATGAATCAGAGACCTCAGCTTATATGTGGCAGGTTTTTCACCCGCAATTCAGTCGTCCCTCAGCAAGACGTCGATAGAGTGTTCTTGTCAGTCAATTATCACATCGAAACTCCCCAGTAATCTACATCAATTGCCACTAATTAAGCAGAGACGTTGAAGGCGATGTTCCCACTCTTTTTTTCCCCTAAGCAATGTGAAGTAGATGCAATTACATAAAAAATGCAATTACGTTACCTGCATTAAAACAGATGAACTCAAATTAAATAAAAATACAAGGTTTATACTTTGTGACTGAATTTGATCACGGTCAGTTTTTTATCGGTCTCCCCTGTCATTCTTTGGTGGTGCTCATTGTAAAGTTGTCCATAGGAAGAGACACATCTTTCTGCGTCAGTGGAGTTGGCTGGAACGGACAAGAATAGTTTTGTCATCCGTGCAATATTTTGAATAATTGTTCTGTCTCTGTCCCAGAACTCCCCAACAAATTTGTCAACTTTTGGAAAATGTCTATATGAAATGCCAATGAGTGTCACAATGTGAAAATTACATCTTGCCTTTAAGGGTTTCCTTGTATGCTTTCAATATTTAAACTTCATGATCTCAAATGCAGTCGGTGAAATCAACCTCAAAGTTAAAGGTGCACTATGCAAAATGTTTAGCATTGCTGTGGTCCTGTGTTTACAATCAAAAAACACAGGTCTCCTCTTCCGTCATAATCCCCGCCCACTGACCACGTTTGAGGGCAAGAAACATGCTTGAGGGCAGCAAGCCAAATGTCAAGCGAAGATAAAATTAAAATAACATTTTTAGCCACGTGCATTGCTCTATATGGACGCTAACAGTAATTAGGCAGTGTGATAATGATGAAATAAAGGCTATCCCGCACACTTCAGTCAAAGCTATAAGAGAGAAGGTGCTGTTAGTATGGGACAGTGCATATAAAGAAAAATGTACCCGAGCTCATCAATGAGACTGCCCAGAGTAAACACTGGAGCACTTGTAATAGAACGAAGCACCTTTATTACTTATTAGCGTTTATGAAATACGGCTGGCGTTTAAACTTAGCGTCTTCTTCCGAGTCAACAGGTGATATAACCATCTTTACACTATATGTGCGGCAGTGTAGTATAATGGTTAAGGAGCTGGACTTGTAACTGAAAGGTTGCAGGTTCGATTCCCAGGTAGGACACTGCCGTTGTACCCTTGAGCAAGGTACTTAACCTGAATTGCTTCAGTATATATCCAGCTGTATGAATGGATAAATGTAATAAGAAGTTGTGTAAGTCGCTCTGGATAAGAGCGTCTGCTAAATACCTATAATGTAATGTAATGTATATGTAAGTGCACCTCCTAGGAACATCGTTACTGTAGCGCATCTTGTGGTGTTTCAGTTGCGGTTATTTTGTGGTGTTTTTTCTTGCTCAGTATTCAGCTAACATTATTCTGAACATTCATTTAGAACTGGGACGTAAAGACAGAATTGCGTGTGGAATAAGTAACATTAGCAGAACATGTCTATCATAACTAGCTAATACTCTTGTAAAATGAATGACTTTTTTACGAAGATATGTGTAAAATAATAGTATTTATTTTCTCAAATACAACATATTACATTGTTATATTACTTTGATACAAAAGGTACCTTACTTTGGCTACCTAACATATTAGCTGGATAGCTAGAGGTAATGTTACTTATAGGTCCAACAGAAAACACAGAAACTCCACGTCGCTTTTCAAACCCTTGCAAATCAAGAAAAAATGAAATCCTAAATCGCCATCAAGGAAAAGCAAATCCTAAATTGATCGCTTCTTGAATGCACCCTGTTTGGCTTTGCAGTCGGCTAATTGTGCTTCTTCACCTCTGCCTTTGCAGTAGCCAGCTGGCTATAACTCTCAGCTGAAATCAGATCCCGCCCCCACAGGCTCTGTAGCCACACCCTAAAATTTCCCAAAATAATCTAATAATAAAAAAAAGAAGAGCAAGGTTTTTAGCTTTTTTCTTTTTTTTTGACAGATCCCTGCACCATACAGTAGATATGACTGAGCATGGTTATTTTATAATATTTTCTCGGTAAGTAGTGCACAGTGCACTTTTAAATAGGCATGGATTGACTGAGCTGTAACACAGTGTCAGCAGGCATAACTTTTGAATTGGATGTAATTGACAACTGTCCGTGCCATTCGTTGACTTGTCAGCGACCATCTTTTCTTTATGGCAGTCAGCAACCTTCGGCACACACTTCTGCTGAAGGTGCCTTTTGTGAAGATCCCCACCATTTCTTACAAGCCTATTTAAAATTAACATCATTTGGGATTTTCAGCTTTTTTCAAATAGGATATTTGCACTCAAAAATGCACCCGTTATATCTCGGACGATATCTGTCCACTGCTCTGTTTTTTTCACTAACAGAGGATTCCCCAATTTCCCCCTCCGGTTAATTTCCGACCACAATGGATGACTCTTTTTGGTCTGTAAATGCTGGTCTATTGTGTGGATTCATTGTAAATTGTACAAAATAAATGGACTCCACCACAGTGAGGTGTACCAGGAGGGTCTTGCACCCAGTCACTCAAATACTTTTTTGTGTTTGACGCTCCATCCACCCATTCTTCCTCTCACTCGATGTAGCCTATTACATCAATTCATTGCTTTTGTGAGTCTCGCGATTGATCACTACTTGTGTCATTCATCAATTGATTGCAACAATACAATGCCTACAGTGACTCCACTGGGATTGAAATGGTAATGCAAGTTAAACTCATTGGGTCACGTGCCCGAGATAAGCTGGTGGCCCTAGTCATAATCGATTCACTTTTTTAAAAGACAGCGGAACGTCCTATAGTGCAAGAGAAGTTACGAGATATTAGCCGTTCTCCCAAGTGCCTGCGTAACAGTGTTTGTTTGCGAGAGTCTGGCCTTAATTAAATGTTTGCAGTGAATATATGCCCTTTTTCCTTATGCCTGGGATGCATGGGGAGTTTAGCCATGGTTTAAAAAAAATAAAAAGTACTAATAAAACAAGATATAGAATAACAAAATATTTTCATTATTTTCTCATTTGTGTGCCTCCCACGGGTCCACAGGCCCTGTGCTTAGGAAGGCTGGTTTTATGGGTAATTAAGACAAGCCATTTCCATACTGTCTTAAACATTTTTTTAAAAACAACAAAAAACAGAAATGCAATAGAGATTAACCATGCATTAAACTGGAACTCTGAGGTCGCGGCACCATTTGTCATGATTCGCACATGCGCATTTGGCCCCAGGCGAGCATGCTCATTCGTGTGCTCCTTTCCTCACCACCAAACCATAGTACGTTCCGTGCAGAGCTCTCTCTACTTCTCTCTGCCGTTCACCTCGCATCCCTCTCTCTACTTCTCTCTGCCGTTCACCTCGCATCTCTCTCTCTACTTCTCTCTGCCGTTCACCTCGCATCTCTCTCTCTACTTCTCTCTGCCGTTCACCTCGCATCTCTCTCTCTACTTCTCTCTGTCGTTCACCTCGCATCTCTCTCTCTACTTCTCTCTGCCGTTCACCTCGCATCTCTCTCTCTACTTCTCTCTGCCGTTCACCTCGCATCCCTCTCTCTACTTCTCTCTGCCGTTCACCTCGCATCTCTCTCTCTATACTTCTCTCTGCCGTTCACCTCGCATCTCTCTCTCTACTTCTCTCTGCCATTCACCTCGCATCCCTCTCTGTACTTCTCTCTGTCGTTCACCTTGCATCTCTCTCTCTCTACTTCTCTCTGCCGTTCACCTCACATCTCTCTCTCTACTTCTCTCTGTCGTTCACCTCGCATCTCTCTCTCTACTTCTCTCTGTCGTTCACCTCGCATCTCTCTCCCTACTTCTCTCTGCCGTTCACCTCGCATCTCTCTCTCTACTTCTCTCTGTCGTTCACCTCGCATCTCTCTCCCTACTTCTCTCTGCCGTTCACCTCGCATCTCTCTCTCTACTTCTCTCTGTCGTTCACCTCGCATCTCTCTCTCTACTTCTCTCTGCCGTTCACCTCGCATCTCTCTCTCTACTTCTCTCTGCCGTTCACCTCGCATCTCTCTCTCTACTTCTCTCTGTCGTTCACCTCGCATCTCTCTCTCTACTTCTCTGCCGTTCACCTCGCATCTCTCTCTCTACTTCTCTCTGTCGTTCACCTCGCATCTCTCTCTCTACTTCTCTCTGCCGTTCACCTCGCATCTCTCTCTCTACTTCTCTCTGTCGTTCACCTCGCATCTCTCTCTCTACTTCTCTCTGTCGTTCACCTCGCATCTCTCTCTCTACTTCTCTCTGTCGTTCACCTCGCATCTCTCTCTCTACTTCTCTCTGCCGTTCACCTCGCATCTCTCTCTCTACTTCTCTTTGTCGTTCACCTCGCATCTCTCTCTCTACTTCTCTCTGCCGTTCACCTCGCATCCCTCTCTCTACTTCTCTCTGCCGTTCACCTCGCATCTCTCTCTCTACTTCTCTCTGCCGTTCACCTCGCATCTCTCTCTCTACTTCTCTCTGCCGTTCACCTCGCATCTCTCTCTCTACTTCTCTCTGTCGTTCACCTCGCATCTCTCTCTCTACTTCTCTCTGCCGTTCACCTCGCATCTCTCTCTCTACTTCTCTCTGTCGTTCACCTCGCATCTCTCTCTCTACTTCTCTCTGCCGTTCACCTCGCATCTCTCTCTCTACTTCTCTCTGTCGTTCACCTCGCATCTCTCTCTCTACTTCTCTCTGCCGTTCACCTCGCATCTCTCTCTCTACTTCTCTCTGTCGTTCACCTCGCATCTCTCTCTCTACTTCTCTCTGCCGTTCACCTCGCATCCCTCTCTCTTTACTTCTCTCTGACGTTCACCTCGCATCTCTCTCTCTACTTCTCTGTGTCGTTCAGCTCGCATCTCTCTCTCGATTTCTCTGCCGTTCACCTCGCATCTCTCTCTCTACTTCTCTCTGTCGTTCACCTCGCATCTCTCTCTCTACTTCTCTCTGCCGTTCACCTCGCATCTCTCTCTCTACTTCTCTCTGCCGTTCACCTCGCATCTCTCTCTCTACTTCTCTCTGTCGTTCACCTCGCATCTCTCTCTCTACTTCTCTCTGTCGTTCACCTCGCATCTCTCTCTCTACTTCTCTCTGCCGTTCACCTCGCATCTCTCTCTCTACTTCTCTCTGTCGTTCACCTCGCATCTCTCTCTCTACTTCTCTCTGCCGTTCACCTCGCATCTCTCTCTCTACTTCTCTCTGTCGTTCACCTCGCATCTCTCTCTCTACTTCTCTCTGCCGTTCACCTCGCATCCCTCTCTCTACTTCTCTCTGCCGTTCACCTCGCATCTCTCTCTCTACTTCTCTCTGCCGTTCACCTCGCATCTCTCTCTCTACTTCTCTCTGCCGTTCACCTCGCATCTCTCTCTCTACTTCTCTCTGTCGTTCACCTCGCATCTCTCTCTCTACTTCTCTCTGCCGTTCACCTCGCATCTCTCTCTCTACTTCTCTCTGTCGTTCACCTCGCATCTCTCTCTCTACTTCTCTCTGCCGTTCACCTCGCATCTCTCTCTCTACTTCTCTCTGTCGTTCACCTCGCATCTCTCTCTCTACTTCTCTCTGCCGTTCACCTCGCATCTCTCTCTCTACTTCTCTCTGTCGTTCACCTCGCATCTCTCTCTCTACTTCTCTCTGCCGTTCACCTCGCATCCCTCTCTCTACTTCTCTCTGCCGTTCACCTCGCATCTCTCTCTCTACTTCTCTCTGCCGTTCACCTCGCATCTCTCTCTCTACTTCTCTCTGCCATTCACCTCGCATCCCTCTCTCTACTTCTCTCTGTCGTTCACCTCGCATCTCTCTCTCTACTTCTCTCTGCCGTTCACCTCGCATCCCTCTCTCTACTTCTCTCTGCCGTTCACCTCGCATCTCTCTCTCTACTTCTCTCTGCCGTTCACCTCACATCTCTCTCTCTACTTCTCTCTGTCGTTCACCTCGCATCTCTCTCTCTACTTCTCTCTGTCGTTCACCTCGCATCTCTCTCTCTACTTCTCTCTGTCGTTCACCTCGCATCTCTCTCTCTACTTCTCTCTGCCGTTCACCTCACATCCCTCTCTCTGCTTCTCTCTGCCATTCACCTCACATCCCTCTCTCTACCTCTCTCTGCCGTTCACCTCACATCCCTCTCTATACTTCTTTCTGTCATTTACCTCACATCCCTCTCTCTCTCTCTCTCTCTCTCTCTCTCTCTCCCTCTCTCTTTCTCTCTTTCTCAGCATATGCATTGCTGCAGGCTGAGTATGCTTTTTTGATATGCTTTAATTACCAAATAGCAAAAGAACGCCAAAGCTTCTCCAATTAAAATGTGTTCTAAAGGCAGGAATTAACTCTAAGCAAAAGAGCACAATTCGGCAACATGGGGAATTATGAAGAGGCGACACTCATACAGTATCAGCAATGGGATTGCCTGTTGCTATGGATATGCGGAGGTTATAAGAGACTGAGGATGTTGGGACAGGATCCTTTTTTTTCACAAAGCACCGCTCTTGTGCACAAATCACTGTACTTAACAATTTGATCGAGCAAGCCATTTGACCAGCACACCGTAGAAGGCGGGGGGTCGCAGGGCAGAGGGGTGGGGTGGGGTGGGTTGGTGAGTGATCATGTTCATCCTTATAAGCCTCTTATGTGTCATAGCATTTACTTGCATCCAAAATGTAACTTAGTGGATCAATTCCCTTATGCTGTTATATAAAGTATACATGTACATTGCCCTACATACGTATTGGGACAAGATATTTTTGGCTCTGGAAAAACATGAAATATAGAATATGCAGTCTGTTACTGCAGTGGAATTATTCTCCCCTTTTCGGCGTGAGCTAATAAAAGGAATTTTAGGTTGATACGTTTAATTGTAGTTGCCACTGTACGTTATTGCTGCCAAATGACAAAATTACGAGAGCGAAACGATTCATGAATTTGTCCAAAGTTCAGCCAGCAGCATCGGTATTTCTGGCAATACATTGAGCATCATTGGCCATGTGGCCGATTTAACCAATACAATAGCGGTGGGGTTTGGTGCTTTCCTTGCATCATAATTGGAGAAGAGTAAGAGCAGATGGGTTTGGTTTTTGGGAGGGGAGAGCATGGCCAGGGGTCTCTCATCAGGTTGCCTCTAATTACCATATAAACGCCTTCACTGCCCCAATGGCTTCACGGGGAGCATGCTGGGAGATCTCAGAAAAAAATTATTGTGATTATTTATTTGCTTGACTGATCAATTACATAGACGGTTTATTTATTTGCAAATTTTCCCCATTCACAAAGCTGAAGTAGTTCTAGTATATACAGGGCCCTACATAAATAATGAAACAAGCATTTTATCTTAATTTGGCTCTATAATCCAAAATTCTGTTTTTTAATCAAACCATTCATATGATGCTAAAATACAGATTTTCAGCTTTTATTATTCACCATTTATAAATTATAACACTTTTTTTTACATAGTTCCCCTATTTCCGGCCAATTAAAGTATTGAGAGAACTTACCATGATGTAAAATAAAGTAGCCATGTTTAGTATTTGGTTACATATCCTTTGCATAGCAAGACTCTATATACCTTATTTTCAGTTACTCTTACAAGCGATACTATAACCTCTCTGCATTTGAATGGATCTTTTTGGGAATTGGGGGTGTGGAATTGTCTCAATGGCTGTACGTCATCATGGGTCTGAAGTATCAACCGAGTCTCAAACCATCACTCTGCTGCCAGATATGCAGTAGATATGGAGGGATCACTTTAAGGGTTGTTTTTCCTGACTTGTACGAGTTCAATCGTAAAATAAGCCAGGAGAGGAAATAGTTAAAGTGTTCATTTGTCCCAATACTTTAGTTGGCCTGAAATAGGGGGACTATGAAAAAACTGCTATAATTTGTGAATATTTATACAAATGCCCTCTAATAAAAGCAGAAAATCTGTACTTTAACCTCATATGAATGGTTTGATTTAAAATATGGATTTAGGGGATAGAGACAAATGAAGATAAAATGCTTGTTTCGATATTTATGTAGGGCCCTGTATATACTAGAACTACTTCAGCTTTGTGAATAGGAAAAATGTGCAAATAAGTAAACCGTCTATGTAATTGATGAAGCAAATAAATAATCACAATATTTTTTTCTGAGATCTCCCAGCATGCTCCCCGTGAAGCCATTGGGACAGTGATGGCGTTTATATGGTAATTTGGGGCAACCTGATGAGAGACCCCTGGCCATGCTCCCCCCTCCCAAAAACAAACCCATCTGCTCTTACTCTTCTCCAATTATCATGCAAGGAAAGCACCAAACCCCACCGCTATTGTATTGGTTAAATTGGCCACATGGCCAATGATGCTCAATGTATTGCCAGAAATACCGATGCTGCTGGCTGAACTTTGGACAAATCCATGAATCGTTTCACTCTCGTAATTTTGTCATTTGGCAGCAATCACGTACAGTGGCAACTAACCAACTGACTGTTAACCAACTGTCTGTTTTTCTCCACCAGAACAACCTGCTCGACCCTCATCAGTCCGGTTTCAGAACCGGGCACTCTACTGGAACTGCGCTCCTGGCTGTGATCGAAGCACTCGCCACTGCTAGAGCCTCTTCCCTCTCCTCTGTCCTGATTCTCCTTGACCTGTCTGCAGCGTTCGATACGGTCAACCACAAACTCCTGATCTCCACACTGGCTGAGTTGGGCATCTCTGGAACTGCTCTCTCTTGGTTTACATCCTATCTCACAGATAGATTCTACCAAGTCTCCTGGAAGGGCTCTGTCTCTGCACCTCATCCTCTTTCTACAGGAGTCCCGCAGGGATCTGTACTGGGTCCTCTGCTGTTCTCTATTTACACTAAGTCTCTTGGTTTGGTTATTAATTCACATGGCTTCTCTTACCATTGTTATGCTGATGACACTCAAAATATTTAAATAGCATTTGCATCAGAATGTTTTTTCATCTTTATATTTGGGCGATTGCTACATCCGATGTGCTTGTACGTTTTTGCACTGCATTATAAAACTAAAAAATCCCAAAAGTGAGTTGTATATATCTAAGTGAATCCGATTGGAATGCTGGCGTCATTTTTTTATGTGATGTCACCTGCCATTTGTCCCATGTGTGTTGATTCTTATTGGCTGAGGCGTGGCTTACAGATGACTGACTGATGTGGAATGCAATCAGGGGCTGCTGTCTTTAAAATTTTTTACTTACAGGCAGTGACTTTCATGCGATCTAATCAGGTGAAGAAGCGATGATCCAAAGAGGTGTCGTCGTTGCTTATTCACAGAATCCTGGTTCCACCTGTCATCTAAGACATAAAGCCTGTCATGCATATGAAATTATTAGCCAATATTAGCAACCATGTATATGCTCTCACCGACAGATGTAAACATGTGCAGTTGAGAGCTATGATGCAGAAGCTTCGAAGATTTTTTTTTTAATGCATATTTAGTGCATCCAATGTTCTTACAGGCCATGGTGTGTAAGCAGAGGAGTTTTAAGAAGAGAATGGTCCAGACCAAATATTTCTTTAAAAACTGCTAAAAAACATGTCCTTGGCTAATATTTTCCAGCGATATTACAGTGGGATAGTAAGTTGCCATTGTGCTCACAGATATTCATTGCTCGTTTGTAGACTGTGAGTTCGGCCATTATTCCATTCTTGCTCTAACTAGTTCCGTTGTAGTATTAATTAATTCCTGTGAGACCTTGAGTCACGTCAGTCTCTAATGCACCATGTGACTGTTTTTAACCACCATTTTTTCCCCCCAATGCTGACCATTGTGCTGCCTGACCCGTGATGCGTTGGGAGCGGGCATGTCGCTGTTTCCCTGGCAACTCGGCATCATGCTCGTCCTGAGTTTAATTTCAGCCTCGTCCACAGCTGTCTGTCTAACCACAGGGGATACGGAGAAAAGCGAATGTGCGACAGGATGGTTTTTGTGACCTTAATTTGTTTTCCCATTTGCTAGTTTATTTATTTTCGTTAAAAAAAAGCGCAAGCGTCTTTAATTCCATCTGACAGGATACAGAGGGGCATCTCTGTAAGATTATTGCATGGGATCCACCTTCATTTTGAAGACCAACCTGTATTTAAAAAAATGTAGTACATTTGCCATTTATTAACCATTTATTAATAATGAATAACGGTTAATAAACTAATTGGTGTTAACAAAATTTCCACTTTGGCACGTGGAACAAGACGTCACCAGGATGTATTAAGGTGTTACATTTTTTAATTACTTGTATACTTTATTTATGTATACTTTATTCATTGCAGTGCTAGTAAAATTAATGTTATGTTAAATATAACACAAACACACATGCGCGCGCATGCACGCACACACACACAGACACACACTCACAGCTGCAACATTTTACATAAAGAATTTCACTTCATTCCAGCTTCCTACTTTAGAAAAGTAGAAGCACCATGACATTTGTTCAGCTTTGAAAAGTAATGATTTAACTGTGCAAACACAGCAGGGCTTTGGAGGAGAGCCGAACAGAGCGCTGAACACCGGGCCTGCCGTTCCAAATCACGGAGCATCCCCCGAACCCCCCCACTCCCCACTAATCCTCCATCAAACTTCAGAATGGCCGCGATCACATTCAAATGTCACATTTCATAATTACCCTTATTGTCCTACAGTACAATTTAAAAAGGCCAAAATCTGATTCTTAAATGTTTTCATTTTACTGTCGGACCAGCTGCCACAGGAAGCACAAAGAGGAAGAGAGGCTGATGAGACCTACTGGCAGGCAGCTCAAATCCACGTTAGAACAATTTCATTAAATTGCTAGTTTGTCCCTCTGTTTTACAGCCAGTACTTTATTTCTCATTTATACTGTATGTAATGTGGTTAGCTTGGCCGCTCTGTTCAATACATGTAAACTTCATTTAAATCTAAACTTCTCTCTGTCGTTTACCTCACATCTCTCTCTCTCTCTCTCTTTCTCTCTGTCTCTCTCTCTATGCCTCTGTTCACTGAACTAGCTCACTTCTCTAAAGAAAACCGCTAAAATTGCTTCATGTTCAAATCATGTGTTGCCATCATTTACATGTCTGTTCTCTTCACTAAAACCTTCCCTGCAGAAAAAATGGTATCTTTTTCCTAAGATCTTTTCCCTTGACTCTGATCTTTCTCGTTCATAAGATCTCCCTAAACCTGGTTCCTAATCTCACATCTGTGTTCCTTAAAGTGTGATCTCTGTTCCTTCTGTTCCCTAATCTAAAATGTTTCTTCTATAAACTCACATAAGTGTTCCCTAAACCCAACTCTCTGTTCCCTAAAGTCTCCTCTTCACTGAAAAACCCTTCTCAAAAAGTCTCTGCCTCATTCACCTAAAACATCTTTGGAGAATACTTTGCCCATATTACAAAAGATTTGCCTCCAAACTTCTGAAAATGCATTTCTGCACTGTGTGTAACAATGCCAGCCCCGATGAGAAACGCTCTCGCCGCACGACCGTAATTAAGCTGAACCTAACAAGGAATTATCGTTCCTTAGTCTTTACTGGCCAACAGCGGGAGAAATATCTACAGAGTAAATAACTACCAATAAATTGATAGATTTTATATATTGATTTGTGGCAACTATGCAGCTCCTACGAATCGATTAGTGGAGAGTGGATGCGGTCATTCAGTATGCGAGAGTGAATATGTTTATGTGCATTGTTGGCTCATTAACTTGTGTGTGTGTGCGTATTTGTGTGTGCTGGTGTGCATCAGAATAGCTCCGGAATGGTACTGAAGAGACGTTGAGCATATTTTCTGATGAAGGGACTCACCTGAGAGACACACAGAATCATGGTGGATCTGGAGTGCCTGACACAGCAACCAGGAAACAGGGTGAATATTCCGGAAGTATTCAGAAGAGTAGAGGCGAGGCGGAAAATCAACAGCATATACGTACAATCCATTTTGCGTACGGACATTTTATACATTTTGTTTAAAGCTTCTGCAAATATTTCGAAGCTGATGGAGCAGACTTCTCTGCCGTCTTTTTTGAAGCACGGAGTTGTGCATTGTGCTCTTCTCACGGATCAGACGGGCGCGTGCGCCTCCATTTCGGCCGAACTAGGCACGAGCGCACAACGGACGCACCAAACATGAAAGTGCCGGCAGTAGATTCACAAGGCTGGTAGTTGTGCAGATTTAAATGGTGAGAAATGTGCTAGCATTGTCCGGATAAAATGTGCCTTTTTGCTTTGCGTGGTTGTGTTTTGTGCAGCTGTTTTTCTATTGAAAAGACTTAGTAAACTGTTGATTTTTTTTTTCTTTCTGGTTAAATTTCTGGTTTAGCTGAGGGATGGGCTTATGGCCTATGTAAGCAGGAAAATGTCAGTCTAATGGGGACTCCCCTAGAGTGTTTCGTGGCAGGCACACTGCTCCTTAACAGTTAAAGCTGTCCTTGTTTTCTTTTTTGAAAACAGTTATGATTTGTTTTCAGTTTGTTCAATATAAGTTACAGCTTCAGTTAAGTTCAGTTATTTATTTATTTTGTTGTTGTTTGAGTTTGTTTAATTTCTGTTCACCAGGGCGCTACCAACAATAACATTCAATTGATTTTTGCTCTACCCCTGGCTGTCGTCCTCCACTTTTTTGCAATGTCCACTTTGCTGTGGCTGGGCCCATTCGTGCATGCATGAAATGATTCGATTGGAGAAAGCAAATTTTATTTTCGGAAAACTGTCATTACTTCATTACTTTGTTCCCCAGGCTGTTGTTTCTTCAGTCTTATGTTCTTTTTTTATTAAAACAACCTTTTTGTTATTCCTTCCCATCTCATTTTCACATCTTCGGAGGGAAGTGAGAAGGCCCCCGAGCTTTGCACAGACCTCTGAATGGTGGGGCGGCTCACTTCTGCTTCCAAATTGTCTATTTTCTGATGTAATTCTAGTTAAACTGTAGTTCAGCACATGCTTCTGGGCATTGCAACAGCGACTTCTTCTTTCACACTTCATAAAAATGCACCTATACTGTAACAAAGCACTGTTTCTTTCTTCTTTTGTAATTTTACTGTTTTCGTTTCTCTCTTTTTGTGGTCATGCCTTAGGTTTCCTTGTCTTTATATTGGCTATTATTGCCACGTCTTTCAAGTATTCCGAAGTGATGTTCCTGACGTTCCAGCTTTATAGGTGCATTAGGAAAGCATTTGAGTTTCTGTTCAGTCTCGGAACAAGATTTCCTTTCGGTGTTCATAAAAAAAGCGGCTCGAAGATTTCAGAGATATTTCTGACACAATGTTGATGGGATGTTAGTAATTAAGGGCTCTAATTAAGCATTCTTTTATGCAGAACATGGCAGCCAATCCAGTATGTTGATTAAAAATCAGCAGATCTCAGTTGAGAAGAGAGCTATTTTAATGGAGGTGAAAGGTGTTGGAAAATGTATTCAAACACCCCCAGTGCCATGGTAAGATTACTTTTCTGTGATGCAAATATTTGGCTGGGGGTTCGAGAAAAGACAGAATGTGTGAGTCATTTAGTTTGAATGTACTATTAATTAACAATCTATAAATTTAATCTGAATGAAAACTATGAAGCTCGTTGATATTGATATTGTTATTATTACCCAAAGGGCACTGGGAACATCACAAGTTTGAGTTGCAAAAATAATTTAAATGGAAAATTCAACCATTTATATACAATATTTATGATAACTCCCAAGCCTCTACATGCATGCATGCAGAAGCTCACACACATTGCAAATCAAATTAATGTTATATTTAATATAACACAAGCACGTACACACACACATGCACTCACACACACATGCCTGCACACATACCCAAACATGCACACACACACACACATACCTGCACACATACCCAAACACGCACATACACACACACACACACACGCATGCACGCATACCCAAGCACACGCACACACACAAAATATGGAAATATTCTGGACGTTTCATTGTTTTTCCACCTCTGCCCAATTCCATTAAAATGTCAATCAAACTTTAAAAAATGACAGACCAGAGAACTCCTGCATATATATGAGTAAGTCTTACACTGCCCTATCCCATCCTGGGCAGACGATCCACAACCGAGCCATTTGGCCGAGCTTCTGCACAGAAGCAAGAGAACCAAATGACAGCTTCGCTAAATTCACTACTCACAGAGTCCCGCTTAAAGCCGTGCGCATCAGTAATGGACTGGCCTGTGTCGCGGCTGTCAGTCAGCGTCTCACGCCTGGCTCCGCACCATCGAGACTGGACCCCGGACTTGTCACATGTCCTCTCACACTGCATTGCCTTGACTTGGGCCTTTTTCTCCCATCAAATTTGTTGTTTTCCGTCGATTCGAGAATTTTTCGCATTCGCCCATTTCGCATCTGTCGGGCACACAGCTCACAGCTCACAGCTCGGGGGGGGGGGGGGGGATACTTTTGGGGGGTCAGCGTGTTCTGTCTCTGCTGATTCTATAGACAAGACAGGCGTATTAACCTGCCACACATTTAAGAAGTGGCAGAAATCAAACGGTCTTTGAGAGTGGCTTGCTAACAAAATATCGCCAATACGGTTTCCAATATCTCGTATATTTTCAAGAAGGGCACAACTCACAGACCCTATTGTGATTGCAGTACGGTTCAACAGTGACATAATTTATAAAGTTAATTAAAGAACAACACAGCACTATAGCGTTATGCTCTCTTCCTTACTACAGTGAGTCCACAAGTCAATAACGCCCCTCTTACTTCTGCTTCAGAGTTCATGATCAAAGGAGCATCTTGTCCCGTGTACAAGGCTTTATCAAAGCCGTCCATCACAGTCTCGAATTAACTCTGTCGTGTTCCAAGAATGGCAGGTCCTGTCAAGAGACCGTGCTCCAATCCACGTCCAGGCGACGTAATGACAGCCCTGCAAATTTCACTGCCCAAAGGGACAATTTATGGCACGTCTCTTTCTCAGGAACAGCACAACTTATGATCGACATAAAGCTTAAGAGGAGATTGGGCATGCAATAATGATATATAGCCCTAACCATAATGATGACTAAAAATGTCAGATGTGGCAATTTATCTTTTCAACATGTCAGTCAATTTCACCCTACTTGTGTCGGGAATAGGAGATTGCAAAACATGAATTCTGCAGTTTATGTGCCAGCTGACATTCTGATAGACAGTTGATTTAATATTCATGCAAAATTCTCTGTTCCCTGTCTAAGTCTCCTTGAGTCCTTTCACAGCAGCAATAACATGCTTTTTCAATAGCCCGCCTAGTAATATGCCTCAGCATCAAAATGTTTCACCTTTCCACACATTTCCCCATTGGTATGGCATCAACGTGCCGTTCTGTGCTATTAACAGAGAACAGACAGAACGTCTCGGAAACCTTCTCATCTGAGCACTCCACCCGAGCATATCAACAGAAATGTCAGGATATTTTCAGCATCTTTTTTGTCATCTTTTGTCAAAAAATGTCCCCCCCCTATTTTATCCCTGGTGGAATCAGCTGTGCCATTCAAGTTGCCGATGTTCCATTGACACCATACCAACGGAACTGCCGGTATTCGTTCTGAAATGTCCTCGATATTAATTGTTTAATTACAGTCATAATTTGGACCGGGAGTCACACCTCCCTCAAAGCCAAGGTAAGTAAAAGGTAGAGGGAGCCCAGCAGGCCAGGGAGTAACCATCGCTGCAGTGGCTCTTGGAAAATTGGAGACCCACAGCCATTGTGTGCACTCCCGCTGGGGAAAACGACTGTGGCGGTTTGCGCGGGTAGATTACTAGCTGTAAACGACTCGCTTTTGTGAGCAAAACACCTGAAATCAGAACTGTGCCCAGCTGATTTAACTCGATAAACAGACTTCATTTTTCATTGCAAGTGTCTGGTAGGTGACCAGTTGTGGTTTATTCACTGGCTGGCCAATGTTTCAACACTAAATATAGCATGCATTTCTCCTTAGTGATATGCATTGTGACATTTTCGGTGCCTTCGGTGGCTCATCTGATCTTCCAAATCTTCACAGACAGTGAACAATGATGAAAAAAACCGTAGTCTCTGATTGGCTGACAGTCCTCCGGGTATTTGATCCAATCCTGTGACATCTGGGAATCAAGCGACGTCTTCTCATGCTAAAAGAAAAGAAAATCCGAATGGAGTGATCAGGAAAAAGACAAAATGCTAAAAGGGAAGAAATGGGGGAGGGATCGGCGGAGATGGGGGTTGATCTGCTCTTTGCTCTCTGAAGCCACGTACAGTTTCATTCAAATATAGAAATACAATTTGTCAATAATCCATTAAGACAGTAATAGAAACACGTGGAAATGCTACTGTGTGTATGTAGTAATGGTTGGATGAATATCACTTACCTCACCTTCTGATATAATGGTGAGCTAAGTGTAAATTTCAATTGTAGTTTTTAAATTGAGGGAAATAGGGTGAGAATGAGAGGTTTTAGAAGTTATTTTTGTTATTCATTTGGAGAAGCTTGGCGAAAGATCGTATTTTGAAGTAATGTTACCTACTAACGTTAAGTAACGTTAGGTAATTTGCTAGCAGAAAGAGAAGCTTGTAGATAGATAGCTGCAAATTTATTGATTTCAAAGGACAGCTAGTAGATGTCTTAACTTTTTGGAGCGAGCAAATTTAACGTTAGCTAGCTAACAATAGGTAGAATGGAAAAAGCGTAAGAGGACATGGATATATTTTTTGATTGCAAAATCCATTCCACTCATTGGAATACAGGGAGAAGGTGCGGATTAAAATGGCCGAAAGGCCGCTTTCTAAAATCAAGTTCACCAAAAGAAATGAAAAGGTAGGAATGTTCACTGCATCATGGTATGGGAGGTAGGCTAGCCTACACTAACCAAACGGGATCACACATGCAAGGACCACATCAGTGCTAATGTTCGATATAAGTTGCTAGGAAGGAAGCCAATCGACCAAGTTCTTGAAGAGAGTGTTCGTATATCCTAAAAGCTGAGCAATACAACAAAAAGGTAAGGAGAAACAGAGATGCTTTTAAACATTTTATTGACACTGCAACATTTCTAAGCATGCAAGAGTTGGCATTCAGGGGTCGGCAGGGCCGGATTAAGACCCTTAGAGGCCCTAAGCACTAAAACATTTTGGTGCCCCCATACATTTGTAATTCAAAATATAAACAATAATAAACCATAAAATACATTTTTATTTATCTAAAATTCGAAATGGCTATAAATTTAATTCATTTAATAATTTAAATGGTAAATTCGGCTATGAAAAATTTCTGAGGTGCCCCTCCTTCCCTTGATGCCCTAAGCACGTGCTTATTTTGCTTATAGGGTTAATCCACCACTGGGAGTCGGGCATAATGAAACTGAGAACTCTGCTAATAAGGGTACGATGCTTTATTAGCTGAGCATTTGCAAACATCGACTGTGTTCACCAGCATGTCGAAAACTATCCAGAATGATTTCATTTCTGCAATAGCCACCACTATCAAAAATGAAATAAAACAAGGTAGTGGTCCCTTCTTCTCTTGGAAGATTGGTGAGACTACAGACCTAAGATGTCACTCTACAGCTCTAAGCTCTAGATATTGGTATTTATTTTCATATATATTTTTAAAGATCTTAGTATCTTTTGAAAAATCCACACCAATTAAAATGTTCGCATTTATTGAATCTAGATTTTAATTAAGTATTATACACATACAGTAAATTTTGTAATTATGTACATTAGTCATCTTGGAACTTTGTTGGTATTCAAATCAAAATCGAAGTTTTACTATTGGAACAATTTGACAACTTTGGACTTCAATTAGAATTGATTAGAATTACAATTAGTCATATCTTTCATTGTTTATTTCATATAAGACATCACCGAGATGAACGTTCTAAGTAATTTTTATTAACTTAAAAAACCTAAACCCACCAGCCGTCACAGATTTACAGCACCGTCATTTAGCACAATACTGTTTGTGTGTGTTTTAGGGCAGCGGTCCCCAACCACCGGTCCGCAGACCGGTACCGGTCCATGGGTCATTTGGTACCGGGCCGCACAGAAAGACTGATAATCAATAAAATATTTTTTTATTCAGAATCTGAAAGATGTTTTATTTTGAAAAATTATCGGAACCATCCGTCTGTGTCTCTTGAGATGGTGAGTTGTATTTTTTATGCACTTTATATTTGTTTTTATGCCAGTCGTATCGTCATATTTATCCACCCACACCTTGAAGGCCGGTCCGTGAAAATGTTGTCTTACGTGAAACCAGTCCGTGGCCCAAAAAAGGTTGGGGACCGCTTTTTTAGGGCATTTATTGTTACCGTCGGATGTGTAATACTGTCACTCTTAGCAATAAAATATGGGAAACAAATGATTGTAGAAAACATATCTGTATTGTGGATATAAACCATCCACATTTTGTTTATTTGAGTTTGTGTCCCTTCAAAATGTGTGGGTGCACTATGCCCCTGTGTTTGTATACATGCATGTGTGAGAGAGAAAGTGAGTTTGTTCTTGTGTGTGTGTGTGTGTGTGTGTGTGTGTGTGTGTGTGTGTGTGTGTGTGTGTGTGTGTAAGAGAGTGTGTGTGAGTGAGTCATGGGCGTGTCTGGCGGGTGGTGACTGGTGCCAGCTGCCACCCTTGCAGAAAACCTTGCCACCCCATCTGTCAACCCATTTCATGTTCCCAATCCAAATCCCAGCAAAGTAATACCGGTAATAATAATTTAAAAAGTCTATTTCCAAATCTATGCTCATCACAACATCACAATTTCTCCAAACTTTTGACTTCAAATATTTTAAAGCCGTTCACATCACATACCTTGTCTATTCGCCTAGATAACAAATGGAGGTTGACACGTACGAGCCCCAAAAGCACACATTCAGCATGGCCAAATGTGTCCAAACACATGCAAATCTAGAGGCTCCGCCTTCACACAGAAAAGATCTGACAAAGTCTGAAACCATTCAGAAATTTCTGGCTATTGCCGTCTACTCTCTGCCACCCCATAATATCCTCCTGTCAGAAAAAAGACACATAATACAATTGTGTTGGATGACAAAAATAATATGAAAATATTTTCAAAACTATTATTTATTTTATTGAATGTCCCTTGGGTGTAGCTTTCAGGATAGTACAATATACACTGCAAAAACCTAATCTTAACAAGAATTTTAATCTTATATTTAGACTTATTTCTATAATTTTTTTGCTAAATAAGACAAACTATCTGCCAGTGTGGTGAGATTTTAAGATTTTAAGTCTCATTACAAGACTAAAACACTTAACACATTTTTTGCAGTGTATAGTTTTTGAGATTAAGACCAGAGATTAATGTCCATTACAGGGGACACTAATGAATTGCTGGGTCTCTGCCACCCCACAGGTAACATTCGAGGCATGGCACTGGTGTGAGTGTGAGAGCATGTGCATGTGTGTGCGTGTAGCGCCAGGTCTTGAGCCCGCATCCAGAGGTGGATCGTTGCTCAGCGACAGTAATGCTCTCCCAGTACAATGTGTGTTTTGGTAAGACGATGGCGACGGCACATTTTCAAAGCACTCTCGCAGCTGTGCAGAACGACTGAAAAGGTGACTGATTTTATGGGGTACGTTCCCATAACATTAATAAGTTAACCTTCCCATAACATTAATAATACATCACAGAGGTCCGCTGCCCTCCTTCCCTCTGATCTCATGAATTACGGATGACTTTCACGTCGCACAGTTATCGAAAGCACCAAAAGCTTCCATTCAGTCACTTCACTGTTTATAAAAGGCCTGATCTTCTGTACCTGTGGTTTCTCACAGTACAATGCTCAATAATACAATCATGTTTTATGCAACAGAACTGAATGGCGATATATAGTGCATGCATAAATCAATACAACAGCACAGATCATTTCTTGATATTAGTTTAAGGGAATGGGCTGACATAAATCCCAAGGAACATTTATGAATGAATGTGCATGGCATGCACGGTGCCTGAAATCATGGGCATTTACCAGCGCGCGGTAATCGGACTGCATTCTTTTTATTTAGAGTTATGAGGCAAATAATTCCACAAGACTATAAACAAGGGGCAGCGTACAAGATATTAAATACGACGTCTTCACTCCACCCATAGCCGAGGTTTGGTCTTTGCCTCCGGCCCCCCACCTTGACGTGTGCACTGCCCTCAACACTTTCTGTATGCTACGGTGAGGTATCTTCC
The DNA here is from genome assembly GCA_022702515.1 of Ilyophis sp. 1 JC-2022. Taxonomy (NCBI): domain Eukaryota; kingdom Metazoa; phylum Chordata; class Actinopteri; order Anguilliformes; family Synaphobranchidae; genus Ilyophis; species Ilyophis sp. 1 JC-2022. The sequence continues at coordinate 104,344,731 of CM040405.1, forward strand.
GCAGGTGTAACGGTATATAAAAGCGAGTTTCTCTCAGCTCCAGTATCGTTTCTGTCCTATGTTCTTATTTATTCTGGGCAGGGTTATTAATTCCGCACCATAGAAGCACCATAGTACATGAAAAAAATTGATTTTCATCACCAGTGTTCACTCTTCTCAGTACTACTTTATTGTGAGCAGCTGTTTAAAGAGGTTTAAGGCAGACTGCGGCTTATCCATTGGAACCAAGGCAGAACTAAGCAGCTCTGTTTGCTCACAGGGCTAATTTATGTCCAGTTTTTTTCTTGTTTTTTTTTTTTTTTTTTTTGGATGAGATTCTATTGGAGATGCACATTATAGATTACTTTTGCACTCAATGCAAAAGGAAACGGCAACTACAGGGCTTTTTTCTGCCATCAGTTCTTGTGAACTGTCAATATCTCATGTTCCTCCTTGTCCTCTGACCACTGAGCACAAGAAATTCCTATAATTCTTTCAGAAAAAAAACATTACATGTTAGTGTAATATACATCAGTGTATACCAGTGCTGAGAGTGGTGCAGAGGAATTGTCAGGTTTTTTCCCCATTAATAAGCGAGAATTTGTGACCCTTGGTCACTGTAACTCTTGGATAGGTTTTTGGGTCCGATGTAATGTAATGTAATCTGTGTATACATGTTACTCCCGGGATTGGTCAGCCCTAGCTTTGGGCTAGACACATTTACAATGATGTCCCACAAGTTTATGTGAGGATACAGAAAAAGATATTTGATTTAGATTGTGTGCATTGCACTGGACTTAATGAGCTGCTCTCACTGAGACCATGACTGTATATTTTAAATTTGCTATTATGCTGTGCTGAGGCACTTGATAATTAAAATGTATTGTTATCTGGGCTGCTGGGTGGCTCCTTTGGTTAAGGCACCACACTGTGGTGCATGGACGAACCCCCCAGTCTTGGATTGAATCCAATAAAGTAGTACTGAAATTGAAGATTGCAGCGGCCAGTGTATGGAAGAGTTTAGTTGGTTAGAGGTCTGCATTTTGTCACTATCTAGCAACCCCCGCTGGTCTAATGGGCACCCGTGGACTGAATGTTGAAGCCGACCAGATATATAATTTTTTCTTCTGACTCCACTCTATGCGGGTTTAACTGTAGTCTGTGATGTGAAAAAAAGCAGCTGTTGACACCACGTGTTTCGGTGGAGAACGGTGGATGTCTGCACACTCCCGAATCTGCAGTGGCATTCGAGTTTGAACACGACTGCAGTTGCAGATGGTTGGACATTCCAAATCAGGGTGGGAATTGGATATGTACAGCCCCATGTTGGGTGCCAAATTAAAAATATATATTATTATTATTATTATTATATTTCTAATCCCATGCACACCACTGACTTCTCTTGTCGATCGAGTGCCTGCAGTCTGCAGGCACACAAAGTATAATCATTTTTAAAGGGTTTCACTGGTAAAATATGGTTTAAACATAGATATAGAACCATAGATGTGACTTAGATGTGTCATAGTTAGTGGCACGATTTTTGAGACCATACCCAGGTAAGATGGTGACCAGTTACCATGGTTTTATATCTATGAGCCAATCATCAGCTATCTGGCTTCTGAGACCCGATTATGACATCACAGTGGCTTAGAAAGTACGTGACACTTTGCCATAGGTTCCTATTATAGCTGTACCCAGGTAAGATGGCTGCCAAATTGTTCCATTTCAGAATTCCAAATTACTATTACATTACATGATATGTCATATTTATGGTTCTATGTCTATGTTTTTAAACCCCAATAGTGGTGGTCACTAAGCTCTGACCAATGCAGGGGCTTTGTGACACATGTGTTACATGAGGCAAATTCAAAGAACAGCCAGTCTAGTTTAGTTAATGATCAGATTGTGCAAGCAACTTTAGTGTGGTTATGCAAACATAACAGTGAGAATACAAATATTGAAGTATATACTAAACTGTACGTCGCAGTATTCAGTATAATAGTATCATAATACGGAGTAGGCGAACAGGCGAGAGAGGTGAGCTATCTGCGTTTCATTAGATTTTACGTTAGTTCGGCGGGGCAGAGTCAGTGGTACAGTTAACAAAGCTGCAATGAACATAGGCATAGCCTGCGCATCTTTCATAAACCATTTTAGCACATTCACCGGTGAAAATGTATTATTGAGTGAGTGGTAATGTTACAGATGATGACTAGCTGACAATAGCAATTCAATGCAGGGCAAAGTGTTGCATTAACGTTATCATAGGCTACATCTTCCGCGATCTATTAACGTTAGCACATTCACCGGTGAAAATGTAGCATGTAGTTGAGTGTTATGAACTTATGTTTGGAAGAGCTAGCTGGCTAGCACATCAAATAACTGAAATTATCAGGGAATTGGCCAGATTTTGAGTTTGGTAAACTAAGTAGGTCTATTTAGGCTACCGAATGTTAAATCTGACCACGTTCCCGATATGGTTCGTGGGACATGCATATTCTTGCGACTAGCTGACATTAGCTACCAACAGAAGATCATTTTAACTCGCAGTGCAGTTAGCTTGATCCAGCACTCAAATGTTTGCTTAACTTATTTTTCATTATTCAGCTGGCGACATTTAGTCATTTAGCCACATAGTGCTAGCTAACGCTCACGATTTAAGAACACATCTGATAAATAACCTATTTGCCGGTGTCCATATACGTATATCAGGGCATATTATTATCACGGAACGCTGTGCGCACATCTACTATGACATTGCTGAGCAACCGGTCTATTTACCCAACAAGCGGCGTCGATGGGTTGTTAGGTAATTGTGGTTACACACACAAACACCGCGAGATCAGTATACTACCACCATTTACTCTGCCTATTTACGCCACTTTTCGCGAGACGTTCAACAAGGTAGACAGTTATATCAGGTCAGTCAGTCAGTTAGCAAGTTTTGCTGTTCTAGGCCCGGCCTGGCGCCCAGAAAAAACCAAGTATCAGAACACTTATTTAGCGTAATTTCACTTGATTTCGCTCAGACATCCACTGCGCCTCATGTTGTGGCCATTTGATCAAAAGGTCTCCAAAAAATATTGGAAAAGACCTTTATTTAATAACCAACTGCAATAAACAACTACAGTGCACAAACATTTAACGTACAAACATATCAAAACATATCATATCAGGCAGGATGGCACAGGCTGGTAAGCTTGCGAGATATAAACATTTAACGTACAAACATATCAAAAATTCTACTGTATAATAATTTGTTCTGCCTTAATATGTCTCATGTAAAAAAATAGCCACACCATATGTCACCCTCTCATGTCTGTATTGGAACATACTTTTTTTTTTACAGTGTGATCTAAAATAATAAAAGAAACACACTGTAAAAACAAAAGGATAGTTTTTCTGGCACCACTCCACTGACACTGATGAGCGTGGCCGTTGCTATATTAATAACGGCCAATCATCTTCCAGCAGCCCGAGCGATCTGCTAACCTCACAGCGTCAGAGAGCATATGCAGAACACGTACGATCAAAAGGTTCATCCGCCAAAGTATGGCGTTTAGTTGCTGACAAACATTCATTGCATATTTAACAAAATCTAGACATTTCTCACTTGCAATTTTAAGAATATTATCTATGAGCTGTAAAATACTAAGGCATGAATAAAGAAACACGTACTGCCCACAAACATTCATAGCATATTTGACACAATCCATACATTTTCTTGTGGAATTTTATGAATGTAGTCTGAAATATACAAAAGTTTTGATAAATAAAAGTATATGACCCTTGTGTATAAATGCTGTGTTTTAATGTAAAGGAATAGGCCTACTTCTTATTTCACATAAACCCTGTTTTTGTTTTATTTTGGTTTTTGAGATACAGCTTTTTTCAAGCATGTTATTTTGATTGATTCATGTAAAATTGAAACCGCTTGTTGCATCTGAAGAGGAAATTATTCAACGGAAAGATAAAGAACAGAGATTAATCAATGGGTATGTAGAGGGATATATTTTATTGTCAGGTACCCATAGAAACATAACTAATAGACACTTAACTAATCACTTTTTGTATAATTATTCCATTACAGTCAACACACAAATGCACGCCCATACATAGACACAAACACAACTGAACAGACGTGCACACAAACCTATGCCCACAAATTTGCATGTGTTTGTGCACGTGCATATATGCACCTGAATACAGTTTCACGCAAACCCACAGCCGCACACAGAACCCAACACAAATGAGAGCTAAATTGACCTATACGTTCCTGCTTCACATCCATCTTCTCCTTATCTCACTTCTTTCTTTATCGCTTTCCTCCACTGTCACATTCACATTTTCGCTCAACTCAATGCCCCGTGATTTCTTAATGTCTTGCATTTGAGCTATTTTGTCAGAGGACTAAAAATCACCTTCTTGTCTTTTTTCTCTTCCACACATTATTCTGCACCCCTTGCCCCCCTCCCCAACCAACTACCTTTATATTGATTAGCCCTGCACCCCCCCCCCCCCCCCTGCAGCACATATACTGTATTACTACAGCAAATAGAAGAGAAAGTGAACCAAGGCCACCTCCCTCCCCCACCAACACCTGCTGTACTCCCCTTGGAGAGGCTTAGAATGGGAGCATTAGAATCCCTTTCACTCTATTGCACAAACAGCAGAATCACATTATTGCACACCCCTGGGCGAGGAAGTTCAGGCTGGCACAGAGAGGGAGCCTACAGCTGTAAGACTGACCCATTCACTGGAGAGAGAGAGTGTCCCTTCTCTGGTCAGATGGAGGCTCGCCAGTGGCTCACCAGAGAAGGTTCTGTGTGTGCTGCCAGGCCAGGGGCCAGTGTGTGCTGCCCACGGAGTCTCATTTCAGGGGTCCTCCGGTGATCCTCGTGTGTACAGACTACCATTTGTGAAGTCTCAGTGACTTCAGGAGGTCACATGCCTTTTTTAGCCAATGGTATGCTAGACATTTTTCAGCCAATGGGATGGTAGAAATGACACGTTTCCACAAAGAAAGTGAAAGAGTCAGAAATGAAAAGTCAGAAAACTTTAAAATTGCATTCGGTTTTTGATTAGTCAATTTGCTTTACATATAAAGGATTTAAAAATGAATACGGATTGATCATTTGTAGAACAAAGAGGTGATATTTAAATAAATCTGGGACATTTGAATCCAGTATATTGAATAACATTATGATTGAGACTACAGTTAAAAGCCTACAGGACACGGAGCGAGAGGAATGGAGAAACAGACCGACTGTTCGCCAATAGATTAGCTTTCCTACCGTTAGCCAGGATAGGTGTCAACACGTGCCCTGGAATTTATGTTGTCATTAGAAGTCTGAGGGTTGAATTTGGTTGAAATAGCGGAGGCTTTCCTTGATGTTGCAAGTTCCCTAAAACAATGACAGCCTCATATGCCACGGATCCGCAGTGATGGAAAGCATCATTAGAAAATAAATCGCAGTGAAATTACAGGCATTAACAACATCTGGAGCCATGCAATACGTGGGCCATGGTGCAATTCTAAAATCAATTCTAAAAAACACTTTCAGGTTCTCATAAATTTTTCATTATGTTTTATGGCATAAAATATGCTTTGTTCTATTTCTTATGTAATTATAACAGTATCATTACTGCAAGAAAGAGCTAAGAAACTACTACCGATACGTTGTATTGTGTTGTGCTGATATTTTATTAACATTTTATGAACAGACAAGCTTTGTATTTTCATATTTTTTCTTCCCAGTTTGGAATTGGTAATTGTACCTCTTGAGACCCCACTGTGATGCCCACACATATACTGGCAACACCGCAGCAGTCTCCCAATGCAATCAACATGTGTGAGTTACTGTTTTAAGTGCTACAGTCCACAAACATGGTACTAAAGAGTAGGAATCTGCTACCTGGCCCGAGCCCGACAGGCCCCAATAAAGTATCGGGTTTCTGGCCAGGTTCCGGTCGGTTTTTCACGTATAACTTCGGAGTGAGACCGGGTTCGGTTTTCTAATAAGTGAAATGTCTGTGAATTTTACAGTTACGCTATTTCAAATAGCAATGGTATGAAATTTAAATAGTTGTATTGTTCAGGTAATGGTGAAGCGCTGTGGCAAAATTAGATAGGCTACAATCTGTTACCGTATGCTTAACATATTGTTACCGTCATTTATGCAGTAAAGTTCTGGCAACCCTAGCTGTCAGTATTGTACCGTAAAAATTACTGTTTAAATAATATAACAATACGTGACTGGTGCTGGTTAAATGGTCCACAAGTAGCACAGGGTCATTTTTTATATTTTATAGTTTATGAAAGTACAGATGCTGAGCTTTCAAATGATGTATCACGCACGGCAATATGCGTACATTTGAAGAAGATATGCTTCTTTGAATGTTGGTACACCTTAAAACACTTTACAGTAAAGCATACTGTAGCAGGCTGTATATCAAATTATATTATGGTGTTTCACTGTGAATGCAATTATTTACATTTTAGCCGTTTACAATTTTGTACCTTTGCTATTTTACAGACTTTTACTGTAAAATTCACTGACCTTTTTTACAGTGAGAGGGGAATAAAATATAGCGTATTGCAGTATGATAATTATTGCTATAACGCAGCACGAAGTGCAGACCTCTAATAAAGAGAGCCAGTACTGGTCAATTTAACGCTAAATAATGTCCTCTGAAAATTAAGAATATAGTATCTAGCCTGCACTCATTGTGAGGCCCTTTTTAAATGAGAGCACTCAGAAAACTTTATATGTAGCTTAAGGCATTAATGTATCCATAGCAAGCATAGCATATCTGTAAGCCAGTCATGTATACAGCATATTATGAAGCACTGATAAGAAAATGGTGTTATTTATGTTTAACATAGTGTCACATGGCTCATGCGTGCATGCATAGTTCCACAGCTTCCATACTGTGCTGTATCAATCTGTGTCACCTGTAATAAAACGCAGCAGTCCTTTCTGAATCAGTTATAAATTAGTAATATCATATTCACTTATGAGCATATGCTTAACAAATGTGCACCTGTATAACTAACAAGTGGCTGTAATCATTCACTTATTTGTATAACCCTTAGAGTAGAAGACATATACAAATTTGGTATGTATACGGTATGTTCGATAAACAAGAAACATCCAGTGGGCGGAGGTTCTGTGCGCAAAAACACCTGTTAATGAGAGAGGGTGGGAAGACTCCTTCAGACTCATTCAATCTAACAGAAAAGCCACAAATGCTCAAATAACAGCTGTTTACTGAGTGGTGTGCAGAAGGGCTTCTCTGAACGCACAACACATTTCACCTTGAAGACCACACCGGGTTCCACTCCTGTCAGCTAAGAACAAGAAGATGAGGCTACAGGGGGCATGTGGTCACCAAAACTATTGAATTGGAAAAATGTTGCCTGGTCTGACGAATCTTGATTTTTTGATGACATGCAGATGGTAGGGTCAGATTTTTGCATAAACAGCATGAATCCATGGATCCATCCTGCCTTGTGTCAACGGTGCAGGCTGGTGGTCTTGGCGTGATAGTGTGGGAATTATTATTTTATTGCACACATTAGCCCCTTAATACCAATTCAGCTTCATTACATTACATCACATTACAGTCATTTAGCAGACGCTTTTATCCAAAGCGACATACAGTAAGTGCATACAGAAACGTCATCGAAGTAACTACAGAACAGATAAGAAAGCACATTCTTCCCATAAAGTAGCAGCTATCCCTAGTAATGAACATTGAATGCAGTTCACAGTAAACTGGGTAAATCAGCTCTACTACAATTCTATTCTAAATATTATAAACTTGAATACACAGTTCAACAAGAACAAATACCATGAGGTCCTAGATAAGTATCAGTCCAGGTGAAGTCTGAAAAGGTGTGTTTTCAGGCCACGACGGAAAGCAGGCAGGGTTGGCATAGAACGTAGGGGAATGGGAAGTTCGTTCCACCACTGGGTGGTGCTAGCGTGGAAAAGCTCCGCAGTCGGGAGGAGCGAGTGCCATTGACATAGAGGGGGGGTAGTGCGAGTCGCCCTGCTGTAGATGAGCGAAGTGGTGGAGCAGGAACATAGTTCTGGATCAAGTCCTGCAGGTAGACGGGGCCTGTCCTATTGGCTGCAGTGTAGGCCAGGGTCAGAACTTTGAACCTGATCCTGGCTGCAACTGGCAGCCAGTGGAGTGACCTCAACAGAGGGGTGATGTGAATATTTTGGGAGGCTGAACACAAGCCGGGCAGCTGCGTTCTGGATGAGTTGAAGAGGCAGGATGGCACAGGCTGGTAAGCTTGCGAGCAGGGAGTTACAGTAGTCCAGGCGTGAGGTGACCATAGTCTGGACCAGAAGCTGGGTGGAGTAGATGGTGAGGTACGCTCGAATCCTCTTGATGTTGTACAGGAGCAACCTGCAGGATCATGCCGTCGCCCTGATGTGGTCTTTGAAGTCCAGCTGGTCATCTAGGACCACCCCCAGGTTCTTTGCAGAGCGGGAGGCAGCCACCATGGTCCTGTCAACGGTGATGGAGAGGTCAAGTAGTGGGGAGGTCTTGTATGGCATGAAGAGGAGCTCTGTCTTGTCGAGGTTGAGCTTCAGGTGATGGGTAGTCATCCACTCAGAGATGTCGGCCAGACAAGCAGATATCCTCTGCCTCATTCATGTGAATGCCCCAACATACCTCAGCACAACATACCTTGCTGTCCAAGTGCATCCCTTTATGGTTACACCTTTTTTCAAATGAATACTTCCAGCAGGATAATGCGCCATGTTAGAACGCACGCATCATCTCAAGTTGGTTCCATAAAACTAAGTAATATACGAGTTGAAATTAGATTTGTATATAATATTAGTAACTATATAATGTTGTTTATACTGTATATGAGAGCTTGCATTTGTTACTGTGTTTGTATTTGTTACTCTAGATGGCTTCTTTAGTTGCATGGGCAGGGCAAATTCCCTTTAAGATGAAAGAAATGACAGAGAATGCACGTGAGCGTCATAGAGCTCTATATTGCTTTATGAAGCAGAAAAAAGAGAGATACATTTGTTGCTTTATAATTTGTGTGCTTTCAGGGTCTAAACTGTGGGATGTGGCTGTCATATTGGGCAAACTAAATAGGGCAAAATGTGATGTTAATAAGATGGAGTGAAGTAGACTGAGCGGGAAATTAAAGAATCTCTGCCAGGTTGTGCGTGTGTGTGTGTGTACGGGGTGCACATCTGTAGCTATGGAAGGATCACTTTAAGGGTTGTTTCTCCTGACAGTTTTCCTATTGAACTCTATAGAAAAGTAAGTCAGGAGAAGAAACCCTTCAAGTTATCCATCCATATCTACTGTATTTCTGGCAGCAGAGTGATGGTTAAAGGCTTGTTTGATACATCAGACCCTTGATGACTTAGAGCCCTTTAGCCAACCATGTGTTCTATACTGTTCCAGTGTAATTTACAGCTAAATAGTCTCACCCCCCAATTCCCATAGAGATCCATTCAAATGCAGAGCTGTTATAGTATCGCTTGTAAGAGTACCAGAAAATAAGATATCAAGAGTCTTTTGATGTTGTTGGGTCACAGACATCAGGAAGTCATGGCATGCAAAGGATATGCGACCAAATATTACAAATATGGCTTTTCCACCAAGTATTAAATACATTTAATTTAGCGTGTTCAATACTTTTTTCCTGTGTTATTCCACTTTATTGCACATAACTTTTTTTAAAGATTGGAATGTTACAATTTCTTTAGCTGTGTAGTTTTATTGAGTTAATACCAATGTCTGGTCGAAATCTCATGTGAATAGCTACATTGGAAATATGTTTGATAAGAAAATTGTTGACGTGTCCAATACTTATTTCCCCCATTGTATGTGTGTGTGTCTATATTAGCTAACTGTCAACTGTGCGAAGTCTAGTGCTGTGACGTAGCAGTCAAATTCTAGAACAGCTGGTGCACACAGGAAAAAAACTCACGCTTTGGGGCCGCTGGAAATATTTTGGAACTTGCATGCAAAAAATTTAAATGCAGGGGTGCCAATATAAATACAGTCAAGCCGGAAAGTCTGAACACCCCTTTCACCTTTTCCACGTTTTATTACATTACAGACATATTCTACAATAGATTGAGTTCGTTTTTTGGATCTCTATGGAAATTGGGGGGTGAGACTAGATTCAGCTGTAAATTACGCTGGTACAATATGGAACACATGACTGGCGAAATGGCTGTACGTCATCAAGGGTCTAAGGTATCAAACGAGCCCCAAACTATCACTCTGTTGCCAGATATGGAGTAGATGTGGATGGATCACTGCAAGGGTTATTTCTCCTGACTCGTTTTCCTATAGAACTCTATGGGGAAAAAAGTCAGGAGAAACAAGGGATCCATCCACATCTACTCCATATCTGGCCACAGAGTGATGGTTTGGGGCTCGTTTGATACCTTAGACCCTTGATGACGTACAGCCATTTCGCCAGTCATGTGTTCCATACTGTACTGGCGTAATTTACAGCTGAATCCAATCTCACCCCCCAATTCTCATAGAGATCAGTTCAAATGCAAAGAGGTTATAGTATCGCTTGTAACAGTACCTGAAAATAAGATATCGAGATGTTTTGATGTTGATTGGTCACAGACTTCAGGAAGTAACAGCATGCAAAGGATATGCGACCAAATATTAAATATGATACTTTAAAAATATGTTAAAGCAAAGGGTATAAATACTTATGTAAATGAAAGATTTCAGTTTTCGATTTTTTAATACATTTGCAAAGATTTCTAAAAACATGTTTTCACTTTGTCATTATGGACTATTTTGTGTAGAATATTTGAGACAAAAAATGAACTCAATCTATTGTAGAATATGTCTGTAATGTAATAAAACGTGGAGAAGGTGAAAGGGGTGGGCAGACTTTCCGGCTTGACTGTATATATGTAAAGGCTGGGACAAAGCACCCTGCACCACAGAGAGTGCACCCAGCAAAATGCAGCACAACCAAAGGAACTGTAACCTTTGAAAATATCTGGATGCAAGGACATGTAAAGTGAAGAGCACCTTCAGCACAGCTGCCAGAAATTGATCTTCGGTGTGTGGCACTTTTAACTGTGTAGCTGTGCAACCTGTATTGCTTCACCATTTGTTGTTCACTTAAATGAAAGCGGATAATTCAAAAAGACCCTCTTCTGTCCGATTCTGTTTTGCCTTTTTCCTCTGTGTCTACTTGCTTTGAGTACTGCGGCCCTGTTTGGGAGAGAGAAGTCCTCATAAACACACCTTTCATAGAACGTAAGCGAGGCTATCAGGGGTCAGCAAATTATCGCTTGCTTTCAGGAGTTCTTAAAATCCAAACACAAAAAGGTGAGTCACAATTAAGGTACGCTTCTGTAAATCAGGCAGAATAGTTAATTAACAAAGGGCCTGATTTACAAACACAGCTTTATCTGGTGCAAAACCATTTAGCGCATGCAAAACCAATAACATGACCAATGATTGGTCATGGTATTTGTTTTGCAACAATCATTGGTCATGTTATTGGTTTTGTGTGTGCTAAAAGGTTTTGCACCCGCTAAAGGTCTTAGTAAATCAGGCCCATAATTTTCTAAATGTCCACCCTAGTTTGGCACTCGATGTATACATTATGTGTGATTCTAGATTCTATCAAGGACCTATGTATCAAAAAGAAAGTCGTAATCCTTGCAAATCACATCCTAATAGTGATTTTGACTAATTGCAGCCGTTTAGTAAATCAGATTTACGTATTCCAACCTTATGCCGACTGCTTTGCATTCAAAAAGCAGTCGCAACCCTTTAGTAAATCTGCCCCAAACAGAGCTAATTATGCTGTGCAGCCTCCAGGCAACATCTATCTTACTCACTGACCTTATCATTGAGTGGATGAGCGCATGGTCCTTCACCTCCCACAGCTACTCTTGCATCGCCATGGACACGGCTCCATCATGCCCTCGAAAGCTCTTCAGCTTAACAATAAGAGGTTTCAGTATCACCATGGTGATCTCGCACAAACAAATAAAGCTGTGGCCACATAAAATGGACTCATTGACTCTCACTCAATAGCACACACACACACACACACACACATAGACACACGCATGCATGCACACAAATGTGCAGATACACACGCACACACATTCGTACTTACAAACATAAACTCAGGCTCATACATACACATATACTTTTTTATATCTGGCAGAACACTTACTGTCTCTCACCCTCATTCTTTATAACCGCAAACACAGTGTTGTTCTCTCACACTGATGCAACACTTTCAAAAAAAGATGGGACAAAATGCGCTTCACGTTGTCCGTGCATTTGCTGCCATTTTTTATTTTGCTGTGAATTGTTTTTCGATCTGCTTTTCTGCATAAAACTTGTATTTGCATAAAAATAAAATAAATCAATACATTTTTATATTACTTGACATGTTATTAAATCATATATTGTTATTTAATCGATAATTTAATGAATCAGGGGTCCAAGCAGCCTAGCATCACGTGGCGCTGTAATGGCGACATGTAGTCCAGCTGTTTCTCGTGTACGTGTTTGTTCATTTGAATGTGTTTTGTTATGTCGGGCTTTGTCTTTTGTTTTTTTAATGCGCTGTGTGTCTGTTGTGGTACGGGGAAGCGGATGGAGATTTTTCGGGGGACTCCTGCTGCTAGTTTTTTGTAACATTCACAAATTGTCTAGCCTGGATGATTTTGTTTGTGGTCGTCACCATGCAGGCGCATTCGCATTATGCTCGGTAATGTCTGTTGGATCTGTAGCCACAGAGTTTACCATCGCTCTTCACCGGAGTTGAAGATGTCGGGACTGATCCGAAGAAGGCCACCAGGGAAGGAGAAAATAATGCGGAGGAGTGAGGTGGCGCGACTGGGAATGCTGAGCTCCATTTCGACAGTGGACAGAGACCGCAGCACTGTTTGTATGACACTGGACATCTCGGGACAGCGGGGGCTGTTTCTAATCATGGCTATTCCACTTTAATTCACTTAAGTCACTTGATTAATGCAATGATTCTATTGTATGTCTTTATTTGATATGTTTATTTGTGTGTTGTGGGTCTGCCCCACTGTGTATGTCTTTTTTGTTGTTGCTGGGGCTACAACTGAAGTTCCCGAAGGAGAAATAAAAGTTATTCCATTCTATTCTATTTTTTTCTATTCTATTCTATAATTGCTCAGATTCTTTTTTTTTCTTTTTTTTTCTTTTTTTTCCGCTTTCACCTAAAATTCCCATAAACTGGTTTGGCCTAGAATCACCAAACCTGGTAGACTTGTTGGGATTGCTGAACTCTTGGATGCTTTAAATTCTGATACAAATTTGAACACCTGGTGGTGCTGTAGTGCACGTGACAAAATTTTTACATTGACACGCCCTCTGCTCATGGTGTACAGGTCTCTCTGCTCATGATGAGCAAATTTGCCTCAAGAACCCATAAAATCTGCCAAATTGGATTTTCTGCTAATCTGCATTTTTTGTAAAACACTTAAAATGCTAAAACTGCTACAAATTTATACCAATTTGCACAAAACTTGGTATACGCCCTCTATCGACCATTCCCCATAAAATGTATATACAAAATTTTGATATGTTAAAATATGGCCGATTGACGAGCCAATATATTTTCAGTGGGGGTGGGGTGGCTTATCACAAAAATGTGAAAAATTCCAAAATCGTTAAACAGAAAGTTATGAAACTTGGTAGGTCTTTTAAAAGTCACATAAAGACTTCAGTCCTGCTGTTTTAACCCAATCGATCCATGTGGTGGTGCTATAGAAATCCACATATAAAAACATATTTAAAAATTCACTAAAAATCACAGGTTTTTTTGCCGAAATTTAAAACTTACTACACTGACAAAAGCCCTGATTTGGAAGATAAATATGTCCAACATGTGTTGGCGCCATCTTGAATTGGCCGCCATTTTGTTTTAAATTTACTAATCTATTACTGTTTTGTGTTTTTCCTTAACCGTTTGGTTGATTTATATGAAACTTAGCACATAGTTAGAAGGTTTCATCAGACAAGCCCTCGCCAAATTTGGTGGTGATAGACCACTTGGTGACAAAAATCTGACATTGACACGCCCACTGCCGACACCCCGTTTGGCCTAGAATCACAAATTTGGTGGCCAGGTCCCTCTGCTCAAGATGAACAAATTTGCCTTAAGCACCCATGAAGTGAAGTGCACCATATTGGATTTTATGCTAATTAGCATTTTTTGTAAAACACTTAAAATGCTAAAACTGCTACAAATTTTGACCAATTTGCACAAACTTGGTGGACACACTCCTTAGACTAAGTTTCATAAAATTGAAATACAAAATTTTGATATGTTAAAAGACAGATGAATAAAGAGTCAATGAATATGTATGTAGGTGTGCCTTATCACAAACATGCTAATAACTTTTGAACGCAATGTCTGTTCATTATGGAACTTGATATTTGTTTTTGACATGTCAATCCAAGGCTGGCTGTAAAAAATATTTTTGCTTTGTCAATAGGTGGCGCTATTGCAGGCGAAAATGTGAAATTGCCCATAACTCTTGCGAGCTAGCATTCAATTACCTTCGATACATAGCATGCAGAAATAGCCTATTTTATCTAACCGCATGACACAGTAACTATATAGCAAATGTTTGAGAAGAAGAGCGAGTGCTCCCGTTTATTATACGCTATAGTAAGCCTACAGTTCTGAGAGCATAATTTAGCAGTCGTTGCTAGCTAACGACATGTCCACAATAAACGGGAGCACTCTCTTCCATATTAAGGGCAAATTTCTTTCCAGTCCAGCGCCCACCTCTAGAACAATCGATGTTATGTGAAAACCAAAACAATAAATAATGGCTAAACAATCTTCTCTTAGTAGGCTACATATTGGGCAAAGGTGGCGAAGATGGCCTGTGTCATTCCAGTGTCAAGTGTGCCAGTAGAGCGAGGATTCTCGGAAGCCGCCTGCAGGAGGACAAGGTTACGCAACTCATGCGTATCTCAAGCTGCGCTAAAATTTACGAGACATTCAATTTCAAATCAGCAGCTGCTTGCAGTGAAGATAGGATGTGTAACCAGATATTTTCTTATAAAGGGGGAGATGGGAGATTCTGCGTCTTTTGCATTGTGAGAAGCGTAACGGCTAGCTTGGATCACGTGCATCGTTGCTAGCCAATTGTTTCAAAGTATTTACGTCAGTCAACTTCAACAGTTATCAACAGCATTTGGCAATATGGTATTGCACGCACCCATTAATATTTTGAAAGACAGAAAAATGACCATTTATGATATTACCACTCCATGCACCAATAAAGAGTGACTTGCTTACTTATCACCACTGTTACACTGAAATAGCAAGGATAGTGCAAGAAAACATTAGGCTCATGTCATACTTCAACCTAATAATTTTTATTATGAATATATTTATTTTAGTTAGAATTAAAATTCTATAATACCGACATAGCCTACATACGATATAAAATGGGTAAACATTAAAACAAACTTAATGACTGGTAAAAATAGACGATGGCGTCTGACGGACTTTTTTCAACCCCATCCATCACGTTGATTATGATTTATTCCAGCACATCCATATTGTTGTAAAGCTTGGGTATCATCTTTTCGGTAAAAACAAAACAAAAATTTCTGTTCAAAAAAACTATTGCTGAAACCTTGCTCTTCTGCCTGTATTTATTATTCTAGGATGTGTTCGGGGCGTGGCGCTCTTTTCTGTGTGGGGATGGGTGTGCGTGGCTACAGAGTCTGTGGAGTGGGATCAGGCTTTTGTTGCCGTTGCCACCTAGCTACTGCAATGGCGGAGGTAAAGAATAGGAGGAACAGCGAAGCAACCTAGAATATTTTTTTCCTCAATGGCCACAGCTGAAGTTTAGTAAGGGAATGAAAAGTGTATTTCTGAAAATAAATAATATTTGTATGCAAATATCTTAATTCAATAGTAATTTACTTTACAATGGTATTTAGCTAGCTATGATAGACAAGATA
The DNA here is from genome assembly GCA_022702515.1 of Ilyophis sp. 1 JC-2022. NCBI lineage: Eukaryota > Metazoa > Chordata > Actinopteri > Anguilliformes > Synaphobranchidae > Ilyophis > Ilyophis sp. 1 JC-2022. Next base: position 104,360,727 of record CM040405.1, read on the forward strand.
TGGTCTGCTAATGTTAGGCTACTTGTTCCACACGTGATTCTGTCTTTACATCCCAGCTCTAAATTATTTTTGAGAATAACGTTAGGCAAACACTGAACAAGCACACCATTTTTTCAGCCAGACATTTAGGACACTGAGCTGTATTTCTCACTGCCACGGATTAAAACAGGAAGCGGTCCTGAAATCACAAGCTTGAAAATGGGCAAATAGGCCTATAATGAAATAGAATTGTTCTTATTTTTAGGTCTTTTAAGACTTTAAACTTTAAGTTTATACCAACATAAACTTAGGTTGATGTAGCCTGTGCCATCCACTCTCGCACCAGGAAAACAGTAGGGTACGGAATAAAATCCTTGAAACCACTGGGAACATTAAAATTGCAAACATAGAATCTCCAATTACAACTGCGTAATGTTGAGCCAGATACTTAGCAGGCACTTTTATCCAGAGTGACATAACCTTCAGTATATGAATGTATACATTATGAAGCAGGGGTCAATGTTGGGGAGCTAAGTCTTAAAATCGAAAAAGGACTTAAAATCAATTTCAAAAGTTTTTATTTAATTGTTATAACACTGCCCAATTACTTTTACAATCCTTATAGAACAATACACATGACTAAAAATGTTATTTGCATGTTAGCTTCGCTAGCCATTTTTTGCATTTACAATTTCTGCCTCAATGGAGGGGAGTGGGTGGGGTTTAAAAAGAGGAGAAGATGTTTTGATTGTAAATACAGGACCACAGCAAGGCTACAAATCCTGCATAGTGTCCCTTTAAATAGACTGATGAATGTTTATGATTTGTGATTAGCTATGGGAGTATTTGAGGGCTCTGCATCAGCAAAAGTTATGATAGGGCTACTTAAAGGGATAGTTCACCCATTTAGAAAAATTTTATATTGTTTTACTCACCCCCAAAAATAGTATGTAAGGCTATAGTGATGCTGTCCTGGTCTCAGTGTTGTAGCTATCACTACAGCCTTACATACTATTTTGGGAGTAAGTACAACAATATTTTAAAAGTAAGTAAGTAAAACAATATACACATTTTTCAAAACGGGTGAACTATTCCTTTAATCAATAGTCAACAACAACTTTTATGACGGAGAATAGATAAGCTGTCCCAAATGTGTTCACGCCTCCTAGTTCTCTCCTTTTTTCGATTTGTCTCTTCCCCTCCTTTCCTCCACATACTTCCTGGGTGGGAGACGATTGGTAGTCGGAGAGTGGAGGAAAGGAGGTGAGGACGAAAAGGTATTAGGACGCACCCAGTGTCTCCATGTTTGCCAACTGTTTCTTATACTGCTTGGACCCCGGGAATCGCTGCTTGCAGCTATATTTATTTTTATTATTATTATTATTATTATAACTCACTGCATCATTTGAGGCTTGCTCAATTATGTGATACTAGTGACATTCTAATGGAACTGTAGCTCTCTGACTTGACTCACTCCCCATGTTTCAGCAGTGATTCTGTAGTCTCAGGTGTCTCAAACAAAGGCAACTTTAACATTTCATCGCTCTAGAAAATGTGTGTTCTATCTTCAAAAGAAATTTTCAATCATGGCTGATTGTCATGACCCTCTTCACTTTGACACGCACCCCCACCCCCGATATGAATCGACCAAAGTCCACCTACACATCCTTCCCGCATTCTGACTCAGCGGAATGCAGGAAGGATGTGTTGGTCATTCTATCACAGGAACTGCGGAACTGCTCTGTCCTTCAGCAACACTATAGTGAAGCTCGAGGGATATTCTACCTATTCTGATCATCAGTCCAGCAATGGTCATTATTCCTGCTATACACTGTTAAATGAATATGCTTCAATATACCACTTTTTGCGTTGTGAAATATTACATTTGAAGGTGACAAGTGAAGAATTGCGTTCAGGGGGTGTTTACTTTGAAACCCCATTTCTGTGTTTGGACAGACATGAAATAGCTTTTAATATGCTAATTGAAAGTGTCCACTAAAGGCACGCAAAAAATATGCATTGCTCATGAATATGCAAATAATGTAACATTTTGCAGTATTTTCTCTCTGACATCCATTTTCTCTGACAGGACACAATTTCATTGGCGTTTCAAAACCCCAATTATGTTTATCAAGCAGCTGAGAGTTTTTTGACACACCTTGAATTTCGTCTCAAGTTCCTTGAACTGATGGCAGCGTAGTTGCCACCAGATTCAGGGTTTCAAAACATGTATATATACTATATGTACTATATATAGTAGATTGCCCTCCATAATGTTTGGGACAACATTTTGGCTGTGTAGTCCACAATTTTTGACTTGTAATCAAGCAATGCACATGGCGCTTAAAGTGCAGGTTTTTAAAGGGTGTTTATACATTTTGGTTTCACCCTGTAGAAATGACAGCTCTTTTTACACATAAAGAAGAAGAGCGTTTCTGGTCTGTCGCACAGGTGTTTGGGGGTTTTTCTTCATTATGGTAAGAATTATTCTTTCATCAACTGTAGAGGTCTTCCTTGGCCTATCAGCCCTCCTTTGCGATTACTGAGCTCGCCAGTGCTTCTTAATGATGTTCCAAACAATTTACTTTGGTTTGGCCTGTGTCTCTGATGTTTTTTTTTTCTTCTCAATTCTCAGCCTCATAATAGCTTTCTTGACTTTAATTGGCACAACTCTGATCCAGTGGCGTAGCCAGGAATTCATTTTCGGGTGGGCCCGAGCAAAAGTGGGTGGGCAATTATTTTTAATCAAATACGCGCTCCCACAGAGAACCTATAACAAACCGTAATACAATGGTTCGTACAGGAACACCACTACAACAATGTTGTCCCCATACAAAATACTCAAACAGTAAAACACTAACTTGTCTGTCTTGTCTATACAGCAGAATCAATAGTAGCCTATAAACTAGAGCACATGCGATCTGACTTCCAATATGACCAGACACAGTTGCTCAACGGACAAAGCACACACAGAGTCACGTAGGAACGCAAAATGCCAAGCAGACCTATAGCAAAGAATCCAATTACTTAACCTCCAACGGAGATGCAAGGAAAGTGAATAAACACATGCTGATTAGCATGCACCCCTCCAGAATTATAGAGATTTAACTTTCCACAGCCACCTGAGGTTGAACGCATAAAAGCTATCTTTGATGGGTTTGAATTGGCTTGCGATCTTTTCTACATGAGAAGATGCCGGAGCTTGGTGTTGAATAGGCTATGGTTATAATGTCATTTATCCAAAGACTAACTTATTTCTGAATATTTCTAGAGTTCCCATTGTTAAGTGCCACTTCCGTTCCCCTGTGCCCTCGAAGTGGAATATCCTGCACACATCATTACGATGTCTAATACCACTTTCACATGCTGACGGTTCTCTCTATGAATGAAATCGATTTCGTCGATTTAGTAGGCTACCGACCCAAGACTGCGCAATGACTTGGCAAGTGCTACATGATGCTGTTTTCTGTTCTTGTGTTTTGAACAAGCTTGCATAAAATACTTACATTTAAATCATTCTCTAATGAACGCAAACTCTGCAAGGCTATTTTACTTCCCCTGGGAATATCTTGCTTGCTCTGCATCCTTGATGTCACAAAGTTCGGCCCTGGTGGTCTGATCCAAGCCGCTTGACATAATCTCCTCCAAACATGGCTTGAAAAAAACCAAAGTGATTGATCGGCTATTTGTTTAGTCATAGCTAAAGCGATGAAAACTTATGAGGCGCCGTTCCATTCAAAAGCTTGTTGAAATAGGCGAGAGAAGGATTGGAAATGTCTAAAAAGGATGGATTGAGACCCTTTACCACACGCAGAGCCTGTTCAGTTTTTTGCACGGAGCCAAATGAAAGTGTCCTCGCGCAGAACCTGTTCAGTTGCTCGCGCGGAGCCTGTTCAGTTTGTCACAGTTCAGTTCAGTTTGTCGCGCGGAGCCTGTTCAGTTTGTCGCGCGGAGCCTGTTCAGTTTGTTGTGCGGAGGCTGTTCAGTTTCTCGCGCGGAGCCTGTTCAGTTTGTTGTGCGGGGGCTGTTCAGTTTGTTGTGTGGAGCCTGTTCAGTTGCTCGCGCGGAGCCTGTTCAGTTTGTCACAGTTCAGTTCAGTTTGTCGCGCGGAGCCTGTTCAGTTTCTCGCGCGGAGCCTGTTCAGTTTGTTGTGCGGAGGCTGTTCAGTTTGTCGCGCGGAGCCTGTTCAGTTTGTTGTGCGGAGGCTGTTCAGTTTCTCGCGCGGAGCCTGTTCAGTTTGTTGTGCGGAGGCTGTTCAGTTTGTTGTGCGGAGCCTGTTCAGTTTGTTGTGCGGAGGCTGTTCAGTTTCTCGCGTGGAGCCTGTTCAGTTTGTCACAGTTCAGTTCAGTTTGTCGCGCGGAGGCTGTTCAGTTTCTCGCGTGGAGCCTGTTCAGTTTGTTGTGCGGAGCCTGTTCAGTTTGTCATGCACAGCCTGTTCAGTTGCTCACGCGGAGCCTGTTCAGTTTCTCGAGCGGAACCTGTTAAGTTGCTTGCGCACAGCCAAATGAAAGTCATGTCTACCAGAGCCTCAGTAGAGAGTTAATAGTAAATATTAAAAAGTCAACTTTAATTGACAATAATGATCATGTGACTGTGCTCATGTGACACTGACCCAGCTCCATGAAGCTAGCAACAGTTCTGTGGCAATTTCTATTCAAATAAAATCTTGAACGGGTATTGTTTGAAAACATTACATAGAAAATTTAATTGAAACACTGGTTCGGAGAATCTTTTAGTTCGTCTTTCATAGAACATAACTGTTGGTTTTAAGGTTAAACAAACATTTGTGACACATATACAGGTGCAGCTCAAAAAATTTGAATATCGTGAAAAAGTTCTATATTTTTTGTCACTCATTTCACAAAGTGAAACTCATATATTATATAGATTCATTACACATAGAGTGAAATATTTCAAGCCTTTATTTATTGTAATTTTGATGATTATGGCTTACAGCTAATGAAAACCCAAATTCAGTGTCTCAGAAAATTTGAATATTGTGAAAAAGTTACTCTAATCAGCTAATTAACTCAAAACACCTGCAAAGGTTTCCTGAGCCTTTAAATGGTCTCTCAGTCTGGTTCAGTAGGCTACACAATCATGGGGAAGACTGCTGACTTGACAGATGTCCAGAAGACAGTCATTGACAACCTCCACAAGGAGGGTAAGCCACAAAAGGTCATTGCTAAAGAAGCTGGTTGTTCACAGAGTGCTGTATCCAAGCATATTCATAGAAAGTTGAGTGGAAGGAAAAAGTGTGGTAGGAAAATGTGCAGAAGCAACAGGGATAACCGCAGCCTTGAGAGGATTGTCAAGCAAAATCCATTCAAGAATTTGGGGGAGCTTCACAAGGAGTGGACTGAGGCTGGAGTCAGTGCATCAAGAGCCACCACGCACAGACGAATCCAGGACATGGGCTACAAATATGGAGGTAGATTTCTATCAAAAATAAACAAGCACAAAAGTATAATCCACAATTGTATTTACCATCCACACGCACACACCTCCCAATTTGTGTTCGTAGATATAATCCACAATTGTATCTACCATCCACACACACACACCTCTCAACTTGTGTTTCGTAAATCATCATTTGGATGAATGCAAAAATTATATTCACAAATGCAAATAACATTTACAGATATTTTTCCAATGTTCACATGTACAAATCAAAAGCTTGGCTTGCGAACTGGTGAATCTACATTTGCCGATCGAAGGACACGCTTGATCTGCTTGGATTTACGGACAGAATTTTGAGACAAATATTCCGTTGTTTTTCACCGTGTCGATTCACGCTCGCTTAACTTGCGATTCGTAAGCTAAACTTCTTCTTCTTTGGTGCTACATAACACAGCGGTGTGTGTGTTGGCTCATCAGCGCCACTTTTATAACAAGTGGCCAAAATTGCACATTATCATTAACAAGTAGATTCATGGTAAATTTCATTAAAACAACCAAGTTTTGAGTTTATTTAGGTTGTAAAGTTAACCCCACGCTAATCTTGCGATGGCAAGTTTTTTAAACAGTCATTGCACAAAACTCCTATCAGATTGCATGTAGCTAACTAGCTAACCGCCAACCCTGCGATCAGCAGACGACCCGCTCTACCTCCTGAGCCACAGCCGCCCCATTGTGGCATTATCTCCAGCAAAAACAGTATGGAACCATGAAAAAGCAAGATATTACTCTGCCTCCATCAATTATAGTTGGGTTATTATGTTTCGCATTATAATTGTTGTTGTTGTTGATGATGATGATGATATTAATAATCCAATAATGGAAATAGGATAAAAAATGTAGAAATTCAAACCAGAGTAATGATGAAAAATCAAAATTTATTCAACATCAGCACCATAAAAACATTAAAACCAGAAATCAAAACATGATGAATGAAACAAAATTCTTGTTTGTACAAAACAAATTAAAACAACCATAGCAGACATATGCAGGATTTGTTCTTAAAATTGCTTAAAGATGATTTTTTAAGGCAGAGAATAATTGACTAATTTCTTTTGGCAGAGAATTCCAAAGTATGGGAGGATAAAAAGGAAAAGACAGCTCCTCTTAAGTTGTATATATCCTTTCTTTGAATTCATAATAATTATTATTCATAATTCAGAAAGGTACCTATTTGTGTGCTCACCCACACTACTTGAAAAAATTATGAATGGCTATTAAAATAAATGGTAAAACTGAGACAACCAGTTCCAAAGCTGATATGCTCCCTCAACAGTAATAATAATAATAATAATAATAATAATAATAATAATAATAATAATAATAATAGTACGCCCATTTTGTTGTCTCAACGACTTACAGTCTCAGCATCCAGGGGTTTTACATGATTAGTATAATTATTCATTCAATTCAATTATTTGTTAGCCTAATTGGTTAATTAACGTATATCAAAAATTAACATAAAGTCAATGGAGTTTCAATGCAATTTCAAATCCTGAGATTTTAACGTAGCCTATTTTACATGTTGTTAATGAAGTTTGAAATTGGTGTAACTCTTAAACCTTTTCAAAATAATCTAACGTTACTGACACATTCAGGAAACATATTTTACCAAGTTAACGTTACATTGCTATAACGTTAGCTTTTTTTGAAAAATTATGCGATTCCTGCTTAATTCACAGCACAGAGATAACCATCGTTGCGTCAGGTTACCATGCAGGTTATATTGATATAAATGTTTTTTTAACTAATTATTCCTTTTACGAATTATTCATTTTGCATAACATAACTTTTGCATTCTTTAAACCTCTTTTTAGACAAATTTGAAGAGTTTCTGACAGCGACACATTATTTTCCCCATTGCATTCATGAAACGTTCTTATTCTTCAATAGCTGGCGAGCGGCAACATATTTTATAACACAGCGATTATTGAAAAATGTACGTATATAACATAGATTGCCACTACATTCACAATTGGGTGTGGTGGTTCAAGATAAATGGGTGGGCAAGGATACTATTTAGGTGGCCGTGGCCCACCCGTGGCTATGCCACTGCTCTGATCCCCATGTTGACAAATGGCAATAACAGACTCCAAAGGCAATCAAAAGCCTATAACTAAGAGTAGATATTGAAAGCTCTCTTATATCTGCACCAATGAAGCAATAGAACACACCTGATTAATCAGAAACACCTGTGAAGCCATTTGTCCCAAATATGATAGTGCCCTAAAAAGGGGGGGGGGGGGGGGGGCTATGTATAAAAAGTGCTGTATTTTTTACATGGTGAAAACTAAATACCCATTAATAAAAGCTGAGAATCTGCCACACTTCAACCACATTTGAAATGTTTGATTACAAATCTAAAAATGTGGACTACAGAGTCAAATTTAAAAATATGTTTTGTCCCAAACGTTATGGGACTATGTACAAAAGGTTCTATAATTTCTAAATAATAATTTCATCCGATATAGATGAAAATACCATCAAATTAAAGCTGACAGTCTGCGCTTCAACCTCATTGTCATTGTATCCTTTCAAACTCAAAGAGCTAACAAAAAATGTGTCATTGTCCAATGAATTACTCATTGTATAAATGCAAAAGTATTGGGACAGTGACACAATCTTTGTTGCTCTGGCTCTGTACTCCGGCACATTGTATTTGAAATAAAACAATGAATATGAGGTTAATTCGAGACTGACATCCATACCAGGTGATCTGTGTAAGAAGATCAATCAGAGACATAGCCACAACATTGTCTAGTACATTGTTCAACTTTTTGGTACATTGTTAAGAAGCATAGATGCACGGGTGAGCTCAGAAATAGCAAACAACCTGGTGCACAAAAGAATACATTCATTTGTGAAGAAAAACCCTGTTTCAACTGTCTAGCTGCAGATCAAGAACACTCCAGGATGTAGGCATAGATTTGTCAAAGCAAACTACACCTGCGTAACCTCAGAGGGTTCACTGCAAAATGCAAACCACTGGTAAGCCTCAAGAACAGAATGGTCAGGTTAGAGTTTGCGTAAAAGTACAATAAACAAAAGTACAATTAAGAACTGTAGAACAAACTTTGATGAGTATTAACCTGCACCCAAGTGATGGGAATAGAAAAGTGTCAAGAAAAAAATTGTTCATGAAGCACCAAAGCTTTGAAACATGACAGTTATGGAGGCGGTGTTATGGCTTGAGAATGTATGGCTGCCACTGGAACTGGCTCACTTATTTTTATGTATGAAGTGACTGCTGATGATAGCAGCAGTATGCATTCTGAAGTATACAGGCACATCTTATCTGCTCAGATCCAACTAAGTGCCTCAAAACCCATTGGACGGCGCTTCACCTCGCAGCTGGACAATGACCCCAAACGTACCGCTAAAGCAAGTGCCAAACAAATTAAATGTTCTTGACTGGCTATGTTAATCACTCAATCTGGATCCAATTGTGACCTGCTCTATCAAAATGACCCCCAAACACATTTTTGGCTTTATATACTACCTGAGGGAGGAAAAATCCAAATATCAAGCGAGTTATGTCGCGTTACATTTGGAATGCCATCAAACCATGTTTTTGAGAAAAACGCCTTCAAAGTTCAGCCGCAAAAGTTGCTAGCTATGTGTTAACGTTTCTGGATAGAGCTGGGTCTGTGTTAGCCTGTCATGTTACGTTCAAAACTATGCTTCAAAACTATATTTGTACATTGAATTTGACTTCAAGACATGCAGATAATGAAAGCCAAGACATTTTTCGAGTACAATAAGATGAAACCGAATAACTTTCATTTGCTTGTCACTGCAAAAGCAGATGATGTTATTGTGTGACTGGTTACAAGCTGGCTTACGTTAGCCTCCAAACGTTGCAAAAGTCCAGATTGCTTGTTATATTACTTTTGAAAGCAAAGCTTCAAAACTATGTTTTCACACTGAATATGACATTAACACACACAAATCATAAAATCCAATAATTTTTTTGAGTAAAATCAGATGAAACCCAATGCATTCGTTTGTAGCTGTGAAAGCAGCATAGCCTCCAAGCCTCTAGTCATCTTATGTTTAAAAGCTTCAAAACTATATTTTTACTCTGAATATTGCATTATGACATGCAGATTATGAAAGCCAAGAAATTGTTCTACTAAAATAAGATGAAACCCAAAAACAGCCAAAAACTTTTATTTTTGTCATAAACATTGATTTACATGAAAACAGTCCGACTGATTATGATAGAATACGTCACAATTGAACATGAATTTTACTTGCTGAAGACAAGACTGAAGACAAAAATCCCCCGAAACAAACAAGAACTGAAAATGGCTGCAGTACGGGCCTTGCAGAGCATCACCAGGGAAGATACCCATCTGGTGATGTCGATGGGTCGCAGATTTCAGGCAGTCATCAATTGCCAAGGATTTGCAACCAAGTACTAAACATGTTGACTTTATTTAAGATCAAGATAATTTGTTAAGACGTGTGATCTAAGCGACTATGGTATGATAGTTGTAGCTTCCCTTCCAGTGAGACGCAGTTCTGTGGGCGAAACAACTTTGCTAATAACTGAGGTTAGTGGAGAATGGGCAGACTCAGGCTAATAGAAAGGCCACAAAGGCTCAAATAACAGCTTTTTACAACAGTGGTGTGCAGAGAAGAGCATATTTGAATCAATAACACGTTGCACCCTGAAGCGGATTGGCTACAGCAGCAGAATACCACGCGTGTTCCACTCCTGTCAGCTAAAAACAGGAAGATGATGCTACAGTGGGCAGGTAATCCCCGAAACTGGATGACAGAAGATTGGACAAACATCGCCTGATATTGGACAAATAACTGCGCTGTGACATGCAGATAGTCGCTTCAGAATTTGGCATAAATGGTGTAATGGTAACACAGGGACATTTTGGGGCTCTGGCTTTCTGATTATGAGACTGGGCCCCCTGCGGAGTCATTCACAATTAACACTCCTGATCAACTTTTGCACAATGGAGTGTCTGTCCCCTTTTTCATGTGACTCTGAGATTAACACAGACTGCTTGATCGATCAGGCGCCAGGTTGAGAAGGAGAGGGGGGACCCCACTTTAACACACACATGCACACCCTGAGGTGATTGGATATACAGTCAAGCCGGAAAGTCTGCCCACCCCTTTCACCTTCACGTTTTATTACATTACAGACATATTCTATGAGTTACATGAATGACTTACAGCCATTTAGCCAGCCATGTGTTCCATACTGTACCAGTGTAATTTACAGCTGAATCTAGTCTCACCCCCCAATTCCCATAGAGGTCCATTCAAATGCAGAGAGCTTATAGTATTGCTTGTAACAGTACCTGGAAATAAGATATCGAGAGTCATTTGATGTTGATGGGTCACAGACTTCAGGAAGTAACAGCATGCAAAGGATATGCGACCAAATATTAAATATGATACTTTAAAAATATGTGAAAGCAAAGGGTATGAATATTTACGTAAATTAAAGATTTCAGTTTTCGATTTTTAATACATTTGCAAAAATTTCTAAAACATGTTTTCACTTTGTCATTATGGGCTATTTTGTGTAGAATTTTGAGACAAAAAATGAACTCAATCTATTGTAGAATATAGATTGAGTTCCCCTTAGGTGAAAGGGGTATTCAGACTTTCCGGCTTGACTGTATATGTGTTTGTATGTGTGTGTGCGCGTGTGCATGCGTACGCATGTGTGTGTGTGTTCTATGACATTGGTACATTCATATGTGTGAAGCATGCAGATTCATTTGAACTTTTTAAAAACACAGTTTTTAAGAGTTGAAGTTATTTTATTAAAATAGCATTCATGTGGAAAAACTGCAACGTAAAAATGTTTAAAAGCATTAAAAAAAAATTTCAAGACTGGTTGTAGGAGCTGCTGGGTGGCGCATTCTGGTAAGGCCCTGTTCTAGTGCGTAGATAGCCCCACGGTCTGGGATGAATTGCGGATGTGGCAGTGCCGACTGAGGCTGGCAGCCGACAGATGCCTCACAGGGAATCGCCCTGGGATTGTATGGCAGCTACTCATCACAAACCACACACCAGTGCCAAACTTTCAAACTGCGCAGCGATGCGAAGCTGCAGCTGACGTGTTGCTTTGGAGGAGAGCGTATGCAGAGCAAGGAGGAGAGGATATGAAGAGCATACGCTTATTTTTTTTCTTCTCAATTGACAGCAGAGGCTGTGGCAATGAACAATGTTTGAAATACATGCCACAATTTGGGCAAAAAGGGGGTAAATGCATTAAAAAGCATAACGTGCTTGCTGGGGCATATTTTAGTAATGTTTCTACACCACATGCAATGTAGCGTCAATGTACCAAAATTGTTGCTTTGCTTAGAATTTCATTTTTCAAATATAGCTGTTTTTTTATTCAAGCCTTAACTGACACTTTTTATTACTTTTCAAAAACTGCTTTTAGTCTTTCAGAAACTTTCTTTTAGTAGTATGTGGTAAACCTGTTGGCCTCTGTCCTGAATTAAGAATTATTTTTCCTAATGTGTATTAATTGACTTGGATTCTGTCTTAATTTTGAAGCAATTAAGTGAAGCTATAATTCCCCCCCCCCCCCTACAAACCCAATTTGTTGAGTTCACCGAACCACAAAAATTTACTTTCGAAATTGTGTTGGTGGGAAAAAAAAGGAAACTGGGTAACCCTTCCATTCATTAAATACATGAAAATTAAGGACAAATGTTGTTTGCATCCAGACCATTATCACAAGTTCAGAGGTGACTGAAATTAATTAAAATTGCAGTGTAAGAAAATCTGTTTGCTTAAAAATGCGTAAAATTGAATATGTGTGTTTGCTTAATTCTGCTTGCATTTCTCACAGCAGTTAAGTACAAATTGCTAAAGTGGTTTGATTGAATTCCCAACTCCCCTTCCAATCCACCCCCTCCCCCACAGATTTAATGTACCAAAGTATCCGGCCCACCACACTTCTTTTAATTGGATTTTAATGGTATTTGGCCAGCTTGCTCGCTAATAGCTGACAAAAAAAAAAAGAGCATAACTTATTTTTAGCATCAATGTCCCCAACTTTGGGTATGTGGCACTGTGAAAGCTTATAACAAATAGGCTGGCTTCTTCTGGCTCATGACTTTTACTTGGCTCTGCTCTGGAAACTCTGGTCAGCTAAAAGATTTTTTAAGATATTAAACATTTTTCACATTAAATATTGTGAATTGCTTACTTGATGTGACCAACTGTTAACATTTCTGGTTTAGATGTTCACTTAGGCATTTAGAACATGCTGTTATTAAAAATGGCTTTCTAAATGAGTGTATCTAACAAGACTAGAAAAACAATTAAGTCACATACAAGATCCAAAACAATGCAAAACGCATAATCTTTTATAAATAGAACCTTGTTCAGCTTGTCAGTTAAATGCAGCATTCATTGAAACATTGCGGGTATGCTTTTGTTTTTGTGGTAAGACTCTATATGTCCATGCATGGGATTATGGACAGACACTGAACTGTGAGTAATACCTAAATTAACTTGATCATAGCTTTGAAGTTCAAGCTGGAGTTCACTTAACATTTATTTTATGTGGGAAAATTATGAAGATTGAAACAAACTAAACATCTTTTTTGTCTTATTATTCTTATTAATAATAATAATAATAATAATATTACTTTGAGTACTATTGTCATTATTATTGTTCATATTGCATATATAAATTGACCTCCAAGCACAGTGGAGGGGGAAACTCACGTAAACCAATGTTCTTCTTCTTCTTTTGTGGTGTGAGTAAACACCTTCAGTTAGTGTGTCGATTTGGGGAACTGTGCAACCCAATTTACACGCTCTCTACCAGAATATCACACTGTCACTTAGGAAAGCTAGCTCATGAGTTTCCATACAAATCACAATAATCCAGGAAAAGGGCTAGTGTGGGAAAATGAGGCTTCTCATTTGTCAGACTACAGCAGTGGTGAGGGCGGCAGCTTCGCAAGGGTTTCAGCTCCCACTACCTTGACTCATCGTTCCTTTTGTTCTCCCTGGAATTGCAACTGGCCACTTCCTGCCAGATTACGTCATGTTCAGCACCTCAAAAACTAGAAAATGGTGTGAGATCATGCTACTTTGTGTGTGTGTGTGTGTGTGTGTGTGTGTGTGTGTTTGTGTGTGCGTATGCTTGGGAATAGTTTGTGTGTGCGTGCTTAAGTGTGCTTGGGAATTGTTTGTGTGTGCGTGCTTAAGAGTGCTTGGGAATAGTTTGTGTGTGCGTGCTTAAGTGTGCTTGGGAATTGTTTGTGTGTGCGTATGCTTGGGAATAGTTTGTGTGTGCGTGCTTAAGAGTGCTTGGGAATAGTTTGTGTGTGCGTGCTTAAGAGTGCTTGGGAATAGTTTGTGTGTGCGTGCTTAAGAGTGCTTGGGAATAGTTTGTGTGTGCGTGCTTAAGTGTGCTTGGGAATTGTTTGTGTGTACGTATGCTTGGGAATAGTTTGTGTGTGCGTCCTTAAGAGTGCTTGGGAATAGTTTGTGTGTGCGTGCTTAAGTGTGCTTGGGAATAGTTTGTGTGTGCGTGCGCAGCATGTTGGAAGTGCCCTTTTCATTCCTTACAGGGTGTGCATCCATTTTGATTTAATCTCAGTCCATGCCCCCCTCAACGTAACTGCGCAGCTGCTGGCAGCCGCATTATTGACCACAACGAGAGACAGTATCCCCTTCTGTTGACTGGTTGTTGTTTGAAGGCATGGCTGTGGAGCCTCAAAAAGAATGGATTTCATTAGGTGAATGTGGCACCTGCAGGGAGGTCGGAGGCAAGGCAATTACTCCAGTAATCCTGCTAGCATTTATCAGAGCAGGCACTAGAAATCTTCATGGCTTTGCATATGCATGGTGTGGGGCTGTGCCAGCTGCCCAGTTTTATTACAGGACTCTCACACTTCCTGGTATTTCTCAAAAACAGACCCCACCACTTTCCTTCCATGAAAAAACTAACGTATGTTAAATAATGGAGCAAAAAAAAATGTATCCAAAATGTCAGGAGATTTGAATGGAGGTAGTTCCCTCAACGATTGCACTGTGGCTTCCATTTTGACTTTCTCAACTGATTGCTTATGATTTCATCAGCACTGTATTACCCACAGATTTAACTGACTAAACGCAAAATTCGGCTAAATAAAGTCCAAATTTGACTTTATGCTAAATGAAGCGTAACAAATGTGGGAGGAAAGACAAAATGGCCGCTACCACTCAAGATAACCTCTGTGTAGTTCATTAGTTCATTACCACACCCCTCCTCCGACCAATATTCTCCTGGGTACCCAGGTTTCTCAGGTTGGAAGAGTAACCATCTTTAGAAGGACAACTTTGTGTCTGGTCATTTTGTACTATAAACCTTGTACTATAAAAATTCTGCGGTCCAGAATGATAAAAATGTGTCTTCTAATTAGTATATTATACGGTGGATATTAAATGTGGATTCTGCATTTACCATAGAGACGCGGATCATTAGTCAGTCTACTGTTAGCACAGAAGCTTCCAAACACTGAAATCAAAAGCCTCTGTGTCAAAAGTAGTGAGAGTTTGCACGTGGAAAATCTTGTGGAAAATCATTTCAGTGTCCTTATTAGCCGTGCGGCCTCTCGCTGTGTAGAAGCCAAGAGAAAGACAGACGCTGCACTGAGATGCCGAATCATTACGCAGCTCCCAGCTTTGGCCAAGGCCACCTGCAGAGAGATAACTGGGCGGATGCCACAAGAGCTTAAAGATGCCTGTGATTAAAACACTCTCGTCTTTTTTTCATGAGTCACAGACAAATGCGGATTTTGAACAATAGAGTTGATGCAAAAGAGGGCCTGGATAATGTCAGAACTGCACAAGATATTGCATTTTATTTATTTTATTTGTTTAACGTTTTTTTTTTTTTTATGCAGTTCCTATTCACTGGCCTCACAGAAAGGCTTCAACTCAACATATGCACCTTTTTATGAAAATGTGGCGGGCCTACAGTTATGTTTAAACTTTACAAATTAGATAAATGGGAGACAATGAAATTAATAAATGGGAGAAAATGGATGTGTTATGTTTTGGTATTTAAAATTCCCAATGTAATACACTAATGCAGAAGCAAGAGGATTATGTACTTTACAGCAACTAAACTAGTTCACACTGTCACAGCAGTGTTGCTGTCAGAGTTCAGGTATAAGGTTAAAAAAAAAGTGTCATTATTTGCATATTCATGAATAATTCATTTTTTTTAAATAAAATTTGTTTCACTTTACACCTTAAAGTGAGAATATTACCCAGCATGTATTTTATTTAATTATAATAAAAGGAATGCACATTTCTGTTCTAGTCATAATCTGACGACTTCCTTTGTGCATTTTCTCCAGTACTAATATGCTTACATTGCATTATGCTGACCTCTGTGGCAAGACCACAGAACAATCATTCATCACTGTCAGAAAATAACTGATTAAATTATCAAATAGTACACACTTCAGAGTGAGGTTACACAAACATAACTACATGGATTCAAACATTTAACATAGTATTTAATAAACTACTCAACAATATAATAGTTTCTTCTTTAGTAATATTTTTGATGCAATGTATTTTTACGTCCATCAGCAGGGTATTTAGCTTTAGAATTAATATTGGATATCCATATTAGGCTACTGTTTATTTTATCATACAATTCTACTTTACCCTTGAAAAGTATCACCTATGTGCCAAAGCAATAAACCTCACTCAGGTTAAATGAAAAATGTTGTGTTCATGAAGTGTTGAAATTTTTTCATTTAACCTGAGTTGCTGCTTCAAAAGAGGCTGGCTGTTCCAAGGTAATGAATGTTGGGAAATTTGCCAATACACCCTCCGATTACCATTTTGCACTCACCAGCCTCCAAAATTTAAGTGTCAAAACAAATTGAAACGGTTTATTTTTGCAACGTAGAGAAAAATAGTCAGAGACAAACAGCCAAAGCCACCACAACCACTAAATATTCCAGCATGTTCCAAGTAGTGTTACATTCAACATGTCAACAGACAGCACACACATTTAAACAGGAAGTGGCAGTAAAGACAGGACTCACACAATTTTGAACAGGAAGCCACGTTGATGACTCAGCATTCTCACAAACTTAAATGGGAAGCAGAAGGAATGACTCAGCTTACATATATATTTAAAAAGCAAGCAGCAGGAATGACTCAGTGCCCACACAATTGTAATTATATGCTTTGAATTTCTGCAGGTTTGGTGTGTTGATTCCAATTTATTTACTTATTTACTTATTTATGTATTTTTGCGATGTATCTCCTGGACACAAATGGATCGCCCAGACACACAAGAAAAGCGTTTGGCTGAGATTCCTGTTTTTGAGTGCGGCCTATGCTATTTTTTAAGGGGCTATCTCCCAGTGATACAATTTTTTTTCTTAAATGTAACTTTTTTGGTATTTCTAACATTCACATAGGACTCCCATTACAAAAAGCTAGTTTTTCTAAATAAAGCAGATGTTCAGCAAGAAAATAATTATCTATTCATCTTTTAATAGTATTTAAATAACTTAATAACTTTGAACCTAAACTGCTCATTTCAATAACATGATTCAATTACAAAAAAGAATTGACCTCCGTCAGCATTAATGTCAAGATAAAACAATAGTTTTAGTAACAAGAGTTGATCTTCTGAGTTGTCAAATTGTTTTATTTTCTCATTCCACGCCATAGCTGTGGTGAGTAGCCATTTTATTTTTTTCTGTTGCTAAGAGGTCTCTTTTACACCATAATTCTTATTTTGTGATGTAGTTGACCTGTTATGTTTGTGACAATGCTGATCACAATATTATTTCTTTAATTTTTTTAAAATAGAAAACTTACGAGAGGACAAGCAACGTTGCTGCCTTCTGTGAAACTATGCAGTGAGACAGGGGTCTTTAGGATATGGCTAATCCTTTTCATGACTAAACAAATACAATTTTATAGAAAGCTGCCTGTGTTCACAAAAATCAAGGACGCAACGTTCAAGGGCCAACATGTTCTTAAAAGTTATATTTTAAAATAAAGAGGATTATAAGAGTAAACTTTCACACCTGTTATCAGTAGGAATTCTACCCAATCTTACCCTACCCCAAATCTACCCCATGTGCCCGAATAATATCACCAAGGAGTAGCATATATAATGAAAAGAGTACTGGACCTATTCCTTGTGGAATACCATATTTCATTACTGAGTAACTGGATACTTTTTCATTTAATTTAACAAACTGCTTTCTATTGTATAAGTATGATCTCAACCATGCAAGTGCTTGACCATTAAGTCCAACACAGCCCTGGAGTCTTTTCAGTAGAATCTCATGATCTATTGTATCAAAAACTGCACTTAGGTCCAGGAGTACAAGAACAGACACAGAGTTTTGATTGGCTGATAATAGTAAATCATTCATAACTTTAACAAGTGCCGTTTCAGTGCTATGGTAGGGTCTAAATCCTGACTGGAATTATTCATGGTTATGGTTTGAGCTAAGGTATGCACCAAGTTGCTTTGCAACAGCTTTCTCTAATATTTTTGATAAAAATTTAATATTTGAAATGGGTCGAGTTTTCCAGTTTGTCAGGTACGAGGTTTGGTTTCTTCAGTAATGGCTTAATAACCGTCATTTTAGTGACTCTGGTACATATTCTGCTACTAAGGATGCGTTGATGTGTTAATGATTCATATGCTGGCCTAGTACGGGGAAAAGTTTTTTAAACAATTTTGTGTGGATTGGGTCGGTTTTGAGGACATTTTAGACAGTTTAGACAGCTTCTCCATGTCAATTGGCATAAAACAGTTTAGTGCCACTGTTGATACATCTTCCTGTGTTGACCAAGATCTGGGCTGTTCATTGATTATATATATATATATATAATATATATATATATATATATATATATATATATTATATATATATATATATATCAGGGGTCACATTAGGCCGGAAATTGCCGGTTTTCACCATTTTCTTATGACAAAGGCCAGAAAATGTAATTCCCTCTGGATATTCGGGCTGGTAAAGAAAAACATTGCAATATAGTAATTTAACATATTTAGTCTCAAAACCACGGCAATTTATAATTAGGCCTAATATCACCGCAAATCAGACAATGCTACTCTCATGAAATTCGTTATTTCAAATAGTCAGCTTGTGAAGTTTTGATCCGAGAATTTCCTGACAATACCCGACTGGGCGACGGTGGCAAAGATGGCCTGTGTCATTCCCGTGTCAAGAGTGCCAGCAGAGCGGAGATTCTCGCTCCAAAACCGGATCAAAACCGCACTCAGAAGCCGTCTGCAGGACGAGAAGGTTACGCGACTCATGCGTATCTCAAGCTACGTTAAAACTTACAAGACATTCGATTTCAAATCAGCAGCTGCTCACTTCCATAAAATGAAGCATCGTCACAAATGAAAGAAGCCTATATGGATTGCTCGTTGTTTTATTTTTTGCCAGTTATAAAAAGGCAGTTTTTAACTGTCAGTAGGCATAGGCTACTTGAACTTAATAGGCTATAAGCTTTACATATATAAGCTTTATAATCAGCATTTTTAAACCAGCTTGTTAAATCAATAGCCTACACTATTCTGGTCTGACTTTCCTGAAAGCGTTGTTCGTTAACATTAGGTCAGATCCCTTCCCAATTGTCACTTGTCGTTGCTGGCTCTTTTTCTTATACATCTACTGCAACTCTGCAATTTGCCTTGGAGTAAAGAAATGTTAAAATCGTTATTCATAATGAGGTTCTTGCTCGTTATTCTGAAGAAAAATGTGTTCTGATAAACTAGGCTAATGATGCAAGATCAAGACAGCTTTTTTGTTGAAAAAAACATTATGCGCGCAGTCACGCACACCAAATGCGCGATTTTAATGTAATTAATCTGCATGTGCATGGCGAAGCTGTTATTGTAAAGGGTTTCTTAATGGTTCGGAGATTCAAACGCGAGGGTGGGGGAATCAGAACAAGTCAGCTCACAACCGTGAGGACCAATAACTGGGAGAGAAAATAATAAAGGAAGAAAGAAAAGGCAGGAACGTAATTCCTTAAGGCTAAACAGCCAAAACGAAAATCAACCCACAAAAACGGGAAAACTAGTAAACTAGTGAATTACCTAAATTTCCCGAGCTCATGTAATGAGCCAGAACGGGAAACTTAGCAAACAAAAGAACACCTTCAGCTCCCTTAGCTCAGAGCCGGAAGAGTGTAAAACCAAAACAAAGGTACAAAAAAAAACTGTCTCCTAGAGAACAGCAATGTACCAAATAGCTACCAGGAGGAAAACAATCCTATACCTGACTAAGTAGCTAATAGCAAGTCCTCCATGAACATAAACAAAGATTAATATCAGGAGGTCGCTAGTACCTGGCTATACCTGGCTCGAATGCGATGTCGAAAGACAAGCACCAGAGAAGCGGAAGTCAGGAACTTAAATACCCTGCAGGTAGAAGCACAGGTGAAAACAATAATGAGGACTGCAAACCACAAAACGGAACATGGAAAAAATCTGATTGATTCACAATCGTGAAACTAGAACGAGAACCGCAAAAAAAGAGAAAACAACAGCCACAAACCACTACAGTTATATTTAATTTTTATATTATTTTCAAATAGATTTCAGTCCAAAATATAATACTATGCTGTAACATATGTTGTTAGGCTACATCCTTAAATGCACATGCCTGTCGTTCATGCATTGAAAATAGATATAGCCGTTCTTTTTTTGTCCGACAAACTGTAATCATTCCGGACGTTCTGGCCTTTGATATATATCGAGGAATTGTGTCATTCTGAGCTCTGCATTTTTTTACACGGTGTGAGAGAATACATGTGCATGTGTGCTGTACTATGTGGAATTGAATCCATGGCCGACATTAAACGAGTGGAGCCCTTTGTTGTTTATGTGTAGCAAATAAAGAATTAAAAGGATAGTTCACCCATTTTTAAAAATGTTATATTGTTTTACTTATTTAACCAAAATTTAGCCAGGGGACAATTAAATCCAATGGCAAGATGCTAGTTAGCACTGTTCCAATTAAGGTTTAGCCAATGTTAGCTACAACGGTGAGACCAGGACAGCATCACTACAGCTTTACATATATTATTTTGGGGGTAAGTAAAACAATATAAAATTTTTCAAAATGGGTGAACTATCCGATTAGTGTGTGTGTGTGTGTGTGTGTGTGTGTGTGTGTGTGTGTGTGTGTGTGTGTGTGTGTGTGTGTGTGCATGCGTGAGTTTGTGTTGATCACAATTTTGTACAACTACTCGCAGGATACTCAATCCTGTCTATGTGATGCGGAATAAATTAATAACCAAAAATTACACGCAGGGGGGTTTTCAGGAAGCAAAAATGCTGTGCTAATAAAAGAGACCAAACGGGTCCTCAGTGCCTTCAAGAGGTGAGCTGAACTCAAAACACAGACTAATGTATTCATCTGGATC
This sequence comes from Ilyophis sp. 1 JC-2022, assembly GCA_022702515.1. NCBI lineage: Eukaryota > Metazoa > Chordata > Actinopteri > Anguilliformes > Synaphobranchidae > Ilyophis > Ilyophis sp. 1 JC-2022. The sequence goes on from CM040405.1 coordinate 104,381,604, forward strand.
TATTAGTCCACTCTGTGATGAAGACCAATTAAATCTCACATTGGATATTAATGACATTAAAGACAGGATATTAAATGGATAACAATGGTCAGTACCGTCTAATTATGAAGCATTAATATATACAGTAACATCAAATGTATTTCAGAGGAGGAGTAGGATGGTTGGCAGAGCAGAATGAAAAATCATGTGAGATTGCAATATGCACTGATCGTGTTGTATATTTGCATTTACAATCTATTCACATTTCGAAGCATTAGTGTGCAAGGTTAGGTATAATTGGTGTGTGGTTGTTTCCTTGCTGTAGAGCATGAGTTCTCGTCCCTTTTGTTGACATTTCTGAATTGATGTCAGTTTACGTTTAAGACCTTCAGCTTAGCCTATGATGTTCTGTTATTAAGACAAAGCGTGACTATTTTCTTGATTCGTCTGTTTGCAAATCACTAAGGAAACTTTTCTGTAAGCATCACCTACCTCTTAAACTCATGTATTCGCAGGGAGTTCGGCCTGTGGCACGACTGGACTCAAAACGAGTCTACGATCCAAAATCAGAACCAAAGAACATGTTTACCAATCTTCTTAGAGTTGGTCTCCCTCTTGACCGCGCGTTGAAAACCTCATTAGTTCAGCCAATTAAGGGCTTCTCGCAAAATAGGTAATAGGTCAACTGCTCATGACATGGAAAGCTTGGTGAAGAGAATAATGTCATCTATTAAAACCCTTCCCCTGCCTTTTTCAATGAAAAAGTCAAAACCGCTTTACTTGATGGGAATCTGCTATTCAATGTGAGGCGCACTGTTATCTGGAAACAGATAATTAAACAAAAAAATCAGATTTCAGAAGATTTAGTTGAATTTCGTCATTTAATTAATTTGCATTTTATATGTTGGGAGATGGTTTAATCAACAATTAGAAGGCGATCATAACAAGAAACAACAGCTGGGGCAATGTAACTGTGAGAACAAGGCTAGAAAAACAGTAAAAGATGCAAGCATATGGTTTTACAATGATTACATTACCATGTACAGTGCATTGTGATAAACCATTCTTATTGAGAATAGAATATGACACTGCTGTAATTTGTTAGACGGGGGGTGGCTATGGAACTATTAGAATCCAAACCGTTTATGCCCAGCGATATACCTGTGCCTAGGAGTCCTGATCCTGGCACCAGCACCCCTCTCACTTTGTGTTACAGGTCAGAGGACATACTTACAAGATGCTCAGACGTGTGCTAATTCACAGACTTAGCTCAAACATTTCAGAAGTTCAGAGATCTTGGGACTTAGAGTTTCTTATGCCGGAACTCTCAGGTCTTAGGTAGGTTGTGTAACTCGCTCAGTACTGAAGTGAAGTTGATTCTGCTGCTAAACCTCAGAAGTCTTGAGAGACGCACGCAGAACATACACTTCAGCTCTAGTGGGTTTTAATAAGCTCGGCTCTAAGCTATGAGGCTGTGGCATTAAAAAATAAAGATGAAACAATGGTTTATTTATAAACATAATCAAGTGTTTGGAAGCAAATATGAATGTATACCTTTGTGTGTGTGTGTGTGTGTGTGTGTGTGTGTGTGTGTACATATCTCTGAGCAAGTGTGAACGTGTGTATGTGTTCAAAGCAAATAAACAGCAAATAAAACCAGTCTAGGACAACAGAACAAATTGTCAATTTACATTGAGTGCACTGTAAGGCATTTGCTGTTCATGTACTGTAAATTTGTGGAAGCACAGTAGCCACTAAATCACTAGCTACTACATGTACTGCCAGGTTACGGCTTGGTGGGGCACGCCCCATACCTTAGTTTGACACTTTTCAGGGTTTCCTACAGGGTTTTTCAGTCCTTTGTTCTTTACCTTCTGACCTTATGTAAACACACATAATTCAATTACAACTTCACATGTCCACACAATAAAGCCCCAAACTTGAGTTATTTTTGTATTTTTCTCTCTTCTTCTTCATCTTCTTCGTCTTTTTCTTCTTCTTCTTCTTCGTCTTCTTCGTCTTTTTCTTCTTCTTCTTCTTCTTCTTCTTTTTCCTGCCCATTTCATCATCACAAATGCTCCAGTCCCACAATCAACAATTTACCCTGTTGGAGATTTAGCTATACATCTGCCAATAACAACATCTGATCACAGTAGGATACACCGGCAAAATGAACGATGAGCACGGATGTGAACATGGACTGCTTTTGGACATACGTATGTGAGAAGGAATAGTCTTTGCTTCAAAATCGGAGCGAATGATGAACTAATAGATTTGTGTGTAAATGCACAAACTGCCAAGAATATTTGTATTTAACTTCTGGGGCAGTATGCAATGTCCCTTTGGCTATGCTCAGACTAGCAGGCCAAATCCCATCTTTTTGCATTTCCGACGTGCAGTAGGAGGGTACAACTATGAAAGATATACGGTTAATATATTGATTAAACAGATATTCACTTAATTTTATCTAATCAAAGACAAACGTTTCTTGCTTGGTGTAATGTGTGAGAAATCTCGATAAGGGCCATAGTTCGCTTGTTAGCTAGAATCAAGTGTTAGAGATGGTGCCTTTTTCACAGTTTGAAGGCAGTAAGTAGCTTGCGGTGTGTGATATGACTGCATGCTGAAACGCGGCGGTGGAACCGCTGTCAGGATGGGTGGCGGGGGGTGTCACCCTTTCTTTTTTTTCTTTCTTTTTTTTTTGAGCACTTGCCCCACAAAATGGCTGTGCACATCCCGATTGGATCAGTTAAGATTTGTTATTTGACCATTCAACCATTGTGATATGTTCACCTGCCATTCATTGCCGAACACATAGCTAGAAGCTATGTATTTTTGTCTAAAGGCACAAAAATACAGTACACACACAATGTACAACAGAGAGAAAGACTGTCTACACATCATGTACCTTCTATTTACTAGTTTGCAGAGTCTTCCAGATCCTTATTTTACCAATGGGCATGTACATTGTAGATGCTCAGAAATTACCAGAGTGTACTCTATCAGTCAAAGATCAGATTTGACACATCTATTGCTAGAAAATGGTCCGTGTTATATAAACTCAGTGTATCAGTTCAAGAGGGATCACATATACAGTATAAATATTACAGTATAATATAACATTTGCAGGGTATTTTTTTATTTTAATAAGGCATCTCCCACAGTAAATCAATTTCTTCTTCTTTATTTTCCTACTGATTCTCTCTCTCTCTCTCTCTCTCTCTCTCTCTCTCTCTCTCTCTCTCTCTCTCTCTCTCTCAGAGACTCACACAAAAACAAAATGGATGAAAATGAGTTCCATAAATTTTTTCACATTGAACTCAATGGCTTTCAAGGCTGTTTAACAAACACCACATCGCCCCCGTTCCCTCTCCTCTTGGCAAGTCATAGATTCCAGGCCCAGCTTCAATTCATGTTTTCATTTCACATGGCATTAAACAAAATAAATGCTGAACATTTTTCCAATTATAAACTATAAAAGTATATCTACCTGTAAACAAATGATAGTTGACCCTGGTGTTAATATAACGTGTTTATTTATTTTTGTTTTGGACCCATACGAACGAGTGGAATGAGTTTCAATGTATGGCATACATTTTTGACGTACGTTCTGCTCTCCAGGTGATGATGTCATGCTCTCATATTTTAAACAACCAATCTGACACCTTTAATAATTTGATATGTATATAGTCTTCAGAGTACACCTTCCACCTATTGTGCCCTATTTGAGGATGCAGAGGCTGTTAGTACCATGCAGTCAGTGATTAAAAATGTGAAGCCATCTTGGAGTAGTGCCACATCATCAGTCAGTGCACGGCACACTGTGTCTTGAACAGGTCCAGTCTAGTTATGGTCACCTGTGAAATGTTGTAGAGATTGGAGAACATGTCACTTAGCTGGCCTTTTGTATTGCTATCCACATGTACGTTGATTCAATGGATGGAATGGTTAGCATACATGGCATTACTGAGTGAAACTATTTTTGTCACCCATACATGAGCAAGTAAAGGAAAGAGACAAAATGAACGCAGGAGTTTACATGAGATGTATCCCAGAAACCAAAACTCGGGAGAGGTGGAGGTTGTATGGGCTCGGTTATGTTGAAATGTGACAATACTTACATCGTAGATTCTCTCCCTGAGGTCATCTGTGACATCGGGTTTAGTTATGGCCAGCACTTACTCCATAGTGTATTGTTTAAGGTGTGAGGATTTTTTGCTTGCTAGCGAGCCATTTTTAAGTGTATTTAGCTACCGAACTAGCTAGCTACCAGGTTATCTGAATAATAATTTAACCGTTTGACCATTTTGAATGTTCAGCTCACTAGCTGATGAATGTGCAAATACATTTGTGACCGGATCCCTGCTTCAGATACATGTTTCATTTGACTTTTTGAGTTGTCACATTAAAGTACAGAATCAGTGCTACAAAATTAAGTATCACTTGATGAGATTGAGTAAATATTTATGGTGACATGACTGTTTGAATATTGTAATTTTGCAAAACACAGTTTTTGCTTTAAAAATGTTGTTGTGAATTCTGACTTTTCTCATCATAAAATACACCCTCAAACTAGGAACTATTGTATAAAATTGTTATTTGTGTAGTCCGTAACCCAGTGCTTGCTAGGACTTTGAATAAGTTTGATTATAATGGTGTTTAAACCATAAATTCATAAAAGTATGAAAAAATAGATACATAAGGTTTAGCCTCTGATTTTGCTTTAAACTCTGATCCTTTTTCATTCTTCCACTTCCACAATTATTTTGTCATGACTCTCCCATTATCATGTAACTTCAAAACATTGATAACTGCTCCCTCTATTGAAATATAGCAATAATACTTTGAGTGCTCATACATTTTGATAGCCCTCATCAACAGGTAATTAATTTCCTTGCACATATGAATGCTTTTTCTGCCCCCAAAATAATTAGCATCTGTTTTTTTTTTTAGGACTAATGGCAGGTTAAAGGTGAAAATGTGCCCTGGCCCTATCTATCATGTGACTGTTTAACATCAGTGAAATGATTGAATTTGGTAACTGAATGTGGCAAACTCTTGAATACCGAGTTTGAGTCTCGACTAAGTTGAGGAAAAAAGAGCGTTATTCACAAATATTATGGTTAAACCACTCTAAGGCATTGTGAGAAGTCAGATCAGTGCCATAGTAGAACAGTAAATGCAATTTTAAAAAATCTCAATCAGTGCAGTCACTTCAACAAGTCACTGATTAAAGCAAGTTCGTTTGGTGCAGAAAGAAAGATGTGACCAAAATTATTATTATTAGCCTACCGATCAGCATTGTATTAAAGCATTAAAAACAGGTCCAAGTTGAACAAAAAAGTTTGCCTATCCTGTAAGCGATTACAAGTAATTAGTTAAAAGGGAGTTTTACAAATCGCCTAGCAGTTCTGGGAAAATCGGAAATCAAGTAACCTGTGTTATAATTTATCACGTTTATAACAAGCCAAATTTCCCGAAATTAGTTAGCGAGTTATCATAGAACGTATCAGGGGATGCTTGCATTCATTTGTTTATACGTGGCTGTGCAGACATATATGAACCATAGATTGTATTGAAAAATAGATGAGAATGAGAGGCATCTAGGTTATATTTATTGATTCGCCTATTCATAGATTGTATTAATCTAGGCAATAACCACAATATTATGCAACAGAGAATCCCAGGAGTCTCCTGGATTGTGAAACGTTATTATTGATGTTATCACCCTCAGTTACGAATGTTTTTTTTTTTGGAGATAATATTTTTGTTTAGAAGAAAATCATGTTATTTTGTTAGTTTTGTATTTCAAAAACTACACTATCCATGAGGCTCAGCAATATTCCACGTTTCTACTCCGTAGAAGAAGAAAAATAGCAAATTTTCAGACAACAGAAGAAGAACGGTATTTTCACTCATTAAATAGGAATACTTTATAACACTAGTGCATCAGTATTACGTTATATTGCAACTTGTCATCACAGAGACCGATAAAGTAGGATCTCTATCTTTAAAACCATGTTAATGACGGACATGTTTGAACACGCAAAAGTTTTGTTTGGGACTCAAACATATTCGGTAAGTCAAAGTTATTTCTTATGTGTGGCGGGCTCTGGAGGTCTAACTAGTCTCTATATTTAACAAGATTTACACGACAATTTTAATTTAGAAATGTAGGTAAATGGTAGATTTAATATTCAGGATTGTGATTCTGGTATACCCAATTTTGACCTGATAGTGATTGTTTTACTTTTCTTGCATCTCCTGTGAAATTGTTGTGTGCAAAATGTATCTGAACCTCGCGCCGGGTCACCTTTTTCCAACTAGCTAGGAAGATAAACAAAAACATTTTTTAATCGTAACTGAAGGCTGAATATAGATTTAGTTAACCAGCTAATTTTGTTCATCTTCAGTTTGATAACTATTGTTGAAATGTATTGAACTAGCAAGAAAATAAAGCAGCTATGAAGTCAACAGGTATATTATTATAGACAAGTGCTCAAAAAGTGAGAGATTATTGTAAATATGGCAGAATTAAATTTTAATGTTCTAAATATATAATTTACAATGCTAGACAAGCAGATTGTACACTGGGTCACAGATATTATATTTTCTGGCAAAAATAGAAATACTAAAAAATGTTTGTTTCTGTTTGGTTTTCACTGGAAGAAATGTGATGTATTATATTTCCTTTCATAGGTAGAAATGGGACTGAGTGAAAGGACATGAGTTTATTTTTAAATCTTTTTTATTCAAACACTATGCACTCTTCCATGCCCATGGGTCATGTATTAGCACAAAGACCATGAGATTGATTGTGTCTCTCAAATGGAATGGGACTCTTACAAAGGAGACATTGGTTTGATGCTAAAACTGCATTTGCTTTCAGATGAATCCTTTATGTTCTCGTGTCGAATGGCTGTGGTACTTCTCTCAATGGCCTTGAGCATTCATGCGCTTTCAAATTCGCGAGGAAATATTAATAAACACACGCGTACCGACAGTTAACGATCACTCCGGCTCTTCGCTGAAATCAACAGAAATAAATGCAATTTATGGATTTCTTTTTACTTTAGATTTTAGTTTTTTGTCAAGTCTTATCGTAGATTTTTTTTCTTCGTATAAGGATTTTTCTTATCTTTCCATTTATAATGCTCAATTTCATCCATATTACTGCAAGACCTAACATGCAGAAAACTGAGGAAAGAGGAGCTGTGTCAGAGGAGCACATTTCATACAGAGTTGGCGAAGGCCGTCTACGGGTGACCAACCGACCCGAGCCACTCTTGTGTGATGAGGCACAAGAACAAATCCCGCAGAATGTAAACCTTCCTCTCAAGGACATGCTCACGACTGCTGCCGGCAGTTATTTCGGAAACACCACCAAGCACAGTCGACACTGAACCAGTCCTGGGCCACCCGTGGCCAAAGAGGACATAATATCAAACAGTACTGTAGGTGGATCTTATGAATGTTCATGAAAATGGGTTTTAGACCATTATAAACATTTAAGACCAACGCTTAAACCGTTTGTTTAGCTGTATTCACATGCATGCCGATCCCTCAGGTGACGTCATTCTCACACCTCTTTCCAGGTAATTACAAAGTGAAGGACAAAAGAATTGGATTTGCTTTTAACAATGTTTCTTTGGTTGCCTTTAGAGGACCGCAGGGGGAAAAAATGTCAGTTTTTTTTTCTTGATTAGCTAAATTATAATTAATCTGTTCTTTTGTGCTGACAGGAGATTTCATTGTGCTCTTCACATTTCCTTCCTCATTTTTTCCTCCCAAGGGAAAATGTTACGCACATTGTATGCTGTATATTGCAAATGTGAGGTGTTTTATCATGAGATTTCTTTGTTCACAAAACAGCGCAGCGTCGTTCAATTATGCATATTTGAATACTATCACTCTGGGTAATTTGTTCTGTTGTTGTTACAATTGCCGTTTTATTTAAATGTATTGCACTATATATAATACAGTGCTATTCAAACCCAATTACACCACCACCTTCGATAACCACCGGCTAATGTCTCCTCCAGTACAGAACAATGATTTTTTTTTTTGTTGCCCTGCTATATCACCCACAAAATACATGTTAAAGGAAACACAGGGTAAAACACGCTCAAATCGATTCACAATGGGGAAGACGTTTATCGCTGAAAAAGCCATCGCCCGACAGGTACTGATGTTCTGACGGTTATTCAAATTCAGAACCTGGTTGTTATCAGGTCCCAATTCACCCGTTTTATAAGCACAATGGGAACAACAATGACGTTTCTCACAATGTCGTGGCTGAAGATGCGCAAGTCTATTTCTCACCAGTTCAACAATCTTCACAGCTTGTTACATATGAGATGCTGCTCATAATTCTAAAGGTTTACAGCACAGCTGTAGTTGCTATAAATCACTATATTCTTCTTCTTCTTCTACTTCTTCTTCTTATAATTATTAATATAATTATTAATATTATTATCTTTTGTAAAAAAAAATATATAAAAATGGGCCAATTACAGAATGAAGTGCCCAAAAAGTAAAGGATCAATGTTAGATTTGTTTGATAATTGTTTTTTGCATTTCTATTCCATCTCCTTCACTTTTGCCATGGGTTTTAAACTGGCAGTAGAACGAGGAGGCTCTGCATCTGTAATGTGTGCTGTCTGGCACTGAGATGTACCCGTGAGTCCTTTAAAGCCTTCATTTTGACAGCATCCTTGTCGTGCACAGCGTTTTTTTTTCGTTTCACCTCTGCCTGACAACGGGTATTCACGGAGGCCTTTCTGATCTTTCCTCAGGGAAACAGCAAATATCTGTCTTGATCAGAAATGGAATGGAGTTTTTTTATCTTTGAGATCACCTCTGTTTGATATTTTCATGAACCGAATGGATATTGCTTCTTTGTAGCTTTTTCTTTCTAGTCTCTCTAAAAACCTGCCAGGCATCCATCATCTGGCATAACTAGGGCCACCACTTTGCCTCCATCACGTGACCTGCAGGAATTTAAACAATTTTTTTTTATTTCTTTTTGGGGACCTGTAGACACTCTAACGGAATGGAGCGGTGATTACATATACAACTGAGTGGCTACTTATGATGCGAAATGGTTGACCAAATATCGGGAGAGTACAAGGCAGTGAACACAGATGCAACGTCAAATGAACGCACGATGAAAAGCACGCCTTCGAGCGAACAAGCGCAACAGTATCCACCGACACTGCACACAGACCGATTGAATTCATTTTTCACAGCTTGCAATTGACCAATAAGGTCTGAAATCAACACAGAGGGATAATCTTCTGTTGCAACTGGAAAGTCTTTTTTTTTTTTTTTTTTAACAGTAGCTGGATGTGAGCTGGAAGATTTAATAAATGGGTAACACTTTATAACAATGTCTTATAATAGATCATTAGTAAGGCATTCGTTCATTATTTACTAACAATTTATAAATCAGTATTCCTACATTTACAAACTGTCTGTAGATGTATTAATTAACACGAGTTAATGTTTTTATAGTTTATAACCGATGATATATTCATGTTGTATTGATCTATAAACCCTTAGTAGACCATGAATTGGATATTTACTAACTGTTAGTAAGTGGCTTACTAAAGGCAATTCTTTATTCAGGTTTACATGTGACCTGTTAATGTTTCAGAGGCTTAGAGAGGCAGTGACGGCTGCATATTGCAATATAATTCATATAAATTATAGTACAGCATAATTTTCCATTCCAGTTTCCCAGCATAATGCAGCACTCATACTGTGTCAAATGCGTATCTAAACAAATTTTCAGATTTTGAGCATGGCACAATGTGAAAGCTTCTGGTGAACAGGGTTTTGCTCTTTTCAACTGATGGAAATCCAATTTAAAATAATAACTGAAAGTCTATGAAGATCTGGCTCATGGTTGATTTTTTTTTAACAGACTCATAATGTTTTAACAGACATAATAAAAAAAAACTGGTATTTATTAATGCTTTATTCCGTGAAAAAAAAATTACATTCATATTTAGTCATTTGACAGCCTGATATGAGTTGTCATGAGTAATTTGACCTTTTGAACAGGGATCACATATACATTTTTTCACTTATACATTTTAAGCATCATTTTTATTTAATAATTCAAATTAGCTCAGTTACAAATGTAGCAGGGTAGTCAAATATATTCTAAATATATTCTATTTGTAAAAAACAAGTTTTACCATAGAACTATATTGCTAGTTTGCGCATTCTCCTCATGTCAATTTGTGTGCCTTTCTAGTTTATGTGGTTGCAGTGTTTCCTACTCATTCATACAACTTTTGATCAGGTACTGCAATACAGTCTACTAATGGCTTATATATGCGTCTGAATTTGAGATCAGGTACTGCAATACAGTCTACTAATGGCTTATATATGCGTCTGAATTTGAGATCAGGTACTGCAATACAGTCTACTAATGGCTTATATATGCCTCTGAATTTGAGATCAGGTACTGCAAAACAGTCTACTAATGGCTTATATATGCCTCTGAACTTTAGATCAGGTACTGCAATACAGTCTACTAATGGCTTATATATGCCTCTGAATTTGAGATCAGGTACTGCAAAACAGTCTACTAATGGCTTATATATGCCTCTGAACTTTAGATCAGGTACTGCAATACAGTCTACTAATGGCTTATACAGTATATGCCTCTGAAACATTAACAGGTCAAATGTCAACATTAATAAAGGATGAATGGTCAGGTACAGTCTATTAATGGTTAGTAGATGGTTTCTTTAAAAAGTGGTAAGCCATGAACTAACACATTTATAAATACATTCACTTAGTAAGCCACCTACAAACAGTTAGTAAATATCCCATTCATAATCTACTGAGGGTTTATAGAGGATCAAGACAACATTAATATATAATTGCCCAACTGTGTTATAAATACATTATCTCATGTTAACTAGCCAATAAATTTACAGATGTCTGTAAACATAAGAATACGAATTTATTAATAGTAAGTAAAGAAACAAATGCCTTACTAATGATCTATTACAATACATTATTATATAAGTGTTACCAATAAATGCGTTCTCAAGTGTAAACATTCCACTAAAAAACAGTAATGATTTGTATAATCCCAAATTATGTAAATTTTCAAACAGGCACATAATAAATGGTGTGGTAGCTAGACAGCTTTGACAAAAGTAAGCGCTGGAGATTGTCATTTTGCATCAATTCAAAATAGAACAGCTGATCAAAACAATTGACAGCCCTAACCCTAACCCTCTCGCTGATTGGATGGCTGAGACAACCAATCACATGCAATGCTGCCCTCAGAATACATTTAAATAAATATAACACCAACCTGCGAAAAATCAACAGAGAGGACAAACAATCATGTTTTACATGTTTTATTTTACTCTTCAAGGAAAACCCAGCACAACGGATTTGAAGGTTTTCCTTACTGCTATATGTTACCTTATTGCGATGAATTACCTGTAATTAATTACAACCCTATACGTTTCAATGAGAAGCGTAGATCAGAGGGGTGTACTACGAAGCGAGATTAAGGGGATAGCGAGCTAAATTAAGCTTCAACCCTGGGTTTACTGTATCACGAAGCCGACTCACTTTTAATCAGGGTATATTGCCACGGCAACTTACTCTGCACGGCTAATCTGCTTCGGGGCAGGTTATGTTCAGGATAACAGATTGAAACATATAAAAGCACCGCCCTTTGGCCAATCAACTCATTGGTTTTGGGAAAAAGGCATCTCCATTCCAAAGTATTCCGTAGAGATATATGCGGATACTGAGGGAATCTCTTTGCAGGGTGAGCTTAGTGAGTTCCGGAAAATACTTGAGATACTTTTTTATGAATGTGATGTGATTGCTTCAGCAATATTTTAAATATGCTGTATCAAGTTTAAAGTTTATGAGCACTAGAATGTAGTAGTAGAGTTGTCACATTAGAAATAAACTGTATGACAATGTATTGAGAGTATAGATTTATTTGTTACGAGTGGTAAGGTGAATAAGGTATTAACTAGCCTAAAGAATTTAACCTACATGATGAGCATTTTTTATTTTTATTTTTTGCAAAAGCTCCTTCCTGACTTTGTTGGAGGCAACGTTGTTGCTTTTTGCTCATATGATGTTCTTATCCATCTGTTATCTGTCCGTATCAGTCTTTTTTCCCCACAGGAGAGAAAGACGTTGCTCTAATACAGCCTATGCTGCACCACTATAGGCTCATTGTTGTAGACACCGCCCCTTTTATGGGAACACGCACGTACCTCGATTAATAAAGCCCGTGTTCACGTAGCAAGTTGATAACCACGTTCGTAGTACTGGTTAAGCCAGATTGCGGTGCTTAGGCTTTCTGAAGCCAGCTAACGCAAAGAAACCCTGGCTATGTTAAACTTCCTTCATAGTATAGCCCCCTGAGCTGCGCAATTTCAGATTATTATTATTATTATTATTATTGTTGTTGTTGTTAAAAAGCCATCTCTCGCTATCAATGAAAACAAATGACCAAATCTGGAACACCGATTATTCATTGACTATTGAATTAATGCTTTTTAAAAATATTCTCGGCAATGTGTGAGTGCATGACCTTGTGTATATTAAAGTTCAGATAATCAGAGGCTGGAAAATCGGTATTGGAGCCTGAGAAGTGCATGCAATTCAGTTGCCGTACTCCATGAGCGGGTATGGGTGGAGACTCAAGGGACATTCGCTGAGTGTATTTCTTCCTCCCTCTGACCCACAAGACCACAGGTGGCAGATAACCATGTTTTGGTTTTGTTTGGGTCAATTCTGCACTCACGTTTTGTTTTGCGTTTGTTTGTTTTGTGTTGATGAGTCATATAACCATCATGTTGTTTTGTTTGGACTAATTCCACAATAACTTTAGTTTTCTTCATGTTTGATTTTGTTGTTGTTTAACTTTTTTTTATGACGCCTTTTATGTTTGGGTTCAAATTGACCCCAAAGGTTTAAACACAAAACTAAAAAAAATTGTAATTAAAATTGAATTGCCAATTTTGTCTCCTTTGGTGTGTCTCCTAATTGACTTTTATTCCTAAATATAAAAAATCTGTGATAAAGCATCTAATTTTAGAGCCTGTGGTAATTGAAAGTTTGTGAAGTTTAAAACCTGTATGGGAAAGTACCATCACCCACAAAAAAATCCAGAGAGAATTTTTCTTTTTTTTTTGAAGGTTGCATATTTTATATAGCTACCCCACAAATGACCTCACACAACATCTTTGTATACTTTGTGTAAGGTTGGTACAGGACATTTGAAAACCTAACACTATGTTTATTGAGTGTTTACTATTTAATCCCAACAAATTAGGAAAAGTCATATTGTGTCAATATGAAAAAATAAGGTTAACTGGTTTTTAAGAGACGTCACTGAATCTGGTCAAATTGACCCCAAACATAATATGAGGGTTAATCAATACCGTGTTCTGTTTAGTTTTCATCAGTGCTTTACCATTGTTCAGTTTTAAGTATTTCAAAAAACCTTGGTAAAATCTGGATGGTTCTTCCAATTCTCTCAGCCCAATAAATCAGACAATCCATATTCAATAAAGATCTATAAATCTGCACAATAACTTGACATCTTCAGCCCAAAAAAATAAAATACAAACCCACTGGCATACTTCAACACAGGCCTTCACTGAACTCTCACCTTTTCGCCAGAACTATGTACACCTAAATAATACTGATTATTTTTAAATATTTAGGGCGCGCTCATGCAGGAGCCTTCACAGGTCAAAGGACATAGGTCACAGGTCATACTCGCATGTTCTGGATCACCCGAGGGCTTGTATGCATTTTTCTGCACAAAGTACCCCCGTTCACCCCACCCCACACCCAGGGCATGCATAGCAATATTTTGCCTGCTCCACTATCTGGAAAGACTTCTCTCAGTGTACTGACCTTTTAGTCATAATTGCATTTCGTATTCAAGGTAATATGATGAACATTGATTGCAAGATGATTGTATTAATATTGCATGCCTGCACTTTTAAAAAGAATAGGGTTCAGACAGTTGGGGTTGGTGAAAAAGTTATTATTTTATTTTATTGCAGTCAGATTAAACATCTTGGTCATTGTAATGCATCAGACTTTATGCCTTTATTTCATTATGAACATAAAAGAGGAAGACCACAGGTCGATGCTCCCATGCCTTACCTCAACGTTGGATTGTCATTAGTGGCCGAACATAAAAGCCTGGTGTTGCTGGGCCAACTCGGCTGACTGAGGTCTGCTTCCCACAATGTTCAGCAGATAATAAGGAACTTTGGTATAGACTTGAGTGGCCTGGATGACCTCATGAGTCAAATACCTGGTCCACACAACCAGGTGCAAGCACCCCCAACGAGTCTCAAAGCCAAAAGATGTTACTTTTTTGTGCAACATTTGTTTGGAGTTTCCCCTCTGCTGGGAATGTCTCATGTGAGAGCTTATCTGCATTAGCCTGGATGTATAAACCTCTAAAAGCCATGGTCCCATCGTTGGTTGACTTTTTTAACATCACTGTGAAATTAACCCCTGGATATAATCCAGACTGTGATCTTAAGTGATCAAACTTAAGAAAAATAATAGAAGTCTGCATTCATTTGAGAGAGTTTTGGTTTTTGTGTTGTTGTTGAAAAGCACTTTCCTTTTCTGTAACTTTGTGGTCTTGGTTGAATACAGAGTTGTGTCTCTTGACTGTTTTAATGTACTTCTGTCCTTTTTTCCAGATACCTTCTCTTTCTGCAAGGATGTTTACCCTGGCAAGTCATCAATTAATCAATGTGTCTGTGTTTGGATTCTGGCTTGGGCCTACCCATCGTTGGGGTGGTTTATCATTGCTCTCGGCTCCTGGGCTGTTAATCTTGATTATAATAATGGGAAAGTGAATGATTTAAGGGAGAAAGGAGAGACAGAAGCTTCAGACACCTGATCGATTCCATTGGCGATGGGAGGCAGAGTGGCGGAGACTGGAATTAACATTCTGCAATTGAGGTTTTTCCTTCTATGTGTGCAACCCCTACCCCCTCCCCCAACCCCCCTTCCAACCCACTCTCTCCCTATCCTGCAATGGAAATCTAATTACTGAAGAGGGACGAACAATGTTAATTAGGATTAAATGTCTCAGGCTTTGTTTGTTTTCTGGAGCCTGCACCTAAACTTGATGATTTGGGGATGTTTGGTGGCAGTGTGGGCGGTTGGCAGAGGGCTGTAGATATGCTTTGATTGTATTTCCCCCGTTTGAGAGTCAGTACAGATGAATCACAGGCCTTCCTGAATATGAAAAAAAAGATGTAGGTGTGTGTGCGTGTGTGTGTTTATTAAGATTCACTGTGAAATAAGATAAGATGAATTCATTATTAAGATTAAATGTGAAAAACAATTATCTTGAACCTTCAATTTAGTGGTCCCCAAAGTTGGGCTTCAAATGCGATGAATGGCATCTGTCATGTTTTTATTTCTAAACCTTATTTGGGACTCGTTTGTAAGCTTTTTAATATCGGGACCAAAATTAGAAATACTTTTTAATATTGGGACCCAAATGAGAAGGTTATTACCTTTCAAGGACCCATCAAGTACGCGTACTATCAAAGCCTAGACAGCAGATTCATTCCGGAACCCACCTCATACACTTGTGTGACCTATTTTGTGGGCCGACCCATAGTTTAAGAAAACACTGTTATATGGAACTACCCTCTTGTTATACTGAAATTGTTATACTGAAATTTTTCTGTCTACCTGTATGCAATAATGGCATCCAATTAAATACAATGCTATAACATGCAGAACACTCCAAAGTCAAATAAATAATAATAACACAGATATGGAGGATAGAATTAATAATGGGAGCTCAAATCAAAGGTCAAAGGTGAAAATATTCCTCTTTGTAGGTTTCACAAGGCAAAAAGGTCTGCCTTGATGTTCTGTTTAACGGGAGGAGGAAGGGATGAGTTTTTTTTCCCCCAATCGCCATCGGTCAATCTACCCACACGAGTGCCACGACCTTCGCAGGGTTTTAAAGAGATCAACAGCAGCATTGTTCGAAGAAATCAACTCGGACGTTTCATTACCAGAAAAGACGTCTGTGTGAGAGAGAGAGAGTTAATCACACAGATAAAATATACAGTCTTTGTTGAAACATCCAACAGCAAAATGAAATGATTGAACTCGTCAATGGCCCATGATTTTTTTTGTTTTGTTTTTATGTCTCTTTTTGTTGTTGTATGTTTTGTTTTCAGCATTAAAATACATGTTCAAGGTAAATATATTATACCAAGAGCATTTTGAATTGTAAATGTGTGATAAGCGCTCAGTACAGACAGGCAAGACGAATATACAGTGGCTTTGGCTACTCAGTGCTGAGTGCAAGTAGCCAATTTAACAAGCTAATTGAGCCTTGTAACGGAGTGTACCTGGTTCACCGAGCAGGTGCGAGCAAGCTGTGAAAGTTGATGGCGTCCACTAGATCCTCAATGAGAGAACAATTATCACCTTCAGCTGGGCAACACAGACTCTATCTTACACAGCAAGGGCTTCAGTTTGAAACCTGGGGCCTCATTTATAAAAAGTACTTTAGATCAAATTTGATCTTTGCTGTGGCGTACGTAGAAAGTCACGTAAAAGTAGAGATTTATAACATTTTGTAAGACTGGAATTGAGATCCCAGGGCACCTGGACACACAACACCATGGGGTGGAAGCCTGTAACGACTCTGGGACGTTATAAACCAGAACTTCGGTGCCGGGAAGTCTACTGGGACCATCTGGCCTGAGGCTTATGATGTCAAAGAATGTCCCAGGATCTCATGATTCTGGAAAAAATGCTTGGACTGTCGTAAAAACATTGCCACCACCTGACGTCACCATCCCTTTCCTTAAAATATTTCACACACAACACAACATAGATTGCTTTTATCCTCAAAAAAGCCTAAAAACATACAGATGTGATTAATATTTTTGCTACATTGTACAGTATACACTGGAACTAGTCTGGGCACTGGAACATACATGATACACTCTTTTTCCAGGGGGATAATCATGTATTGTTGAGTTTTTGAGTGTTACATTAGCAAATACATCCAGTTAACATACCTGACTTAACAGAGACAACTAGGATATAATGTAATATTCTCAACAGGAATTCTGGGACCTTTGTGGCATTAATATTAATCTCATCTGAAAAACTATGCAGAGATGGGATTCTGATGACAACACAAACTTAGACCTACTCATGTTTAATATCATTGTGATGGTCTCGGTGTGGGTGGTGCAATGGTCTACATTTCCTAAATGTTCAACATGGATGGAATGTATATTTCATAACTCAAGAGTAAACTGCAGTTGTGGAATTTCCTCTCAGGAAACCATTCTGTGAAACCCCCTAGAAGGGGGGACTAAAAGTGCAATTGATCTATTTCTGGCCAGTTTATGGTTTTACGACCATCTGCAGCCAGATCAAACACAGAATTTGGGCATTTAAGCAGAGGAAACAAAGCCCACGGGGAAGCTGTAGTCAGACTTTCCCACACATCCCACCTCAGGTTGTTGTGTGTAACGATTGCCAGGTATGACAAAGTATTTTTTCTCTGTACTATATTTGAATATTAACTGTTTTAATCTGTAACTGTGAATTGATTATTTTAAGGAAATAACCTACCTGGTAATAAATTAGTGAAACTTGATTTGTGTGGTTTCTCTGAAAGTTGACGTACTATCTCTGTTCACCGGTAATGGGTTGATTAATTTCCTCAGTCTTGGTTACCCCCTCAGCTGGTTTAGGGAGGTTGACTATTTAAGCTTAATGTATCACGGAGTATTGCACCCGTAGAACTATGTCTTAAAGTAGATCACCTCCGCCTGGCGTTTATACATGTTGAGAACGGTGGTCGCCAATATTCCTTTCGTGGGTCCCTGAGCCTTAACCATAGGATATACCTCACGAAGTGGCTTCTTCCGCAACCTCTGAGATAACCGCAGATATCTAGCCAGCTGTGAGTCGTGTACATAACGGCCAAATGTAACGTGCAGTGGGACCGGACGATCCAGTTCAGAGAACCATCTTAAAAGTATGAGAGTCCTTTAGCAAATCAAGTGGAAATTGTACATACCAAATTCTAAATTATAATTTTAAATGGAGTCAGATAAACGAGTACAGAATCAGCGTTGGTGGCTGATGAGTTCATGTAATGCACACAGGCTGTCTTTTGGATAAACGGGTCAGCGTAGACCAGACTTAAAGCGGAAGGCAACGTGGTACGATTACCTTTGATACGTGGTCACTTATTAGCTGATCCCGTGAATCTAAAGAGCAGTCTTCACCCGGTTGCAAGCATAGCAATATTTATTTATGAACTTTAATAACTTTTCCCTTTTCCCACAGCAATAGCGGAATACATCACGCTTAAACCTTCGCTCCGAGCTATTCCCTCATTGGTCAAGCTGCGCGGAGATTTACAATTTGGTGATTTCAGTTGCTGTTTCCAAGTTTTACAATTTGGTGAACCCGACATGATTTCAGTTGCTGTTTCCAGATTTACAATTTCAACGTGACTCCGTTTGACCACGGGAACGGTCGTAGCTCCACGTCAGGTCTTCACTTCACGTACGGGCATTACCCGCACGTGAACGCTTGTTGGTGTTGAAAATTATCGGTGTTCTTATCAGTCGACAAAATGAGTTTAATTCAAAATTTTAAAAGAAACTGATTCTGAGCTCATTCACGTGCTTTCAATTTGAAGTTCATTGAAAATCTCATTCATATAGACGGAAGGTACGTACGGCAGACATACGCTATTTTAAACAAGCGCACACAATTTTATAAATAATGCTTACGTCCATTTAAAGAAATCTGCTTACGTGAAAGTTAACGATGATGTCCGAGTACTTTTTTTTCATTTATAAATGAGGCCCCTGGAGTGAAGCAACAGTATGAACAGCCTCTCCGTTGAGAATAGCTACAGGAGGCACTCAAACATTTAAAGACAGCAAACACATGACGCAGGAAGCACTTGAGTAAACAGCAGAGTATGGTATTCACACAGTAAAATGTCCAGTGTTAATTCAACTCTAACAGAGTACATATGAGTCTAATCTGGCCAGAGCAGGCTCATATGTAAAACTGCTAGAGTTGAATTAACACTGTTAGAGTTTAATTGACACTGGACAAATTACTGTGAAATGGGTGCCGTGGGCACTGACATTGATACAAAGTAGTATTAAGAGTGAACATCAGTTTGGGAGTGCATTCTTTTGTTTTACAACTCTATCAAGCACTGATCGTGTACCTTTTATAGTGTCTGTTTTTCAAAAACTGTATTATGTATTGATTTGTGTGTATGCACACGTAGTTAAATCCTGAAGTATTACAACAGTGACACAATTTTAGTTGTTTTGGCTCTGTACTCACACAGCACATCAGCTTTAATTTGAGGGTATTTCCATCCATAGCGGGTGATCAATGTAGAAATTTTTAAAGGAGCAAAAGTAATTGGACAAATGAACATAATCTGAAATAAATGTAAAAATTGGCAGAATTGTTTTTTTTTGTGTTTGTTTTTTTTCTGGGGAGGGGGGGGGGTGCTCTCACCTATAATGACTGTTGCCATGACGCGCCCGCAGGAAACTGAACCAATGATCGCGCACAGGTAGGAAAGAATTGAGAGGGACAGGAGTTCACCGTTTGCCTCGATGCAATATGCGGTCTGTGGGATGGAAGCGGAGAGTGCAGTTTAATGTGGCTGAGAAACGGCATGGTTAATGTATTGTATCTGAAAACAGACATTCTCCTACAATCAGAATGCTTAATGAGCTGTACTTCATGGCTGGGAAGAGACAGGGAGACACAGGGCACGTGGGCCCTCTCTTTGAATATGCATGATCTTTTTTCCCTCCTTTTTTCTCCACCCTCACTGTTAAGATGAGACCAGCAAAGGCAGTCAGGCATGAAGACCCCAGATTTTCAGGCAAACTTTTAATTGTTGCTTTCCTCTGCTCACCGCTGCATAGCTTCAACTTCGCCAGTGAATTAAAGTAGAATTTTAACGTGCCTTAATGCAGCTGTCTTACTTGAATTACTTTTTTATTTTTTTACCAATTGCTCATTTGCAAGTGGCCTGCTCATTAATCTATTTTAAGTCTGGATGGTTCAGGAAATTTCATGACTGGAAAGAATTATCAGTTAAGTGCTGAGTTTTATTCCACTGGTGTGGATGGCCCTTTTTTTAATGAGTTGCCTATCCTATTTCTTCACCATTGGCTGGCTTCTGAATACATGCAGGTACTCTGGTGGTAAATATTCACCGTGTCAATAAAGACAAACACTACGATTCCCTTCCACTGTGTCACAAAAAGTCTGATCTTTCTCTTTCTTGCAAAACTCTTGCCGTTAATGTGCTGGGTCACGGAAGCGTATAAAAGTCATTTCCACATTAATCCCACACTGGAAAGGGCCCTTTCTGATAAGAACTGCCCTGCGCCGTAAATCCCTGGCACTCGTAGCTCGCAAGCACGCGGCCTGTCAGGCTAATTGCTCCTGCGGCAGCCGGCCGTCGGTGCTCACGCAGGCTCATATTTCTCCCTCCCGATCGCCGCGGTTACGGGCTGGGATTCACGCGCGAGTGCACGCCCTTTTGCTGAGTCTGCAGAACGGCATGGGGACGAAACTGCCACCATAGCACAGACGTAAAACTGCATCCCCTCGGTTTGGATATACCCGCCCATATGGTGATGGTTTCACTCAGAAAAATAATTTAAATGAATAGATTAAAAAGTCCTCTAATACATAAAGAAGAGATAAGTATTCATAGTTAGAGGGGGAAAATATGTAATTGCATATCTTGCAAGAACATAAATATTTTCCATTTTAAATGCTATATAGGTATATGTATGTTCTCAACCATTTTCTGCTGTCCAATTAAAAACATTATATAACTGCATGTGGGTGCGGTGGTAAGTTGATAAAAAATGAGACTTAGAATGTTCATCTTAATAATTTCTTACATGGGGGGAAAAAACAATGAACGATATGGCTAATTGTAATTTAAATCAAACAGAATTGAACTCCTAAGTTATAAAATTGTTCCACCATTAAACCTTCGATCTTCATTTTCATGATCATGATTTTCAAATGTTTATGATGACGTCACGTGGCGCTGTAATGGCGACATGTAGTCCAGCTGTCTCTCGTGTTCGTGTTTGTTCATTTGAATGTGTTTTGTTGTGTCGGGCTTTTGTCTTTAGTCTTTTTCATGCACTGTGTGTTTGTTGTGGGACGGGGAAGCGGATGGAGATTTTTCAGGGCACTCCTGCTACTCATTTTGATAATATTGACGAATTGTCTTGTCGATATCATTTTGTTTGTGGTCGTCACCATGGAGACGCATTCGCAACATATGCTCAGGAATGTTCGTTGGATCTGCAGCAACAAAGTTTACCATCGCTCTTCACCAGAGTTAAAGATGTCGGGACTGATCCGGGAGGATCAACGTCCTTTGATCTTCAAAAAGGAACCATAGAAGGGGAAGGAGAAGATAATGCGGGGGAGGAGTGAGGTGACGACTGGGAAGGTTGACGCAGTTCGGTGCTCCATTTCGACGACAGTGTACAGAGACCGCAACACTGCGTGTATGCAGGAAAGTCGTGGAGGCTGCGTAAAGGGTTATGAAACCCTCGGTTACATTCTCTCTCCACCCACAACACAAATTCGAAAAATGCAAGTAAATGGGCGTGGAAAGCAGCAGCAGAGGGGGAGGGGCGAGAGTGAGAAAAGAAGCTATCGCCACCTGAAGACACGCCCACTAGGGAAAAGTTGGAGAGTGAAATGAGTCTGAGTCTGTATCAATCACTGACTACTTCTGCGGTATCAGTCAATTCTCAAACTAACTCACTTTTTTAGCCATCTATAACCTTACATCTAACGCAGCTATGCTACACGAACATGACAATAAAATATGTAAACGAATGCCAAGTGAAACTAAATGGCTAATAGCTGAAGGCTATAGGCTACGCTATGGGATACTTCACAATTTGCTCAAATCGATATTCTGCCCAGTAAGTTAACGTTTGTCAGCAAATATTCAGTCTGACCTAACGTTACCTGCAGACTATACAAACATAAAAAAACAACACGTCGGCTAATGAATGTCACGTGAAACTGAACGGCTTTTGACTTTTTAAGTTATCCTAGCCATCTACAAATGCACGTTTACTAGCTATCTAGCTATCCAAATAACTTAACTAAGACATAAGTTAACATAATCACAACATGGGGCTTGTATCACTTTGTACCTTGTACCATTTTTATATCAGTAAATACATGTTCCAGCCGTGGGGAGTTCCAGATAGTGCAGTTAACTGTTATCCATCCAACGTAACTCCGTAACTCCTGCTTCAATCCTGAAGCAGACCCCAGGCCAGTAAGATTGACAACGCAGTATCAAACCTAACGTTATAGCTTATACGCAAAAGGCAGTGAAATATCACCGGCCAGGTAACTGTGGTTAACGATACGAAAACAACTCAAGTGAATATCTTTAAGGCTACAAGATAACCATCACGTTAGCAAGCCATCGAGACGCCGTAGGCTACACTTAATTTAACTTAACCGCATTTGGAGGGACAGAAATATCAGTAGGGCTTGGTAACGTTACTGCATTCCTTTGACTGGCATACCCCAATTCAACCTGGGCATAGTTCTCGTAACAGTCCCACAGGAAATGCTTGTTGCACACAAACTGGCCAGCAGTGCTGATCATTGGCGCCAGAGCCAGATCCAAAATGTCCAGTCAGAGTAGCCTACAGCTCACGGAAAGGATGTAACTGTTGATGTTAATCCGCTGATGCTCTTGCACCCAGAGAAAACACACTTGCGACCCATCAGTCATTGCTTGTAAATTGAAATTATTGGAATTGAAAAAACAAACTTACAATTGTTAATAACTAGCATAATTGGAAAAAAGCTAATACATTGAAAGAGACTAACAGTAGGCTACAACGATATTGCTTGTCAAATGGATATGGCCATTGGCCACGCCTTCTCAGGAATGTATTTATATTGGGGGCGGTAACAAAGTGTGAAACTGATTACGTACAAGTGTACCAAAAGTACACTTCAACCTCATTTTCAATTTTTCATTTTCACCCCGAGAAGGAGAAGAATACGCGATGTAACGGCTAAAATACGGAAATTAAACACTTTGGCCCAAAATTGTAAATGTATACCATTGTTCTCTTCCATCTGAGGCAATGCCTAGATATTAGTTAACATGTCAAAAATATGTTTTAGTGTTTCCTACCCCTTTAATGACACTGGACATCTCGGGACAGCGGGTGCTATTTTTAATCAGCGCTGTATTCCACTTTGATTTACTTAATTAGTTTGATTCTATTGAATGGCTTTATTTGATGTTTGTTTGTATCTTGTGGGTCTGCCCCACTGTCTATGTCTTTTTTGTTGTTGCTGGGGCTACAACTGAAGTTCCCTTAGGGGAAAATAAAACTTATTCTATTCTATTATATTCAATTTAAACAAAGTTACATAAAAAAATTAATGTTGAGTTGTTTATTTACCCAACTGATCAGCTGCACACAATATGAAAAAAATGTCGTTAACTGTTAGGTAATGAAAATTGATCGACGATTTATGATTGAGTAGCCTATTTAGTATGGAGGACCAGAAATGGCAAAATTAGGGTTGCTTGTGCACCTCAGCTGTGACGATGTGCTGAAGTGGTTTATAGTAGCCTACTTCAGCTCAGGGTGGTGCTAGCAGAGGTGTAAAGTCCAGGGGTCAGAAAGTAAAAGTCCTGCCATGTGTTTCCTCCACCATGAACTCAGCCAGCTGATTTCACTAATTAGTTCTACCTCCTGGCTGAATAATTGTGCTAATTAGCAAAATGGAACAATATCCTGGGGCGGATCTTTACTTTCTGAACCTGGATTTGACACCTCTGGGTGCTAGTGGTTCAAAACAGTCCAAACATGGAACAGGAAAACCAGCACTCACAAAAATCCAAATTATTTTAGAGGGACAGCGTGCCGGTTTGAAGTTTCGGCTTAATCAGACGCTGATAAAGGCTTTGTAAACGTTCAAACAGACACGCTACCTATCTAAAACAAATAGCCTAGCCTAAGAAGATTTTTGTGAGTGCTGGTTTTCCTTCAAAGGTTTTCCTGATGAATAGCAGGGCTATTGACAGCACCAGTTAGCATGTAACTACATGTAAATGTTTGTCTCCGCTGGATTGCATCTGCACTTTGAACGTGTTGTTATAGCCTACTATTATCTCTGTCCTGCACATTACAACGTTTCTGTGTCCATTATTGCTGCAATCTCCAACAACCTCAAAATGAGTGAACTATCCCGTTAAAGTGATGCCCTGATAATAATTTACCGACACCGATACATTCAACTTATCACGGTTTGGGTTTGTTTATTTACCCAACTGATCAAATGTGCGTGATATGAAAAAAGGGCAAGATCAGTATACCACCATTTATTGCTTAGGTATTCACACCACTTCTCACGCGACTTCCAACAATGGGGAGTGAGTCACTCACTCACTCACTCACTCACCAACTCAGTTAGCTACTATGTTCACTGTTCTAGGCCAGCCTGGCACCCGGCAAAAAATGACCACAAGGAATCTCTGTAAAACGAATATAAAATTCTCCACTAATGGCCTATAAAAGTCAATTTCAGTTTCATGTGTTCAGGTGGCGATTGAATGTTTTTCCTCTCTTAATGTAATCTCTAAGGGGATGAAAAAAACCAAAATCATACAATTCATATTGAAAAATAAAGTAAATTAATATATATACAAAGCCAAAAACCGGAAGATTTTTGACTGGCCAAGTGAGTCACCTAATCTGAATCCAATTGAACATGCATTTCATATTCTGAAAAGAAAACGTAAGACAACTAGCCCTCCAACAGGCAGGAGCTCAAGATGGCTGCAGTACAGGCCTGGCAGAGCATCACTGGAAAAGATATTCAGCACCTGGAGATGTCTATGGGTCATAGACTTCAAGCAGTCATTGCATGGAAAAGATATGTGACAAAGTATGACTAATACTTTGTCAAAGTACACTAAATATGGCAAATTTAATTTACATAACATTAATATGTCTCAAACACTATGGTGCCCTGAAATGGAGAGAGGGGCGGGGGGGGGGTGTGCTGTAGTTTTTATATGCTTTAATAAAAGCTAATAATCTTCACTTAAACCACATGTGATTACATCTACAGTGAGAGGGTCTGGTGGCTGTGGAGGGAATTTTCCTGGCCTGGTTTGGGTCCACTTGTCCCCTTAGAGCGAAGGGTCGCTGCAAATCAATACAAAGTGGTCACTTTTATCCTATGATGAAACATTTCTATCCTGATGAGAGTGGTCTCTTCCGGGATGGCAGTGCCCCCATCCACAGGGCACAAGGGGTCACTGAATGGTTTGAGGAGTATGAAAATTATGTGAATCATATGCTATGGCCTTCGCAGTCACAAGATCTCAACCCAATTGAACACCTATGGGAGATTTTGGACCGACGTGTTAGAGAGCGCTCTCCACCAACATCATCAAAACACCAAATGAGGGAATAACCTATGGAAGAATGGTGTTCCATCCCTCCAGTAGAGTTTCTAGAATCTACGCTAGACTAGACGTAGAATCTATGCCAAGGTGCATTCAAGCTTTTCTGGCGACTCATGGTAGCCCAACGCCTTACTAAAACAATTTATGTTGGTTTTTCCTTTAATTTGTCACCCGTCTGTACATGCAGTGTGTGTGTGCATGTGCGCGTGTGTGTAATGTTTTTAATTGGACAGCAGTAGAGTGTAAAATTATTATTCTCTTAGGGCAAGTCCAGGTACATGTACTGTATTTGTTGGTGAAATTAAGTTGTGCTACTGTTTAGACTACAGAAAAGTATAAAGCATCAACTTCTTCCAGCAATAAAAATGGATATGTTTGAATAAGTTGTGATGAAATTGATCATGGATAAATTGCCTTTGTACAAGTGCCTCCAAAGTGCCTTGGCCTTGTGCTCATTATGGCCTTTGTTTCCAAGATGTCAATCAATCATCATTGTGTCATGGACTACTGGGCACACTACATATGAATAGAAACACCTATCACCAGAGCTGGTGGGGAAGGATGGGGGCTGTAAAGTTATTCTCTGAACCTAGGAAAAAAACAGTCAATAGAAATTTGTGGAAGAGCAGAACGCAAACAAAGGGAAGCGTGAGACTGAAAATATGATTCGGTATAAATCTAGGGACTGGATTAGGTAACTGGAAGTATGGCCTTCAAAGTCATATAATAGTGGATAAAGCCTGACCAAGGACGTGTGCGCACACACACATAGCTAGCAATTGTCCCAAATTATCGTAGGGTTTTCGTTAAAACTGGATGAGGGTTTATCTTAGTGCGCATACAGTATACGGTAAAATCAACCTTAATATAAAATGGCGTTTCAAGAAAATATAAAATGGTGTTGCTAGGTCCTCTCCCCATGCGACCTTGCACTTTTTTTTTGAGTTTTCTGGCTGTTCTGACCCCTAATGTGAAATGTCAGACTCACTACAATGGAGACCCTATGCTTCTTCAGATGCAGACTGAAGACCCACCTCTTCAAACTGCACCATGCCTTCCCTGAACCTCTTTAACAATGTCATTTATTTTCTTTTTGAATGTCCTTTTGTTACAGTGTTAGCGGTATAGCTGTGTAACAATTGGTTTAGTTGGAGTAGTTCTTACTTTTGTTTACAAAAGTAAGAACTCTGTGTAAATATTGTTTCAGAAAAGAACATGAAATCTCAGTAGTTTTGTTTTAAATGTATTCTGAGTAATATGCTACATATAGGATTGTCCAATGAAGCACTTGGGGAAAATATATGAACTTACATGAATGTGAAAATAATGAAATCTTTGTTATATCTATTTTTTCTGACACCCATTTTCTCGAATAGGACAAAATCATTCACCAGTAAATCATGTTTTAATGGAGAGATAGAAAGAGAGAGAGAGAGAAAGATATATATATATATATGCAAATCTTTAGCCACTAAAACATGCTGCCATTGAATTGATGAGAGGGGTCTTGTGATTTTAAAACATAAATGCTTGATTTGTGAGACTGGTTTAAATGAGAAATAAGTCCATTCTTTCCTGTCATTTCTTAGAAAGAAAATGCAAATCAAAAATACAAACATAAAAGGCAGTAACATCATTCTTTGAAGTATCAGGAATGGAGACATTTTATAGACTGTAGTCATGATAGCTTGTGAAAGGGCCATTTTTACAATGATTTAACCATCTGGCAGACAAATGGTACTCTAAACATTAATTAGGTATGAAAAAATAGAGGTAAATACATTATTAACCAAATGAAAAAAGCAACGTCATGCATCCTTTCTCACAACAGGCAGCATGACATGGAATTTCATGCGCAGCTGTACAAACTACGTAAAGAATGGCACCTATTTCTTTCCTTACCTCTACAATCAGTTGTGGTCTGCAAAATTAAATATTGCGAATTCCATAAAAGAGTCAAACACTAATGGACTCAAACATTTAATTCCATAAACGACTCTAACATTAATTAGTGTTTTTTGTCTGATTGGTTGGCTAGTCTTTAGAAAACACTGGTCAGCGTAATTAACAGAATACATTTTCAAAATATGTGTATCAAGTCCAGCTAATTGTGCCTTTTCCATTAATTTTCTAAAATATTCAGTAATTAATTGCATAATGAAACACACACACACACATTCTTCCAATTGCGAAATAGAAGTCCAATGTCACATTTTTACATACAGAATACATACAGCGTCTCTACGCTGCGGCCAGGTGTGTCACGTCTGACAGAACACAGCCCAGGCGAAATGGGACCACTCCGTGAGCACGTCCCCTGAGGGCTCATCATTGTTTGTGCGGTTCCGGATCCATTAGAGGTGTAATCGTTCCTTCCGGGTGGAACAAAAAGAGGTGTGTTTGACTCAAGGAAGTGTGTCTCAGTGGGGACCGCATGTTTAGTTCAGTTCATTTCCAGACAGACATGAGAAAACACTCTTATGTTTTATCCTGCAGGCCCAGTAAGGTGGAATCAGCACATGGATTTAAGGACAAACATGACCATTTTAAAATAAATTTTGCGGATACAATGCTTTTCATCAACACAAACAAGTGCTTATTTTACTCAGGGATACCAGAAACTAACACCAAGATAGTAAACGGGAAAACACATAGACATGCTTAAGATATCAATAGAAGTAGGTTCCTATTCAATTAAAAATGCACAAAGCTATTCATCATCCACCGGAATATCTTCCAGATTGAATAGCACTGTTTTTAAAAAAATATCCATTTTGATTGAATCTAGGGTGATGTCTCCTTGGTTACAGTCTCCATGGTTTGACAGGGTGTTTAATTGACATTGATTATTTAATGACAAGGTAACACACGATCAACTGAAAACATAAACATAACCAAATAATTCATAGCACGGGCGAAGTTTCTCTATCTGCCCAGTGGGGGTGTCGGTGAGCTTCGCCTACTTGCATGGGGCCAATGGGATGCCATGAATGCCATGGCAGTTTTGGTTAGCTTTCCAGCATCAAGCCATCCTCTCCCTCTCCATGCTTACAGTAAGACTATTAGCACAGACGAGGAGGCATATTAAAACTGAGCGGACACTCTCTTAAGAGAGCGCCAAGCCCCTGATCAGATCTGCCTCTTCCACAAACGCTGCTTATGACTAATTACCACAGAGTCACGTGACTCCAGAACCAAGCGAAGCCATTAAAAACTCCATCCGCCGCTTAATAATAGCCCCGCACAAAGAGATAAAGGCGTGAATTATCCTCTTTTTTTCATTGTCTCAGTCAGTGGCTTTGGGGGGGGGGGGGGTTTGGCTCCTTTACAAATGCTGCTGATGCTGTTTTTGCAAACCCTTCAGAAGGAGGAGGGTAGTCAGACAAGCTATAGAAGAAAATGGAGGGAAAAAAGAACAGCATTGTTGTTTGGGATGTATTCATTGTCAAAAGAACAGGTAATTTGCAGAGTGTACCATTAATTGGGGACGAGCATGGGTTTCCATATTTTCCAGAGCTAGGTAGAACAAGATTAAGACCAAATGGCCGCAGACCCAATCTCATGAACTCCTTGGACTAGCCTCTAGTACATCGGTCCCCAACCACCGGGCGGGCGGACCGGTACCAGTCCGTGGGTCATTTGGTACCGGGCCCCACAGAAAGACTGATAATCAATAAAATATTTTTTTATTCAGAATCTGAAAGATGTTTTATTTAGAAAAATGACCGGAACCATCCATCTGTGCATCTGTGTCTCTTGAGATGGTGAGTTGTATTTTTTATGCACTTTATATTTGTTTTTATGCCAGTCGTATCATTTTATTTGTCATATTTATCCCCCCACACCTTGAAGGCCGGTTCGTGAAAATATTGTCTTACGTGAATCCGGTCCGTGGCCCAAAAAAGGTTGGGGACCGCTGCTCTAGTAGATCATGGTTGCTGTGCGTTTTAAGTGCCACCTACAGGATACCAAAGTTACGTGTTACCTAACCTGCTGTTAACCAGGTTTGCAGGTTTACAAAAAACTAAGAGCTGTTGATACAGGGAAAAAAATACACTTTATCCATGTCTTTTGCCATAAGATGTTTTATTCTTTTGGTTCTTAAAGTTAATGAAAGTGGGGATTTTTGTGAATTGTTTACCCAGAAACATGTGATCCTTGATGTTTAAAATGTCATATTGGTAAGTTTTTATTTTTTTTACCCCACAATGGTGTAAAATTAGCTGTTGTCCAGAAGTTGTCCAAAATTAGCTAAATGTCCAGAAGTTACCAAACTATACACTGACTAACAAGCGTCTTCTGCCATATTATGGTGAAATAAGAAAAAAAGAAAGGAACATATAGCAGTTTAAATAAAATAAAAAAACTTAGTTGTTCTCTGATAATGCATGTTGTTAGATATGATTATTTTATATTTTAGAGTGACGTGAGTTTCCATTGCCAGCTTTTGCTCTATGTACCGAAACTGATGTTTCATGCCAGCAGCGACTCCCAGATTAAACTACGATTAAACCTTTTCTTTTCTGCTATTTAAAAGTAATTTAGAGGTCATCCAAATAGCAAAATGGGGTTTCAAAGCGAACACCCTCCTAATACCGTTTCTGTCTCATCAGTCTCCAAATCTAGTTTCAAGATGCACAAGTGGTGAATTGAAACATTTTCTGTTTTTTAAATTAAATAAGTTGTGGGTGGTAGTTATGTGGAATCTGCGTGCGTAAAAAGCTTCAAGGTAAGAAGGTATGAGAGTAATGGTGAACTCAAGTCTGAATGATTAATATATCCATGATTAAATGAATGATTATTTTTCCTTTTGTTTCTTTGTATTGCGTGTGTGTGTTCGTGTCTGTGTGCTTCTATTCTGTGTGCATGCATACGTGTGTCTTTGACGCCTACATTGCCTTAAACAGACATAGCCGTTCATAGAAGATGCCACCCACAACAACAGCAGCAATATTAATCAACAAGCTTTCAACTTGCATGCTTTTCTATTTTGACTGTGCATCAGGTGAAAGCCGAAGCACCAGAAGGAATATTTTGTGATGTGGGTGCCAGTGTAGTATAATGGTTATGGAACTGGGCTTGTAGCCTAAATGCAGTTGGTTTGATTCCCAGGTAGGACACTGTCATCGTTCCCTTGAGCAAGGTACTTAACTTAGGTTGCCTCAGTATGAATCCAGCTGTACAAATTGATACTAAGTAAAAAAAGAAACGCAAAAGTTATGTAAGGCCGCCTGCTAAATGCCTGCAATGTAATGTGATCTGATGTAGATCAGTTTGTGAGCTACATCATGATAGAACACTTGGAAAGCCAACCAACTTACAAATTAACTTTCTATCCAACATGTATTAATCTCACATTGCCAACATCTGTTAATCTTACACTGTTACCTCATTACTAGCACACGAAGACGAGATGGACGTTGCTCTCACCCATTACCAAGATTTTCTAGTTAAGCTATTACAGTGATTTAACATGAGCTTAAATAGCTGTCTAGCTAGTTCATGACATTTTTAAGATAGCAAACTAGCCAGGGGTGGCTTTCCCTATTACATTGTGTCTTCAGAATTCACGACACACTTCACAATCTTTTTGAAGACATGTCTTGACATTTTCATGACTCTTTCCCAAAGTATATCTTGGAGTGAATATTTCAAGACACACTTTCATAACAAACTTTGAGTAACACAGACCCGACAGGTCAATATAGAAAACCCGATTCAGACCACAGAAAGCATCACACATCGTAAAAAGCATCATAGAGTTATGATCATCTTCGAATTTTTTTTTTTTTTTGCTGTTTGTCTAAAATCTGATCAAACCTAACTGACAAAAAAAAAAGACAAAGAGAAGAGCAATAAATATAAATAAATAAATAAATAACCAAAAACGAAGCGATCAAGCACATGAGGCAGACTAACTCCTCCACTAAAAGTTAATTTGTCTTTGGAGCAGTGGTTTGCGCAGTGGCCTCTCCCCCTGATGTTCCGTGGTTCGAGCCCGCCAGAACCTCATTCGTTACACAAGCAACAAGTACCTACTATTATTATTATTGTTGCTGTTATTTTATCTATCTATCTATCTATCTATCTATCTTTGAGTTATGAGCACTTTATGGAAAGCGTTGTGAATGGCAAGTATATCTTCACGACACGTTTCACGACATGCTTATTGCTACGACATGCTTTGGAAAATGTAATCCTGGTGGTGCATTTTAGGCTAGTTAGCTGGCTGCCAATAATGAAATTAAGTATCCATGACATTAAGTATCTGTTGTTATATCTACATGAGAAAATAGAGCTGTGTTTTTAGCTAGTTACTAGCTCTTATCTATTGCTATTTATCTATTTAGCTAGTTAACTGTCTGTTAGCAAACTAGCAACAATTTAGCAGCATACACCCAAGACACTTAGGGCTCTATTTTTCAGCTATTGGCGAGCCGTGACAATTTCGTAATGAATTTTCACGCACTTGAGCCCGTTTGGTAATTTGGTGACTCGCTGTGTGCGAAGTGGGAGGAGAGCCTCTGTCGGGGGTGCGGCAGTCCAAATCGAGCAGAGCAGATTGCATCTTTTGGGCCAGATTAGTCTGTGATTTGTGCCTGCACCATCCACCTGCTCAGACCAGGTTTATGCCGTACGACGCAGCCCTGTGTATGGCTTGATTGCGCCTATGTGCCATTCACCGGAAAATAGAGCCCTTAGATGCTTAGAAAGTATTTTTTTAAGATACTGGGTATGGATAATGACATGAAGGTGTTACATTTGACCGTGAAGCTAAAATATAACAGTTGCCATAACCTATTTTTCCTTAGCCAAATGATGCCTCTGAAGTTGATGTAGTATGTCTTTACTGTTGTGGAGTTTCCTTGCAGATGAAACATTGCAATTTACATGTGCTATAAAATGCATCACATAAAAACAGTGTCATATTTGTGTTCACAGTGCAAGCTGTGGTCTAGGGTGCAATACAACTGTTCTGTGTGTTTAATGTGACAATAACATTAACATGCTGTGTGTTCTGAGTAGAATAGAACATTAAGGGTTTTTTCAGTCTTTCAACCAAGAACCCAGTGGTTAATGGATCTGCATTATATTGTAAAGGTTATACCTGATTTTGTGCGCAGAAT
Organism: Ilyophis sp. 1 JC-2022; assembly: GCA_022702515.1. Taxonomy (NCBI): domain Eukaryota; kingdom Metazoa; phylum Chordata; class Actinopteri; order Anguilliformes; family Synaphobranchidae; genus Ilyophis; species Ilyophis sp. 1 JC-2022. The sequence goes on from CM040405.1 coordinate 104,414,295, forward strand.
TAAGGCTGAGAAAAGCAAAGCATAGCAAGTCCGTAGCAGATCTGAAAGAGAAAGTAATATAATTGGTTCAGGGCCAGGCCTGTGTGGAGAAGCAGTAAAGAACACAATCTCTCTGACTGGCGGCAGTGTGAAGTTCGAGTGCAGACACTGGAAATGGTTTTACAAATGAAGCTAGGGGTCCCTAGTACCTGGCTATACCTGGCTCAAATGCAATGTCGTAAGACAAATAATCACTGGAGAAACAGAAGTGAGGAACTTAAATACCCTGTAGGCAGAAGCACAGGTGGAAGTAATAACGAGGCTGGCAAACCATGAAACGGAACGTGGAACAAATCAGATTGATTCACAATCGTGGAGACCGGATGAGAGCTGCAAAAAAAAGAAAACAAATAGCCACAAACTACTACATAAATGGCATTTTTTCTTATGACTTAAGAAGAAATTTAGGAAGAGTTACTATTTACGAAATACTTTATTTTCCTAACTTTCTTCATAAGTTTCTTCTTATGAGAAAACTTATGAATAAATGAGATTCTTTAAATGAGATTCATGAAGTTTTTTATGTTTCTTCTCATATTCCTTCTTATCACTAAGATAGCTCCACACTTGTCTTAAGGCCATTCACTACATTGAAGAGGTAAACCACAATTTTCAATTCTTAGCTGATATTATTATTATTATATAAACGAGTATTAGATTTTTTTCACAGTCTCAATTTTATAGGCCTTTTGTTAGGTGCTTTTGTTTGTTTCATGTAATCAGTGATAATTACCATTAGCAACATTGTAGGCTAAGCTCTTATTTTAGTTTTGGCTGTCACACCGGCATTGTCCAACTTTCCCAGCAGTAGCCGCTTCCTTGTTATGACCTCCTCCACCATAACCTCCAACTCTTGCTTAGAAAAATTGGACGACTGGCCGTTCTCATTTTACATTTCCATTAGCTAAAAATTGAGCAACAAAAACGTAACGTTAAGCTAAGTAGCTACAATGCGAAGTTTAATAAAAACCGCTTGAAACGTTTCTTATAAAATGTATTTGTGTCGTGAACGGATTAAACCATTCACACAAACTACGACAGGAAAAGCAAATGTTTTTAATGACTTTTAAAAGATCTAGTCTATGTCTGTATTTAGTGGGCCATAATGATAATAAAGGTAAGATGATGGTTAAGAAGTTCATAATTGGCTAAAATTAAGAAGTTTGTAGGATAATAGTCATTTCTTAAGAAAATGTTGAATAATTGCATTTGAGAACATTCTTAGGAACTTCATAAATCCTAGATCCTACGTGTTTTCTTAAGAAGATTTTTGTGAATCCGAGCCCAGGTTCAGAAAGTAAAAAGTCCTCCCCAGTATTTTGTTACAATCACCTGGATTTGCTCATTAGCATAATTTTTCAGCCAGGAGGTAGAACTAATTAGTGAAATCAGATGGCTCAGTTCACGGATGGAAGAAAAAGAAGGGAGGACTTTACTTTCTGACCCCTGACTTTCCACCTCTGCATAAAACACATTACTTTTGGGATAGCAGCATGAAGTATATTTGGTTCCGTAATGGAGTGGGGTGCATTTTTCTGGCATGGTTTTGGAACACTCAAACTCCTAGAAGACAAGGTTCATACTAAATGTTATTTAATTATCATCTGAGTGATCATCTTCACCCCATATTTCAGCCACCTATAGAGCATTTAAGGAATATTCTGGAATGACACCCAAGACAGTGGTTTCCACCTCCATCAACTTCCTTTGATTTACTTTCTTGTGCAGTCTCATATTCCATCTGCAGAATTCCAAACTGTATTGGCCACGTGTGGTAGACCAGCACTGTATTAAGTGACTTTACATTGGCATTGCAATTTTTTGCTTGCTATCTGTATCGTACAGGTTGTTGTACAGGCAGTGTACAAAACAACCCTCAGGTTAGCAGGTATATATCCTTGAGAGAGTCTTTGCTGCTTCAGTAAATTTCCAGCCGTTCTGTGAACATGGATTATATAGTTATTCAATTGGCCTTGGACAAAGCTTGTGCCAGGCAAACGCATAATAAATAAGAGGTGTCACACCACCGCAGGGGCGACGAATGAGTGCGTTACGCACTGCAGAGTCGTGGTAGAGAATACAGCAATTTTATCCCCAAACACAGTTCCCTCTTTTATGGAGATAATCCGTAAAGACTCGGAGTCAGTGGGGTCTTCTATTTAGGCTTGCCCACTAATGTTTATCCACTGCCAGTGGCCATGTATTTACCTGGGCTGAGTAAGAAAGTCCAAAAAAAAACATAATAACAACAGAAAAACAAGGATTGGAAATTAAAACAGGCAGGATTACATTGCAAGAGGCTTAATAAAATGTCTTCTGAAGAACGGGAACACGGGAAAAAAAACATGGGTGGGCACTGTCCAGAGAGATTCCAGAGAGCAGATCTGTGTGTAAGTGGACCAAAGATTTGCTAAGACCTTTAGCGTGTGCAAAACCTTTTAGCACACGCAAAACTAACCATTGATTGATGCAAAAAAAGAAAATACCATGACCAATCATTGGTCATGTTCTTGGTTTTGCGTGTGCTAAAAGGCCTTAGTAAATCAGGCCCTATATGTTTGTAGTGGCCGATAAAACGTAACTCCAAACATCCCCAGAGCTGCTGTTGTCGGCCTCACCTCACGCGCATGACGTGCGTGGCGACATCACCCGTTTGCCTCCCGGTCAGTGGTGACCGGTGACGGACATTAGCCTGGGACGGCTGAGTGAAGTCGTACATCTCTGGAATATGTCACGGGTCGTTAACCTCCCGCGGTCAAGTCTCCCTCGTAACCATTAACACCTCCGTCAGGTGTCAGCAGCACCACCCGCCGCACAAAGAACCGTCACAAGATTCTTCCAATTAAATACCCCGAGCGTCTTCTCCCCCACAGCCCCCACCCCGTCCACTGGCATTAGACCACATAGCTCGGGATATGGGCAAGTGGGTGGCGTGGGCGTTCTGTGATTTCCCTCCAAAAGAATCCATTCTTTTCCTTTGTTGTTTGCATGAAATCAGGTTATCCAATTAGTCGGGCACGGAGTGTTTAGCAATGCTGTTACAAGACCTGCCGCTCCGATCGTGATGTTTTACAGCTTCAGACCTGTTTGTTTATGGTTCGTTTACACTTTATTGACAAATTAAAATGGTTTATTATACATGTGTAAGGCTTTTCCTTCGACCCGTACAGGTATATATCAGCAATATAATAAATGCAAAAAGGACACTTGTGAAATTTTTTAGAATAACAGTTTTGTGGATGGACATGTAAAAGAAAATCTAAAATTCTGTAAGCTAATTGCATAAATAATGATAGCAATTTTTTTATTTTAATGCCGTGCGATGGACTGCCGACCTGTCCGTAGTGTATTCCTGCCTCTCACCCAATGCATGCTGGGATAGGCTCCAGCCCACCAGAAATAAACGGGTTAGATAACGGATGGATGGACAAAGTTTGACTTTAACACCCTTGTCCTGTATCCTTCCCCACTCACCATCTTTAGCTCATCATTGTGGTGTCTCAGAGGTGTAGCCTGTAAGAGCACCGTCCGCATACTCATTGCAAGCCGTGACGTCGGCGGTTTGATTCCGGCCGCGCAACCTTTTTTCGCATGTCTCTCCCTCTCTCTCACTCCCATTCTTCCTGTCTCTCTGCACCGCGCTGTCCAATAAAGCTAAAAAGCCCTAAAAATACATACATTAAAAAAATCACTGTTCGTCTATTCAGGTCTACAGTCCTTGCTTTCTGTTCTCTGCTATCCTTCTCGTGCGCTTCATCACTACCCTCATTTTCAACCACTTTAATTTCTCACTCCTCCGCTTTTCTTTTTATATCTCTCTGCCTCGCTCTCGCCCTCTCAATTTTCAGTTAAAATAATTTTTTAAGGATGACATATATTTCCAAAGCTTTTCAATGACAAATACAGCAGACATGTTTTCTCAATGCTATGAGGTGTTTTTTTTGTTTGTGTTCTATATCCTGCATATATGCTCAACGACCACAGCCCCCCCCCCCCCCCACACACACACACACACAAACTCTCACGCATACACACACGCACACACACAACTCTCCAGGTTCCTGATGGCTTCTCCCACGGAAGCTGTTTTGATCAAACTGGCTAATGAGGACAGTGGCCACAGAGAAAGACAAGAAATCTATAAGCCTGAGAATAGCAGGCCCTGGGTGTTATCAATCACCAGTTCATGGCTGGTCTGCGCCTTTTCACCGGCCACAAAACAGATAGAAAAAGAAAATCAGCTCTCAGCTTCCACATAATGGGTCGAGAACAAGTGCCCATCCGTGCCAAGGTGATGGAAGAGGAACTAGAAGCGATTCTATTGTCTCTGGGGGCCCCAGGCAAAAATGTGCATGGGGCCCTTCGGACTGATTTTTATTTCTTTTTTCCAAAATGATATTCATAACCGTTACCTTACCCTGAAGTTGGCGATTTGATGGAGGTATCTTTTGTTGTGGTGGTTGAATGGGTAAGTGGTGTGATATCGTCATTGAAAACGCATGGAGGCGATGTTATCGCCTGAGAAATGCGCTCCACACCGCTTTCTGTGGGGCTTCAGGGCAGGGGCGTCACCAGAGATATATGTTTAGGGGGGCTACTAGGGGAGTCTGAGGGAATGCACCCCCAAAAAAAAAAAAAAAAAACTGCCACAAAATGGTCGTTCCCCATGAGTTTTGAAAGCAGCAAAAGACCAAAATTCAATAAATTATATTATATATAAAAAATTATTATTATTAATTATTATTATTATTATTATACCATCGTCTATCAACTAAAATGTATGCCCATCGGCGATGATGACAATGCCGAAAGACAATGGCAATGTGCATTCTAGTTTGACAGCTTATAGCAAATTGCCTTATGATGCCAGCAGAATTCATTTAGACCTGGCCTGGAGATTAAATTTAACCAGCAATTTGGTTTTTATTGAAATTAAAAACCAGATTCCATAGCATACATCTAAATGTTCACATACTCATTGATTACATTTTCACTTATGATCACCCGTCATGAGCAGAAAATCATGTCGAGACAGGGGATTCCCTCAGTTATAACATTACTCTCATATAAGCTTCTCTCTATCATTAGAAAAAAACCTTGCACTTTTGTATCTTTATCAAAATATGTTAACTTTTAGAGTAAATTAAGTTATCTATGTAGCTAGCTAACTGTAAACTATTATCTGTCTGTATTATCCAAGCTATCGCATTAGCCAACTGCGAACATAAAACCAGAGAGGCTAGCTACTCGCTACCCAGCAAACAGTGAACGTCCAGGAACGTCCCATTTTAGTCCCCTCAAAGTTATGATGTGACGTTCCCTAGGGATGTCCTAAAAACATTACTAGAACGTTATTAAAGTCATATGAAGATCACTGTTTGGTTACAATATGACATTTAATTTGAATATTTCGGGGACGTTCAAGCAACGTCCCTATCCGGCTATGATATGACGTTGTGCTCATAACATTCAGGGACGTTCCTGCAACGTCTGTTACTGGTTACAATATAACGTCATGTAATGAATGTCTGGAGGATGTTACTAGAACGTCCTGGGAACGTTCTCTGTGACGTCCACATAACGCTGAGCAAACCCTACAAAAAGACGTCAAGGCGACGTCCTGATGCCATTTCGAGACATTCAGGGGACGTCCTGGGGACCTAATTTTGTTAGCTGGGTAGCTACGTTGCAGACTGGTAATGGGTTCCATTTCAAAATGTATTTATAACAATAACCGGCAAGCTTCAGAAATTATGCTTAGGCATTTTAGGGAAATAACTAATAGGCTATCTCATATAAACCTAAAAATGAACTAGCTAGTAACATTAAGCTATATAGAAACTGGACAGGCGAGAGGAGCCAGGAGTTTCAGCAACTAACGTTAATATGGTTCCCATAAAAAACCTATCGTGTTTTTCTACCAAACTAAAGGTTTTACAGTCATATTTTCAACCCAGTTATACCCATAATACATATACGAAAGCATGATTTTACTTTATACAAAGTCGAGTTGTTTTACACATATTTATTTGAATCAACAGTACTAGACTGGCTGGTCAACTCAACATATGACTAAAAAGTGGCATGTGTAGCCTACAATGATGAATAGCCTAAAAGGAGCATGCACGTTTAGTTTGAACTCTTTTTTTTCTAGTCTATGGTATGGATCCAGCTAGCAGTAGCACAGGAGAGCAGACCTATGGAGCAAACAGTCCCTAAATGTTTTAACCCTCTAGAATGAGTGCTTACACGAATGTTAGCCTACTGACATAACATTAGGTAAGTAGGCTAGCTTATGTTGTAACTAAACTTCCCGAGCTTAAGTAGGCTACCAGTCCAGTAGTGATCGTTACAGCAGCATTAGAACGTTAACTTCTACAACTTGCTCTCGCAGCGGTCATTTCAATCTTCCCACATTTTTAGATTGTCATTGTCGTAGGACTAATGTGATCAGCTGACGGGGGGCCCCCTCAAAGCTCTGGGTCTCAGGCAATTGCCTGCCTGCCTTGCCTGTCCTGTTGCATTGCCTCTGAGAGGAACACACCTGGCAGGTAGAACACTGATTACCTGAGATAGAGGCTGAGGCCTTTTAAAAAAAATATATATAATTTTTTTTTATCGACTTTATTACTTTCTCCTGCAGCTAAAAGCACTCACATTTTTTGTTTGTTATACATATTTCTTTATTGCCTCGGATACATAGTGATCACTAAAATATTTTATTATTGATATATAATTGATTAAAAAACTATAATAATTACTGTCAGGCAAACAGGCATTTGGTTTGGTACTGACCGACAGTATGTGGTGCTGGTGATGTTAGTGAGTGTGTGCTCATGCATGAATGTGTGTGTGTGTGTGTGTGTGTGTGTGTGTGCGTGTATCCGTGTGAGTAGGTGCGCATGCGTGTATTAGTGTGCATGTATGCACCTTTAATTACTTTTAATTTATCATAAATGATCAAACATTTTCAGAAGTCTTCTACCATGAAATGAATCTCCTCTGGAATCACACAAATATGAACGAGAAGGCAGGAATCCTTTATGTCAATACATTGGCCTCCAAATCCCGTGTTCATGTTTGATCAGTGGGCTCACTGTGGGTTTCCTCCACATCTCTTAATCATGATCTTACACGGAACTGGTACATAATGACATGCATGAGGAAATTGCACATTATCAAAAACAATCAGTAAATCCGAAATGCCCTCGAAATGCCATTTACTTCACTCTAATAAAGGTTCGGCACTCGAATAAAGGTTCGACACTCTAATAAAGGTTCGGCACTCAAATAAAGATTTTTTACTCCCCCTTTGTTCATTTCATTTTCCATTTGCCGAAAGCATTTTTATTTTTTTGCCACGTCTACGGCTGATATTTTACCGCACGACATCACCTCATTTGTTATAGCAGGATGTTCGGGTCTTTAAATACTTTGCTCGAGGGCACAACAGCATTATCTCACCTGCTCCCATTTTCCAGGTCACAAAGCCAGTTTACCCCCCGCCCCGCCCCCCCCCCCCCTCCCCCCTCCCCCCTCCGTACTGAACTGCCATTTGAAAATAAAATTTCCAGTTTTTCAAAAACTGTGCCATCATATCACAGGGTTAGAACATGGGTATTAGGTTTTGACTGGTGCAAAACAAATACCATGACCATGATTGGTAATGATATTGGTTTTTCGTGCGCTAAAATGTTTTGCGCACGTTAAAGGTCTTAGTAAATCAGGCCCTAAATTGCATATACTTAATAATACGAAAAACATGCAACTAAAATGGGCTGCGTGCACCACTTGGCACAATATTTGTATGCATATCAAACACATTTTTAGTACGAATATTCAGCTAATTAAGTAGGATGAATCTAGTCTATATGAGTTAATTCAACATAAACCAATTAAGTGTAAACATACTGATTTGTAAGTGTTATTCTAATATAATTCTGCTCATTTCAAATCCTTCAAGCAAATTAAATTATGAAAACAGAATTTCATGGAAATGTTACATAATGCAGAAAGACAGTGTACCCCAGGTACAGACAGAGTACCGTACAATCAGATTACACTGGCATGTGACCCTGCTGCTGTTATGGTAATTTCTAACCATAATTTCTGGAGGACAGCAATGCATTTCTAGCAGTGTGTCACTGAGAACCTATTCACACATTGTTCTGATCTTTTGATGCATTTTGTGTGTGTGTGCCTGTGTGTGTGGGTGGGTATGAGTGTGCTTGCGAGAATGTGCATGACTGGCTAGTGGCTACATGTACACGCGAGTCCGTGTGTGAGTGTGCGCACACGCGTGAATGTGTGTTTTTGTGTATATGTACGTGTGTTTGCTTGTGTGTTTAACTGCTTAGCCGAAGAATATTGCAATATTAGAAATAGGATCTCTTTCCCAGTTTTACGTTTAGGCCTGAACTCAAAACCAGACATAAATGTTACACGTGTACACGTTGTCGTGCGGCTTTATTCTCATTTCTAAAACATACCCAGGTTTTTAACCATGCCAGTTGTAGCGCTCATAGTCCTCAGGATAATCTTTTCTGAGAGGGTTTCAATGTATTGGGCTACCCTGCATTACTCCTTTGCATACAATATAAACATTTCTCCTTCCACACAAGCGTTTCAATTTCAGACGTGTTCTCATCCAGGTTCTTTTGTGTGATGAATATGCCTTTTCGGAACTTGTCATTTTGCCTACTGTAATGTGGCTGAAAATCAAACTCCTACAAAGTGCCAGTTTCTGCCAAAGAAGAGACACGATTTTGCTCACCAGGAGAATGACTCTGATTCCCAGCGAAGGGAGCTAGTCAGACTGTAGTACTGCCTCTGTGGGGCAACATTGCCCCTGTCACTCACGGGTTAGCGGGTAGGTGGCTTATCCTCGCCAGAATGAAATGTCCGGCTGTGTTTTTGCGGCGCGGGAGATTTTGTGAAGAAAAACCATCTTTGTGAAGATGTTGTGATTTTTGGGAAGGGTTCGTGGAGAAGCTCTGTGACAGCTTGTCCAGATGGAAATAGTCGCTACCCTAGCTATCGTATTTAGGGAAAATCTATTAACGAAACATCTTAATGGCTCAACAACAGCTTCAGCTATTTGACGCAAGTTTGCGGCTTTGGATCCTTCTGACAGTTTGGTGGAGTGGACCCAGAGGATTTTTGCTGATATTTTAGGGTATGCACAGCACTGGCTGAGGGCAACAGTCCTTTCATTGCCAATGCGGGAGGGAGGGGCTAAGACCGGGCATCTGGAAGCACATTGGCTGCATTGAATTCCACTCGCTAGCGGTGCCGCAGTAACTGTACACGCCCTATGGCAGGACCGCATTTCCCAGTCACCCACCCGAGGAAGGAAGGAAAAATGGGTACAAGTCTGATTGTGATGAACTCGAGGGACACGGACCGGCGGGTTTTGCTCTCATTGGCGCTCTGCTTCAGGTGCGCCGAGTTCTTTGCCCTTAGCCACCGGGAGAGTGCCGAAGCGGGTCCGCGGATTATGGCCTGAGCCACTGTTTTTAATGAGCGCCTCTCCGCGGAGACATTAAAATCCGCTACTTTGTGGGCTGGGATCAACGGGGTCTGTCACTTAAGGACCGACGGGCGGCGGCTGAGGAGGTTCGCGTCCGTCAGCGGGGCGCCGGGCGACCAGAGGGCGGTCCTGCCTGCCACTGCCCGTGCCCGCTTGAACTTTTCACTTGGTCCAGAGCTGGAGACGGACTTTAATTGGTGGGAGAAGGAGAGAACACACCTCTCCTTCAGAACTCCAGATCTGAGCTTGTTCACCGGGGTTTGAAAGAGGCCCATCAACACTATCTCCGAGAAGGCATTACACCTCATGCTCTTGATGGTCAAAAGGTGTCAAAGTGGCTGGATTTTTTAGTGCCAGACCTTTCCCTGAAAAGCAACTGGCAGGTCCTGTATGAGCCCTCCTTTTGATAAAACATCAGGTGATTTTTAGTGACATGGGGCGATACGTACACACAAATACAAGGCACGCCATCATCCAGCAGCGGGGAAGGTTTTTTTTTTGAGGCAGTACTTCACGTTCCTGCTGAATGCGCATGTCTGGAGGGGGTCTTACGTCTACTTAGGGATCGACGCATTGCTTTGATTGGTGGCTATTCTGATGTTTTTCTCACGTATGGTCCAAATTATAGAGTGCAATGGAAACAAGTAGGGTAAAGTAACGGACCCTTACCAACAAAAGGTCAGGGCTATAGGTGTGTCGGATTCTGTAAATGTTCTCGGGGGGGTTCATTAGGGGGAGATTGTCTATAGAGCTGTCAAACCTGTTTGTTTGTTTGCAGGATTAAGGATGTGGGAGTGTCTTTGCGGAGTGGGGAAGGGAAGTAAGAATTGATTATCTGGGTTCTGCGATTGTCGGTTACTCTAGTTGCATAGGTTATTCCCCGCAGTGGTTTTTATGCCGTATGTCTAATTAAGGTTTTTCTTTTGTCTTTATGTGTATGCATGTGAAGGTCGTGGTCGTAGTTTTATGCATAGTTGGGTTGTAGTATGTAGACAAGTGGGCCTTGTTGTGTCAGTTGTATAATAGTTTGTAGTTTGTATAATCAGTTTGTATAATACATATATATATATACAATATTGATATAATAATGTATATAATATATAATCATAATATAAATATAATAAGAAAAGAGATTAAAATGTTTTTTAAAAAGTAACAAAAAAAAACATCTGTCTGTGTGTACTTTATTGTTCTCCCTCTCTGCTCGCACTCTCTCTCTCTCTCTTCTCTCTCTCTGAAATAAAATCACAGAAGCAGAAGTGTGAAGGAAAGGCTTGACGTTATCATGGCAGGGAACAGGTAAAACCCTACATTAATCCCACCCTTCAACAACGGCACGGTTGGAAACAACGCCTTCAGCAAAATCTTTCACTTCCCACAAACCCCCGCAAAGAAGAGGCAGACTTCAAACAACGAAAACATCCACGGGTGCAAACCCAAACCCCCTGCCCCGAGGAGGGTGGTTTACATTCTATCCAATTTTGGCTTGCAGACGCCATCGATGGAAATCAAGTGAGATTAGGGTGACCAAACTAGGTCTGTTTGATAGAGATTTTATAGCCTTTTGCAACCTGGAGGATGATGAGCAGCAGAATTCTAAAAATGGCATTAAATAGGCCTAGGCATTAAAAATAATATACAGCATTAACTATATAGTGGCAAATACAATTTTGCAGAGATTGCAGATGAACAGTTCAATTAATACTTTATATGCTTTTTTTATGCTGTCCAACTGTGTAGAAGTGGCAGCCAGTGAGAAAGAATTAAATGAGGCAGAAAACTTACTAAACTTATTAAAGGAATTTTTGATTGATTAATGAGAGTGTGTGAGAGAGACAGAAAAAGAGAAAGACATAGATAGAGTGAGAGAGATTTTATTACTGTATATAAATTGAATTAAAATCCAAATCATAGAAGAAGTGATGAAATATCATGGCCCCAAAGACACAAGACTCACTCTACAGATGGCATCACGTGTTGAAGCCTGCGTATGCCCTCATCCAGCTACACACACGCCCTCATACAGCCACACACACACCATCATACACACACACACATGCCCTCATCCAGCTACACACACACACACCATCATACAGCCAGACACACTATCATATAGCCACACACACACCCACATTCAGCCACACACACACGCCCTCATCCAGCTACACACACACCCTCATATAGCCACACACACACCCGCATACAGCCACAGACACACTCTCATCCAGCCACACACACACACCCTCATACAGCCACAGACACACCCGCATACAGCCACACACACACATCCTCATTCAGCCACACAAACATCCTCATACAGCCACACACACATCCTCATACAGCCACACAAACATCCTCATACATCCACACACACACACACTCATACAGCTACACACACACCATCATACAGCCACACACACACTCTCATACAGCTACACACACATCCTCATACAGCCATACACACCCTCATACAGCCACACATACACCCTCAGTCGCTGTATATGCCAGGTGCACAATTTTTCAATGGCTTTGAGAGGCAAAAGGAAGCACAAAACAACAAAGTAGAGAAATCTTCCAGTCACATTATCAAAATGTAATGGGTCGCCAACTGCCAACGACATGTGCAGGAAAAAACATCCAAAATATGTGAAAAGGGCATATGTCTACAGTGATGAACAAGCATGATGATGTGAAGATATTTACAGTGAAATTGACATTACAGAATAATAAAAATGTATATACAAAATGTGTACACCTTTACCACAACAAAAAAAATACTAAAACAGTGGCAATGTGCACTATTGACAAGAAGAAAGACAAAATTGAGAGATTTAGAAAATAAACATATCTCCCTACTGAGACAAGATATCACTCCCATAGTCCCATAAGACACCTGAGACGTGTGCAGCGTAAACCCCTCCCAGAATCCCAAATGGAGGGGGGGGCACTTGCTTCCACAAAGAGGTAGGGTTACACAAATGAAACATCTGCACACAGTAATATGGCCTACACAAAAATACAAACCCCCACTCATTCTCAAAAAATTATACAAATTCATATTGGAGAATATGCGTCGTATTGTTATAATATTAAATTTCAACCACAACCAGTATATCTTCCCCGATGTGCGAATACTGCTCGAACCCCTTTTTTTTGTAAAACTGAGTGCACAGGTGCACGCGTTTCCCACGCCAGTTTTACAAAAGCTACGAGCAACCGTCTGGCACATTTCAATTCAAGTGCGGAAATTAAAGCAATCAAATCTTTTTAAGGAGTCCATCGACCACAAAAGAAGTTTTCATTTGCAGCACTAATTAATTTGAATAAGAAAGTGGAAATTATAACTAAAGTAGTCAAGAAACTACCTTAGATGTTCAACGAATTCAATGAGGCCATAACTATACATAATCGATTCCTAGGCAGGAATCACTGCAGAAAGATACTGTGACCGCACATTGACCATATTTTAAAGGCACATGGGTGAAAGGTCACTTGTAGAATAACAAATTGGTGGTCTGCTGTCCTACCATAGCCAAGATAACCCGTACCCTGAAGATGACCTAAAAGATCGGGATGTGTCATAAAACGAAACATTCAATTCAATTGCCGTTTTGTGTGACTTTTTTTATTTTTTATTGGTTGCAATTATGAAAAATAGCCAAGTCAGATATACAATTACATCTGGTTGGTTAATCGTATGGTTCACTGCAGCTCAACGGTCTCTGGGTTAGGGTTTAGGGTTAGGGGTGTGTGGTCAGGAGGTATCTCTGCACTCTGCATTTGAAGGTCTGAAGTGTCTGCGATGTGTCCAATAACATGCTCTGGAAGTCTGTTCCATATACCGACAGCAGTGAGTAGGAAGCTTCTGTCCAAAGAGCGTGTTCTGGAGCCAGAGAAGGTGAGAGCATAGCCTGGTGTGGCTGTGCGTAGGTGGGTGGTACGACGTCTGATATATGGTGGAGGGAGCATAGCTTGAAAGTCCATGGGGCAGTGGTGGGCGTGCATCTTGTACAGCACTATATCAGCAGCACCCTGTCGTCTGTGGCGAAGCCTGGGATGGAAAGCTCATTTCTCAGTTAGCACATGCAAATAAACACTGCAACATACAGGTGCAGCTCAAAAAATTTGAATATCGTGAAAAAGTTAAATATTTTTTGTCACTCATTTCAGAAAGTGAAACTCATATATTATATAGATTCATTACACAGAGTGAAATATTTCAAGCCTTTATTTCTTGTAATTTTGATGATTATGGCTTACAGCTAATGAAAACCAAAATTCAGTGTCTCAGAAAATTTGAATATTGTGAAAAAGTTAAATATTGGAAACTCATGGTGTCACACTCTAATCAGCTAATTAACTCAAAACACCTGCAATGGTTTCCTGAGCCTTTAAATGGTCTCTCAGTCTGGTTCAGTAGGCTACACAATCATGGGGAAGACTGCTGACTTGACAGATGTCCAGAAGACAGTCATTGACACCCTCCACAAGGAGGGTAAGCCACAAAAGGTCATTGCTAAAGAAGCTGGTTGTTCACAGAGTGCTGTATCCAAGCATATTCATAGAAAGTTGAGTGGAAGGAAAAAGTGTGGTAGGAAAAGGTGCAGAAGCAACAGGGATAACCGCAGCCTTGAGAGGATTGTCTAGCAAAATCCATTCAAGAATTTGGGGGAGCTTCACAGGGAGTGGACTGAGGCTGGAGTCAGTGCATCAAGAGCCACCACGCGCAGACGAATCCAGGACATGGGCTACAAATGTCGCATTCCTCGTGTCAAGCCACTCCTGAACCAGAGACAATGTCAGAAGCGTCTTACCTGGGCTAAGGAGAAAAAGAACTGGACTGTTGCTCAGTGGTCCAAAGTCCTCTTTTCAGATGAAAGTAAATTTTGCATTTCATTTGGAAATCAAGGTCCCAGAGTCTGGAGGAAGAGTGGAGAGGCACAGAATCCATGTTGCTTGAAGTCCAGTGTGAGGTTTCCACAGTCAGTGATGATTTGGGGTGCTATGTCATCTGCTGGTGTTGGTCCACTGTGATTTCTGAAGTCCACAGTCAACGCAGCCATCTACCAGGAAATTTTAGAGCACTTCATGCTTCCTTCTGCTGACAAGCTTTATGGAGATGCTGATTTCATTTTCCAGCAGGACTTGGCACCTGCCCACACTGCCAAAAGTACCAAAAGCTGGTTCAATGACCATGGTATTACTGTGCTTGATTGACCAGAAAACTTGCCTGACCTGAACCCCATAGAGAATCTATGGGTTATTGTCAAGAGGAAGATGAGAGACACCAGACCCAACAATGCAGATGACCTGAAGGCCGCTATCAAAGCAACCTGGGCTTCCATTACACCTCAGCAGTGCCACAGGCTGATCGCCTCCATGCCACGCCGCATTGATGCAGTAATTCATGCAAAAGGAGCCCCAACCAAGTATTGAGTGCATAGAAATGAACATACTTTTCAGAAGGCTGACATTTCTGTTTAAAATATCCTTTTTTATTGATCTTATGTAATATTAAAATTTTCTGAGACACTGAATTTGGGTTTTCATTAGCTGTAAGCCATAATCATCAAAATTACAAGAAATAAAGGTTTGAAATATTTCACTCTATGTGTAATGAATATATATAATATATGAGTTTCACTTTCTGACATGAGTGACAAAAAATATTGAACTTTTTCACGATATTCTAATTTTTTGAGCTGCACCTGTATGATAGTTAGTCTAAAGTATTTACTAATGAGGAGAGTGTTTTGCTCTTAGAAGAAGGAGGCTGGCTGAAAGGAGATCATGGCACTGGCAGCAATCACTCACAAATCACAGGCAGTCCTCTCTGGAACAAATAGAGGGGCCTGTGCATTAAATAATTTAGAAATGTTTGGATAGCATTGCTTTGGAATAGAGCTAGTTTAATTTGTGTGAGCTACGATAGGCAATATTGTTAGTTGTAACTTGGCCGCATTTTGATATCAATACTTTTAAAGGCAGGCCTAGTTTTTGCAAGTTGGAATTAAGAACTTAAAGACAGTGCTTTGTAGGCTATGCGTGAGTAACTGGCTTTTTTTAACGTTAAAAACATATTTGCCGGTGAGATATCACTTGTTTTTGTGTACTAATGTAATGTGTTTGGTAGCTAACTAATGATGATAATGCATGAAGATTATGACATCAAGAGAGACATGCATACAGAATACATGCAGCTCAAAGAAAGACATAGGCGTGAATTCTGTGCTTTAGCCTACCATAAAGTACAACTAAATTGAAGTGTTTGCAGTAATTTTAACTGCATGACGGTACGTAGCCTATTTGAATGGTATAAACTTTGCCCCTAGTGGTTGAGACGTATCCGTCTCAATTACAGTATTTTTGTTAGTTTAAATTTATGAACTACAGCTTTAAGAAAATCCTGTACATTTTGACTTCCAATCGATCTTGTCGCCACACCCACTGTAAAATGCATAAGATGCACTGTTTATACACGCTAAGAAAATCATGTTCACGTATATTTTCTCTTGCTTACTGTACTATATACAGTACCTAATGCACTTTCGGATTAGAAGACACCACATTTTTTTCTCCAAAATCTCTTGTATAAATATGTTTAGGAAACCAAGTACTTACCAGTATATTCAGCTACAGCTGTTTTCTGATTAACCCTGCAGAGTTTATCTTGTTACAGTTCACCAAAGTCCCGTACAGTCCACATTTCCACAGCGACCACCTATAGCACTAAAATACGTTGCTGTTATTACGTAGAAACACACGCGCTTTTGTACGTTTAAAAAAAAAAAGTATTTCAATACATTAGGCTACTTATATTATGGTTATTATGTATGTTGCGACAATTTTTTCAGAAGTTGAACAATCGATGACTTTTGATGTTACTGATCTCACGCCTTGGGGCTCAGGTGACATTATGGAGTGGACCAAAATAATTGGCTGGGGGAGGGGGAAACTGAGAAATTTTAAGAATTTTTTGGGGGACAGAAATATCAGATGTGAAACCCCACCTCCAAACGCAATGGGCCGGCCAGTTAGCCACACAGCACTTTATTTAGCAGGGTTTTTTTTATATATATATATATATATATCAGATTGTATATATATCAGAGAAGGTTTATCTAAGACAACAGGTGAAGCAGTGCTTCACCAAAAAAAGGGGTGAAAAAATAACATGCATATCACACAATCACACACACAACATAGGCTTTCTTTAATATTGAATCATCACCGACTTTCGACTTGCCCTTGTAAAGCTAAAAAAAGTGCTGTTCGATAGCCGTTTTCCAAACCAACTGTCACACTTCCACTTACACTCCACCCTCTCCGCCGGCCAATCACTTATCATTGGCAATGAAAGAGTGAAAGGGTGGAGTGTACAATGTATTGCGCAGTTTGGAAAACAGACTCAAACTGAGTTGTCTTGAGCACAAATGTCGACTGTAAGTAAACGAAAATGCACTTTAAAGTAAATCACAAATAAGTGATCCCATCCTTCCTATCAGACCTCTCAGAATTCATTACTGCTCTGTCTTCAATCTCACCATCGGTTTTACTTCTTGGCGATTTCAACCTCCATATTGACTCCCCTGACTGTAAAACTGCAATAGATTTCCTGGACCTACTAAACTGCTTTAACTTCACCCAACACATAAACTTCCCCACCCATAGTCGTGGACACATCTTAGACCTGGTTTGCTCCACTAGCCTCCACATCCACAACATTTCCAGCACCGACCTCACCATCTCCGACCATCTGGCCATCACGCTGGTCATCGACATTCCGGCCCCCCAACCCAAACAAGACCGCACAATAACCTTCCGCAATCTTAAGTCCATCTGCCCAGTCTCTCTCTCCACCTGCATATCGAACGCTCTCTCCGGCCTCACTCTCCCTGTTAATCCAGCCCCCATGGACCTCGTCAACATTTACAACAACACGCTGTCTACCTCCCTCAACCAACTGGCCCCCTTAAAAACAAAATCCGTTACTTTCACTCACTCAGCCCCTTGGTTCACCCCGGAACTACACAAACTCAAAAAACAACTAAGACAGCTAGAACGCCTACACAAGAAAACCGGTCTCACTGTACACGCCCTCGCCTATAAAGAGCACATGCACCTTTACAGATCTGCACTCAATGAAGCCCGTTCCATCTACTACTCTGGCATCATTCATTCTGGATAACTCCTCAAACCCCAGGACAACATCTCATCCTCATTCAGCCCGGAGCAATGTAACAACTTCTTATCATTTTTCCACTCCAAAATAGAAATCATCCACAACCTCTGACCTTGTCAAAGCCTGTTTCACCTCTCTCGCCCCACTCATCACTGACACCATCAACTCCTCCCTTACCTCTGGCACCGTTCCTCCGCCTCTTAAGCTTGCTGCCATCACCCCCCTCCTTAAAAAACCCGGCCTGGACCCCAACGACCCCAACAACTTCAGACCCATCTCCAACCTCCCCTTCCTCTCAAAACTACTAGAAAGAGCCGTCGCAACTCAACTTAAGCAATACCTCCTCTCCAATAACCTGTATGAAACATTCCAATCGCTCTTTCCTGGTTCACCTCCTACCTGTCTGAAAGATTCCACTATATCTCCATCAATAACCACAAATCACACACCACCCCTGTCTCACACGGAGTCCCCCAAGGCTCAGTGCTTGGTCCCATTCTCTTCATCCTCTACATGCTCCCACTTGGACACATCATCCGCCGCCATGGTCTTCATTTTCACTGTTATGCCGATGACACCCAGCTGTACATCTCTACCAAAGCCATCACTTCCGCCATTCTCTCCACCCTCACCGACTGCCTTTCCGACATCAAAACCTGGATGAACCACAACTTTTTAAAACTCAACAGCAATAAAACGGAAATCGGCCCAAAATCCATCCTCTCCTCCTCCCAGAACCTCTCACTCTGCATTGATGGTCACTCAGTCACTCCCTCCCCCCTGGCCAGAAACCTTGGCATCATCATGGACCCTGCACTCTCCTTTAAGCCTCACATCAACCACGTCACCAAAACGTCTTTTTTCCACCTCCGTAATATTGCACGCCTCCGCCCCACCCTCTCCTCCTCAGCCGCCGAAACTCTCATCCACGCCTTCATCACTTCCAGACTCGACTACTGTAACAGCATCCTGTATGGCCTCCCCTCCACTATTCTCCAAAAACTACAATATGTTCAGAACTCGGCTGCCCGGTTGCTCACCCACTCCCGCTCCAGAGAACATATCACTCCCATCCTCCGTCAACTTCACTGGCTTCCCGTACAGCAACGCATCAATTTCAAGATCCTCCTCATCACCTACAAAGCCCTGAACAACCTTGCCCCCCTATACCTGACTGATCTCCTCCATCGCCACTCCCCCACTCGCCGCCTCCGCTCCGCAGACGCAAACCTTCTCACCCCCATCACCAAGACCAAGTATCGCACCCTGGGGGACAGAGCCTTCGCCATTGCCCTCATTCAAAAGTCAACTCAAATCCCATCTTTTCAAGATTACCTATGACATCTGACCATCCTCCTCCATAATCCCCCCCCTCCCCCTGTTTTCTCTTTATGTGTTTCCCGTTTTGTAGTTGTTTATTTGCCTTTCTTGTCTGAGTGTTTGTTTTGTCTTTCCCAAATGTGAAGCGTCTTTGGGTACTCAGAAAAGCGCTATAAAAAACTTATATATTATTATTATTATTATTAAATATGTTTACACTATTAACTGTTGGCGTATTAATTGCAGCAATAACAATATGAATGCTTTGTTAACCTAAGAATTAGTTAACGTAGGCGACATCAGACTAATGTAATGTTAGCTGTTACTAAGACTAGCCCATAGTTAGCTATCTAACGTTAGATAACATTAGCTAGCTAGCTAAAAAGGAGACAAATTTAAATGAGAGGTGGATCATTCCTTGTAAAACACACAGAAAAGTGGATTTTTCAGATTGTTACAAAATGCTTTCTATAGTTATGAATAGATAAGGTTAGTACACATTTGTAGGAATTAATTGAAGAAATTGAGAAATTAAGCTAATTGATTGGACCCAGGCTGGACCTTTACTGTTGTAGGATTCATATAATATTCTGTGAATATAGAATATATTTGTACCAAATTGATCCTTATAATTTTGACTAGGACATGAGGATTCCAAATAAATGGTCAAAATAAAGCCATGGACCCCCGAAAACCAATCACCAATCCCACTCCGATAACCACAATACAATACCAGTTCTCTATGTTTGACAAGTACTACGAAGCTGGCCTTGGAGTATTGTTTCTTCATAATATTTTAAGTTTTAAGCTTCCAAATTAATATGGTGATGGTTATTTTCCCCTGTCCAAATTAATGAATCATTGAAGTTGCTAATTTTATATTCAATTAGGCCCTACATAATGTGGAAGTCTCCGTTTCTGACCTTCCCATTTTTTGTGAGATCTTGCATTGATGGTTGACGAATCAATTCTCCAACATCAACTCTTAACTCTACATGTCTAAATCATTACACCATAAACAACTTCAATGAGTCCTCAATCTGTACAGGAGAAAATAACCATCTCCATACTCAATGAAAATACATTAAATTGTATGAAGAAACAATCAAACTTGTCAAACTTCTAGAACTGATGTTATACAGCTACTACTGTTTGTTGGGGTGGGGTTAGAGGGATCTGTGAATGGATTTTCTCATTCGTGAGGCAGTGATTGGTCAGGTGGGGTGAGTCGGGTCGGGTCGATTTGGGAAACCGAAAGTCTATTCTCTATTAGTCTATTGATGTTCCTTTCTTAAAACATGAAACACAAAACCTTACCCCACAATCACTCTAAAACCTATCCCACTCCCCTATTTACAAAGCCAATCATGCTCAAACTCCCCCACTCAACTTAAACACGTCTCCATCTCTTCTTCGTTTACCACAAAAACAGTCTCCCCAATACACTACATTCTTTTAAACGCTTCCACATCATGCATCATTTTAAAATACTCAAATTCTACCCTAAGGCGCGCAGAGACATAACCCTTAAACAGTTGCAGCGGATCTGTAGACCCACTACCTCGCAGCATGTTCCTGCGTACCACCCTGTAGCGCTGGTAGGAAACTGTACCTTAGTCCACAGACAAAGTCCCCCACAGAAAAAACCACCCCAGCCGCAAACACACTGTTTTCAATAACCAAAACATTTCTCACAACCTCTCGCATGCCACAAAGAGGTGCGACACAGTTTCCTGGCATGTACAAAATGGACATCCTTCACCCCCCCCAGAGTCGACATGTGCTAACCAAACCTTAGTGGCCACCGCTCCATGCAAAACCCTCCACTGCAGATTAGGGATGTTCCTAACGACTAATTTCCCTGACGGTTAAACGGAAGTTTAAACTTAGACTAGTCGACTAGTCTAAAAGTAAGAAAACACTCGGAAAACAGTCAAAATTGAGCACAATTTAATCTATAAGGTTAAACATTGTCCGAAAAAATATTGCGTATATTATAAGAGCCATTTGAAACCGTTAATCACATACTTCAATAACCAAATCGTATTTTAGATGCCGGTGAAATGTGTGGCACTTTGTGCCTCGCATTATGAACATTGCACATTATCCTACAAAACATGACAACTCACGAAATAAAAGTTAACAAATAACATTTATTGAAAACAATATTCAACGTAACAAAACATTTTTAGGAAACGTGCCTGGTTATTACAACGGCATTTTCATTGGGTGAACGTGATCGCATAGCAAATACAGTAAACAAATAATAATCGGTCATCAGAAAAGCTACCAATAATAGGAACACAAAAAAATAACAATTAGGCCGACTGATCGATGTGACATTAGATTAATTTTATTGGGCTATTCAACAACGCGATAGGCCTACTTACTCTTTCCACCTTGCTGGTTTAACTTGCAGGGCGAACAGGCTAATGCGTTTTGTTTTTTTCCTTCGTTTTTTTAATTTTTATTTTTAATCCGGCGTTGTTAACATTAGTAACGGATGCTCGTTTTTTTATAAAGCAACATTTGACCAGGAAAACATGACATTTCAGTGCAAATTATGTCAATATGTAATTTAAATGTGTACATTAATAAAATAATAAGTTTAACCGACTAGTATTTCTGGTGCCGACTAGCGAAGGTAGCAACGTTTAATCGACTAGCCGACTAAACGCACACATCCCTACTGCAGATCCCCAGTCCTCTTAGGCCATTGTTTAGTCACCTAGCTCTTCCTGCCACTGATGCTCTTTTTTCCCCCATAATGCTCTCATGTGCCTGACCTTCATGCACACTGCATACAAATCTTTCCCCTTCACCCCCTGAAACTTCCCCAAACACGGAGACTTGAAAGATAAAAGCTTCCCTCCCCCTTCCTGCCACTCCTCTACTGCTGCTGTCACACAAACTATCGGAAATTCTGGGAGCTCCCCTTCAGGTGCCTGGTTGATCACTCCCCTCTGCAGCCCAGGAAAAGCCTGCCTTACATCCCCCAGGATCCTCTCCAAGACTCGAATAGACTGTACCCATGGGTACCTGCAACCTGCTAGTCTCTGGGCTGTGACTAAACTGCACCCCCCTGGTTGACGCAGGTGAGCCAGCTTACTGATGCCTGCCTCCACAAACCGCCGCTGCAGGGTGACTGACCTCAATGGCTCTGATCTGTTCACAGGGTTGTGGATAATCGGTTCCTCCCACACCCACGGTCCTTGCTCCAGACCATCCTCCCGAGAGGACTTCAGCAGATGCCATGCCTTCAACACAGCCACATAGAACTCTGCGAGCCCTGTGGTGTTACGGCTGTCCAGTGTCATCAAAAACAGCTGTACATCCAGCCCCATGCCGCCTGCACTTCTCAGCAGTGTGCATGCTTGCTCCCTCCAGCATATCTCTCGCTGATAGAGAAGCCTCTGAGCCACCTGTAGCCTAAAGGCTGCCACCATGATTTCCAGGTCAATCAACCCCTGCCTTCCTTCTTGTACAGGAAGATAGAGTATTAGTGCCCATAGCTAATGGTGCCCTGACCAGAAGAAGTCCACCAGTTTTCGCTGGATCTCAGCCAGCAACCCACCAGGGGGGTTCAGTACCATCAGCCGGTGCCACAGAGCGGATGCCACCAGGTTGTTAATTATTAGTACCCTCCCCCTGTATGACACCCGTGACAGCAGCCACCTCCATTTCCCCAATCTAGCCTCCAGCTTATCAACCACCCCCTCCCAATTTCTAGCCATAAAAGTGCTCTTTCCCAGGTAAACTCCCAGTACCTTAACCCCTGTCTGGCCCCACTGGAAGCCTCCTGGCAGTTGAGGCAGGGACCCCTCCCTCCATGAACCGCATGCCAAAAAGTAAAAACCGCCTTCGTTTACTCAACCCCCCTCCCACTTTGACCAGACATGAGGCACCTTTGTACAGAAGTCTCACTAAGGAAATAAACCCTTCCCCAAACCCAAAAGCATGCAATGTTTTATACAAATACTGGTGGTCCACCCGATCAAACGCTTTCTCCTGATCTAAGGACATCAACCCAAAGTCCACCTGACCACCCTCTGCTAACCGAATCATGTCCCTTAATAAAAACAAATTGTCCATTATTGAACGTCCTGGCACACAGTATGATTAGTCTTTTCCCACTATCGATTCCAATTGGGTCCTCAACCGGTTGGCAAGGGCCTTGGACAATATCTTATAGTCCGTACACAGCAGGGCCACCAGCCACCAGTTTTTCAGTGAACATAAGTCCCCTTTTTTTGGTAACAATGTAAGGACTTTGCTATTTAATTTGGCTGCATTTGAAAGAAAATGGAACCTGTGAATGTAAAAATCCGAGATCGGATTCTGCGGGATTAACGTAACGTTATTTTCAATCCTTAAACTGTGAAGAAAGATTGCAAGTGAAGGCGGATGGGAGACAGTGGCACCCCCAGAAATTTTTCATTGGGGTGGCCAGATGGGGCCACTGAAAATATTGGGGTGGCACACAAAAACCAAAAGCCATAACTGAATTTCAGGAATTCTATTATGTTGTTGTAGTATATAGGTTAGTGGAAAACTATGTTAATATGAGAGTTAAGGAATCGCATACTGATATACTTTGGTTTCTAATTTTACAGTTAATGTAACTAATTATCTGATGTGCACAGACTAATACCGGTAGCGTTAACATTTTGAGTTCCACAGCAATCCTGTTTTAATGTGTTATGTATAGGCATATTGTTCATTGTTCTTCAAATAGGCTAGTAGTTGTCCTTTTCCTTAAAAAGACAAATATACAGCTTTAATTTGAAGGAGTAGCTACATTGATTGTAAGGAACAAAACATTTACAAGGAACAAGCCTACTAGAGTTTAAAAACACCACACAGAGGCCTCAAATTATTTTCAATACAGCTGTATTTGGCTGTTGCTATGTCTTTTTGTAAACAAAAATATTATATTATATATGTCCAAAAATGAAAAACAAAACAAAAAAGCATAATCATGGACAACAATATACATTGTATTATAGGCTACTCATAACCCTGCTTTATTAGGCTACATTCTTCTCAGCCCGTTTTGTCCACAGTTATCATAGGCTAGGCTAGGCTATGTGTAGCCTACGGTTTTTATTTTGTTTTTTTTAAAGAGTTTCCGCGTTGTTATGGTTTTGAAAGCTCCGCGCTATGATGGCTATGATGCAGCTTTGGCAAAAACTGGTATGCAGTTTTCTTTTTTTTTTTCAAAGAGGGCATTTCCCGATATAATTGCTGACTTGTGGCGAGTGGTGATAGATTTACTTTAACATCTGTCCGAGAATGTAAACAAGTCGTCCATTTTCACTGTAAGAAAAATATTTATGACAACGTCACCTCAATTTCGCTAGCTTACCCTACTTGAACAGTTACAACCTGCATGAGAAGAGTAGCCTACCCATTGAAAGCTGATTGCTTTTTCTTTGTCTCACCGTTTGTTTGGAATCTACACGCATACAACAATGAAAAATTATCGTTCTTTGGATGCCCACAACTTTTTTGTTAGTGGATGATAATATTTTGCACTTGCAAATATAATACTGTAACGTTATAGCACTCCAATTTATCCACATTCCACTACAAACCATTTGCATATGGTCAAAATGTTTTAGCCTTTCTTACAGCAATATTAGGTAGCCATACATTGACAATTGGATAACTTATTTGACTTAGGCTACCTGTGAAACAATGCCTGCTGCACACATAAGCACGTGGAGTTTCAGGGTCCCATATTTTCCCCTTTATTTCCGCCGACGCCTCACATCTTATTGCTCGGATCCACTTTTCTCATCTTATGGGCTCCGTTTTGCGGTTCGGAATCTTATAAAACTGCAACTCTGGGTTTTTTGTCTTGTTTGTAGCGCATCTCACCAAACAACAACTTTTAGGCATTTTTATGCTGTTGGCTAACGGATCGAAATGACAAGAAGGCACCAGCACGTCAAGTCAATAGAGGGCGAGAGCGGGATGTGTTTCCCTCCCCCGGGATGGGCGGGGCCTATTTGCGCTCAGTCTCCTGGCAGTGCACTGCGCTTAAGCGGCTGGCTGGCTATACATTTGCTATTTTCTTTCACATGCATGAACTATTATGAAAAATATAGTTTAGCTGTAAATTACACTGGTACAGTATGGAACACATGGCTGGCTAAATGGCTGTAATCAAGGGTCTGAGCTATCGAACGAGCCCCAAACCATCACTCTGTTGCCAGATATGGAGTAGATGTGGATGGATCACTGCAAGGGTTATTTCTCCTGACTCATTTTCCTATAGAACTCTATGGGGAAAAAAGTCAGGAGAAACAACCCTTAAAGGGATCCATCCACATCTACTCCATATCTGGCAACAGAGTGATGGTTTGGGGCTCGTTCGATAGCTCAGACCCTTGATTACAGCCATTTAGCCAGCCATGTGTTCCATACTGTACCAGTGTAATTTACAGCTGAATCTAGTCTCACCCCCAAATTCCCATAGAGATCAGTTCAAATGCAGAGAGGTTATAGTATCGCTTGTAACAGTACCTGAAAATAAGATATCGAGAGTCTTTTGATGTTGATTTGTCACAGACTTCAGGAAGTAACAGCATGCAAAGGATATGCGACCAAATATTAAATATGATACTTTAAAAATATGTTAAAGCAAAAATATTCTAATTTTCTGAGACACTGAATTTTGGGTTTCATTAGCTGTAAGCCATAATCATCAATATTACAAGAAATAAAGGCTTGAAATATTTCACTCTATGTGTAATGAATCTATATAATATATGAGTTTCACTTTCTGAAATGAGTGACAAAAAATATAGAACTTTTTCACGATATTCTAATTTTTTGAGCTGCACCTGTATATATATATATATATATATTGCGTTGCATCGGCCCAAATTGTCCATCGGCCCACCGGGAAAACTCCTGGTACTCCGGATGGCCAGTCCGACCCTGGCTGACGGTAATCGTAGCAGGGAAAAGAATGCAGTAGCCTAGCAGAAATTGTAGTCATGTTACTTCCTTGTCCTTCTGTTAGGCTACTGTAGGCTACGTGATTTGTTTAACGGAAGATATCGTTTGCGTCAATATTTGCACGATACAAAAAGCGCATGGTTCCTAAAAGCCTATTGTGGACCACCCGAATATATGCTATCAAATAATTAGTCTGGACAAGCACGTAAATCCACAATGAGACTGTTATAGCCTAATGTAGAGCTAATTCCTCGCTTTCCTCGGGATAGCTAACACCCCATTTAACCTCCGGAATAGAAACAACGGCTGTTCTTTTCTCTTCTGCCAACCCCCCAGTAGTTGATTTAAAGAGAACAGCCGTGTTCTCCCGTTTGCTGTGTGTGTGTGTGTGTGTGTGTGTGTGTTGGCTACTGACGGGCGCACGAGTCTTAAGCATTGATGCTGTCCAAGGTGCTGCAGCATTCAGCCCCTCCCCTCTCCAAAAGACACAGTGAGAGGAGACACGTGACGCGCTGGCTTTGGCTCCTGACAGTCGCTGGCAGTGCTCAGCAGGAAAACAGATTGCACCTTTCTCTCTCAAAAATATTTTAAAAGGCGGGTTTCCCCCTTACTCTTTCGGCCTAATGTGTCGAATTTTAGCGATGACTCAGGTGGAGATTATTTGAGGAGATAAACCTTTAACTTAAAAAGAAAAAAAAATTGCCTACGTTTTGACGTTATTAACGGCGTTTGGGAGAGTCACTTAATTTCTTCTATTCTTCATCTTCGTCATCTCCCTCTATCAGTGATGCAGTGATTCTAGCACCAAATCAAAGTGGAATCTGAGAAGAAGGCTCCTTCCCGAGGTGGATGGGGCGAAGAACGCGGAATGGTGGTTTTCTAGAGGTAAGGCACGTTTGAGGTTTCACTGTATTTCCGTTTACCGGTCATATGCGACAAAGTTATTGTAAAAATAGATTAAGAAAGGAGATTCCAGTATCAAATGTCTCATGTATTGCAGGTTAGAGCGATCAGTGTTTTGAGGTTGTTGGAAAGATATGCTAAATTATAAATAGTGCAGCCAGCGAGAATTAGGCTACAGCTGCAAAGAATATTTTGGGGCATGTAAAAACGGCACCTACCTGAAATCGCCCCTCATTGCGTGACATCAAATGTCGATGTCATCCTTCTCTCTCTTGGCCGGTTCTCAAATAGAGCCTTTCGATTATGATAAATGCGATAAAAATGTGTATTTTTTGTGTGTTTTTTCATCCTTAAAAAAAACCTCGCTGGGTCATTACATTTGCACGGCGCGTTTGAATCTCCTGACGCACAAGCGCAGCGTTTTCATTCATTTTGAAATACTGAATTATTTAAAAAAGCTGTAGATTGCAGTTAACAGCCAACAACCATATCCTTCACAAGACGAGGTTCTTGCGGAAACCTATAGATCTACAGTGGTTCGTTTTACGAATAGTTAACTTAATTCCGTTCGTTTTGTCAGGGGTGAGCATATAGTCCAGAGGAAGAAATGAGGAGTCAAAACAGCACCTGCCATCCCTGTTGCCTTGTACTGGGCTTTTAGCGGATAAGATTAGCTATAGCCTATAATCACAAGCTATATTCTTCTTCTTCTTCTTCTTCTTATTATTATTATCACCACATGCAATTATCTTTATCTGAATCAAATTTTTCTGCTGATAAATACATTCTATATTTTCATCACGCCAACATTAGGAGGTAAATTACGGAACGGCATTAGATAGCCTGAAGATATCAGATCTAGAGAACATTTTTCATTTTAATTATTACATTAATTTCCGTGGCATGTCTACGTGACTCCGTAGGCTACGGCAATCAATACGCTTGTTCTACCGCAAATTACGTGTACACTTTTTAGTAAAATAACCTACAAATAACAGCACGCACAATAGCCTACCTAAATTATGTGCATTATTTTCCTTTTTGAAATGCATGTGGCCATTTTTCAACGGGCGAACTATCACCGGTTAGGACATCAGTAACCCGTTCCTGCTTATAGCCTTGGCTACTACGAGCGTGAACACATGGATTCAGGGGACGATTTTGGGTTGAGAGAGAAATTAAGGAGAAACACGATTTTGAAACACAAATCAAGAGAACAAATAGACTGAGTAAGAAGAGGCGACTTGTCGGTTCCTCTAGGTGTTTTACTCGCACCTTGGGCAGCAGACGGTGACGGGTTTTGGATGCTGGTCTCTCTCGCTGTGAAGACACAACAAAGGATGGTTTTCCTGACCCGTTGTAGAAAAGGGTGTCCCTGTGCCTTGCGGCGGGTTAGACGAGCATCGAGAATTTACATTTCTTTACGCGTCAGGTCGTTTGCCCTTCTGAATTATGATACCTTTGGATGAAGGTAACAATATGTGCGAGCATGCGCAATAGTAAATACACACTGAGGGTAAAATGCGCACGCATGTATGCGTAGTTTTTGTAGTTTCAATAATTACAAATACATATTTGTTACACAACTCAAAACATCTTAGGATGTTGCTCAATTCAATTTTCTAAAAATATTGATCAAGCGATAGTCAATGTAGCTTTGCGACTGACGTTCTATTTTCTTACTAAAGGAGGAAAACCATAATAACTTAAAACAGACAAAATCCCTTTATGTATTTAACCACTGATTATAAATCGATCTCAGTGAGTTTCAAATAGCCTAATGACGCAATCAACTTCAGAGAGGCTGTCCTCGAGACACTTCACAAGGTGCTGTAGCCTGGTGATCCACAGGCCCATTTATCACCATGACAATCACTCTGCTGAAATTATTTCTTATTTCGCACATGGAAATAAACACTGCAACATATATTGTGTTATGTTTTAACAATATTTCCACTGTATAGCCTATTCATAAAAATAAATAAGGGGGATAAATAGGCAGCTGTGCTAAAATTATTTGTCTTGTTTAGAGATAGGCTATATAATGCTATTTTGATTTGCTACAAATCATCCAGGGATGTAGCCTAATGGTAACCCTTACTTTTATTCTCCACAGATCGCCGGTTATAATGTTGAAAAGGTTGTGAGTGCCAGGACCAGAGATCGGAGGCTGACCTCCGAACACAACAGCAATGACTCCTGACGCACATTTCAACAGGAGGTCCAAAATCTGAGGATCGGAGCTGCCGTCTTTCTAAACCTGCGTTTCTACCTTGACTGAAATACCTATAGAAGGGGAGCCTTAAAATAATTCGGCACAAGGGAGAAAAAATCAGTGATGGATACACTGACCAACACAGGCCTATATATTTTTTCGTAACTGCACAACTGGACTATAAAGAGTCAAGGAAAGAGGGATAAATATAGCTAGTATATAGAGGGGAGAGAGAACAACCCCATTTAACATTGTCATAGTTTATGTTCATTTATTGAGGACAAGGGCCTCGTTTTGAAGGTGCATGTCCATTGAGAGGGAGCCCCACGCATAGATGTGTTTTGGTATGGGAAACTAGCAGGCGTGTCCACTGCTGCAAGAATGCAAACGAAATATTTTGGTCAGAGGGTTTACGACGCGTCAGTGGCAGTCATTTCATTTGCATAGTCAGGTAGGGAATACATTTTTAAATTATTATACTTACGATTATCAGATTTTTTTCATGAAAACACTCGTTCCCTCGGTTTTCACCCGTCTTTACAACATGGGTCTGGCGATGCGGAATGGCGCCCACTTAATCGGGGCTGGCCTACTCCTGTGTTGCCTAGTTGATCTGGGTTCTGGTTTGGAATTCACCGGAGCGGAGGGGCAGTGGGCCAGGTTCCCCGTGTGGAACGCCTGCTGCGAGAGTGAGATGAGCTTTAACATGAAAACGAAAAGCGCGCACGGTCTCCTGGTCTACTTCGACGATGAGGGTTTCTGCGATTTCTTAGAGCTGCTTATCCACAACGGCAGACTCAGCCTTCGGTTCTCCATCTTCTGCGCTGAGCCTGCCACTGTGCTGTCCGACACAGCAGTCAACGACAGCCACTGGCACTCGGTCGCTATACGAAGAAATTTTAAAAACACCACCCTGGTGGTGGACAAAGAGATAAAATGGGTGGAAGTGAAATCAAAGAGAAGGGACATGACCGTCTTTAGTCATTTGTTTTTAGGCGGGATACCACCTGAACTTCGATCAGTGGCGCTACGGCTTACTTCGGATACAGTGAAGGACCAAGTTCCCTATGTGGGTTGGATAACGGAACTTCTCGTGAACAATTCTGTCCCGGTGCTCTTGAGCAGCGAAGGAATCAACAACGATCTTTGCGGAACAGACAACATGTGTTTGAATGGAGGAGTGTGCAGCGTTATGAACGACGAGGCCATATGCGACTGCTCGCAGACTGGATACCAGGGCAAGGACTGCAGCGAGGGTAAGACTTTGGATTCATCCCCTTTTTATATTGGTTGAATTATATCTTTACATTTTCTTTTAAATGCCATATTTTTTTTGCTGAACTAGCTAACTGTTATCTTATGATTTGCGGAGCTGTTGAACAACAGAAAGAACAGACCATGCATGTATTGCTTTCTGTCTTCCTTTAGATCATTTAAAACATATACTATTTTACGTTATTTTTTTGTTTAAGCAGAAACGATAATTAGGCTCAATAGCTTAATAGGCCTACTGTAAACAATAATACGGACAATAGCCTAGACTAGTAAAAGTGCCTGTGTTTATTTATTTATTTACCACCGTTTACTTTTCTACCATTTGGCCCTGTTTTACTCACTATCTGGCACTCAGTCTAAACTTGACTATTAGGCCTAGATAAAATGCGTTGTCTTATTGCGGGAATTAGTCGTATATTCTACATTCAGCTCACTAGAGATAGCCTACATCCACCTATGGCGTATTTTTTTCTCTTTCCACACGTTCGTTGACTCCATATAATGGAAACATTTAGGATATGGACAGCGAATATCTGATAGATCAGCCACTCCTACTTGCCCAATACACTCACATATCATTAATAGGCAGGGGGAAATAGGATTAAATTAAAGAGGCTTAATACATATATGCAGTAACCTATCATGTGAAATTAAATTCAGTAATAGGGCCTATACTGTGCAGTGGGTGTTCCGTTATCCAGCCCTTATACCCATTGCATTGGCCACTGAACTGAACCAGTCTGGCTGTGGCGGCTGTGCAGTGGATAGCATTGTCACCTGAGAGCAAGAAGGTCTTGGGAATCCAGGCCAGGGGCCTTTCCGTGTGGAGTTTGCTTGTTCTCCCTGTATCTGCGTGGGTTTCCTCTAGGTACTCTGGTTTCCTTCCACAGTCTAAAATACATGCAGGTTAAGCTAATTGAAGACTCTAAATTGCCCGTAGGTATGAGTGTGTGAGTGGATGGTGTGTGTGCCCTGCGATGGATTGGTGACCTGTCCAGGGATTATTTGTGCTTTATGCCCAATGCATGCTGGGATAGGCTCCAGCCCCCCCCACCCCCGGGGACCCTGACTAAGAATAAGCGGGTTACATGTTGGTGAAGACATCTAAATCAGTATTAAGTTTAGCGCACAACATTGTGATAGGCTGAGATGGGGGCACCTGTAGCCTGTGTCTTCTGGGTATTTATGAATATAAAACAATGTCCCTTGACACTCATATTGCAGAGGCCCAGATTAAGGTAAAATTTATACTCGCCAAAGGGCAAGTATCTTAAAAAAGTAATTTCTCCCTTCTGATTTTTATTTTGTTCAAGTACATTGTTCACAATAGGTGGGCAAGCAACAAAGGAGAGGATATATATATATATATGTAAATTGCTTTTAATTCCTCCATTTTGAATACAGTATTTGGCAAATGGCTCTGTCTCTGGTTGTAATTTACACACTAACCCAGTGGTTCTCAGCTGGGGGCAAGTGTACCCCTGGGGCTATATGACAAGGAAATTACTTGCAATTACTAAAGTTGAGTTTAAGCCCAGTTGTAATGATCTTAAATAACAGGGTGACAGCAGGTGGTATCAGCAACTGTAGGTACCTCTGACTGTACAATAGTCTCTCACACAGTCTCATAAACTAGGATGTCACATGCTAGTTGATATTTAGATAGCAAATAATTCTTGGATTTGACCAATGTGGAAATATTTTGTGTTTGGCTTGTTAAATTGCATTGCATTAGAATTAGCATTAGGAGTATTAGCTCATTAATATTCATGGTGTTAGTCTGTGTTCCTCGTGTAGCCTGCAGATAGGAAGCAACACCATGAAAACCAACTAACTTTAGCTGATACGTAACATTATTAAAACTAGCTGTCCCACTCAATCCCAATTCAATGTGATTTTACTCACAATACGTTATAGTGTCACAAGAGCGAAGCAGTCAGATTAAGTGTATGGGACACAGACATGAATGGTACCCAGTGGGGTTAGGAGTTTGAAATCACCATAAAATCAACCGTAAACACAACATGGATGCATTGTCCACTGATGTAGAAAAAATTATAATGTAATACTGACAAGTCCTCATTTATTCATATCACACACTTTTTGAGAGGCAAGAAGCTAGCACTATGGCTACCTAGTGCTGATTGTTTGAGCATGAATAATAATACATTTCAGAGGAACATTATATAGCTAACGTCCAAAGAATGTGAATAATGTATGCTAAATATTTCTGAGAGCATCAGTTTACTTAAAAAAGTTACATAAGCTAGCTAAATCCAATGCTACATTAACATTGGCTAGCTATCTATTAATATGTATATACATATAAATTATATTATGCTGATAGCTGCTAGTCCTGTAAGGTCATTATTTTTAAGCTGTAATGCTTGATGTGGCTAACTAGCATGTTGAGATAAGTGCTTTCACTTTGAATAATAAACTGATGTTTTTTGCCTGTTTACAAATGTAATATGAATTGTTAAATATTTTTCTCCAACAATATAGCTCTGATAATGCAAGTATTTGAGAGCACTCTAATACTACTCCAAAACTTAATAATTTGTAGAAAGATCTCACCTTCCTAATAGGGTGTCCAAAATAAAAACACTTCTACCAGTCTAGTTATGTGACCACTGATTTTATGTATGTGATGTTAGCATAAAGAGTCTGAACCTGACCTTGTCATAGAGCACTTTGACTCAACGCCCAATCAGCTATGTCCAGTGTAAATTAAAGCTGGAGTACGCAACTTTTTCTCAACAGTCGCATTTGTTGTCATAACATCCCTTGGCCCTGCCCACAGAGAAAGAGACACACCCCCTATCCCACTGCTTCCACAGACGTTGTGAACGTGCAAGTCTTCTAGATATGATTGTAGGATTACAGACTGGCATAGCAGTTAAAATGTCATCTAAAAGTCCAGTTAAAACAACGGAATCTTTTCTGTGTTTGCAGAGTTTTTGCATAACACTGAGTTTGTGTAGCGTTAGTCTGAACCAGGCATTATCTAGCTACAGTTGGTAGCCTATGCATCGTAACTGATAGCTGAGTAGCCGGTTAGCTAACGCAATCTATACAACATTTAATGTTAGCAAACATTTTCTTCTTCTAAGAACTAGCCATTGAATAAAGTAACGTCATCAATATTAGCGACCTAGCTACTATTTATTATAGGTAAGTTGGCTGGCAAGCAGAAATTCCAGGTAAATGAATGTTGAAACTTTTGACCTACCTGTCCAGTAGAACTTGAGAGCTCCACGTTTGTTTTTAAACCAATTCGCTCCCCTTTAAGTCAAATCAAATCAAATCAATATTTATTTATATAGCACATTTCACAACTAGTTGTCACAATACGCTTCACAGGAAAACTTAGCCTAAACCCTCACAAGAGCAAGCCAAAGGCAACAGTGGCAAGGAAAAACTCCCTGGTGTAAATGGGAAGAAACCTTGGGAGGAACCAGACTCAAGGGGGGAACCCATCCTCCTCTGGTCGGCTCAGGGTCTAGGTCTTAATGACCAGCATGGTCAAAACAGCCAATGTCCATGTTAATAGAATTTAGCAGCAGCTAGATGACAGTCCAGATGTGGCGGTAATGATGGTGGGGAATCTGGCGCCGATGGCGGCGGGAGCAGCTGGCATCAGTGGTAGGGAGGGGAGGGGCGAGCGGCGACAGAGAGGAAGCCGGACAGCAGCGGTGAGGGAGTCCAGTTGACAGCAACTCTCGCGTTGAAAGTAAACATCTTGCCACCTTCTAAAATGAGCACCTTTTGAGCTAGCTTTATCCAATTCCCTTTTCTCTTTGTTTTGTGAAATAGTGTTGGTGTAGCGGGTTGCTGTGAAATTTCTAGCTGGTGAACTGACAAGGTCAATCTCACTGTTGATTGGTTTGCGATGTGAACGGCCTATCTCTTCGATTGGTTCTACGGTCTATGCTCATAAGCCACTTTATTTGAAAACAAAATGTGGGCCAAATTGCTGGTTTTAGAATGCAGAATTTGAGGGTATAAACACAGTGCATGGTGCTGGATTTCTCTCAGAACAGTTCTTTCTATGATTGCTACCAACAAAGCATGACCATTCCCAGATATATATATATATATATAAAAATAAATAACTTGCATACTCAAGCTTTAATACTAATGGTACGTTTGCATAAAATACAAACAAATAAGGATATATTTACTTAAATATATAATGTATTTGAAAATAGTCATAATACCATCACTGCTTTGTAGAATTGTACATGTTACGTTTTATGGTAGCGCTTCATTGAGTCCCATTCAATCTGTACTTGTCCTGGGCCTGGCCTTTCCTCTCGTGGTAAAAAGCTTTGATATTCCTCCATAGCACTGTGTAATGTGCCAACAATTGGGCTGGCTATCTAGATAGCTTCACAGGCACCAATGAAGCTCAATGTTGCTTGGCTGCTGTGACATAACAGCTGTGTAATGGCCCATATACAGTTGGGCATGATCTTTGCCACTGGCGATTATCACATTTGCCAGTTGGTTGCAATGACTTCTGGTTTATACTAGAGCAACGGATGATTGTCATGATTAGTTGTGCCCATTGCTGAGGCTTAAAATGTATTGAACTTTGACCCGGTCACTGACTCAGTTGTCATGACAACATTAATGGAACGTTCTCATCTCTCGTAAATCAGTTATCTTCATCGTTCAAGTGCAAAGTCAAGCTCAGTCTCTCATGAGGGGAAATGGGAAGACAATGAGTAGGTCTGTGTTGAAATCGAGATCCCACCAGAGAAAGAAGCCGTTGAGAGGTGTACGGGCGACATTCTCCCGTGCGGAAGTCATCTTTATCGCTCAATAACTTTCCTCATGTACACTACTGACCCAATGTTCACTTTTCTCATATAGATTCTTCAGCTGCACCTCTTCTTTTTTAGCAAAAGGGCTGCTGTTAAGCACAAATGCACAAACAAGTACTGACTGTCCGCTTCCATTTCTTGAGAGCAAATGACTGCTCTTCTGCGATGTGTTCTATTGTCTTTTATGTGTTTATACATTTTATGAGCAACAGCATTGAATGTCAAAAACGAGCGATGATGGAATGTTGGCGAAAATATAACAATATCCATATCATACATCGCCAGACTGTAGACTGGTCTTAACAGCAAGAGTGTGAGCCCAGCCTATATGTAACTGAATAACCATAATGTAGTGAAAAGAACAGTGACACATTTGTGACGCTTTTCCCATTTGGAATTTTTTATATTGTGCATAACCGTATCACCGCTGTAAAACAGAAATATTTCCCGTTTAAGTAAAGTAATCCCCCTGTTGTGAGCTTTACTACAGTTGCCAGTAGGATGAACTCTGAACTTTAGAATACATATTTTTTTGTAAGTAGACTTAGATGGTGGACAGCAATAACTACTAATCTGGGCCCTTGTTTTGGTTTAATAATTCCCTCCTCTTTCACCCTAACTGATGTGTTGCGGGGCACAGTGGGTGATACACATTGGTGGTGGTTGAGGGGAGCATCATCCCATCACTGTAAATTGCTTTGAGGTCATGAAAGGTGCTATGCAAATGGAATCCACTATATTCACTAATATTTTACTAGCAATGGCTTTATGCAAGGGTTGCCAGACTGACCTAAAAATCCCAGACCAAAGTGGTGTAATCTGCCTGCCAGTGAAGGCAAAGGCCATTACATTGGATGCCCAAAAAGCTGTTTTGAAAATCTGCCACGAAAGCCCATGAACAACTGGCTTCTTACAACAAATTTGTACAGAAATACAATTATGGCTGTTTGTCCTCAGGAATGAGACCAGCTGGCTATATTAAACACAAATTGAGTGTTCTTACTCAAATTGACACAATGTTACATTAAAAAAATCCAAAGTGCTAGTTGGCTTCATAATCCTACAAGTTGGTTCAAAATCAGCGAGGAATATTTAGGCTGAAACTATCAAAATAAAGAAATGTATAATTTCACTTAGACACTAAAGGCCGCTGCATGCTTCAAACTAACTGAGCCTCGAAACGCCAGAAAGCTCCTTTCCAACAATTGGATTGGGGGGGGGTCTGCGTCCGACTATTTTTGTAATTTTCCGATACCCACATTCCGAAGTTTATGCCAGGTCGTCCACTTTCCGCAGCGATTGGCCAGCTGTACAGCGGGCCAGGTTTTAAGTGTTCAATCTTCACACACAGTAAAAGGTCCAGTGTTAATTCAACTCTAACAGTGTACATATGAGCCTAATCTTAATGTACATTGTACACTGCTAGAGTTGAATCAACACTGTTAGAGTTGAATTAACACTGGACATTTTGCTGTGAATTTACTGTGCACAAATGCTTCCGCCACTGTGCTCTCTGCTCACAATTAGTAGCTTCGAGGAAAACCTTTCTGTGTGTTCACATTTATATACTGTAACTCTTCGCGTCACGATTACAGACACCCAGAAGTCGCTTTCGCTAAGCAAACGTGGGGGTGTGCAGGAATGGTTGTGCATTATCTTCTATTTTTTGCAGTCACAGCTAATTAGCTATTGTTTCGTAAACTAAATAGTGTTTGGTAGCCTGCTATTCTTCATAGGTGTCCATCTTAGTTAACGGGATAACTTTCATAAGTGGATAAACGTGAGTTTTTCCAAAATATTTACAAATGTTAACCAGCCAAATTGGTATAATCCCACCCCTGTCTGTGACAGACAGTGTCTTGGCCCACCTTCGAGTTTAGCTACACCTTCAAGTTTAGAAAATGTATGAACAACAACACTGTCCGACGTGGTCGGACAACGCATCGTATAGACAAGCTAATTTGAAGCATTTAGAATATATTGTATCAGATTCAGATCCAATTACAGAATAACTGATTCATAAACATTGCCACGCAGAAATGCCTTCTTTCTACGCACGATATAACTCCACCGGGAGACAGCCTCTTTATGGATTCCTTTATTTAAATGAATTAATTCATGAATCAGTCAATCAAACAGTTAATCAATCTTGATTATCCCATTCTTGAACAATAAATAGATTGAAATGCCCCATTTCAAAAAGAAAAGATGCTAATTTGCAATTGTATAATGCTTTTCATCTCATAATCCCAACGCCCTGTACACTGAATGGAGGAAACGCATCAGCGCACACTTAGATGCACGGTAGCCATTTTGTGCAAGAGTGCTCTCCACATTTTAGCTGAAGAGAAGACAGAGGGCCTTATTAAACCAGTTATACTGGTGTATTATTAGGTGGCCAGGTCGAGAGAGCCAGCTTGTGAAGGACGCTGGGGAAATGTCCTTAGAAACAGGCTGCAATCTCACAGAGCCTACTTGTGTAGGCCAGTCGGTTACAGTTAGCATATTATTGATCACCACGTTATAATTTGCGCGCAAGTACACCGCAGCAGTAATGCCCCTTGTATATCGTAATATAGATTGTGAACTCAATGTAGATACTTGAACTCAACTAGGTTGTTTGAACAGATTTGACCGACTTTCCTTTGCCTCTGAGTATTCTCCATTCTGATTTATGTAAAATTTTTGCCAAAAAATAGATTTCATGAACTTATTCTGATACTGATAACGGTGCTGGAGCAGCTTTTCAGGACAGATGGCAGGGCCATTTGAGTGATTGGGGTTTGTTTGACTATAAAGACTTTTCGCATGGGGAGGATCAATCACTGATCTCTCCTTCAGTTTCAAAATGAGTAATCTTGTTTGGTTGGTTATGCGGCTTTAATTCCGTTAGTCAATCTCCTTCTGCCAGTGTAATCAGATGTTCCTTCTCTGATAAAAAAAAGAAGTTATTACTTTGAAAGTATTTTTTTATTTGCTTTGTTTTCGTGTTGTAATAGTTGATGTATGAGAGGCCATTGTAAAGCGCTTTGGATAAAGGCGCTATATAAGTGCAGTCCATTTACCATTTACCATGTATGGCAATCTATCTCATATGGGTGTTGGCCTGAATGTTGTACTGGCATATTTTTAGTCTCATTCATTTAAAAAATATCACATAACTTTGTTTGGTAAATAGTGCCAAAAGAAAAGTGTGTGAATCCCCTGGGATGGTTCATATTTTCACAATGTGTAAACAAAAAAATGTAAAGTCCCTCACCTAAGCGGCACCCTAATAAAACATACAGCTAACCTGATTAAATGAGTAAAATAAATAATTGAAATATATTTGTGTTATTTATTTACCAAAAATGATCCAACAATACATGCCCTTTTGTGAAAAAGTAGGCCAAAGTATGTGTGACAGTTCACCCAAAAATGAAATTAAGCTATGTATATATTTTGCCAGAGTTCTATCTATCATCCAGATAGTTTCGCTCAGATTTCACAAGTATAGATATCCGCCGCAGCTCACCCTGATATCACCCTGATGCAACAAACCTCAAAGGGACCAATATTTGTGGCGCTCAAAGCGCATACATTTACATTAGAAAAACTGAACAACATCTCTTTCTAAATATAATGACACTGTTACTCACAAACATCCACAGACCTTGTTGTGTACGTTTAAAAGAAAAAAAAGAAAAACGAACTTTCTAATAAAGTACACCAACTGAGTATATGCACACCAAGTCTCAACCAAAGCATGCCAGTATTCTGGGGCGCAGTGTCAACACAGTGCCATCTTGAGAAATGGACCCGTAGATGCAAAGCAATAAAGCCTAACCACACACTCAACACAAACACACTCTGACCCCAAACACAATGTTGAGGCACCTTCTCAGGAAGCTTAAAAGTGGCAACTTGAACTCGCTAAACTATATCTAAATCATACCCGAACTGTCATTCAGATGAGACAAAATATTACTTTTTGGATGTATACGTTAATGTTTTTTTTTGTTGATCAAAATAATGCAAGGAATTATCATTATAAGCCTCAACCAGCCTTATCAGTAGACCAGAATGAATATATCCCCGGGACCGAACTTTGATTGTAGAAAATAATTATAGCAATCGATAGATACTTACTTGCAATCATTACCCCACTGCAATTTCATTTGGCCTGAGGTAACTCCACCAATATTGTTCTTTAAAATAACTTTTCTATCCTCAAAGAACCCCCTGACCCTCACCGACAACAGATTACACTTTCACATTAAAATGGCTCCTCAGTCCTCACACACATATAGGTTGAGACAGAACAATCATCTGAACCCTTTACCCAAAGAAACAAACCAGCTGCTATGCAACACCTATTGTCAAACAAGATTTTGATGATTTAGCATCATTGCATTTTTTTTTTACACTTTTCAAATAAATTGTGATGCATTACTTTTAATTTCTTTAAGGGTCATATGTGGAAATTGGATAACTTATCAATGTTTCCCCCTTTTGTTTTCTTGATTTGGAACCACTTATTGTGCTGTGAAATTTGATTGCGAGCCGGTGACACAGGAAAGCAAGTGGCCCGGTGGAGAGGTGCATCTCTTACTGTTCACAACCGCTGGTATTCGTACATGCCTAGTGAGTCGCTACAAATCCAACTTGAGGCCCAAACCTGTGGACCGCCAGTCTTAGACAGCTAACATAGTCAGACACTAACCTGTTATATCCAGGCTATTTGGTCTGTCCTCATGGTAAATGTTTTGTCTGACGTAGACACCTAGGGCCTGATTTACTAAGACCTTTAGAGGGTGCTAAACCACTTAGCACATGCAAAACCAATAACATGACCAATGATTGGCCATAGAATTTGTCTGGCACCAATCATTGGTCATGTTATTGGGTTTGCATGTGCTAAATGGTTTTGCACCCGCTAAAGGTCTTAGTGTCTTAGTAAATCAGGCCCTCAGTTACTGTATATAGTGCAGGTACACATCTACAGTAAATATTGTAGATTTGGAAACGTTTCATGAACAGTGCTGTTTGAAGAGTGAAATAATTGGTTTACTTTTTCAAATGAGCTGTTTGTGAGTTTTGTGAGTTGTCCGTTACCTTGCATGTCGGTCATTCATAGTTCCACTGTGGTTCATTAAAAATTTTTTCTTTGTTTCTTGCAAAAATTAGTTTTGCGATTTTGATCTGGGCGCGGGAATTGATCCGATATTGCGTGGTCACACGCACAGCTGGCCGTGCTTCACAGTGGTGCGGGGGCAAATGCTGTGCATCTTTGTTTGCTCTGAAGACATCTCTCCTGAGGCCTGGAGGGGGTTGCGGGGGGGGGGGGCAGGCCAGCTGTGTGGAGATAGAGTGGCCACGGCAACAGCAGCAGCAGTGGAATCCCTTCATTAGCTTCCCTCTGGTGCAGATGAGCAGATTAGGGCTCAGAAGGGCAGCCTTATCACGCTGCTGTGCTGCTCCGGCGCGGCTCCGGCGCGGCTCCCGCGCGGCTAATTGGATTCTGAGGATTTAATTGAATAAATTCCAGATGTTTTACAGAAACAAGAACGTTTTAATGGGGCATAATGTCATGACTTTAAAAATGGCTTCCTATATGCTTATTTTTCAGTAGCAAAATATAAGAGATAAAGTGAAACACCCTTGCCTGTCTAGTTTTTTTTTTCTTTCTTTAGAACAATTTTAGGCTTTATCACATGGGCACGGTCTTCAATAGCCAATCTCTTTGAACAATGCAAACACAGATAGAATTGCACAATTCCGTAATGTAGAATCTGGTAATTGATAGCCTCCGTTTTCTTCAAACGTTTTTTCATTTGAAGGGGCCACAGTCCCTGAAACTACACAATGACACAATGACACAATCTACACATTCTACCTCAACTGGTGAAAATCCTAACATCTGATTCCTTCCAGCTGAGTCAAGCTACAGCGAGATCTTTAAGTGACGGGCTGCTGCGACCGCTGCAAATCCCCCAAGAAACTTAACCGTATCAGTCCCACTGTGTAAAATACCCAGGCCAATTCCCTTTACTGTAATTTGTTATTATTAATCAGATTGAAATTCAAATAGTTTTGAAAGCTGTAGCAGACCTTCTAACCCTTCTAGTAGTACTACCAACTATGATATGGGCTGTGATCCTGCTTTATACTTTATTTGCATTCATTGCGTTTAAAAAAATAATAATCTGGTCACATAATATTCCACTTGAAAGTGTTAAAACTCACAACTCTATTTCTATACACTATTTTGCAATCCCAATGTTATAGCGACAGCAGTTCTTTATTTTTGAACACGACACAACGCGGGCTCAATCAAAACGACGACTCCGTACGTTCTATGTGTTCCATGGAGATCCACTGGCGTCACAAATAACTGTTAAGTCGGTATCCTTATCCCGGCAACACAAATTATATTTCCACTGTGTTTGAGCTTTTGTTACTTTGTTTCAGTAATAGAGTAATTCTGACTCCTGGAAAACAAACTCCCAAGGGGTACCTTACAGAATCGACCAGGATTATGCCTGTAGTCAAAGGGGTTCAAGAACAGTAACCATTTTATTTTCGGGCTAGGTTGTGCTAGAGAAGGGGTTAAGGTAGGAAGTAGAACTCATACTTCTAAGTGCTGTTCTGTTTCATAGGCATCACAAGAATACACCTCCTATTATGATGCCTTCGATTGGCTGATTTAAAGGCAGCATCAGATGTATGCTTATTTTTAGAGGCAATCCCACAAATCTTTGTGACAATCAAAAATATTTTATTTCTGTGAAAATAATGGGACGCAAATACAGAGATGTGACAGGAGTTTCTTGAAATGGTATAAAAAGTATATGACATTAAAATTAATAATTGTTGTTTTTGCATTAGCTATGTGGCTAGTTAATTTACTAGCTACCGAGAAAGCGGTAGCTAGCTATGTTAGCTAACTGTAATGTTGGCTACCTGCTATTGTAATGTTAATGCTTTGATTTGGTAGATTAGATACCTCTGTTTAGCAGGCAAACAGGTTCGGATTAATTTCATTGATGTTCAATACAATTCAATGATTGAAGTCAATACAGTGAAGAAAAATAAATGTATACTATTTGTAGCAAGCATGTTTCTCGCACAATGCCATGGGAACGGCTCACGTCCTTCTTAGGGTCTGCAAATATTCTGTCTTGTACAGAACTGCT
Organism: Ilyophis sp. 1 JC-2022; assembly: GCA_022702515.1. NCBI lineage: Eukaryota > Metazoa > Chordata > Actinopteri > Anguilliformes > Synaphobranchidae > Ilyophis > Ilyophis sp. 1 JC-2022. The sequence continues at coordinate 104,456,728 of CM040405.1, forward strand.
TTAGGCTCCACTGACTTGTACAAGTTCTTCGACCAACTGTTAACCTACAATGAGCTCTCCTGTAGCTCCCTTTGCCATTTCTGCGTCCTTCTCCTTTCTTCAACTCTGTCAACGGCTGTGGCTGTGGGTGGGTGAACAGCAATGTGGCAATACGGCGCCATTTAAGGGGAACTGTTTTGTGCTTTATTTCTTTTCTGTTTGGCTGAGTGAGCAGCTTGTCCGAGAGGATTACATATTGATGTTCGTTCCCTCCAGTGTTCATTGACTAATGTCTTGTCAGCGAATTCCCTCGTGTAACGTCGTTGGGCGAGAGGAGCTCTATAGAAGGATGAATGAACTTCGGGGCCTGAGTCATTTAGCATGAGCAAGGACGAGTGGTGTGGCTTCTATTTGTTCATTTATATTTTTTCCGCTCTTCCCCCGGATGTTGTTAGCCTGCATTAAATACATTGCAGTGACTGGCGGTCCCGCCCAGCCTCTTTATAGACAGGAAGCCATGCTAGTGGCTGTGTATGGACAGCTGTGGATGGTGCTCTTATAAGTAGACATGTACACTACTATCTCTATGGAAGATTGAGAGATAGTCTGCGGGATTTGACAGTAACATGGATATGGCACAAGCAATTGGTCTAGCTCTAATCAGCAGGAGAGTAGTGGTTAAAGAGCTAGTCTCCAAACAGGAGGTTACATTACATTACATTATAGGCATTTAGCTCTTATCCAGAGCGACTTACACAACTTTACATTTTATCCATTCATACAGCTGGATATATACTGAAGCAATTCAGGTTAAGTACCTTGCTCAAGGGTACAACGGCAGTGTCCTGCCTGGGAATCGAACCTGTGACCTTTCAGTTACAAGTCCAGCTCCTTAACCATTATACTACACTACACAGGTTGTAGGCGTGAGTCCTGTGTTTGGCTCTGCTGTCTCTTGAGCAAGATTCTTACTCTGAATTTCCATGGTACATATCCGGCGTGAGCAGACGGTATAGGAATTGCAATGCTGGTAGAACTGGGTAAGAGTGATTGTTAAAAATGTTAGCTCGGAGAGTATCCCCTGGACAGGGTCACATGCCAGGCTCGTAAATCACGTCAGGAGTAGCGTGGGCGGCCGTGTGGCATGGCAGTTAAGGGGGGCAGGGGTTGTATCCGGAACACCGCTGGTCTGTGTCTTTGGAGGACCACTGCAACTGTACCCTTAAGCAAGGTACTTAACCTGAGCTGGTTCAGTAAATATCCAGCTGTGATATGTAAAATGTGATATGTATGCGTGGTTTAGGGCATCTGCTAAACAGGTAAATGGTAACCATATCTATACAAATAGGTTCCTGTCTTTGTATCAGTTTAGAAAATTGTTCGGTTGATTTATTGCTGTAAATACGTAACAAATGCAAGTAATAATTCTCATACGGTGGGGGTAAACAGTTTGCTATATTGAGCCATGTTGACTGAAGTTTACTGTTCGCACCATTGCTATGAGAACATAAAACATGTCTTTATATTTCATTTTATATATCTATATTTTTAAAATTGATTTTGACCACAACCCCCTTGGGTTCCAAGAAGTTTATTGACCCAAAAGATGTTGACACATTTAATACAATAAAGCAGTAAGAAAGAGCAATAACAGGCAACTAAAGCACCCTGCAGGTGTTGTTCAATCAAAGGGAGATAAAAAAAATACTTTTTTACCCCAGTGTTTTCTTTTTTTTTTGGCAACCCTGTCCTCCATCTTCCAAACAGAGTTACTAATACTTATTACTATTTTGTTTTATGAAACAGTCATTTACCGTTGTTTATTGATAATAAATATTTATGGATAAGATAGCCATAATGACTAAGATGACCGTGTTCTAACAGCTTGAACTCCAGCTTTTTAGAAATTCTGTTTGTTGCAGTCTTGTTTCAATTTTAACATTATATGTTCATGGAAACAAGACCAGACGCGGAACAATTTTTTTCCCCCGCGGCAACGCAAATTTCATGCAGCACTTATACGTTTTTCACGAGGCATAATCTAATGCAGTGCATTTGTTAACATTTCAACACAACTGCTGAAAAAGCCATGTCAGCTGCCCTCTCCAATGAGCTATGCTCCCCGTTCGCAGACGTATTTCTGCTTATTGCAGTGTACTGTTTGAACAAGGATATTATTCACATTGTCAGGAAACAAATAAGAACAGTAATGTGCTAACACACCTATTAATAATTGGATGTCATTGCTCCCCAATTGTGTCATTGTCAGTTAATGGAGTTTATGCCTGCGCGCGTTATCTTGAGACGGAACATAAATCTCTTCCCGCGATCCAGTTCCTGCTTAATTAATTTTACGTTCCCATTGTCGCGAGGGCTCAGAGGCAGGTGCGATGTCTCACGGCCCCACAGGACGATGGCGCTTCATTGCACCCATCGTTTGTCGTTCACCCAACGAGGCCGTGAATTATGATAACGATTCGTAAAATATATATATAAAATATATTGGATATATATTTTATCACGCCACGCCAGGCCCACCGTGAGGGTGGCTGGCCGGGGAGTATTACATCATGCCAGAGGTTCTGAGCAGCGGTTGGCATTTAGCCGTGACACTGAATACCTTGCAGGGCAATGGTCACCCTGCACGGAGAGTGACCTTTGAGATGATAGGTTAATTCACAGAGCGGATCACAAGCGGCTGCCCTCGCGGACTGACACAGAAGAGCCTTGGGCGCTGAGATACAGAAGAAGAGGCGTGGCACTGCAAAGAGAGATTTTCACTGTTAGATTTTTAAAAGAACATAATTGAAGAATGAATATATATATACTGAAACAAAAATAAAAAAAAATAAATGCTGTAAATAGAACAAAAAAAGAGCAAACAAAAAGGAAGAGAAAAATGAAAGGCTTGTAGCTGCTCTGTGTGAGACAGCAGCCATCTTGGCCTTGCTTGTAGCTGCTGTGTGAGACGGCAGCCATCTTGGCCTTGCTTGTAGCTGCTGTGTGAGACGGCAGCCATCTTGGCCTTGCTTGTAGCTGCTGTGTGAGACAGCAGCCATCTTGGCCTTGCTTGTAGCTGCTGTGTGAGACAGCAGCCATCTTGGCCTTGCTTGTAGCTGCTGTGTGAGACAGCAGCTGTCCTGGAGTGTACTAATATACGCTGAAGTACTGTCCTCCCTCCCTTTCTTCTTTTGTAATTTTACTGATCAGAAGTGACTACTGATTGAATACGTGCTGTTTCTGCAATATTGCTTTCACCTAGCCACACTCTATGGATCAGAGAATGAAAAAAGTAAGGACACAACTTAGGTTTTTTGCATGTAGCCTTGGCTTTGCGTGTGGCCGCGTTCTGTCAGACGGTGGCCATCTTGGCCGTGCTTGTGACTGCTCTGAGCAAAATGGTGGCCATCTTGGCTCTGCTTGTGGATGCTACTGTGTGTTCTGTGGCTCTGAAAGGGTAAACCCTAGAGACTGCTGAACATCAACCTTGAGGAGCACAGATAAAATTATCTTTGTTTGAAGGCCTTGAGTAGGCTGATGAGCCACATCATACTACTCTGCTTTCGTCCCCTGACATGAAGAAATCAGAGTAGTGATACGGTATTACATTGGCAATTAATTGCCAGTTCTCTATTTATTATTTATTTTAATTTTTTTGCAGCACCCACCTGGAAAGAGAGTGGCTGTGTCCGAATCAGAGCCCTATCTATTGCGTCCTGTGCACTGTTTACTAGCATACTGTGTACTGTTTACTGCATGCTGTTTAGTACACGACGTGCAGTATACAAAAAATATCTGCCATACTATTATCAGCGAAAACCCTGAAATATGTACATCATCCTGAGATTTTTAAGTACACTACATTTAAAGAACATTTTGCATGCTTAACAACATTCTCATTTAGTGTACTCGACAAGCATTAGAATGGAAGGGCGTTGATTCAGATTTTCACTGAAGCAACTCAGATTAAGCACCTTGCTGTAGGGCCCATTGGCTGCACTTCACATGGGAGTCGGATGTGCCATATTGTTAGTATGAAAACAATTTGGAAAACATTGTTGACCAGAAGGAATGTGTGGTGAAACACCTAGGCCCAGATTCAAACAAAACACAAAGTGCTTGTCCAGAATACTGCGAAACACATATACCAGAAACGAAAACGAATTGTCTGATCATGGTAATTATCAATAAATGCATTGCAGGATTTCTTTCTTACAAAGCGTACATTCTTAATTACAGTGAACACAGAACACCTGCCAAAAGTAGTATTTGAAGCTAAAGACAAAGCACATTGCAGTTAGATTGAATTACTGTCCCAGGTGGTGTCTTCAGTCAGCCATCTGTCTGCTCGTGAGCACATTCTCTACACAATGTCAGAATCCACCAGGCAGAGAATAGTGCCTGAACCTGAACCAATACCACTCCAAGTCTCCAGTAATTGCATAAAGAGGCACAGGCAGGCAGGTACAATATGGGAGACCTGAATACAAACCAATAGTTCAGCTTTAGTTCTTGTACTGACGTCCACATTAACTATCAGAAGTAAGTATTTAAAAAAATGAAAAGTTGTCATTTTCATTTGTTTTTTGAGTCACCACTGTGGCGAAAAGCACTTCAAGTGGTAGTGCGTGTGCTACTCTGACGCACTCGCCCATGACTATTCTACATCCTACAGCCCACACAGTACTACAGGAGGGAGCCTGCATCAATCAGAGGGGTGAGATACCCGGTGGGCACCCAACATTAATTTAGGGGGAACCAATAATACATCTGTAAGCGTAAGACCCCTGGCTGAGTCAAACCCACCCTACCCCTGGCTGGATGAGGCCAACCGTGTCATGCCACCACACTACCTGTCGTATTCGGCTGATGGGCCTTTTAAACGAGTGTCTGTGTCACTGATCAGACACCCCCCCCCCCTTACCCTCAGGTGACTTGAGGTGATGTGAAAAAACAAGGCTTTGTCCGAATCAGAGTCCTATCTACTGCGTCCTGACTCCTGTGTAATGTGTACTAGCATACTGTGTACTGCTTAATGTATACTGTTTAGTGACATGCAGTATGCAAACAATATCCTCCATACTATTATCAGCGAAAACCCGGAAATAAGTATATCATCTTAGAATTTTAAGTACGCTACATTTAGAGAACATTTTGCCTACTTAACAACTTTCTCATCCAGTGTACTCAACTAGCAAACTCAATAGTATAGAAAGGCATTGATTCGGGCACAGCCCAACTGAGGTGGTAGCTCCTCAGGGCCAGGGTTAGACACCACAGATGGTTGCAAAACATCAATACTGTTAAAAACAGAGCCATCAGCTGGGCACAGTCAAAACAGTTGCTCGATTCAGCTGGTCATAGTTCAGTACTGTGGTCGGATTCAGCTGGGCAGTGTCAGGACTATGATTGGATTTAGGTGGTTATGGTCAGAACTGTGGTCAGATTCAGCTGGTCATGGTCAGATCTATGATCAGATTTAGGTGGCCATGGTCAGAAATCAGAACTGTGGTCAAATTTGAATGGTCACATGATCACAGCAATGGCCTGATTCCCTTGTACGTGAGGTGCTGGAACCATCTGGGGATATGATTTGAATAATAATTTGTTTATTTATATAGTAAATTTCACTTTGCATGTAAATTGCTATACAAATACACGTTCTCTCATCCACATTCGTTGATCTGCGGTGATACTTCCACTTACTGCATCTTCATCTTGCAAAATACTTTATAGTTGGCATAATTAGTTTATGCAGTATTCATAATTTCTGTATTTGATCTATTTTTGGGCTATTTAAGTTGGTTGTTTGACATAGTAGGGAAAAAAACAACAACATCCATATGCATAATATGATAATATTTGAATCAGGAGAAAGGAAAAAGGAAATCCCGTATTTTGTCTCTTTCACTGAGATGAATATTGAGTTTTCTGAGAAACCTTTCCGAGTTCCTTTTGTTTTTTTTGTTTTGTTTTGTTCTCTGATGGGCTAATTCTCTGCAGTTCCACCGTTCCGTTGATCAGTGGGTTGCTTTATCAGAGGAACACACTCCTTGCCAAAGGAAGAGTCGTTCGCTTCCGTAATGCTGTTCCGCACATCCGCAATCCAGGGATTAAGGTTGATAGGGGCCGTAAACTACTCCACAATTATCTGGAATTTAGCCGTGACACTGAATACCTTGCAGGGCAATAGTCACCCTGCACAGAGAGTGACCTTTGAGATGATAGGTTAATTCACAGAGTGGATCACAAACGGCTGCCCTCGCGGACTGACACAGAAGAGCCTTGGGCACTGAGATACAGAAGAAGAGGCGCTGTACTGTATAGAGAGATTTTCACTTTTAGAATTTAAAAAGAACATAATTGAAGAATTAATAAATATATATACTGAAACAAAAATAAATAAAAATAAATGCTGTAAATAGAACAAAAAAAAGCAAACAAAAAGGAAGAGAAAAATGAAAGGCTAGTGGCTGCTCTGTGTAAGACAGCAGCCATCTTGGCCTAGCTTGTAGCTGCTGTGTGAGACAGCAGCCATCTTGGCCTAGCTTGTAGCTGCTGTGTGAGACAGCAGCCATCTTGGCCTTGCTTGTAGCTGCTGTGTGAGACAGCAGCCATCTTGGCCTTGCTTGTAGCTGCTCTGTGTGAAACAGCAGCCATCTTGGCCTTGCTTGTAGCTGCTGTGTGAGACAGCAGCCATCTTGGCCTTGCTTGTAGCTGCTCTGTGTGAGACAGCAGCCATCTTGGCCTAGCTTGTAGCTGCTGTGTGAGACAGCAGCCATCTTGGCCTTGCTTGTAGCTGCTCTGTGTGAGACAGCAGCCATCTTGGCCTTGCTTGTAGCTGCTGTGTGAGACAGCAGCCATCTTGGCCTTGCTTGTAGCTGCTCTGTGTGAAACAGCAGCCATCTTGGCCTTGCTTGTCGCTGCTGTGTGAGACAGCAGCCATCTTGGCCTTGCTTGTAGCTGCTGTGTGAGACAGCAGCTGTCTTGGGGTGTACAAATATACGCTGAAGTACTGTCCTCCCTCCCTTTCTTCTTTTGTAATTTTACTGATCAAAAGTGACTACTGATTGAATACGTGCTGTTTCTGCAATATTGCTTTCACCTAGCCACACACCATGGATCAGAGAAATAAAGAAGTAAGGACACAACTAAGGTTTTCTGCATGTAGCCTGGCTTGGCGTGTGGCTGCTTTCTGTCAGATGGTGGCCATCTTAGCCGTGCTTTAGGGCTGTGCGATATAGACAAAATCTTCTATCATGATATGGGTCATTTCATATCTCGATAACAATATATATTGCAATATAGTAAGTTTTCTATAAATTCTATGAACAAATTGTCTATACAAAATAACCACATGCCTCATAGGTTTTGCATTTGATAATCCTGTGAAGTAAATACAAATGAAAGGCACTGTCTCTTTTCTCCTTTTATTTGGAAGTGACGTTGAGCAGAACTGTCACAAATGAGAAAAAGAAAAAAACATTTTCCAAACAAAATAAATATGAAAGTAAACAACACTGTTTCAGAAATCTCCAGTAGTGCAACCAGTAACCAAAATAAGTAGGGATGCACCGAAAATTCGGCCACCGAAAATTTTCGGCCGAAAATGGCCCAAAAGTGCATTTTCGGTTTTCGGCCGAAAGACCTAAATCACCGAAACAACACGGCCGAAACAGAATTTTATTTAATTTTTTTTAAATTTTTTTTTTTTATTAAACAGAATTGTAATGACGCAAACAAAAAGCGCAGCCAGCACACGGTTATCTGGATAAGAGCCAGCATGTCGGCGGTGTGGAGTTATTTCAATATCTCGGAGAAAGACCCACGGATAGCGATTTGCAAAAAATGCAGTGCTGAAATTTCAAGAGGGGGTGCATCTGCAAAGAGTTTCTCCACGTCGGGTGACTTAAATGCACTTTGTGTTTTTATGAGAGAACATATTTAATTTTACAATCTTTCAGCAGGCCAGTCAGTTATAGGCCTGTACATTATTATTTAATGTACACATGAGCGGGGTCAAGTTAAACATTTTGTTTTGAATTTTAATTTATATTGTGCATTGCTGTAATGTCAGTGCTAAATAAATATTTTCATACTTTTGTAATTGATTTATTCTTGAATTGCAATGCTTTGATTTTAGTGAGGTTAGTACACAGTCATAGCCATAAATGCAATGGTTCTAATAATTGACAATCATTTCTTTCGGTGTTTCGGTTTTCGGTTTTCGGCCTTGGTTTCTCATTTTTGGTTTTCGGTTTCGGCCAAGAATTTTCATTTCGGTGCATCCCTAAAAATAAGTACAATATCAATATAAAATATCAAAAACAAATATAAAAACACTCAAGTTTCACAAATCTCCAATAGTCAGCCAATTGTGCCCCCCCCCCCCCCCCTTTTAGGTCCAAGTTCTTCATCTTGTTGGGCTTTGCCGTGTCCCAAATTGCATACTTGCATGCTCCGAGCACGCATAGCGAGCACGCGCATCCATGTGAGTCCATAGCGAAGTACGGTAGTGCGGAGCATGGAAGTATGCGATTTGGGACACAGCCTTGGGTTGCATTAAAATTGTCAAAAAAATAGCTCCTTTTTTCTTTCCTTGCAACTTTTCCTTGACCTCGCCAGAAAATGTCATGGGGGTCAAGGAAAAGTTGCAAAGAGAGATTTACAAGGAATCTAGCGTAACTGTGGAATTCAAACCTCCTTCTATACCTTGCGTTGTGGTGCGATGTCCAGTCGTATTGACGTGACTGTTCAACATGGCAAACTTCAACTTCACAAAATGTTTTGCCTGTTAACAAATTTGGTGTATTGTCTGATTGTGTAATTGTTTGTTTACTTTCTATTATAAGTCAATACTAACCAACAATACTAGCTATTCACATTTAGATTTCTGGCATTTCTCAGATGTTCGCCTTGTTGTTTGAATTCGGTAATTCGGTAGGTTCCGGAAAACTCAAATGCTTATGAAAACATTGGCGGCATTGCATTGTGGGGCGCGAATACTACCTTCCTTCTGAAAAGGATAGTCCAGAGCATCCTTTGTGAAAGGACGGATACAAATTATTGTGAAGCTCCTTTTCTTCTCAATATAAGAAATTAGAACGGTCCTTAGCATGGCTGCCCGGGAAATATCTCCGGTTCATGCGAGCTAAAGGATCCTTCCTTGCTCGAATTTGACTATTCGAATGACAGAACTATATGATTTGAATGCAGCCTTGTTCTGTCTCGGACTGTTGCGGGGACGTTTGTTCTGTGTCACGCTCCTGCACGTTTGTTTTTGTATTCGTCGAGCCTGTGTGTAGAGAACGTAAAGCAGGATCCGGATGATGTAAAATACTGCCGTAAAGAAGTTCTGCAGCTTCTTTGTGAAAATAGCGATAGGAACAATAGAGGGAAATATCTATCGATAGACATTTTTTTCTCGTCCCACGATATATATCGTCATCTCGAACAGCCCTACTTGTGACTGCTCTCAGCAAAATGGTGGCCATCTTGGCCGTGAACTACTCTACAATTATCTGGAAGGGATTGTTCGGAAATCACAGTGCGCGTAAGTCAGAGGCGTCTACTGTGTGTCGACCCTTATCCAGCTGTTTGGGGTCAGGGGAACAGGTGCGCTATCCTTGTGTCTGATGCTGGTTAGAGAGAGTAATAGTAACACGACTATACAACTTTGTAAGACTTATAAACTCTGACTGTTTACCTACAAATTAAGCCTTTTAAATGATAAATTATTGCTCCTACTCCAATTGAAGTGACCAGAGGACAGTCTACCAAAACTACCATTAATAATGAAGTAAACACACTTAAAATCATTAAAATGGACTCTTGGCTTTATGTCTGTGAAACCATAGATATAGAACCATAGATGTGACATATCATGTAATGTAATAGAGCTCCGTAGTCCCGCCCCCTCCTATCCCTAGCTGATCCCGGAAGACTGCCGAAAGCCATTACCTGCCCCACTTCGGGATCTTTCAGTCACCCTTATGATGATATTATGGCATTGTATGGACCAAAATTTGACATATATGTGATAAACAGTCCATTATGTACTCACAACCGCATTTAAATCAAATTTGAATCGTATAATTAACGGAGTTTGAGAAACATAACGACACTACCCAGAATCCCCGGTCGTACATCACCGGCTCCCGCTTTCGCTAGCTAACGCAGTAGCTACGAAAATGGCTAATGGAAAATGTTGCAAATGCGTCTCCATGGTGACGACCACAAACAAAATGATCCCGAATAGACAATTCAGCAATATTATCAAAACGAGCAGCAGGAGTGCCCTGAACAATCTCCAGCCTGCTTCCTTGTCTCACAACAGACATAAAGCGCATGAAAAAAACAAAAGACAAAAGCCTGACGCAACAAAATACATTCAAATAAACAAACACAAACACGAGCGACAGCTGGACTACATGTCGCCATTACAGCGCCACGTGACATTATAGACATAGAACCATGGTTACTGGCCACCATCTTACCTGGGTACGGTAATTGTGCCACTAAACTATGACGTATGACTAATCTGTGGTTCTATATCTATGTGTAAAACCTTTTTATATAGTCCCAGAATGACAACCCAGCATGCACTTCTTCTGTCTCATTATGCTTGGGAACTCAGTCATTGTCTTAAGCTAACTGATGGCAATGCTGGGAGACACAATCTCATCAGCTTTTCCAATTTTTTTTTTGGAAAGCACAGAAATTCAAGGCTTTAGATTTTCAGATTGTTGTCTTTCAAATAAGGATGTGCGTGTCTCCATAGCTCAGCATAAAGAATACACAGACACAACGTGAAATGCAGAGTTATGCAAAGCAAAACAGCACATCAAAATGAAGCTAGGCAGCTCTGTTGAGAAGTGTCAACTCTTCGCACGGTGTGCGTTCTTGAATCTCATACAGGGATGCCTCCTCCCAGACAGGAGTGTTTTGAAACAAAATGGAGTGGATGCATCACTGGCAATGACATGTTTTTTTATGTCTAATAGCACAACTTTTCATGATTTCAGATACTTAGTTGGAAAGTTTTAACAGTGTGCTCCAGTTAGTGAGAGCCGGCAGGGAAAAATAATCAATTTGTTTAATTTGCACCCATCTGTGGTGTCTAAAGCAGCACAAAGCAGGAAACGAAGGTACTGAGAAAACCTTAGCCTGTGCTGAAGACAAGGCATGTGGATGGGTGGGCTCTGTTGAAAGAAACCTTGCTGGAGGTTTTAAGAACATAATAATGTTTGATGAGGAGAACAGGCCGTTCAGCCCACCAAGTGTCATCAGTTCATCTACTGTCTAGACAGCATCCAGTATAGGATAGCCACTTCCACGACCCAAAAAAAGGAGGACATTGCACCGTGGCATTGAATTGGGGGAGGGGGGGGCATCTTTATTATTTTACATTTAAATATGTAAAGTTTTCTTATACAACACTGACAACAATGACAAATTTGACGCAAATTTATCTGATGTAAATCGGAGGGAATAAGATTTAGGAATATAACACGTTGGTTTGGTACGTGTGAGGGAGGGGGTATGGAGGACCACACGCGACTGACAGGGAATTCTTATAATTCTTCACGGAAGTGGAGAACCACTAAAAGGGGGTAGGAGAACTAATAAAGGAAGGCGAACCTTCCCGGCGAATACTGCCGAACGAAAAACGACCCAGGAAAAGTGGGCGAAAAGCTCACAGAATAGAGCAGTAGAAAAGAAAATAATTCACCTCTAACTCTGTTTACTATCACAGTCTAAAATCTTTTCGGAAGAGACGAAAGAATAACGACCCAGATAAGTTGGCGAGAAGCTTGCAGATTCGAGCAGAAAAGAAAGGGAGAAAAGAATACACCTCTAACTCTGTAAACTAAGACAGAGCTAAAAAAGAGGCGAAACAGGAAGAAAGGTAACAAAGGTACTGCTTTTGTGAGACAGGAGGGGAAACCAACGGCAAGAAACGAAAAGTGTAAACAAAAGGAAACAAAATCTTAAAAGGAATCTCGAACCACACCAAGGCAAGTCCCACGTTACTTTAGAAACAAAAGCAAAGTGGTCACCTGAACCTATACCTGATACCTGACTTTACGTGGCAAAGTTAGACGCAAAAGCCCCGAATAGCGGAAGTGCGGGGCTTAAATACTAATGCGCGCACCTGCAACTCGTAAAGAAATAAACTCCGCATAGGGGGAGAGACATGGTAGGAGCGCCCTCTCGTGGCCCAACGCGGCAACACCCGAAAAGAGAGAAAGCAGGCCAGGCCCCATGACAGTATGTTAACAAATACCGGACCAATATGTGTCCGGCAAGAGGATGGCAGATGGAGGACAGCTGGATCAAAGACCGGACTGTGACGGACGTCTGGCCACCCTAATCCAGTGCGGTGTCATGTCTGGTCTTTAAAACCTCAAGGGTCTGCTACCACTACATGACCTGGAAAGCTATTCCAATTATTAACGACTGTCTGTGTGAAAAAAAAAAATGTCCTTGTGAGTGAGGGAACTGTGTCATAGTGTGCTCTGGCTGGGAGCTCCAGCAGTTAAAATGACAAGTAATTTGCCAGCACGTTGGTCATATTGTGTCTGCTTTTCGAGTGACCTTCATCCTTGTGGCTGATTGTCTGAGATGGGACGGGAGGAAGAATAAATAGGAGCCTGTGGCGTCCTCTTCTTCCATTACTCTGTCTGGGATATGCAGCCTGTCACTGCATTTCAAGATGGCCGCGTTCAGAGTCTCGCGATGGCTACACATTGCCGACGCGTTGCACGTCTGCCAAGTCGTGAGCTCCAGTGTTGTCTCATGACGGCTGCGTCCAGCACACCAGTTCAGGACGCCGGGTGATTCGGTACAGTGCTTAAGGCTCGCAGGTGTGACGCTCAAGTGGGCTGTGGCACCCTTGGGCAACAGGCATCACCGGAATTGCTAAATATAAATATACAGCTGTGAAGATAATGCCTGTATAATGTTATGGAAGAATATGACATTTCAGAACATCTCTGATATATGAATTAAGTCAGACTGGCCGTTTGTACGGTGACATTAAGGGGACTGAACATGCTAAAGGAGGTGCGTTTGACTGGCATAGATGCATTGACGCTACATGTTTTTGTATGCCATGAATGGTGATATAATCAATTATATGTAAATGCAATTAAAACCAAGACTGGCTATTCTCCAGTGGAAAGGCAATGTGGTGTGCGCGTGAGAATGCTTGTGCAGAACGTGGCGCATTGTCGCCGGCCACTATTGACCCCCTTTGCGCAGAGGCTTAATTTGACCCATTTCCATCTGTTTTGTACAGTTGTGTTAAAGCTTTATAACTCCAGATATCAATGTAACACAAACACCAATAATGGCTTTATATAGTGGCTTTATAATGTAGTAGGTGCTTTATCCTTGGTGGATGAATGCATTTAGAAGGAAAAGGACAGCACTCTTAGCCAGATTTTTTCTTTTAATTAAAGAAGACCCTGGTACCATTTATTATCATGCATTAAAGGTCTCATATCATAATATTTTTTGTCAATTTTATATTATTCTACATGGTCTACCAAACATGTTGATAAGGTTTTGCAATATATTTTTAAAAAATATAAATCCAGTGAGTTTTTTTTACTCTTGCAGCTGAACAGCCCGTTTTGGGTGGGCGGTTCAGGTTTTTTTTCCACATGCTCTGCTTTGGTTGGCTAACTGACCCGGAATCACAATCACACTCTTGCCGACACTACACTTTCGCTCCAAAAAACTGAAGAAACAAATAAAAAAGCAAACGAAGACATTACAAAACGTTTTTTTTTTTACAAAGCCAAATACATGTAACATCAATATAGTGATTACCTCTTAACTGTTTAAATTATACTTAGCCTGTAGGCTAACGTTACTTTTCAAGCAGTCGAAGATGCATCCCTGCATGCTTTCAAATGTATCCTATAGGTCAACAAATGCAACATTATTGACGTGTTCCCCTCTTTGCAAGCTAGTATTGTTTTTAAGAATTCGTCTGAATAATTTTGGGTAAAATACAGGCACACTTTAGACAGTTTCGCTTTTAGAAAATTGACCGAGTTTAACGTTAGCTGGCTTGCTAGCAGTAGGCTACCTGCGGTCACTGACTGAGCCGTCGTTAAATAACGTTAGCAATCGGAAGCTCGTCCAATGCATTTTACAGTGGCACCGAAATCTGCGTTGGATTCTGTTCGCTAGGCAATTAATGGTATCGGTCGTATGGGTTAACGTTATAGGACTCCGTTCGCAACCAGGCAGCTTGGCTAGACCTGTAGACGTGGAAGCGCTTACTATTGTAGCTGGTAAGATTAAAAGTGCCCTGACACAGCACATTTAACATGGCCAGTTTGGCTAGTCATGAACTCTCCACTTGCTCGTAATTATACTCTGTGGTTATAGAGGCTATCACGCTAAGTAAATAAAGGCTGGCGTTACCACAGAACTGTATACCTACCTGTTCTTTAGAGGCTGAAGGAGGGCGGGTTTATGCAAATTACATCTGGCTGTTTTCACAGGAGTCCAGTAATGACCCAGCTGGAGTCAATTCTGAACAGACTTTTAAGCCGAGTGATTTTTTTTTCTTATGCAACAACAAAAAAATGGCAGGTAGTACCGACTTAATATTTTACCAGCACATAAGTATCATGTTACACTGCATATAAATGCTAAAAGTAGCTGAACTCCAATTTCCATGATTTGGGACCTTTAAATTAAATTATTTTCATAACTCAGATGTAAATGATGGGCAGTGAATGCATAACCCCCGGTGAAAAACAAAGTTCCACCACTCTAGTTTAAAGTGAACACCTGAGAGTCAAATATGGGTATAAGGTTAAACTTCACATTTTCTGGTTTGCAAACCTCCTGTCTGCATGTGTACAAAATATGAAAGCGATATGTCTTACTGCTCAAATCCTGTGAGGCAATTTGAAACAGTACCTTGGTGTTCAAAAATCTACGCAAAATGGATTATTGTGCATCACAGTAATTCAGGTGATAATCATAATAATAATAATAAATTTTATTTATAATGCACTTTTCATTTTAGGGAAATCTCAAAGTGCTACAATGTGGAGCATAAAACAACAAAAACAACAGAACAACAGAATAACACAGTAAAAATCATCATAAAAAACTGGCCATAATAAAACCTAAAAGCACAGATAAAAGCGAAAGTATAAATTTAGGAAAAAGTTCTGTTAAAAAGGAAGGTTTTTAGACCTTTTTTAAAAATTTCGAGGGGGCAGCCGAGCAGAAGGCGCGATCTCCCATAGTGCGGAGCCGAGTTTTGGGTGGGTGGAGGAGGTAAGAATTTGAGGATCTCAGGTTTCGGGTGGAGGTTTGTGGGGTGAGAAGGTCCTTGATGTAAACATTTTTCAACAATTAAACTCTTTTGACTTGTTGGAAAGTTATTTGCATGTACAGGTGCAGCTCAAAAAATTAGAATATTGTGAAAAAGTTCAATATTTTTTGTCACTCATTTCAGAAAGTGAAACTCATATATTATATAGATTCATTACACATAGAGTGAAATATTTCAAGCCTTTATTTCTTGTAATTTTGATGATTATGGCTTACAGCTAATGAAAACCCAAATTCCGTGTCTCAGAAAATTAGAATATTGTGAAAAAGTTCAATATTGGAAACATATGGTGTCACACTCTAATCAGCTAATTAACTCAAAACACATGCAAAGGTTTCCTGAGCCTTTTAATGGTCTCTCAGTCTGGTTTAGTAGGCTACACAATCATGGGGAAGACTGCTGACTTGACAGATGTCCAGAAGACAGTCATTGACACCCTCCACAAGGAGGGTAAGCCACAAAAGGTAATTGCTAAAGAAGCTGGTTGTTCACAGAGTGCTGTATCCAAGCATATTCATAGAAAGTTGAGTGGAAGGAAAAAGTGTGGTAGGAAAAGGTGCACAAGCAACAGGGATAACCGCAGCCTTGAGAGGATTGTCAAGCAAAATCCATTCAAGAATTTGGGGGAGCTTCACAAGGAGTGGACTGAGGCTGGAGTCAGTGCATCAAGAGCCACCACGCACAGACGAATCCAGGACATGGGCTACAAATGTTGCATTCCTTGTGTCAAGCCACTCCTGAACCAGAGACAACATCAGAAGTGTTTTACCTGGGCTAAAGAGAAAAATAACTGGACTGTTGCTCAGTGGTCCAAAGTCCTCTTTTCAGATGAAAGTAAATTTTGCATTTCATTTGGAAATCAAGGTCCCAGAGTCTGGAGGAAGAGTGGAGAGGCACAGAATCCACGTTGCTTGAAGTCCAGTGTGAAGTTTCCACAGTGATGATTTGGGGTGCCATGTCATCTGCTGGTGTTGGTCCACTGTGTTTTCTGAAGTCCACAGTCAACGCAGCCATCTACCAGGAAATGGCTGTGTTCATGCTTCCTTCTGCTGACAAGCTTTATGGAGATGCTGATTTCATTTTCCAGCAGGACTTGGCACCTGCCCACACTACCAAAAGTACCAAAAGCTGGTTCAATGACCATGGTATTACTGTGCTTGATTAGCCAGCAAACTCGCCTGACCTGAACCCCATAGAGAATCTATGGGGTATTGTCAAGAGGAAGATGAGAGACACCAGACCCAACAATGCAGACGACCTGAAGGCCGCTATCAAAGCAACCTGGGCTTCCATTACACCTCAGCAGTGCCACAGGCTGATCGCCTCCATGCCACGCCGCATTGATGCAGTAATTCATGCAAAAGGAGCCCCAACCAAGTATTGAGTGCATAGAAATGAACATACTTTTCAGAAGGCTGACATTTCTGTTTAAAATATCCTTTTTTATTGATCTTATGTAATATTCTAATTTTTCTGAGACACTGAATTTGGGTTTTCATTAGCTGTAAGCCATAATCATCAAAATTACAAGAAATAAAAGCTTGAAATATTTCACTCTATGTGTAATGAATCTATATAATATATGAGTTTCACTTTCTGACATGAGTGACAAAAAATATAGAACTTTTTCACGATATTATAATTTTTTGAGCTGCACCTGTATATGATTAGATAATTTCCAACTTTTGCAAAAGATTAGGGGACTGGTTATATGACCCTTGGATAATCAATTTATTTTTCTCAGTTTAGTTTCCAGTGCCAAAAATGTCCAACACAGCCCCGTTCTCGTCATAAAAGGTAATTTATTACCAACCAGTCAAACTAACACTGTATGAGAACCTGCACACAATTTACAGTTTCATATGAATTACTACAACTATTACTATTACAACTACTATAATTATCTCCTATATAAACATATGCCAGCCCATGGATTACGGTACGAGACAACTGGCTGCCATGTCATCCATTTATGTCCCTATATTAGCTATGCTGTTTCACCCAACGTAATGAATAGCTAATGTAAAACTCTGTGACATCCTTTATGGTATTGTTAATATATCACAATTATCGTTACAATATATTTAAAATATACTGCAGTTACATTTCCATAAGGGATCATAAACAATAATAACACAACCTTTCTGTGGCTAGCTAGCTATACGATTATGAATACAACACCATAAAACACACACGCACGCACACACACAAGGCAACACTTAGCTATGGAATCCATGCTGTCTGCTTTAGATGAAGAGTCATGGGGCTATATCTTGGCGATCATAGCTCTTTGTGTAAACGCATGGCGTAAAATTTATTTAGGGCATGTCCAAGTCCACTTTTGCTAGTTTGACGGCGTGTTTTTTGAGCGCTTAGCACGGCACAACGTGCAAATGGGCTGAATCTAGTCTCTTCATTAATTATAGGTGTGTCTTGGGCGTGACATGCAATAAACCAATCAAAATGTCATATCCCATTCCATTTAAAAGCCTGCTTTTCCACCTTGGCGGATTGCTTATATGATGGTGAAACAGACATGCTCTTGCGTGTTTAGTGTGATCAAGGAATTGGCTATATAGATCAATAGTATGATCAATATTATTCGACTAACCATTATGAGTTCCCGGTAATTCCACACTGTGCTGTTATTTTCCAAAATATATGCAGTTAAATTTAGTTAAAAGCACCTGCAACAGCTGAGAATAAGCAACCAATGGCTTCCGCCTCACCTTAGAAAACGCCAAATTAACCTGCTTGTTTAACGAATTTCGTTTGATTATGCGATGAAACATTGCCAAACATCAAATCCATAAGGCTGTTCTCATGGAGTTCTCGAGGTTCAAGCTTCATCCGAATTGGCAACCCATAGGTCCACAGATATTTGCCCTTATTTTATAATGTCCTGCTTATGGAAATGTGACAAACACGTTTTACTAGCAGCTTAATGCTTTAAAAACAAGTCCACTTCCCGGGAAAAGTGTAATTTAAAGCAGGTGAAACGGATCTGCTCCTGCATGAAGATAAAGCGCACATGCAGAGAATGGAATTAAACTGAATTGTGAATTAATTGTTCTCTTTCAAATAGTTTTGTTTAGTTATGGTATAACAGGTGCAATCGCGGCTGCTTCAACTTCCGAAGTTCTCACACATCACCCCCCTGCTGAGGTCACTCCACTGGCTGCCAGTCGTGGCCAGGATCAGGTTCAAAGTTCTGACCCTGGCCTACACTGCAGCCAAAAGGTCAGATCCCTCCTACCTACAGGACTTGATCCAGCACTACGCTCCTGCTCGACCACTTCGCTCTGCTTCTGCAGGGCGACTTGCACTTCCCTCCCTTCGTGTTAACGGCTCTCACTCGTCCCGACTGCGGAGCTTCTCCACCCTAGCTCCCCAGTGGTGGAACGAACTCCCCACTCCGCTGCGCTCAGCTGAAACTGTCTGTTTTCCGTTGTGGTCTGAAAACACACTTTTTCAGACTCCACCTTGACTAACTACCTATATAGGGCCAATTATATAGTACATACTTCCTGTTTCTTTTATTTTCTACTTGTGTTTTTTGCTATTTTAATAGTTAAGAATGTATAGCCGACTGTATTCTATGTTCATTACTAGGGATGGCTTCTACGTTGTGAAAAAGTTGTGCTTTGTCGCACTTATTGTACGTCGCTTTGGATAAAAGCATCTGCCAAATAACTGACATGTAATGTAATGTGAAATCAGCAGGGTTTTAATAAGCTGAGAGTATCGAAGCCTGGTCACTGTAATTAAAAAAATATGAAGGACAAAGAATAAGGCTAAAATTTAGTTAACATGGTCAAATTTATCTGTTTTTTAACTGTAGGTTATCCAAAAAACCTTATGCACAGCGAATCCCGGGGACTGCAGCTGAGGCTATTTCAAAAACAATAAATGCAATATTCACTGGACAAGGTTTTGAACTTTTTTCAGTCAAAACCATTCTATTTACTTACAGGCTGTCGGCCTAGATGAAGAGAACTGCATTGTAATGACATCTGAAGCGCATTTTCAGAACTCAAATGTTCGTCTATTGCAATGCGTGAGTTTTCCATTGAATGACAATTAGGTGTAAATAACAATTTGTGCATTAGGCTTGATATATGCGTTATCAGCTCTTTTTTAATGGATAGCCATTGTCCCGTAACAGAAGATTGTCCCCCCAGAAGATTACAGGAATTGGCTATATATAGAAAACAGTATAGGCTAAGTCATAGCTTGATCCAGGATAATTGCGAATAGTCTATACCTTACACGTACCATCGCACATCGCCTGGATGTTGATGAAGTGGACTGAAAGCAATTTAATTTGGCATTCCCCTTCACTGAGGGACAGGTAGCTATGTGGTCTTTGACCTATGGACCCTTTTATTATTATGCATTTTTTATATAGCCTACACAATAATAATATTTCACATTGTAGTCTTGATATTTTTTGTCATGCTTGTGCGCGCCCCTGTGTGTAACATACAGGAGAGGGTGTACGCGTGTTGTGCACACGCCTATGTAGACACACTTATATGCGCCGTTAAAATAACATGTAAAAAACTGCGACATGACTTTCGACCAGGTTTGTGGTGGTTTAAGCGCAAGCGCTTTCTGTTGCCTCAAGACAGCAATACGCCAAAAATAATCCTGGCCACTCCTCATTTTAAGACCAACACGCCCAGTTCACCAACATCACTTGATATTTAACCAACGTAAGCGCTCGGGGCTATAATGAACCCTGTGCCGGGTGTAAGATAGGGCCCATGGATGTAAATCTCCTCATCTGAATCCAGAGGACGACTACATCATCCGGCAGTTTCAAGCACTGAAATTTTTTTTGTCACGTTGCCATTGTACAAAACAAAACAATTTATCACTGGAGTTCACTACGCGATGTGTATGCGCTCTCTTACGCAAAACAACGGAGACGCTTAGCGGCGCGTGTTGTTTTGAAATACACACAGCTCTGACAATCGCTCCCAACTGTCTAATGACCTATATTATACCTCTTTGGAAAGCTTAGAATACATTATGTTTGGATATTAACGCTGTCAATCAATTACAATTAGTTCCAAGACATTACTACTTCCAATTTGAATTGCGTAATGTTCTGCAGACAGATTTCGCCCATGTTGAAAACTTACACTGTACATCACATATAGGCAGAAAAGGCAGAAAATAACTACGTATCTGGCTTTAATAATGCAAGTAAGGTCATGACTTTATTTCACACTTATAAGGAATAATATATCATATATATTATATATAAATATAAATATATATCATAATATAAGGAAATTATGTGATGACGACAGAAATTCACTCTAATAAGTGAGCAGGCAAAGTAACTGCTTTATTTACCTATAGCCAGGACCTTATGTGTTTTTTATTGTTGCTGTGATAGTATACAATTGTTTGGTGGTTAAAGAAGAACTTTACAGTAGGATTTTTCTGATGTAGACCCCAGGGTCTATGCCACTAGGGTCACTGCACAAAGGGGTTTTAACAGACTTATAAATCATGAAAATGACTGAAATTGTAAAATAACCCAATACCCAAACATGCATCATTCATAAATGTTAGGAAATGTGTTGTTTTGAATGAGGCCTGGGTGACCAGATTGAGAAAACTCCACACAAGTTTTACTATATGCACTTGTGATATATCACATGTATTTCACATAGTCCACATTGGAATTTCTCATCTGGCTTCCTTCGTAATATCATACATACTAAGATTTAGAGGTATCAGTAATGCAGGTATTATCACCCTAGACAGGGCATCACAACCCCAGCGTGAAGGGACATCACAGTAACGATCGGGCACCTTGATATCGAGGGCGGAGGGATAGAGGGCTGTCTAATAGCGATGTCACTGGAGCTGGTTGGTCACTGCAGGTTCTGTCTTTTGGGTAGTGCCAACTGGTAGGTCTTTGATCAGTGTTACTTGGCTTTTTAGGGTTCTCCCTGATTGGTCAGATTTTCAGAAAGCAGAATTTTCAATGCAAAGGGAGGGTTGATTTTTAATGACGTGATTAAATTTGTCAGAAGTCACCATCCTTCTCTGTACTACAACAACTACGACTACTACTTCTACTAATACTGATCATAATAATAATAATAATAATAATAATAATAATAATAATAACCACAATAATATTTTTTTCAAGACACCAGGTGCCGTAGGATAAGTGTGACAGGATCTTTAGTGAACACATAGAGTCAGGGCCTTGGTTAAACCCTATCATTTAAAATCCTTACAGTATGCTTTTGAACTGTGACAGCTGATTCTGCCTTATGGTAGAAATGTGAATGATACACAAGACTGTATCTCCATGCTTTCTCCTGTCTGACCCCAGATGGAATGTTGTCACAGTTGTATTTCTCACTGTTTATATCTAACATACTTTTAGCGTGGGTTTCTGAATGCAAGTGCGTCTTCCACATTAGGGTACACATATGTCTGTTACCTGTCCTACAAGAAGCAAACAATGTTCACTGCTTTTCCCAAGTAGAAGTGTGGTTATTGTTTCAAAGGACCGTTATTTCATGATTAGTGTTGTACCGAAGCATTCTATTACCGGATAAATTCATATTACGCTTGGAGATTCACATTAGAGTTGGTTAGCACAGCAGACACTCCCCACCCCACGGCACCCCCATGCCTTAAATTGCTTTCTGTGTTGTTTCTTTTTGTTTTTTTTCGTGGACACCCCCAAACAAAGAAAAAAAAAAAGAAACCACAACTGCATTTTGTTATGAAACTGTTTGTTTATTACATCCTCTGCGCCTGAAGAAATATGACACATTTCTTAGTCAAAGGCAACACACTTACAATGATAGGGCAGGGACAGTAATATTGCGCATGCTTAGCTTGTCCTTCCCTCGGGGGGGAAGGAGAGACTTTTTGCGAGAGACTTGTTTCTTCTGTAAACCATTAGTGGGCCTCCAGCCATGGATCCCTGCGCTCTACTGTAGCCCAGCGTTTCTCTCCTTCCATCCCCACTGACAGCATCTTTCAGTGCCTTTATCATAAAACCATTTTTACTTTTACTTTTTTATTTTTCTCCATACATATGTATTTATATTTTGGGTGGGGGGGGTTTCCTTTCATGAAATGATGCTTTGGCAGTTGGGTCTTGGTGCATGCTGTCTGTTGGGGAGCGGAGCCGATCATTCTGGTAAGTTCTCAGTCAATAAGCTGCTTTGAATCGAAAGAGATAAACCCCGCTCCCCCCCCCCCAAAAAAAGGCAAGAGGTAGGAACCTGCTTTTTCTAACATAATCCTGACAATCCGAGGGTCCGTCCCTCATAAGCGGAGAAGGTGGAGCTCTGCTCTGATGGGGGCGGAGCTATGGGCTGGTTGCTCTGTTGGTTGCCTGGGAACAAGCTGCCAGAAACAGTGAGTGGTAGCTTTTTCAGTGGGGGAGTTCAGTGGTTGTATTATCAACAGTGAGATTAGAACAGCGAATAATTATTACTTTCAAAAAAGTGAGAAAATATTTGAAATAACAAGAACAATTATACTGTTTTCTAATAGGGAATTGTTTTGTGTTGATTGTTTTGATACTAACATACATTAAAGTAGATATGTCACTTTTGCTGGACAGTGGTTTATTTTCTCCTTAAATTCTTAAAATTAATCAGTTAACATACTGAAGTAAGGACAGGAACATTGAAAGACCCCAGTTTTTGTAATAGCGTAATTAAATATTAAATTGAACATTCATTAAAGATATGATTCATATTTTTATAAGAGAATAACTTCCCTGGCTCCCATCTGTGGGGCACTGATTAGAAGAGGGAAAAAAATCCAGTGAAAGTTTTCTTACATTAAATTCCTATTTTATGTTTCAGTGAACATACAAAGCAATCTCACATCAGTATATGGAGGAAGGAGCAGAGCAGCTATGCTAAATAACTTTAATTAAACTGTGAAATATGTGGATTACTCATGCTGGTTGTTTGACTGACATGCTGTTTTTTTTGTAGGGTGTTCATGTCGCTTAATTGTATGCATGGCACACACTGCCCCTGGTTAATGCGAGCGAATGCATGCATGGCTGAACTGCGATGGGGTTGTAGTGGCAGCATGCCCAGCGACACCGCTGCCATGTCTCCTGACATTGAGGGCCAAAAAGGAGCCCCTTTCTGCACATGACAGCACCCCACTTCACAATGAGACATTTATTTTCATGGCTGCTGGGGAGGAAAACTAATCACAAAAAGTCCACGAGAGCACGCAGGCAGTTAAAGACGTTTGCGGTACTGTACATACTGTTGATGCGCATTTGTGTGTGCCACCACAAGCGAACTGAACTACATACACGCACATGCACACAGAGCTGAATACTTTAGCCGCAAGACTGAAAGTCACACAAAAGGAATTCAAATGCAGGAATGATCAAGTATTGATGTCTCTCTTTTTTTCTCTTTCTCTCTTTTTCTCTCTCTCTCTTTTTCTGTCCCTCAAACACACACACACACACACATCTACAAACACACATTTATGCACACTAGGCTTGTTGCGTGTTCGGTTTATCCGGAGACATACAATGTGCGAGCCTACACTGGTCCACACCGTCAATACTTCAAGTATTTTGTAATTACAGTTTAAAAATAAAATAAAAGTAAAAAAACAAATAAAAGTGCATCTGCAGAGCTTCAATGTTAACATTATTAAATTCATATATTATATTTGCATAGTACTCCATACCATGAGATATAGCCAGTTCTCCTCAGTTAGGCAAGTTATACAATCATTTTTATTTGCCTCACAAAATTGTGCAGATCTTATCAACATTATTTAAAATTGTGGATACGTGTACTCTTCTTTCTCCGCACTCACACTTGAATATTCATGGTAAAAAAACAATCACAAAGTGCAGGTTTTGTTAAAGATAACCTTTATTGCAGGCTGTGCTGAAGGCTAACGCGGTAGTTAAGGCTGGAGTACGCAACTTTCTCAACACCGAGCACCGTTACTCAAATTTTCGAGCAAACTTTTTCCAATTCCCGTATCTTTTTTTTTTTGCGTGAAATGGCGTTGGTGTAGAGTCACTTCTCCACCATTGTTGGTGAAATTTCTAGCTGGTTAACTGGCAAGGTCAATCTCATTGTTGACTGGTTTGCGATGTGAACCGGCCTATCTGTACAATTGGTTTATGTCATACGCCACTTTGTTTTGAAAACAAATTTCTGGCCGCATCGCTGGTTTTAGAATGCCAAATTTGAGGGTATAAACACAGTGTATGGTGCTGGATTTGTCTCACAACAGTTCTTTCTATGATTGCTACAACTAAGCATAAGTTGCGTGCTCCAGCTTTAACAGAGTGGTGTATAATTGTTTCGTTCAGCGTACTTAGCGATTAAAATAATTTTTTTGGGAACAACAGTGTTTTAGAGGGAAGTAACACCGGTGTCAAAATAGTTATACTGCGATAAGCCTAATGCACACACACACACACACACACACACACACACACACACACACGCAGGCACACACGCATGCTTGGAGACTAGTCTAGAGCTCTAGAATAAAAGGACAGTGCTTAACTGCTCCATGGCACGCTGTCCAGTTCACATACTGCGGCTCATATTGCGCTCAGCTCATGCGAAGCCACCATCCAGCGTTCATCAGCTCCCATCAAACACCATCACACTCTCCCATTTTACATCTCTTCTCCACTTTGCATGCTTTTTTTTTTGCTATCATGCCTGTGGCTCTGCGAAAAAAAAATGCAATAATCACTGTTATTTATTCAGCTCCTATTAAAAAGACATTGGTAACGCGAGGGCAGAAACGAACCGACAGCCAGAACTGTAAAGCGGGGGACGTGGGAAACGTCCAATTAGCTTCCTGTCACGACTTTTAATTTCCCTACATTTCACAAAGGAGGACGATCGGTCCGGCACACAACATTCCGCACACTCCGCCGAGACACAAGGGACACAGGAGGCGGGGAGGACGTTGTATAAACGCTGGGTAAACGGTGAGGAGACGTTGTCATCTCCGTGTCTCCCGCCATCCATCCTGCTCGCTCAGGGAAGGGTAACGGGGCACTTTTGCACGTGTCCTCTAGCGCCCCCTGCATGGTGGCGTCCTGCAGCTGCATGCGGCTAAATAAATATCTCCTTCTCTCTCCTCCCCCCTCCCGCCCCGCACCGCCCCGGCCGCACTCACAGAAGACTTCTACGTCGGAGGTGGGTACTCTTATTTATTTTCCTCTTCTCTTCTCCTCAGTTTTTTTTGTCCTTTCTTTTTGTTGCTCTTTTCCCCCCTTTCTTCATTCTTTAAACATTTTGTGGGTAAATTAAATAACCTTGACTTGTGTGACTGTGGGTCCATCGGTCTCAACACGGTGAGTGGATTTTGGTGCTTAACTATTTGGCTGTTTTCCTGTATTTATGTCTGTATGTCTGTCTGTTTTGGGTTCTTGGGAGTCACACGCACCTGTCGGTATTCCGCTACGCTACACCAGAAGCTATACATGGACAGTTGGATTGGCTTAACGGATTACATTCCAATACCTTTAGTAACGTCCATTTTACTCTAAAGGGGACTGTGCAATAGGTGCATTTTAAACATATTTTCGTCCAAATATTTAAAGATTCAAAAGCAGAGGCTGAGGTATAATACACCCAGCAACCCCATAGGACGACGGTTAATTGGCCGTAGCATCGCCCAAGGGGGGGAGGGTTTTAGTGGGAGTCGGGCTCCTGAGGTGTGCTTGCTTGAGCTGACCGTGAGGGCTCCGTGCAAGCTCCGCACAAGCCGTACTTGTGGACTGCTGTGCATAGAGAGGCAGTTTCTTGACATCACACCTTAAAAAGGGTAAAATACAGAGAATAAACAGGGTTCCCGCGGATCCTTAAAAAGTCTTAAAAGGCATTGAATTCATGAATCTAAAAATAAGGCCTTAATTGGTTTTAAAATGTCTTAAATAAATCTTTCAAAAGTCTTAAAAATGCTAAGACATGGGAAGTAGATTTTATGAATCGTTTTGCAATTTCAAATCTCAAAATAATCTATTTTTTAAATTATTTACCGAATGCCTCTCGCATTAACGTCACGCAGATCAGGATAGCTGAACCAACAACACTCATATTATGTTTGCGGCCGGGATGCTCAGAGCAGATGCACTGTCTGCTAGCTAGCCCATTATTTACTTAGGGTGCGTCTCAATATTCTTCCCTCCCCACCTCCACTCCCCCAGTACCACTCCTCTACTACCCGGAAGTATGTGGAGGAAGGGAGTTGAGGAGGGGAGTGGAAGAAAGGAGCTGTGAAGAAAATTGGGACAGCGAATCTGCTTCATCGTCATCAAAATCACCGTCGACTATTGATGACGTTGCCCTATCATAACTTTGACTGACGCCGAACCCACAAATAATCCCAAAGCCAATCACAGATCTTCCACATGGTCAGCCCATTTAAAGCTCCAAAATATATATATATTTTAAGTTACAAGTGCAAGTAACCTAGTTGCGTACAGTCTAAACATAGCCTGTTTTGCGGTTCGAGTCGAGACACTAATTAACATGTTATCAGCAACATTAGATGTAAACATGTTGTAGTATAGGCTACGCAAACATAACAATTTAATGTAATTCCTGAATCCCGATGTTCCCGATGTCTGAACATACCGAGCACTAATTCACCTCATAGGCCTATAGGCTACTGTAATTTTTAAAATCAAATTAAAAAACATCCTTTGGAATGGTTGAATAAATTCATTAATGCATTCACATAGCTACTGAAATGGTAGCTGTCATGCTTAGGCTATATTTATGTACAGTCATATTCGTTAATAAGCAACGTTAATGTGCAAGAAAATAAATAAAGCTGTTTCCCCGACATAAATTGCCATGTAGGATATGAACCACAAAAACGGACTGGCATTTTGTAATCTGTTGGATGCTATGTCCTTTGTGTGCTAATAACCTACTGAAGCACACACAATTTAGGCTAAATATCTTGCATTGGGGCATCATTATCTTGGGGAAATTCATATAAGGCATAGTTACGCATCATCACTGTTGCCTTTTCTTAAATCTCTGTGGGCGTGAGCGCGATGATGTCACCCAAAAATGTGAAAAAACGTCCGCAGTAGCATACATCGATGTATGCTTTGCCGGAGGTGAGGAAAAGCAGAGTTTGAAGCCGCTTCGCTGGTCTTCTACACTATTGGGACAGTGGAGTGAGGGAGGAATGAAAGATCGGTTTCCGGGGCACGGAGTAGAGGAGTGGTAGTGGAGGAGGAAAGGTTGCATTATTCGACTATTGGGACGCACCCTTAGTTTTCACCATATGGGTGAATATGCCTATTACCCCCATGTAACCCACTTGAGAAGTTACTCACCAAGTTTCTGTGTCTCTGTGACATCTTTGAAATGGTCGCATTTTGCTCCCCATTTGCTTTGATGAGATTGCGAAATAACACTTTTGCGAACAAAATAAACAACTGATGTTTATTGAACTCATTTTTATAGTCATCTGGTCCGTAATTTCAGGAACTGTTTGGGTCAAATAAATATGTTTAGCAATAGACTGACTTTTTAATTTCACACTTTTTCATCCGTGCTCTGGTTGACCGATTTTAAAAGGTTATATGTTATGAACACGGAGCATTTCGAAAGAATATTTTACGGACCAGATGTTTTTTCGAAGTAGAACTAGCAGATCCTGTCGGCAAATGTGTTCGCAAACGTGTTATTAGGAAGTTATTATTTTTTTAATCTAAAGTGCAGGGGGAGCAAAATGCGACCATTTCAAAGTTGTCACAGGGACACAGAAACTTGGTGAGTAACTTTTCAAGTGGGTTACATGGGGGTAATAGGCATATTCATATTATAGGCTGGTCATAAATTAAATTCCGAGTGGCATTAAAAAAGTATTAAGCTGTAGGAACCCTGATAAACCATTTGTATAATTACGATATCCACTAGGTCGCGCTGAGCGATTCACAAAAATTTCTGTGTTTTTTTGGTGTGTAAATAACTAACTGATGAACGTCAGTTTGATTATTTCGGTCTTAATTCAGTGGATAAACATTGTTCTTTTCTGAGCTCGGTGTGCTAGTGTTTTTCCGGTTGTAGTTTTCAAAAGGCAGCTATACTCAAAGCGAAAATCTATTTGCTGAGCAAATACTTTATGAAAAGGGAAACAAATTCTAAAGTCATCATATAAAAAGTATAGCTAATATGCACACCATAATATGTACACCATTATATATTAAGTTATAATAATGATTTCAAGGCCCCACACAATGAAAATGTACCTCTTTTAAGTGATGAAATGGTTAGCTATAGTTTAATTCAAGGACATGATACAGACCAAAAAGAAAATATATAATTTAAAGTTGATATTTGCGCGGCAAAATATTTTCTTCACTTCTTCCTGTAAAAGGCTGTGTGACATTTTGGTGACACATACCTGTACTGGCAGGCAGTGGGAAAAAGTTTTTCCTCCAATTACATTGCTCGATTTTCAACTTGTCCTCAACGTGAATGTGAGTGACAGCTAACTAGCTAGCAACTGTCAGTGCGAACTGCGAACAAAATGGGACAAAAGTGCTTGTTTGAGTCCTCACACGCTATTTTGTTTTCCCACAAACGCATGGCTATGGAAATAATGGCTACAATTTGGCCACATGAAGGAGGCTGCAATCTGCTCAAGCTCAAGGATCTGTAATTTGCATTTTGAGAATTATTTATTCATGAATGCAATTGCTGTCCAGATGGGATTTGGGAGCTTCTACTCCTACACTGAGTGGGCCATTCCCACCATCCACTACAATGGTCCCTCACTCCCTTTGAAAGTAACGTTATATTTAGTAGCGCGTCTGCTTTCTTTTTACTAACGTTACCGCTATGCTGGGCTAACTGGAAGCTGCTGCCTCTAAGTTAGGTGTAATGTTAGGTTTAGCTTGCATTGCTTGTTTTGTTGTTGATTAATTAAAGCTATCTAGTTAGGTTACGTTAGCTATATTATCTACACTTCAAGAACTGCAGTTTCTCCCTTGTAAGAAGGACGGAGGATTTGGACGCCAGGGTGGGATTTGCCCGCCGGTGTTGTGCCGTTTTTCGACACCCCTGCAGATCTCAACCCGCTTTGCTTTGCCGGGTCATGCTAGCTTTGACAGTCAATACTAATACTGATAGTCCACAGATTTTAGTTTAAAATGATCGATGTTATGACTTGTTAACCGCTAATCAGTAGTTGTTGCTGTCCAGCGATTTGCACACAGCTATCCTGTTATTGCGGTAATGGTTACATAACGTTAATAAAAAAACAAAACAGGATTCCGGATTCTAGGCAAATATTTATTACAGATGTTGACGTTACATACGACTGTTATCATACCATTCAGAAACATCAAGATTCTCTCGGGGGTGCGACAACCCGCCCATTTAAAACCGCCCCAACGTCCGGTTTCACGAGGAAGCCTTCTGAAATGTGGAAAATGTGATCTCGCTTCCGTTGTGTGGGGCCTTTAACCGAATGATTTGCTGTAATATGCAGTCATAGGAACCTTTAAGAATGTAAGGAGAGTGCACTTTTCCTGAGGATCTTTAGAAGATTTTATGTTGACACCGCGTTCATTTTGAGATTAAAAGTTTAAAATGTCTTTTAAAAAAAGAATTAGGCCTCATAAAACAATGTATCATGACAATTGTCATTGTTTCATGGTACATTCATGTTTAAAAAACAAAAACGTGATTATTTTCCGAAACCGAACCGAAATCAAACCCAACTCAAAAAACACGAATCGCTCAGCACTACTCTTTAGATTTTTTTCTGATATTTGTGATATTTCTTTCAATTTGTGATGTTTTCCTCCAAATGTCATAACTATTCTGTACTTCTGTGGTTAATTTGCAGAGGTCAGTTTTAGCGGCTGCTTCTACGCACACGTTCAAGGCCACTATTACCGCAGGAAGCAGGAATTAAGAAAGAAGCAGTTTGAAAGCGGGTCTGGCTAAAGGTGTTCTGGGCCTCCCTCAATCTTCAGAACAGTGTGTGAAAAGCGTGAGGGCAAATGGGGCACAAGCTCTGACTGTAGTCAGTGGCAGAATCTGACATCTTGGATACGTTGTCTTCGCATATCCATTAATATGTTGTGATATACTGAGGCCAGTATTCTGTGACATAACCCATGACACATATGGCATTTCAGGAATGTCATGGCACGTATTGCCATATTGTGTTATGAGATAATGAACTGATTGGAGTGAGGAGCAAGGGGTGGAACCTGGCCCTGTAAAGTAGTTTTCTGGCTTTTGAATTGGCATTGGCTCCAACAATAGAGGGGTGTTCATTCCTCTTCCATTTGAACTAATTCACATTTCAAAAATTCAATAAATCTTGGAAAACCATTGGACTTTTTCACTCTGCACTTTCAGAAAAATAGGTGTCGAAGAACGAAACAACACAACCGTTGGCATCTGTCAAACTGGACCGTCTCTGAAATTCAATGCTTGGAGTTTGTAGTTGTGGGGTGCCATTTCAAACGAGCTCTCTCGCTGACACATGAACGTACGCACATAGAGCGTTAGGCAAACGTTTTCTGAACCGGGAAGATTTCACGAGAATATCTCTTTTGTGTTCCGAGTCCGGGGGTAAGTGCCATTACCACATGGTGTCTGAGAGACCCTTTGGAATGTCGAAAAACACAAGTAATACACCGGGGCAGCCGCTGTGAAATTGTGTGACACATATTTCACCAGCTCTCCAGACCGTGGCATTTTTATAGTGGGGCAGAGCTCAAAGTTTTACGATACAAATGAGGAGGAAAAACAAGTAAAACGAATAAAAAATGGCCCCTCGCGACTGCGGCCAACTGAAGCCACAAATACTGGTCTGTGGTTTGAAAGAAGAGGTGGGTCGTGACGCACGAAGCCGTTTCAGAGTGCGGGGACAGGAAGAGCATGGTTGTTTGCGGTTGCTGTCAGAGCGCTTCTTCGAAATGTAGACCGAAACCTTCGGATAAACGCTGAACGACTCGATTCTGCCACTTGCACATGGCCCTTACTGTTAAAAAACTCATGGAAAATGTACAGTGCCATAGCTTAAGAATGCCTCATTTGTTGTTCTCTGCTATCTTTTATTGTAGTGTAAGTAAGGTTGTAGTGTGTCTGTCGAACTGGGGGGTTTGGACGTGGGGTGGGGGGTTGGGAAGAGGGGGCGGGGGGCTTGAGCATAGGGTATAAAATACCTCCCTTTTTTGAGCAGCCATTAAAAAGTTAAAAGAAACTAAAAAAACTAACAAGCCTCTGTTTTGGTCTCTTACGTAAGTGTAACAGAGAAAGCATTACAACCACTCAGTTGAGAAAATGCTTTTTCAATTACCCGTTTGTTACCCGCCCTCCTTCTTCCAGCTCTGCCCTACCCCACCGTGCCCCCCCCTGCCCCTCCCCTCACCTGCCCACCCGCCCCCGCTCCCCCCATTGCGACAGCCATCCGCAGCGAAAGGGATGCCTGTATCTCAGTGGGATCAGCCCTTCCCATAATCCCGTTCTCTGTGCTGACTGTGCTCTTGTTTCCCTTCAAGGTCTGGCGCACCTGATGATGGGCGATCAAGGTATGGGCTCTCTCTCTTTTTTTTTTCACTCTTTTGCCTCCATCTCCCCTCCCACCCCGCCCAGCCTTGCCCCGTCCTGCCATGCCCCACCTGGCTTCATTTCCCATTCTCTCTCTGGCGGGACTCTTCGGCCTGGCGCTGGCTTTGGGCTTGACGCAGTAAATGGTTTGGTTTGTTGGTTTGTTTGGTTCGGCCAATTGTTTTGTCACCTCTTTTTTTCCCCTTTCTCCCGGTATGGCTGTCTTGATTCATTTTGTTATCGCGTCGGTTCTGTTTCTATTCTTTTCTCCCATCCAACCTTCCTCCTTTGTTTGTCAGTCTGTCTTTAATTTACACCTTGGATAAAAAAAGGGTATCCAGAGTTTTTTTTTTTTTTAAAGGACCTGCCATCCATTTAGTGCCTTGTATGTTAGTCTGGCTGTGTGTGAAATTACACTGTGCAAAAGGCATTGCATGGCTGTGACTTCAATAAAAAAAAAAAATATGGAGCAAAAGAAAAAAAACAACCCTAATGTTGCATTTTGGGAGTTAGAGTTTTACTGTGTGCTCCTAGGTTTTCATGCCAACTTGGTCAAGCGTCCCAGTATGCAACAGGACAAGAAGTTGTCTCTTGTGTACCTGCCTACCAGTCCTCCAACTGAGCTTTCTCCCTTTCCTGCTGTTTGTGCTCAGTTCTCCCATCATGCCTCTCTGTTCCTCCTCCAACTCTTATTGGTCTTTCTCTCCTCCCCTTATTCTCGCCTCTCTGTCTGGACACCTCCATCATGGAACCCTTTGTTCAATTTCATAGGTAAAAGTAAAGGTACTTCCATGTTTTACTTCTTAATTAATGTGCACACATGGATACGATCTCCCATGTACACATGTAAACTGACCCGCACACATACACACACATCAGTAGCTTTATACATACAAATATTATCATATCTTTGTTTGTGGATGTATAATACCACGGTGCATGTTTAATGGATGTGTGCTGCTGAAGGTAGGTAACTCCTTACACTTGGTGCTTGGTCTGGCTCTGGGTTTGGGGGTTCTGGGTCCTGGTCTAGGTCTGGATCTGGGTCTGGGTCTTGGGCAATATCTGGTTCTGGATCCGAGTCCGGGTCTGGAACTGGGTCTGGTTCCGGATCTGGGTTCGGATCCGCGTCGGGTCTGAGTCTGGTTCATGGTCATGGCCTTGGGGGGAGGGGTGGGCAGGTGCATTGTGTTGCTTGATACATTACATCATAAACGGTGCTGGAGGATCAACACCCGACCCCACGCCCCTGATGGTTCGAGTGGACTGCGTGGCTCCCTTGGCTGGTAACCGCCTCTTTTCCATTAAGGGTAATGGCTATGCATGGGGGCTGAGGGAGGGGGGCGGCTTCACAACACTACAGTCCTCCTGCTCCATCTCACTCCATGCTCAGAAGGGGCGGGTTTGAGGTGCGGTGGGCGGGGTTTAAGTGGTCCTCACATTTTGACTCTTTTTCTCAGTGGGCAGCCCATAAGTCTGTCAACGGAAGATTCAGTTTCATGAATTGCTATCACAGACGCTACGAGAAAGGGTCACAAACATAAATACATAAATAAATTAAATAAAGGGGTCTGAGCAACTTTTTATTATACTTGCTATTATGGCATTTGTAAGGACATCACATCAATTTTAATGAGGGGAGGGGGGGAGTCAAAAGATGTGGACCCTTTGCTTCAATAAAATGATAGTTCTTGTGGTTTAGCACTGGAAAATTTGAATTATATACTGGTTGCATTAATGTCTTCTCCGTTCTTGTACATAAGGCTCAGTTCCACATTTAAAACGGAGCGAACCGCACTGAAATATCTGAAATGCGTTCTCTGTTACAAGTTTAAAATACAGAGCCTAGTAGCTGCCAGTTTGTCCGTTCAATAATTCCAGTGTCATAAACCGCCACGGCATTTCTATTTATCCCTGTTTGAGGAGGCTGAAAGCTGTGAATGGCAAAACAATAAATCCACACTTCTACTGTTTATTAATACTTCCTTTGGTTTGCTGCATATAAAGCAGCTTACTGTTCCTATCCAGGTAAGAGTGTCACATGACATCACTGTTTACATGACTGTGACATCACTTTTCCACGACATAGCCAATGAACACGATTCACTTGCTTCCACACTGATTTGTATAGATGACTGTAGCTTAGCTTTACAACCATGCTATTGATTCCCCCCTCCTTTCGAATCTGTGCCTGCCCACACCAGGTAAGGACACTACACTGGCCATACAGAGGTTAATATCTTAACACGCATCATAGTTCTTCTCCTTGTTCTCATTTTCATAGTATTCAAAAAGCTACAGCAATATGTACATAGTACAGCACCTGCATACAGTAATCAGTGATATGATGGTCACATATGTTGTTCTTGTTATTATAACACATCTAGGCACATGCATGTGTGATAGGCATATTTATTTCCGGAATGTATTTATTTATTATTTTAAATAATGGTATAAGGGGAAAAGAGAAGCTGTCACTTGTCTCACAGGTAAGTGCTGTTTATTTATTTTTGGTCATCTCTGCTTTGGTCCGGAAGCAAGGAGAAGATTTGTATGCCGTGGGTGGACTAGCTAAAATTGCTTTATATTTTTAAGAAAGCAAGAAAACCTCATTCATTTCATTCGCTGCTGTGTTTTTAGGGCGGGGTCACTGACTGAATGTCATGGCAACGGCATCGGTAAATGAGCAAAGTAGGGAAAGGCGCAGGGCCGTGTACGAGCCCTGTTTCAAACTCTGTCTTTCAGGTTTTCGCTCTGTTGCTGTAGGATTTTCTCATGTCTAGCAGGGCACTATATTACATGCCTGAATGAATGTATTACATCAAATCTCCACCTTACCCACTCATCTTCTCCCTCTTGCATCTCAGAGAACTTTCAGTACTGTACTACAGTGGTCCCCAACCCTGTTCCTGGAGATACTACTGTCCTGCAGGTTTTTACTAACAAAGCAAACTTCATTCAACAGCTAGAGATCTTATTGAGCTGTTAATTAGTAAAATCAGGTGTGCCACGATAGGGTTGAAATGAAAACCTGCAGGACGGTATATCTCCAGGAACTGGGTTGGGGACCACTGCTGTGCAAGGTCTGTCAGACCAATAATACGTAACTGCTTCATATTCCCTGATACAGTCACCAAATTTAGAAAATCAAGGAATTTCCATTTTTTGAAGAAAAAAAGGCATTAGATTATATTTATTTTTGAGGTTTCATTCATAATGTCCAAGATCAAACTTAATGCTCTTAACAATTGGGTTAGTGGTCACATTTCGCCAAACATATTTTGTGTTTTAAGTGTGGTTGAAAGAGAATATCTTCGGGCACCAGTTATTCACAGAGATATGAGGCCAGTTTATATTTCCTACTGTGTTAATGTCAATTTGGGGGAATGCAACTTTGAAAGGGTTTGAAAAGTAATTGGATTGGTGTCATAGCTAAGTGTGGGAGCCCAGGATACATTATTATCCTGTTTTTGTGATGCGTAACGCTGTGTCATATTACAAAAACATGACATTACACAGCACTTGATACTCTGACCATATTGATTATCATTGCATGCACTAATTATTGTTCCTGGACACTACCATATTACAAAAACATGGCATTACACAGCACCTGTTACTCGGCATGCTAGCACTGACCACACTGATTATCGTTCCATGCAGTAATTATCATTCCTGGACACTCCCTGCTTTCCCCAGTAGGAATTGCTATAATTCTGTGCAATATCATATCAGGGAAGTGATGTGGGTAATGCTGTGCTGTTTAACTGTGGGCTGTGATGTATGGAGTTGATGTAATGCTGCAAGATGTGAGATATAAGGAAGTGATGTAATGGACGGTGGATGTCACACAGGGAGGTGATGCAATGATGTGGGAAGTGATTTAGGGATGTGATGTAATCACGAGGGATGCGATACTTGGAGGGGATGTGATGTTGTGGTGAGATATAGAGATGGGGATTTAATGGTGAAGGATATAATATAGGGAGGTGATGTAATGCTGCTACCATTAGATGTGAATGAAAATTTAAATGTGCTTGAGTGGTCATATTTGTCCATGCCCATGACTTCATTTTTGTAATAGGAGACTGTATAATGAATTATATTATTAAACAGACGCATAAATCAGCAATTAGACCTGACATAATTCAGCTGTATTAATGGGCGAGGGAACGACATGCATATTAAAATGTTAAATTATAAACAAAATGATTGTATTTAAAAACATTCCAAAATCCATATTAACACACACACACACGCACACACGCAAACATGCATGCACACGCACGCACAAATGTTTTTTTTATTGGACAAGGAACACAGGAAGGTGTGCATGTTCATGCGTTTGCGCATATGCACATGTCGATTTGTATGTCTAAACTCTACGTGCATCTGCTGCAGCTCTATGTGGGAAATAGAACTCAAGCTGTCTGTCACATAATTAGCCTGTGTGCCTAATTGCTGTTATCACAAACAAGTGTCTTGTGCTGCTAAAAGTGCCTTCCGGCAGTGAGAGGAGTATGTATTTCAAGGATGAACAGTGCTGTTGCCAAATTAGAATACATTTAAGTGTAATTGCCTTTTCTTGTACAGAAATGACCTCTTTTATTATTCCTAGTAAATCCGCAGGAGCACACTGCCGGCGCCTATTAGCCGAACTGCACTGGCAAGCTGAATTTCACCATTTTCACAATGTCTCTAATTCACCAATTTGGCCCGTGCAGCACTTCCTCATTCCTGACCCTAAAGGTGTCTGGAATCGGCGTGACAATATTCTTTTGATCCGTAATGTTGATCTGGTTCTACGGTACCCCAACGAATGCCGTTGTTTCGCCACAAAAACCGCCTCGTTGTCAGGGAATTAAGGGAAAAGACAACTGAACTGCCATCACTCTCTGTCGCAAATGACCTTGATCAGGAAAAGCCTGCTGTAACCTGCCAATCAATAGCAATCTAAAGGCCTCATGAGGAAGCTGAACCTCAGAGCCCCCTGTAATGGCGTCAGAAATGTGGAGCGACCTTTTGAACCGCTCCAGCAATAAGGCTACGGCAGCCTTTCAGTGTCTTATACAGTACGGGCGACACACAGCGACCCGCCAAGTTTACCAAGAAAAAGAACTGCACACAAAGGTAAAAATGGTTAAGAGAATATAGCCATAAAGCCAATCAGATTCCTCCTCATAGGCATGGAATAAATACATTGTGAAATGAAAATGGCATTGATTTATTCATTTTGATGCATTTCGTTTTTAGACAAATTCTTTACCTCTTTTTTTCAGACGGATTTGGCAATTGCTAGAGGTCCGTTGGTTACAGTGAAAGCACGGCTAGTGGCACACAGTCAGGCTCTTGAATTGAAGGAGGATCAGCAGGGAGAACAGAGAGGGCCGAGGAGAGAATTCTTATCTCGCTCAACGCTGCCCGACTCCTTAGAACTCAAGCCAGTCTCTCTTTAGAATATGCCCCCCTCACCTTGGTTTCCTGCTCCCTCTCTTGTTTCTGCAAACTCACCACTTGTTCCTTCGCTCTTGAGTCGAGTTGAAAGGCAATTCTCGCCAGAGCGAGAAAGGAAGCTGGCCTCGAGCTTGCCGCCCGCACAACCTAGTGCTGCTAAGCGGGAAAGAAAGCGCTTTCGGGAGAAA
This sequence comes from Ilyophis sp. 1 JC-2022, assembly GCA_022702515.1. Lineage (NCBI taxonomy): Eukaryota > Metazoa > Chordata > Actinopteri > Anguilliformes > Synaphobranchidae > Ilyophis > Ilyophis sp. 1 JC-2022. Next base: position 104,494,320 of record CM040405.1, read on the forward strand.
CATTTCAAGAAAAACATAAATTAAAGTAAGCGGGAATGAGCTCGGGCGGAGCGACGCCTGCCTCCGTGTCTCCGAGACGACAGGAAAAAAGGCTAGTTTTATCGCACGCCGCTTCTCGCCAGATATATTTAGCATTTATTTTGTTAGGGTGATGAAATGTAATTAAAATCATCAGGCAGCGCAGGACTGTGTTTGTACGACACACTTCGCGTGAAAGGTACAAGGGAATGGAGATCAGGCATTTTGATCTGCGTTTTGGCATCTCGTTATGAAAATTTATATTTCCGTATTTGCATTAGCGCGGCAAACGGATAAAGGCCCAAATGAGGTGAAGCCTATTAGTGGCCTTCGCTGACAGCAGCGGGATGTTTGATCCTTAATTGGCTGTAGGGTTGGTTCTCCAAAATGATTTGTTCTTTATAACGAGATGCCGGGGATGGGGTCAGAAAGACTAATATTGAATATGCTGTTAATCCAGTTATTTTTAAACAGGCACGTCGGTAGAGTTGTACAGGGACAGTGTACCTCGGGGTGTCAGTTTGAAGAATTAATTCCGTGTTTCGTTGCGTGCATTTCTGTCACTTGGGTGGGGTGGGGTGGGGGGGGGGGGCGCCATTAGAGTCCATGTGCAATTTGGAGAGACCTCTCTGCTAATGTGTGCAGGACATACCCCCCCAAACCTCTTGTTACCCTCCCAAAATAGAGATGGGAATTGCCAAAACGCTCCATTAATGCAATGCGTTAGATCCGTCCTCATACAAATGCTTCGATATTCAATTCTCCTTTTGAAAGACAAAAAAACAAAGCTTGTTGCTGCTAATGCAATTACCGACAATTATTTAGGCCTGATAATGAGATTAAATGGCGATGCAATTTTGTCGTTTTAATTTAATATGTTTGTGCTGAGGCACTGAGCCAGGAGTCACTTCCTGGTCGTGCTGCATTTTTCATTTGGGTCATCTCAAAATGGCCGGGCGTTGGTTAGATTTTAAGCGCATCAGGTGGCGTCTGAGGGCATTTCAATTGACGTACAGAGCCACAGAAATTATACCTTGCTCTTGTGAGTTCTGCCAAGGATGGCATTTATATTTCCATCATCGCCGTCTGTATTATCAATACTGTAACACAAGTGCAGTTTAATTAATTTTGTACACCGCTTTGTATCATTCTTGGAAGCCACTGAGCATATTAAAGGTCATAAATATGGTGTAATTATATTAATTATATTACTGCTATTGACGCAAGAAGGAGATGTGAGTAGATTTGTTTCGCTGCATTCGGTCACCCCAGTGCTGGTGAGTTTTTAATGGTCGTTTGCGTTTGAGTGCATTGCTTGAGCGCGCTCTTTACGCCGGACCCCACTGCATTTTTTTTTTATCTGGGTGTTTTACCTTTGACTTTCCCCCCTCATTCTTCTGTAATAAACCATTAAGACATAAAAAAAGGCAAAAAACGGATCTGAAATGGATCGTTTGGCCTTGAGCGCAGTCGTGTTAGAAAGGGCTTCAGAGACAATGCTCAGTGTGTGTGTGTGTGTGTAGTACAAGCGTATCTGCGTATTTCTCTGGTGGTATGTCCATATGTGTACGAGATGGCTGAAGCTCTGTAATGATGAATATTCTTGTTGAGGTAAACCATACATGTGCTCCCCCTACTCAAACAGCAGCTCTCACATTAGTGTTTAGAGCTGGTAGGAGTACCAGAACATCCTCCTTGCTCTTTTGATATGGTCAGATTACTTATGGAAACATGTGCAGGGATTTAGCAAGCTGATAGGTCGGTTACTACTACTATTAATCATAATAATGATTCAGGACCATTGTTAATTTCCTTTTAAGATTTTTTCCTCACCAACATCTTGGCCAGCACTAAAAAAATGTGACATTATAGTCAATGCAGATAAAGGCAAAAGATTTGTAGGAGGCATATGCAGTTGAAAAGATAAAAAGCACAAGAGGGTTGCTTCCATTTAACAGTCCACGGTAAACATGTTTGTTATGTTTATTGACTGGGTTGAAGCCAGCTCTGTTTGCTGTGACTTACGGCTTTATTTTACAAACCCTCACATGCACACCAACAGCACTGTAAAACATTCCACTTCGCTCGTCCGACACATTATGTCATCCCAATACAGCAGGCTGTCTTACTGTGTAAATACCAACAGCGCAAAGTAATAAAGTAGAATGTATGCTCTATACGTTACTACTTTATACTGATTGAATATGTATTGAACCAACAGCTTTGTAACAGTGTTTGTGTAGATAGCAACAACATAGGGTAAAAGGCATAATACATTATAGAACACTATCCCTGTGGGGCTTGGGTGACAGCAGCTCATTCACAATACATTTAACTCATTATATTCCTGGTCCTCTAGTTGTTGTTTTAGGTTAGGCCACCACAATGCAACAAGGAATAAATAGCTAGCACTCACAATTAGCAATACAATGCTTTCATTTTCATTATTCCCACACATGCTACTTAATTATGTGTTGGTTAAAAGGATACATTCCAGCGTGCGCTGCTGTCTTCAGGAGCACGCGTGAATACTATGTAACTAAGATATGATTTCAATACAGCATTTCAATTGTGTTCGTTAATAATCGTCACAGTTAGCAGCGATTTCTAATTTAATCAAACGGACACTGCAGTTGATCCTAAGCTCACGATTTGCAGTTAATAGTGGTAGCCACTACACGTATAATTTAAACATCCTTTGTTATGCATCATATGTGGGTTACGCATTTAGTTATGCAGGTCACAGCAGTGTGCCGCTATTGTCTCTCCCATAGCACCCAGTGGCGCCTGAGATCACCTTTGCATTTGTATTAACAATTTCTAACACTGGAATACATTTCAAGGTTGCGTTTCCCGGCAACAGATCTAAATCAGCTAAAGGATGTCGGATTGACATTAGGTTGTTGGCTGTGTCGTCGCCTAATTTGTAAATTGAGCCTGGGAAGGTGATTCCAGTCGCTTGTTGACAGTGAGCTGCCATGGATATATACTCATTATTGAATGTGGCCCTTGGTTATGGCTCCTGCTTGCTATGCTACAGGTCCTGTTTTACAATGTAACTGAAACTTCTGGGCTCAAGCTACCATAATTATAAAACCATATCCATCTTGAGTTCACTCTCAATTTACTGTGAGGCTCCAAAATTTGACAGGGCGTGTCGTAACTCACATATGCATCAGAATTACCCCCACCCCTTGTTGACAACAGCAAAACTATTTATTACAAATCGAAATGCATTGTACAATATTTAGTGTCACTGTTGCAACAGTCCTGAAAAATGGCATGTGGTGTCCATGGCAACAGTAACAATGCTTCAATTCGATTCAGGGAAGCCATGTTAGAGCATATAGCTTAATGTAATGTGGACTGTCAGGACCCATGTCCAGGCATTCTGCACTTGTACTCGAACATCTCAGGTTTAAAAGGTTTTTCAAATATAAAGACGCTGAGTTTTTTGGTTAGAGACATCCCCGGGGATGTGAAATGACTATGCTTGGTGGTGACTGCCACATAGCACAGAGCTTCTCTGGCCTGACTCTGGTCAGAGCAAGACTGGAGGATGAGGCCTCTTTTTCCTGAGGGAGAGAAATACATATTATCTTACGATACCATATACAATACCATATAGCATACAATAATGGACAATGATAAGGTGTCATGGTTCGTGGGTTTTTCTTTTCTTTTTTGTTGCGGTTCTTGTCCTGGTTTTCCGATTGTGAATCTATCGGATTTTTTCAACGTTGGGTTTATTTTCCCTCACTCATTATTCCTTTCACCTGTGCTTCTACCTGCGGGGTATTTAAGTTCCTCACTTCCGCTTCCCCGGTGTTTCTTTGTCATTCGACATTGCATTGAGCCAGGTATAGCCAGGTACTAGCGACCTCGTGATATTAAAATTTTCAGGTATTTATTCCTCCTGATTAGCATTCTGTGCTATTTATTTTGTTCCTTGCTATTCTCTCGAAGACAGTTTTTTTTTGTTGGTTTTGTTTTGGTTTTACATCTTTTCGGCCGTCCTAACTTATGTGCAGAGGGTGTTTTTTTATTTGCTAAATTTCCCGTTTTGGCTCCAGTATTGAGCTCGGGAAATTTAGTTCGCCCTATTTTAGTGGGTTGATTTTCGTTTGGCTGTTTAGCCATAAGGAATTCATTTTCTGTATTTTCTTTTTTTTGCATTTATTATTGTGTTACTTCCTTTATTGGTCCTCACTGCGTGAGTGACTTGTTACTGATCCCCCCACCTTTGTGTTTGATCATCCGCCACACTAAATCCATTACATAAGCACATTGCACTATGTACGTCGCTCTGGATAAGAGCGTCTGCTAAATGTCTATAATGTAATGTAATGTAATAAGGTTTTTATAAAGCAATTGGCATACACTGTATGTCTTATCAGGACCTAAAATCAAGCATTTTCAAAAAAAACTGATAAAACTTACCCACAGTTCCATTCTAGGTGTGCTTTCTATTGCTTACACAGTGGCTTTAAGCTTGGACGTAACTTGAGGTTGCCTGTGCAATACCGTGACTTTAAATAAATGGAAGATTTGTTCTTGTTTCTTCACAAACACAGTTCAGTAGTTCAAACAAAATTGACTCACCGAACTATGATTGTGAAGAAAGAAATTGATTGAATTCAGGTGATGGTAGTCCACTAGTCTCTGAAGAAAAATCCTACAATCGTCGAATGTAGAAATAGGCATGGTGGCTGTTCCATAAACCACGTTTTAATAAATTTTGCGGAAGAAGCTGGAACTCAGAACCCTACACCTGCAATCCCCCCCCCCTCCCCCGGAGGATAAATCAACTGTGGAGTCATTTTTTTTCATTCTACACTCAGTTTAATACCTTAATGGAAAGTTATTGCAGGCTAAATGGTCAAAATAGGACAGAGAAAGGGTAAAACAAAATGGCAGACAAGGACAGATGATGCCTTCTTTCTGAGAGGAGAGGAAGGAGGACTGGCCACTGATCGATCTCTCCGATTGATGACGGAGAGACACAGCTCGGGTTTCTGAAAAAGCGGGAAGCTAGTTGGGGGAAGATGAGAAAGATCGCTAAGGCATCAGCTGGCAAGTAGCAGCATTTTTAAAAAATGTATTTCAGATTCTGAACGTGAATAACGCTCCCTCCAGTCGACATCACAGAAAAAACAAAAAGAAAAAAACCCGCCCCATCGTTTTATCCTGGCCTCATTTGCTTTTTCTTTCCGCTGCATCTCCATGTCGAGCAAGCTCTCTGTGTCATTATGCAGCTGTCAATATATCAAAACCAAATTGCTTGGATGCGGATCCCACAGGGCTCGGCTCTACGCATAGGCGACAAGGGCGGTTGATTAAGGCGCCAACTGTCTGGGGGGGGCTCCAAATGAGGGAAAACAACCGCTTCTCCCCCATAGTGGTCTGCGATCGCTATCTCCCCCACCCTACACTATCTTTTTTACAATTACTATCTGACCAGTACCTCTCCCCCTCCCCTCAGGTCAGTGGTCTCGGTCTCTCCCGCCCAAACCAATCGGTGACGTCTGGATATCACTCACACGCACCCCCACCTTTTCTGCACTCTTGCCTAGGGTGGCAGAAAGGCTAGAGCCGCCCCAGCGTTCCCTCATGGCGAAACAAGGCTGACGCAAAGGCCTAGCATCTCACACATTCTCCCACTGAAATGCCACGCGTGCAGTTGCACATGCTGCGGTTTGCCTTCGACCTTGCGAAAGATTGAATCGCATGGCTATGGAATTTCTGTCCACAAAGCCTATAGAAGAAGAACTGATGTCATCTTCCACATTTAAAATGTGTGTGTGAGAACAATGCATTGCATTCTTTTTATTTGTACTTCCTTTTTTCCAAGGTCGGTGCGTTCCCAAGTATGCGTGAATGCAGTGTGTTTGACGCATATCTCATGATTCATTAAGCGCCCATTTTCTCAAACTATCCTGGCTGTGCCATATGTGATGTTCAGTCGTGCAAAAGGCTTAAAAAAATTCTGTGGGATCTCTGCGGGGGAGTGTTTCTAATCACTTTATATTTCTATTAGAAAACCATCCAAAAAGAGTTAGGTAGATGCATAGATAAATATATGAATCAATATGATAGAGAGATAGGTGCACAAATAGTTCGACCAGATAATATATTTTCCCCATATTTTTTTATATATTTGATCCCAAACCTTTTTTTTACACATTTTACCTATTATTAATGCCTTACGATATATGTTTCTTTAGGACGTGGCATTGGAATAGAGAAATGAACAGCCAGCTAGTTTGACAGACAGATAGATGGATTGAAGGACAGATGGAAAGATGGATGGACAGGTAGATGCTTAATTAAAATTCATCTCTCAGCTGTTTGGCCCCTTTGTCACAAACTTCATGAAGGCCAAGTGCATGCTTTCAAAGTGAAGCATGCTGGGAAGAGGTGATGACCTCCCTTCCCCCCATGGGAAGATGAACTGTGAGGTTTCAAATTGCATGTGACCTGGCCAATCCGTGGAGGTCAATGGCAATTTGTCTCTGGAGAATCATTATTTTCCCGGCATTCCTGCATAATGAGCATACTTTTTATTAGATTTTTCTTACAGTTCACTTTTTTTTTACGGATCAAAATCAGCGTTGATTACTGCTGGCATACTGTTTTATTTGAATGAACACAGGAAGTAATATAATACTGCACAAGATAATAGATTATTACTATTTATGTCAACAACAACAAAACATTCTATCAGCAGTACATTACATTGTAAAGAGCCACTGTAGCTGTTTGTTGCTAATGACTAATTTGTAAAGTTACTGTTTAAACTAGTCTTTCAGCAGCCTGCTATAAATTGGCACGTTTGATATTTTCAAGATAGTTCTGAAACATGAAAAGACATGACTGTCACATGTCACAATGTTTGCTAGCAAGACTGGTGTCATTGTAGTTTTATTTTTTTAACTGTAAAATCATATATTTAACGTTATGGTGTATGTGTCATTTCTACCATATTTATCTAATATGTACTGATAACTTGTTGGAAATAAAGAAAGAAACTTTAAAAACACTCAACGTGCTTCATGAACCCAATGTGACATCCAGCACAGCCAATTAAGCACTTGCCCCTGTCACAATACAGAAACCAACCATTAACCTCTACAGATCGCCATTTGGCCACACAAATAGTCGCTTGTGTCTTTAATCATGGGCAAAGTATCTACTTACCGCCACCGGCCGCGAGGAGATGAATCATCCCTCCATCGCGGGTTAAAGGTGTCATAAATCATGCGGTGAAAAAATGCGACAATATCGATCTGAATAATTTGCACTCGTTCTGTTACGGAAGACCCGCCGAGATCGCGACCCAATAAATCATGTTGAAAACGCGCTGCGGGATGCAGGAAAACTCCGCCCGGTCAGGGTGAATTCTGGCACTCGACGGACATGCCGTCTGGGAATGTGGCAGAGATCTGTAGCCGCATCACAGCTCATTTATTTCCGACCCACCCGAAAAAAACAGTCCGTTTTTTGTTTGTTTGTTCTACTAACAAACTTCATTAGATCAGTGCTGTGAATATTGCTTTCTGCAATCAAATCTTTATTTATTTTCAGACTGATTACCTACACTTGGGCAAGTGTAGAAATATTATTATTTTTAATGATTTCAGGTTGGTGGTTATGTGGACATTGCCAAGGAGATTTTTTTAAAAGATCAAAATAAGGCATTCGGCAATTAGATTTGGCATAAGACATTAGATGAAATGGGGCGTTTGGGGAGAGACTTGTTGAATTGTGAAAACGAATAGTAACATTTTTGTTACACCAGAATTTGTTTTACACCAGCACTCTTCCTTTCTCTTGTTATTTTGCTCAGTGAGAGAGAGAGAGAGAGAGAGAAAGAGAGAGAGAGAACAGAGGGGACCCTACCTTTTTTGTGTTTGGGGAAGGTTTTCCCCCTTTTTATGAACATTTTATCTTCATTTTAGGCACTTGCACTTCTACAACTGCACCAGATAAGTGACAAAGACATGCTACGTTTACACATAGCATATTAGGGCAGAGCTAGGGAATATTGCAGCACCAAAACTATCACTGGTGACTGCAAGTAACCTATAAGCACCTAGAGAGTCACGGCAGGAGGCAATGACAAAGTGGTAACACAGGGAGGCGTGGCAGACTCAAGTCTATTGTATCCTTGGTGATGAAGCCAGCTGTGTTCCACTGTGAACCCCTGGACGCTGTCGGCTAATGACACAGCGAGAGGTGTGACACAGTGACGACTGGACCAGAGGGAACAGCCCCGCTGGGAGGTAATGCATTTTACTGAACACCCTCTGTGTTTCTGCAGTGCCTGTCTGTGGGCGCGCAGGCGTCAGCAGTTCGATACCAAGCCTGTCCATTTATAGCGGGTGCGGATACTATCTTCCCTACCCCTGGAATGGGGTTGAACCTAAAAGGAAAGTAAAATTTAAATAAAATTAAAAGCTGGGCCCAGAGATGCAGTTTTAGATACTTTCTTTTGCCCTATCTTTTTCTCTGTGACATGTGGGTCAACAGCGGAGGAGCGGTGTTGAGTGGGAGCGCTCTGACTTCGACCTCAGTGCCAGAGCTCAAATGCTGTCTAGAAGGAAGGAGAAGAGGCTTCTGTTGCCTGGCTCGGAGTAAGGTCACAGGTCATTGAGAGCACGCCCCCCACCCCCCCCACAAACTGAACTCATTGTCCATGGGTGAATCCCATATACAATCCCTCTACCAAAAAGTCAATAGGAAAAAGTTCCAAAGTACACTTTGTTTTTTTCCGCATACCATCTCTTCAGAGACTGTCGTTAGATCAACTCTGATAGAGTACATATTATGAGTACATTTGATACGTCTTGGATTCATATAAACTATGTTAGAGGTAAATTAACATGAAGCAGTTTGCTGTGTGATGAAGTGAGCTTTGAAACAACAGCCTGCGTTATAATGTACTTTTTTTTTGAGAAAGCAGTACAGTTAACAGGACTGGAATATCTGATGTGATATTCCATTGGGAAAAGCACAGTCTAAGCTTTGGGGTCTGAAACTGACAACATACTCTGGCCCAGCTAACGGAGCCAAGATGCAGAGACCTCACAACTATATGAATATATGAATACCCTTCGCATGGCCTAATTGTTTTCAGAGAAACTCATTGCTGCAGAATGAAAATTATAACCACAAAATGATATTGAAAGTGAAAAATAAAAAGCACAGAAAGATAATTGTGATAATAATGGGTTAAAATACGGTGGGGAATAAACAGAAGAGACAATTATCCTTATCTATTCACAGAGAGAAAGTGAAAAAAAAAATCATTGGGACCAGCTCCATAAGTGATACATTTTCGGCCTTTATCACTGGGAAAAAATGTTTCTAATTTATTTTTTTAAGAACTCTGCATATTCATTTTACTGTTATTTTCAGACCGTTAATGGAATTACAGGGAAATGATTGCTTCCCCATTGTTGATAAGTTTCAAAATGAACACCTGCATCTATTCCGTGGTTGTTGTTGCATGGACGAGTGCATTCTTTGCCTTAATTAAGTAAGTTCAGATTTGTTTCACAAAAATGTTTAACTGTGTTTTTGTGGTTGCTATAAACACCCAAGGAGCATCTCATTGTAATGCTGTCTGAGCGTTGTGTATGATTAGAAGGGCTGGCTCATAAGATGGCGTACAGTTGTTCGCATTTGAACTGAAGCAGGCAATGTCGGTCTGTAAATGCACTGTTAAGTAGGTAAGTAGGTGCTGCTTAATTATGATGATAAACTTTGTAACTGCATTACAGTGTAACTTGTTATTATGTAAATTCATTTCTGTGGAAGGTTAAGGGCTTGTCAAAGGGTAAGAGGTTTATGCCCAGCTCACAAAATCATGTGCTAGGGATGTTCCTTATGTTATTAATGGTTGCTCTAAACATTCCCTGGACGATGCAATGTTGTGCTTTTTTTCAGGTTCTAATAACTTTCACACAACGTTTCTGAGGAACGGCCCTTTAACATTCCAGAAACATTCTAGGAGCATTCCTTAGGTTCTAGGCACATTCTATGTAACATGAGGGTATCTTTCTGGGAACCTTCCTCTTGCGCTCTACAAACTGTTTATATAACATCAGGGGAACATTTTAGGAGCATTCCATGTAACATCAGAGGGGAACATTCTCTGGGCATTCCATAAAACATCAGGGCAATGTTCTATGTAACATGAGGGTATCGTTCTGGGAACCTTCCTCTTTTGCTCTATGAACAGTTTATAAAACATCAGGGGAACATTCTAAGAGCAGTCCATGTAACATCAGAGGGGAAAATTTTCTGGGCATTCCATAAAACATCAGGGCAACGTTCTATGTAACATGAGGGTAATGTTTTGGGAACATTTTTTTTTTGCTCTACGAACATTTTCTATGACATCAACTGAACATTCTAAGTAACATGAAGGTATCGGTCTGGGAACTTTCCTCTTGCGCTCTACGAACAGTTTATATGTATAACATCAGGGGAACATTCTCTGGGCATTCCATAAAACATCAGGGCAAGGTTTGATGTAACATGAGGGTAACGTTCTTGGAACCTTCCTCTTGCGCTTTACAAACATTGTATATAACATCAGTGCAACATTCTAGATGTATTCCATTTAACATAGTGGGAATGTTCTGGGAACCTTCTTATTGTGTTCTTCAAACATTCAATATGACGTTCCTGGAACGTGCCAGGAACATTCTATATAACATTAGGGGAACACTCATTTAAAAGGTTTAAATGCCCAACACAAGGGCATCAGTATTTGGGAGAGTGTCTTTTTGCATTTTGGCTTTATTTGACAGTATTTAGTGATGACTGATAGGAAAGCATGGTTGGGAAACATTGAGAATCATAGAAAAGGAGATATAGGCTGAATACTAGTCAACAGCTTTCAGGTTATGGTGCACATTGCAACACAATGAGGGTTCAAGGACAATTGAGGGGGAGTTCTACAACAACTTCCATAGAACATTTACACTTTAGATCCTGCGGATGCCAGGACTCAAACTTGTGACCCTTTCGTCAAGAGCTTGCGCCTCTGCCCATTACACCATGGTCTTGTGATGATAGAGCTCAACTCCGAAAACACACTACCAACCTTATAACATAGGACTTTGGTTGTACCAGATCTGTGCCAAAGAATACTTGTATTTTCAATTGTATTCATAAATATTACATTTCCAAGTAGGAGAACTAATGAGGAATGAAATCTCAAATGTTTGTGACTATGTCATTTTCTGTAGCTAGTGGGTTACCTTAACGCATTTTATAGGATAGAAAATGTTCAAATCATAATGACATCTATCTGTGCAAAATAAATATTGCAAGTATCTTAGTGACTTTTTAAATGTTGTAAATGTTATAGCTGTCCCTTTTAGAGGAATTTTTTGCTTTCACTTGAATTGGGTTTAATTGTGTTCAATTAGCTAAAACCACATGGCTTCAAACATATTAACACATTTTAATATACAAAGGAAACACATTTCAACACCAGTGACCCAATTAAGTAACACCAGTGACCCTATTGAAAGAGTTGCATTCAATGCAACATTTTTAAAATTTGTTAAAGCAACATTTCACTCGCATCCAGACAGGTAAAAAATTTTAGTAAACATGGGGTAAATGAGGAATGCCTAGTATGTTATACATACATTCTGGCAGCTCTCTTATGGTCCGGGGTGCATTTCTTGGCATGGTTTAGGTTCACTCATCCTCTTAGAGTGCCAATTACACAAAACTAAATACCAAACCATTTCTAAGTGATATTTATGATGGGATTTCTGTGCTTTATTGCCACACAGCTAGGCTGGTGGAATTAATTCCAGTACAGGGGAAAGGAGCTGCTATCAGTACACTGCATTCAACATAAAAGAGAAAAATTCACAGTATACATAAATACAAAAAAATGTAGAGGTGTGCATTATTGATTTGGATGACCTGCGGAAAGGAGCGTAGGTTGAAGCAATCTGTCCTGTCTCCCACCAATCTACATGTTCTACCAGAACACATAGTAGAGAGGGTGCTTGATGATTTTGGTCGCACGTTCGATGATGCATCATGTATGTATAGAGTCCAGTGTGGGGAGTTTGCAGCCTGTGATCTTTGCTGCTCTGGAGATGATTCTGTCCATGTCCTTTATTGTGTGCTGTGGTGTATTTCCATACCAGACAGTGATTCATAGGATGTTAGGTAGGATGCTTTGGATGATGGCTTTGTAGAATTGAATGAGAAGACCTTTCTTAACTCTTAAGTTTTTTCATGTTGGCGGAGGAAATAGTCTTTCTTGGGCTTTCTTTATTAGGTGGTTGGAGTTTAGGTTGCTACTGATGTGTGTTCCAAAGAACTTGGAGTCGGTTATGGGGATTGGTTCATTGTCAATGAGATTAGGTGTATTTGTTGACGTTTTTGTTCGGAAATTGATGATGATCTTGTTTGTCTTTTTTGCATTCAAGACCAGGGGCTCTATCTTGGTGAACTTGGTGCTTGTTCTAAGCGCATGGCGTAAAGTCAATTTAGGGCGTGTCCAAGTCCATTTTTGGTAGTTTATCGGCATGTATTTTGGGCGCTAAGCACGGCGCAATGCGCAAATGGGCTGAACTTAGTCTCTTAATTAATTGTAGGTGCGTTTTGGGCGTGACATGCAATAAACCAATCAAAATGTCTTATCCCATTCCTTTTAAAAGCCTGCTTTTTCACCTTGGCGGATTGATTGATAGCGAAACAGACATGCTCGTGCGTGTTTAGTGCGATCAAGGAATAGGCTAAATGGATCAATAGTATGATCAATATTATTCGGACTAACCATTAGCCTATGAGTTCCTGGTAATTCCCGACATGGCTGTTATTTTACAAAATATACGCGGTTACATTTCGTTAAAAGGACCTGCATCAGCTGAGAATAAGCTATCGATGACTTCAGTCTCACCTTAGAAAACGCCAAATTAGCCTGCTTGTTCAACGAATTTCGTTTAATTCTGCAATGAAAGTGTCAAACATCAATTCCATGAGGCTGTTCTCATGGACTTCTCGAAGTTCAAGCTTCACCTGAAGTTCATTAGGCTACCTGCATAGTAATAATGATTAATAACATAAATACCGTTATTTTGCCTTAATGATGACACTAAATACAATAGGTTGGCAACTCATATGTTCACACATATTTCCCTTTGTTTTATTATGTCCTGCTTATGGAAATGTGACCAACCTGTTTTACTCATAGGGTAATGCTTTAAAACAATCCACTTTTCCAGGAAGACTGTGAAACGTGCGACTTACAGCAGGAAAAACAGAGAACATGCAGCACACATGCAGAGAATGGCATTACAATTAATTGTGTAACGTGCTGCAAATTTGTTTTTGTTTCTAATTAAACACGTATAGTTCTCTTTAAAATAATTTTGTTCAGTTATGGAATAACAGGTAAAATCAGCTGGGTTTTAATAAACTGAGAGTATGGAAACCTTGTCTCTGTAATTAAAAAAATATGAAGGACGAAGAATAGCTACTAAGGTTAAAATTCAGTTAAAATGGTGACATTTATCTCTGTTGTTTAACCATAGGCTATGGAAAAAAAAAAAAAATGCACAGTGAAATCGCTGTAGCAGGCTATTTGAAAAACAAAAAAATTTAACTGGAAGGGCTTTTTTTTTTTTTTTTTTCAAAAAAAACCACAGGATATAGGGCTAGAGAGAGTATTGTATAGATTAATATGACATCTTTTCAGAATTTCAGAAATGTCCGTCTATTGCAGTGCGAGAGTTCTCCATTGAATGACAATTCACGCATTAGGTGTAAATGACAATTCACGCATTAGGCTTGATATAGGTGTTATCAGCAAAGGGAAAGCCATTTTATTATTATTATTATTATTATTATTATTATTATTATTATTAAGCATTTTTATATAGCCTACACAATAATAATATTTCACATTGTAATCTTGATATTTTTAGTCATGCTTGTGCGCGGCCCTGTGTGTAACATACAGGAGGGTGTACGTGCTTTGTGCACATGTCTATGTAGACACACTTATATGCGCGTTGAAATAACATGACTTTAGACCAGGTTTTTGGTGGTTTAAGCGCAAGCTTTCTGCTGCCTCAAGATGGCAATATGCCAAAAATAATCCTGGCCACTCTTCATTTTAAGACCAACACGCCCAGTTCACTTTTTAATGGGCGGAAGAATACATGGTATTTCAACGAAGTGAACGCAAGGCGTTATAATGAACCATGCGCCGGGTGTAAGATAGCAAAGACACTTGCGTTTGGGTTAGCGCCGTTTAGCGCCGGGTGTAAGATAGCAAAGACACTTGCGTTTGGGTTAGCGCCGCTTAGCGCCGGGTGTAAGATAGGGCCCCTGGTCATTTTCCTAGCGCCATGCGACTGTCCTCTCCACCTCTTGCCGGTAGGCTCCCTCGTTGTCCCTTGATATCAGTCCTACAATGGTGGTGTCATCTGCATATACCCACTGGGCACAAACCCAGATATAAACATTAAAATGTTGGTGAAATATGGAATACCATCCAAGCTCTCATTTGGCCCTTTTTAGACTGGCTAAAATCTACAATATAAACGTGCACATTTTATGTCATAATAATGTGATTCAGTTGTAAATTCAAAGGCGAACAATATGGATTAATGTGGATGCATTTCTCAAAATGTCATTGCTTTGGCAAGTGAAATCCGGCCTACATGTAGATGCAATTTAACCGCATGAAGTGTATCACGTAAAATGTCAAAACATTTAGCCAATTTGTTGCCACAAGAAGCTTGGGCAAACAACATGGCACAAGTTTCTATTCTAGGCAGACAGAGTTTTTACCCAAAAATAATGTTGCATGGATTTCTGCTATGTGTGTGGACTTGTACATGAGAGTCAGCAACTTGCCTGCCCATGCTCGTTTGTGATATCATTCATTGAACACTAGAACACACAAGTAAACGTGTGGCCTCAATGGCTCAGTGGGAAAGCACTAGTCTTCAGATGTGAGTTTGATTCCAGGTTGCTGTGGTGTTTTTGTTATATGAAAAAATTTGGTTGAAACGTGGTCTAAACAAGAACTCTTGAAATAGGTCTACAAATGGATATAGAAAAAAATTCACTTTGGAACCATTTTAAGACGTATTTTCACTGACTGCAATAGACGTTTATTTTATTTTTGAAAATTGAGAGACGTGGTGCTCTAGTAGCTCAACCAGGTAAATCGCGTGTCATCAGCGACTTGGGAACCTTTTCACGACTTGGGTTCAAATCCGACTCAAGATAAACCTCAAAGGCCATTCACTCTCTCCCTCCGATTTTCTAGTCTCTTATTGATTACTGTCCAATAAAGGCAAAATGCCGCAAAAATATATTTAAATGGAACTACATATCACCATCTACACGGCAGCTGAAGAACAGGCCTAGATCGAATAATAGTTCCACAATCGGTCTCACAGTAAGGGAACGTTAAATCCAAGCGTTAGAGAAACCCAAAGGGAACCTTTATACTCGCATTCCTAGAATATTTTCTTAATGTTACATAGAATGTTCCTCTAATGTGAAGGGGAAGTTCCACAACCAAGTTGAAGGAATGTTCTGAGGACTTAAGAGGAACACAACATCCAGGGAATGCATTGCGTGACATTTCTGGAATGTTTCTGGAATATTCTTTTGTTATCTTGGAGTAACATTCCCCTATATATACAACCCAGAATGTTACCAAAATAAACTTGTAATGACGTGGCAAGAATGTATGGTCTCCGGTCTCACAGTAAGGGAACGTTAAATCCATGCGTTAGATAAACCAAAAGGGAACTTTTCGACTAACATTCCTAGATTATTCCACTTATGTTCCATATAATGTTCCTGTCATGTTCATGGAATGTGAAGAGGAAGTTTGACAATCACATTTTAGGAATGTCCTGAGGACTTGAGAGGAACTCAACATTATTACATCCAGGGAACGCATTGCAACGTATGTGACATTTATGGGATGTTCCTGGAATGTTCTTTTGTTATCTTGGCGTAACATTCCCCTATACACTCCAGAATGTGTATAATGACATTACAGGGCTGTATAGGGAACATTCTTTAAAGATCCCAAATGTTCCTCGTTACTTGAGTGGTTGTTGGCAGCAGAGTTAGGAGAAAGGCATACACGTTCTGCATTAATTACATGGCAACAAACTATAGATGCATAGCGAATTTCCTCTAAGACTCAGTTAGCTATCTTGAGAAAAAGCTTGCTTTTTATGATGGACTTTGATGTTTCATCACGGTATTCAGTTGGATGAGTTTCTGAGGTTCACTTTCGCCGAGCGAGCTTTAGGAGGGTTTCAAACCTTTGTGTGTCGATTCAGATGAATATGTTCTATCCAGGACTGTTACTCTGTGGGCCTTGGAGCAGAAATTTCCACTGTGACAAGTGAATGAGTTTTTTTTTTTTCTGAAATTGTTTTACTCATTTTCTCCTCAGATGTTGATCGAATGTGATATGCCAATTTGTCATTCCAGATGCGTCCAATTTCCGCGGTGCTCTTCCGCATTTCATAATGAGAGGAAGGAAAGCTGGTGCTTTTTTTCCACTCTGAGTATCCACCAGCTGATCTGGAGGACTGTGCAGTTGATGCAGCTGGCGCAGGCATATCGCCGGCACCCTGTCGCCCTAAGGAGTTGCTTTTGAGAAGTCGGGCAGGATGAAGCCCTTCTTCATGACTAGAAGCCTCCTTTCCCATGACTAGAAGCCTCCTTCCCTGGCCCATGCTGTCCCCAAATTAGGTAGTTTTGATTCCACTTGCTCAGTCTCTGACAAAGCGCCTGGGACACTTGGTAAACTTTTCTAGTATAGGCTTCCTGTAATGTGATTGGTGGAAACAGAACGTTTTGTAATAGATTTGGTTGTCTGTAGTGGATTCTCACCCGTTCCCCCGAAGAGGACTTCCGTATGGATCCTCCCCACTTAGCACAACTAGTATCTGTGGATGATAGCCTTCTGCTTTGATAATATGGAGATTTCAGGAGATGTTTTCAAGTCGTACAAGTTGTACAGGCATGCAATATTCATTGACTCGCTAATTGAATCTAAAACTATTTGTTTGAAAACTGTCATTTCAAAAGGCTTCTTGCCTGCCTGCCAAAGGGATACATTTGTCCTATCAAGCATGGCCAACAGTATGTAGTTTGCTAACAAATAATTATCCAGTAATGCTCAGAGAATGCATTCTTGACTTTGTTAATATGCCCTTTAATATCTATTATGGAGGAACAAGTGAAATCTTTCAGGGGGGAGGAGTTTTTCAGCTGCGTGTGTTGGTCAAGATGTTGGTGCAGATTAAGATATTGCAAATGGACAGTTTTTTGTTTTTGTATCACCAGAGATGTTTGTATGGAATGGAGAAACTGGAGAAAAGCATTGTGGGAACAGGTGTTTCTCCAGGCTCCAATAATTAAGTGCTAAGCCTCATTTTATTAAACGGTTAGTTGATATTCTTCCTTCTCGGCTAGCTAAGCAATTCTACCAGATTTTCACGCGAAAAAGGTTTAGGGCAGCTGGATATCTATGGGCCTGACGCGTGTGGCTAGTGAGTGTGTCATTTATCGAAGCAACACCTGATAACTTTCTTGAATCGCCACCAGCGATTGAATCCCGCCTACATGAGATCATGATTCGTCAGGCATAGCACCTGACTATTGGTTTATTCGCAGAGCACTTCCTTGACATTTGTGGGGCTACATTACGTTGGAGAGAGAAGTTAGTCACGCTCACATGGGAGACCGACAAGTGGAGCCTACCAATTAGGATTTGCTCTGCAGGAACTCTGGCCACGATCGGCACCGGCACAGTCAGGATTTGATCCAAGCTGTAGGGTACATTTCTCGCATTACCTCCATCCTGACTGCATAACTGTAAAGGTAAGCAGTATCAGTGCAAATGTATATTTATGTGCACGCTATTTATGATACTGGTCCTCATTTTTGTGTCCAGAAATTGTTGGATTGTTATGCTTTTTTAAGTATCTGAAGTATCGAACCTTCTTATGTAACTCCATCCCCTGTATTGGTTGATACTTGTTAAAATTCCTGTAGAGTGCTGAAAATAAAGATTAGTGTGAGGGTATGTGTGCTTGCAAGTGTGGGTTGTCTGTGCCTATTTCTCTCATATATTATTGTCGTTATCCTTTTTTCTGAGAACAAGAGGACTTGTTGTGGAACAATGTAAACCAGTAAATCAAAGATAATCTTGGAGGACAGTCTAAAAGATGCAATGTCTTGACAAATGTTCAGTGTCTTGTAATGTACTCAAAAGGAACTGGCAGCAAGGGTAAAGAGATGAAAAGTGCCCTAACATTATAAGTACACTCTTTGTTCTGGTTAATATAGTCTGAAAGCTGGCTTTGTCATGGCAAATCATTGCCAGATGAGATTTCATTGGACTGGAAGGCTGAAGTGGGTTGAGTTTGTTTTATTTAATTTAATTTGTATCCTAAAACTCGGTTTGGGGATATGCCATGCTGTAAATTCAGCCTCCTGTTTTATGTAGTGAAACGGGAATAGGGAACCTTGATTCTTTAAGTCTTGCTAATATGAGCTTTCTCGCTGATAAGTTGCTGCCGCGCTTGAGCAGCGTGCGCCGTCAAAAACTAACGCCTTGTGCGCGACGTGTGACCTCCTCAAATTGGAAATATGGAAATATGTCAGGATAAGGGCTCTTGAGTCCCCCTGGAAAACAAAACTCTCTGAACTGTTTGGGGGCTTCGTTTTAAACTGGGCAAAGAGGACAACTCTTGATTAACTTGGTCTTAAACGCACGGTGACCTGTTTTCTAAGTTAAGGGCTCAGAGCGTAGCCTCCACCAGTGGCGTTTCAACATTAGACCGTTCGAAAAGGATAACATTTCTCTGCTACTCTGCGGGCGAGGACTTGAACTGCATGCCTTGCAAAGCTTCCAAGGCATTGCCTTTCATCATATTTCTGTTTAGATTCTTGACACATGGAGCAATATCAAAGTGACTCATTTCTGGGGGGCGATGTCTCAGCTGTCTTTGGCTAATGTCCCTCTGCAAGAAGATTTGGTGAATGAAGATTGCTTTATGTTTGGGAGCCAATGAGCAATTTTGCACACATCCTGAGGTTATTTCCTGAATAATTATTCTTATTCAAATAATTCTTATTTTCTAAAATGTTATTGCCCATTATGATTATGATTTATGACAGAATATGTAGCATGTCAAGAACACTTTGTGCCACTTTGAGAGTGCGTAGAGTTTATGATTCACGTTCAGATACCAGTTGAACTCACCTGCTGTTGTCAGGAAAAATAACAATGGTCCGTTGAAAGAATGCAGTATTAACCGGGAGTGTCAGGTGTACAAACGCACAAATGCTAAAAAACGGATTCACTAATCTTCGCGATTGCATGTCTTATTTTTTGTGACGAGGCAGGTGTGATGAAACCGAGCTTTGACTTTTAAGAGGGTTTGGTTGTGTGGTGTTTTGTGGAGGCTAGAACACCAGCCAGAAGAACATCAATAAAAACAAACTGCATGTGTCAGAACACAAGGTAGTTATTTCTGGAGCGTGATGCATTTGTATGGTGCTGTTCCTGGAGTCTCTGCTCATTCATGGGAATTTATTTGATTGAGCAGCTGCGGAATTGTCATGTCTCGTCGGAGTGGGTGTGAGCCTCATTGTAGACTCATTGTAGCGGGCGATGTTAAATGGCCTCTTCATTATCAAGTGACTGCTTGTGCCAGCCTGCCTCCTTCCGTCTCTCCCTCCCTCCCTCCCTGGCAGGGCCAATGAGTTCTGCCGCGTACAAAATTGAGCCTGCTGATAGGACGTCGTCGTTAATGACCGCAAGGCACAGCGCTTTGGAGCCCTGCGCTGCTGTTGCACATGGCGGTGGGACCCTCGAGTTATACGAGTTGTCGACTTACGGTACGTGGTTGCAAGTCCGGCATGTGTCCCCGTACCCGGGTCCAGCTTCGGCGCCGGTCGGCGCCACTCTTATAGGCCACATGGGGAGGGCGGATTAAGGAAAGTTTGGACCTTCGTGGAGGTCAAGGGCTTCCACTTCCTGCCTCTTTCTGAAAGCGTTCATTCCTCTGTTTCTGATTGATCCGTGACGGATGCACGTGGACAGGAAACGAGGTAGATAAGTACATAAATAAATAAATAAACAAAATAAGGCGACTGGGATACTCCCCAGAGTGTCTGTCTGACAGGGACGGTCTCTAAAACACCGAAAACTGGGGCAATGCCGGGGGGGGGGGGCTTTGGAGTTTGTGCCGCGTTGACACCGCCGATACCGCGACCTGTAGCACGCTGAATACGTGACGTCGTTATTTTTTAATTACCGCGTTTCATTGTTATTATGATATTCCACCTTTGAAGAGTGCTCGTTTATTCTCATCTTTTAGATCCTTCCAGTTGAGGTGAGCACAACTGACTTTCTGTCAGGATCGCGGTGCCCGCAGGTTGTGATTAGCAAACATGGGCGAGCGCTCTGGGATGCAGTGCGCGGCAGCGCGACTAACGCTGCGAAACGCTGGAAACACCCGCTCCGGTTGATGTGAGAACGCAGCGGGAGTTGTTCCCCGCATTGTCCACACCTCCAAGTTTATGGCTCGTATCGCAGCGTGACAAGACAGAAAAAACAATTACAGAATGTGCCAATCCCCACCCACGAATGCTTGGGGGAAGTGGGCAGTGGGGGACAGGTTTTGCATGTTTTGGCAGGGCTTTTAACAGAATGAATGAGGAGAAGACAGCGAAAGGAAGAGAAGAGATAATGAGAGGAAGAGAGCGAAGCGAATGAGGGCGAGAGAGAGAGAGAGAGAGGGAGAGAGAGAGAGAGAGAGAGGGAGAGAGAGAGAGAGAGAGAGAGAGCTGCTTTTAGACTGCTGACAGGCTGTTCTGCTGTCATTTCAGTCCGTGTCTCATATGGTCTCAGCGTCTGGGATAGGCAGGAGGGGAGATGGCGTTTTGCGCCAATCAGAGAACGGCAGGGGCACAGCGCTGCACATGCACAACCACACTGAACACACTGTGGGCCATTTAGCAGGTGCAAAACCATTTAGCATGCGCAAAACCAATAACGTGACCAATGATTGGTGCAAGACAAATTCCATGACCAATCATTGGTCATGTTATTGGTTTTGCGTGTACTAAATGGTTGCGCTAAAGGTCTTAGTAAATCAAGCCGTGTGTGCGTGCGAGCATGCGTGTGTATGTGTGTGTGTGTGTGTCCTTCAGTCTGTCCATTTAGGTGGGGCAGTGAGAGGTATAGGTAGGGGAAGGCCTGCAGTATTTCTTTGCTGTGGCATGTGACTGGTTGATTTTGTCTTTTGCCTGTATAAGGACTGATTCAGTGTAATGGAGTACTGAGAAACCTTTTGGTGCACCACATATTCAAACCCCTTAAAATGCACAACATGGGTCAAAAATGACCCATATATGCAAAAGTGTGATTTAAAAAAAATATATTATATTAGTAATTTTGTTAAAGTAATTGTTTTGGCAGTGATTAGGACAACACACGAATGACTTGACATTTTTAATATTTTTATTTGACATTTTTAATATTTTTATAGGTTTTCAGCACATATACATCACAGATAACCATGAAACATCAATATAAAAACTATAAGGAACCGTAGTGAATGTAAAAAAAAAAACCTCAACAACTTGACCTAAGATCTCATCAGTTTCTCAAAAACTCTGTAAGGCCTCTGAAACTATTGTGACAAGCCATGGAAACACTGTAGATGAAGAAACCTATAAGCACGAGAATATTTTTTTATATATGGGTCATTTTGGACCAATGTCATGCATCCTAGGGTTAGTAGAGGTGGAAATTCAACACCATCCATTATTTTTTGCGTGGATTGCCATTCACATCTTTTTTAAAGAGTGCCATTTTCAGCTGAAACCCTTCCCAAGAGCTCCACCAATTCCATCTCAACAGAAAACAGAGGGGGTGGGGTCAAACCTCTGTGGGAGGAGTCACAGAGGGAGCGGGATAGGTTGGCGTCGACCTCATGGTTGTGTCCAAACTCGTTTCTGATGGGTGCCCAGAAATTCCAAAAGGGCACCAATCATTTATGGCACTGTTCCACCATTTCACACATGAGACTAGCTGTCTAATAACTCTTCAGTTCTCCTAGAAAATGGGAGAGGATTGTTTGAGAAATAAGTTTTTTTGAAAAGAAGCACTGTAGTTTTGTTATCAAATCGATGTCTATGAACTTTATCTCCGCGGCAAGGCCTAAACTAATGGTCCTGTCAACTGAGTCGTATCATCCATAATTCCTCCTGCCTTTTCTTGTCTAAACAGTTGTTGCAGTCTGACTGACCTTGGGAGGCTGGAGGGTTACAGGATAAATAAGTTCAATTAATTTGTTGCCAGGTGACAGAGAGGCACAACAACAGCATAACAGCATGTGGTTCATCAATTAAACTGCAGATTAGGTCATGGATGAGGAGATGGAGGAAGGATGGGGGGAAAAGAAGAAAGGGGTGATGGGAAATGTAGGCTTGAGACAACAGGAGCCGTGTCGCCAGGATACATGGCGGGAGGGGAGAAACAATCCTTTCCTCAGTATGCTATGACTTTTAAAAAAGTTAATAAAATACTACGACTGCACATACTAATAATAATAAACACAGCATACAGTACCAGTCAAAAGTTTGGACACAACTACTCATAGAAGGTTTTTTTTTTATTTTTACAATTTGTTTTACAGTTTAGAATAAATAGTAAAAACTATGAAATGTAATTATGCAGTGACCAAAAAAGTGTTAAACAAATCAAAATATATCAGACTTATATCAGTGTAAGCCAGATGGGAAGGCATGTCACTGCAGAATGCTGTGGTAGGCATACTGGTTAAGTGTGCCCTCAATTCTAGATAACTCGTCCAACAGTGTCACCAGAAAAGCAACCAACACCAACCCAACACCATGCTTCACAGTGGGAACGGTGAAAGTTCTACATGAAAACTACTTGATGGGGGTGCATTTAAAAAAAATAATAATAATTATAAACATTTTTGTTTTGGAAAGAAATGCATACATAGGCATCAACTTCACTATTTATATTTGTCTAAAAAAAATATTCAAGCATTTAGATCAAAATGTCTCGAAGATAATGAGAAAGATACATTCAAATCAACTGTGTCCAAACTTTTGACTGGTAGATTTTGTCTGTAGATATTATGAATAGTGCTCTTATGGCATTGTGATGCACAGGCAAGTGGTGTGGCGTTAATATTAAAAAGCAGCGTGACAAAGAGAGTTGATTAGCAAGAAGATCTAAGGAGAATAACAAAGCTCTGCACATGTCAGTGGCCCTTCAGTGTAAATGGAGGCAGTGAGCTCAAATCCTTTCGCATAGTTACAGTTGATCTTGAAATCTTCGCAGCTGCTTGTTTCTCTGAAACGTTACGCCGCGATGTAGCCTGCGCGATCGGCGGTTGCTAGGTGACCTCGGGGTCCTCATTAGCGACGCTCGCTCGTCGCGGTGGGGCTGCCAGGTGTCAGCGCAGATACGCAACGGGTTTTTGTCGAGGAAACAAGTCTGAGGTACCGAGGGGCACTGCGGAGAGGTAATTAAAACGGAACGGAAACAAAAAAAAGCGAGTCACTTAACGGTGACATTATCGTCAAAGGCTGTCCCGGGGTGTATAGGCCTCGTTCCCGTGCTGCTTTCTTCTGTTTACAGAAACGAGAAGATCGCGACCTGCCTGACTGACGCGATGCTAAAACCGTGCTGTGCCTTGCGCACTTACCGCGTGACGTGATGCTGAGAGGCACGCCGGTGCGCTTAAGCGGCGGTCAGCGTAGATCAGTGGTCAGAAAGCTGTCGTGGACAGCGGTCGGTTTTAGACAGCGGTACGTGGTCAACCATTGCAGCAGTGTAGAATTCTGTCATAGCGCTTTTTACAGAGAACTGTCACAAATACATTTTATTTGCATAGCGCTTTTTACAGAGAACTGTCACAAATACGCTGTACAGAAAAACAGAAGGAATATTGGGCAAAAACCAGGCCTGAACCCCCAACCAAAAAAAAACTCCCCAATGGGAAGAAATCTCGAAAGGAACCGGTTTAAACTAAAGGTGGAATGGATGGTAATAGAAATGTAATGATGCATCTAACGCACCAAAAAAATCAAGTGGGCTGAACATGTTACAGTGTGAGATATTAAGCTAGCTGGTGTTGGGGATAAAACGTGTATCCCTCTTATCGTGGTCAAGGAGGTAGATCAAGAGAGATTATTAATTTTCAAAATGGTCAATCACTCACTCTTTATTGTGTCAGCTCAAAGTTTTTTTTTTTTTTAGAACAATACAATACAAGTACATCATCTGTCCTCTGGAAAGCGCGCGCGCTCATCTCCTCTGCTTGTGCCTCCTTATATATATTTTGCTACATCTACAACATCATGATTATTATTGAACCAAAAATCATCAATTTCTAGTACTCTTTTTACTTAAGTTATGATAGAAACTACTTTATATATTTTTTTTTTTTTTTTTCCTTTTTTCATGAAAGACTTCTGTGGGGCAATCCCTTTATCTGAAGAATGCTTCTCGGGCATTCTTTTCTGGCTTTGTTTTACAGATACAGGCTTAACAAGAAACTCACTCAGAACTTAACTTACACAACAAAGTTTATACATTCTATTACAACATATACTTTCATAGAATGAATGTCAAATTCCCACACTGGTCAGTGGAAAGTCCAATGAAAGGATGTAAAATGTTCAATTCAAAGGGGCGGGGCAGTGCATCGGGGTTGCGTCCAGGCGGGGGCATAAACCAAGGGAGGGACAGGACTGGAGCGGTCTGTAAGAAACGTCCAGTAGGGTAGCTGAATCGGCGGATGGTTACATGCCTTGTGTAGTGAATGGGTGGGTGTCTGGTTGAGGGAAGGGGGCGTGATGGGGAACAGAGGTTCTGGTAACGCGTGTTGGTTACCGTAATCCCAGGCATTTTGGTTCCCACCCACCGCAATTTTCCGAACTCGCCCATTCCATACCCCTTCATTAGCTCAGATCTTCCGCTTTTATGGCTGCTCGTGAAAATGAAGCCCTTAAGTCACACATTTATTAGTTGTCATGGGAACATTAGATGCGCCAATGTGGAGGAATCGCTTTCGTGAAAATTTCCATTTTATTGGGTAATTCAGATACCTTTTCCAGATGAGGTGTGTGTGTGTCTGCATGTCTTTGCTTGGTTGTATGTGTGTCGCCTTGCTTGTGATGATAAGCAAAATTGCCTGTTCTCATCATTAAACAGCATTGTGTTTATTATTTTCTTGTGTGTGTGCGTGTGTGTGCGCGTGTGCGTGCGTGTGTGTTTGTGTGCACACGTGTGTGTGGGTATTTGTGGGGGTGTATGTGCCATGTTTGTACCTTACCGAACCTCTTTATTGATCTTCCATACTTATTCCATACTAATTATCTTTATTTGTGTATGCATATGGATAACATGAACACAAAGTGTTTGTTCTATATACTGCAGTCAAGGCTAATGATCTTTCTCAAGTGGACAAGGGAAACCCTTTGACAACATGGCCAGTTGCTTAACCCTCTATGCCACGCCAGAGTCAACAGTTTGATTTAATCCCAGGTCTGTTTTTTAAGGTCATTACAGTTCACATTTTCATACATTGTCTTGCCTCCAGGATGTCACTCTAATGGTTGCTATGCGGCACAATCGTGCAATGTGCAGCGTATTATTAAAACCGTATAGCAGAAGGAAGATATGGATCGGCTATTACATCATCATCACGATAACTGCTTTGCGAGGGAGAAGAAGGGAAGTATCGTGTGACGAACGAGGTTTAAGAGCTCACTCTCCGTGGTAACGGGAGATGCGGCCGGTTGCTTTCTGACAAGAGCTGATGGGGTGAGATTAATAGCCTTATCCCGTAAGACTGCCACTCTGTGAGCTAAGTCAGGAAGTGTGGTTTGGATACGTCTCTGAGACTCTCTCCCTCCCTCTCTCAGTCCACTCCTACAGCTCCCTGTCTGAGTCTGTACGTGTCATTCTCTCCACCCGTCGGATTATGGGCGAGGTGAGAAGAAGTGGAAGGGGTGAGAGTGAGAATCGGTGGAGAGGAGGACGACGACGGGAGAGGTATAAGAAAGAGAGGAGGACGGGATAAACGAGGAGAAGGGAGGGAGAAGAAAGGGACGTCGCTTTCGATAGATAATTAGTAAAATAAGTCCCTCAACACTTGTTGTTTGACTCCAAAATCCACTCTCAGGCTCGGCTAGTCAAAAGTTCAGTATATCAGAAATGGTATCGAATGATAGTAAGACCCAACCGTACCTGTTGCCCAACCCCCGGCTCTCGTGGCTGAACCCTAAGGCGACCGTGAGCAAAGAGTCACAGGACCATAATCTGTAGTATATTGTAACCGCGCAGACAATTGGCCCAGGATTTTGCCAATCGCGAGCCTTTATGTTGAATAAAATGACAAGGAAGAGGCAGCTTCATTTTAGCCACTTCTGCTGAAATTGTGCTTCTGCTCCGCTTTTCCTTTTAGTTAATACTTTCTATTTTTGTCGTTTTTTTTTTTTTTTTGTAAACTAAAATTTATATTTAGCAAATATTATTAATCAGAGCAATGCAGTAGAAGTTGCCTATTTTTCTGTCATTTATAATTTTTTTCCATATGTTTTTTCTATTTTAGTTTCTTCTCTCAGTTTAAGAAAAACAGAAATATGATGGATGAGATATAGAAGTACACACACGTGTTCTGTGGGAGGGGTAGTGACAGGAGAGGATCCGGGACGGCTCTGTTTGCTTTAGTCCATGTTCCAGATTGGGAGGGTTTCCGGGTTTTACTCAGTGCAGTTATCCAGCTAACTCAGTAACCCTGCTTCATGATAGGTCCTGAAGATGTGCATTTTTATGTAGTGATGAATGGTTCCAGCCAACAGAGGCATACGATTGCATTTACAGATAGAGGAGAGAGAAAAACTCTCTGTGTCAGGAAAAATGGGGGGTGTACCTAAATGAGCCATATCCACAGATAAAGATGTGGGTGTGTGTGTGTGGGGGGGGGGTTTTATACACTGTCAAGAGGAATGATTTTTTGATTGATTGACTGATTGCATGATTGCATTAATCAAGCAATGTTAGACTAACACAGGTATTCTGACCTTTGAACTTTTAGTCTATGACAAATACATTTTCAAAGGTGCAAAGCTAGTTGTAATAGTTGTAGTAGTATTAGTGTAATATATAATGGTATTAGTACATCTATCAGCGGTAGTAGTCATAGTATTAGTCGTAATACAGTTTGACATATGCGTAAGTATATCAGATGTAGGAATGACTTGCATATTGTGATGAAAATGAATAGTTTCTGTTCAAATCTTAAATACTCCACCTCTAATAATTAGCACTTCATTTCCAAGAATAACTGGGTCATTCTGAGTCAAACAAAAACAAAAAAAGCCCAATCTAGCCATTTCCGTAGTAAGATTGTTGTTATTGTTTTATTGTTTTTGTCTGAAGATGCAGCTGTTGTTTGGGTTTCTCCCCCACATTATGGAGCTGAAAATCCAGGTCAGCGCCACAGAGAAAGACTGGTATTAGTGTCTGGCTGTAGACAGTGGCCCATATATGGTTTAGTAAATGATATACGAGCCGACTGCGACTGTTTCGCGGGCTCTTTCCCTGAGGTATTGCTGTAAAGAGACCGTGGCGGTGTTTTTTTTCTTCCCCCTTTCATTTGATTCTTTTGACTGGAGAAGGATAAGCCCTTTTAATGTGGGCTTGTTTGGTAGGAATTCATTACCTGCGATCTTTATTGTGGACCCATAAAGTGGTGTTAGAACATCGGGGAGGTCAGAGCGGCCCATAATTTCTGACTTCACACCCAGGACACCGTAGATAAAAGGGCAATAAAGCAGACACAGCTCATGAACCAGGCTTGCCATGTTTAAAATGTACAACCCCCTGCCCGGCTCTTAAAATGCCATTTCAAGACACAACCGACTCTTATGTTTAATAAAGGAATACAGACAATGTTGAAAAAAGGGTATATAACCCAAAGCAGAAAGCATACTGTTAATATTAGAAAAGTAGAATATTGTATAAGTATAACATATTCCTAAATGTCCTCCTATTGATATTAATATATTGATTTATTTGTATTCAGAAACTATTTAAAATTGAAGGGTTTTATCTGCAGAATGTTCAAGTATTGTATCATAGCATTATTTGGTAGTAAATACGTTTAAATGTGTTTAAAAAGTAACAGCGGGCGCTATTTCTAGCCTGTTTTATAGCAACCTAGGAATTAACATACAAATTGTATTAATGTGTTTATACAAGGTTTTTAGACATAAATCTAGGCTGTCAACATGCTGTTGCCATTTCCAGCATGCTTTTTGTCCAGTTCCTGCTAGTGGCTGTGCTGTTTTTATTACCTTGAAGCTGTGTGTGTGGGTGCCATAAAAAATGCCAACCTAATATGAAAATAGCTTTATTATTTTGTGTCCACTTATTATTTTGTGTCCACTGATATACAGTATTTCCTTTAAATATGGCCCATTTTCTGAGAAAAAAAACAAAACATTCATGAACAATAAATAAATAAATAAATAAATACATTCCCACTGGGAAAGATCTTCGTCAGGTCCATCAGCTCTAATCGTGTGGCTCGGCCCAGCCCAATGCCCCACGGAAGGCATGATGGCTGCCCCGGATAGGGAAGAACTAGCGCCAAAGGCTAGAGTTCCAGGCATAGATATAGAACCATAGATATGACATGTGTTTTTTGAGACCATACCCAGGTAAGATGGTGGCCAGTAACCATTGTTTTATATCTATGGGCCAATCATCAGCTATCTGGCTTCTGAGACCCGATTATGACATCACAGTGGATTAGAAAGTACATGCCACTTTGCCATAGGTTCTTATTATAGCTGTACCCAGGTAAGGGCGTTTTCAAATTAGGTACGATTGCTTTGTACCGTGCCCGAGTACGATTGCTCCCCCCTCTCCACTCCCCCGCTGCTCAGCTTTCACATTAGTAATGTTGTTCCGTACCCAAATACACTTGCGCTAAACACTCCGATACAGTAGGTGGCGGTATGCACCTAGTTGGTTTGCGATCCGCCAATAAACACAAAGAATAATAATAAGAAGAAAAGCGTGCCAATCGCAAGATCCTAATAGTTATGACATCACATTATAAATAGCAGTCCACTTCCGTGTTTTGGTACGGTAGCTTTCACACCTGATGCGAACCATACCCGAGTACACATGAACCGTACTCGAGGCCACCTTTTCAAGTGGACCCGGGCACGGTTCATTGATCCGTGCCCGGGTACGGTACACAGTGTTCTCACTAATCAAACAAACTGGACTTTGGGGTCAAGTGTACTCGGATCCGGGCCCGGGTCTCTGATGTAAAAGCCTCCTAAGATGGCTGCCAAATTCAGAATTCCAAATGACTATTACATTACATCAGGGGTGGCCAATTCCAGGCCTCGGGGGGGTGTGTGTATGTTTTTTTTTGCCCCCCCAGTTTTAATTATTGAATTAGCCCCAATCGTTTTTATCGATGATTTTTATTTAATTCTCATATCCGCGATATGAAAAGCAGCTGATGATGTTGTTCGTGTGCCGGTATGGCGTCATGCGTTGTAGTTGTTTATTTTTCTGTATTTACATTTTAAAAGTGAATCGGTGATTGTGTGTATACTAAATTAGCGATTGATGGGTGGTGTAACTGTAAAAAAAAAAAACACGCCACACACCGCGAACCCGGCCCCTGGGGCATTACATGATATGGCATATCTATGGTTCTATATCTATGGTTCCAGGGCTGTCCTACACGGTCCTTTGAGAGATCCGGAGTAATGACACCATGGGCTGAAAGGGGGCGATGGCGAGTCACATTTCTCTGCCCACCTGTTCCCGCCTTCAATCCCATGGCTGGTCACCGCCCACTGCCTGCAGCTGACAAGAGAGCAAGACAAAAGAGAAAGAAATGAATAAAGAAAGAAATAAAGAAAAAGAAGAAAGGAAAGCGAAAGAACAAAACGTGTCACAGTGAGATCATTTGCAGTACATGCTGACCAGCACTGTGACTCCTGACGGTGCAGTTACATATAAGTGATTTGGATCGAGGTCAGGACATTTGATTCAGAGGAAAGTGCAGTAATATGATCATAATTATGGGTCTGGGACAGGAGCAGACGGCTGGACAATACACCAGCGCACAGGACTGAAATAAATACACATCACTTCCTCTTTTAAATAAGTCCACGGTCCATTCTTCTATTTTACTTGGACCACCTGGTTTTCTATAATAACCCACCCACTCAGTGCCTGACAGTTTTCGGTTTCTACATATGGTGCGCTCTTGGATGATGTCACAGTTTAAGAGGAGTTATAACATAGGAACGGGTGCACCTCCCTGTCACGATATCTGTCCCCCTGGCAGATTTGATTTGTAGAGTCTGAAACTTGGTCTGTCCCCTAGAAATACCACCAAATTCAGGTTATGGTATTTTTACGGTTTTATGTTTCTCTTCCTGGATGTAATCTGTAGGAATTTGTATTTTGGTTCTTGCTTTGCATAGTTAACTTGTGATGTTGCATCTATACTCCTTAATGTGAGTCGCCAGGTCTGGCGCTATCACACGCATTATTCAGGTAAATGTGTTCTGGACAATGCCTGACTGAATGCGATGTAATGTAACGTGACACAATAACACAGGCGGAACATCGGGCCTTGGATACCCCTAATGTGAGCCAGGCCTCCATGGAGATTAGTGGCCTCTCTCGGGTCATGTGTCCAAGTTGCCCGTATTTGCAATGGTGTGCTTCCAGGAGGTTTTGCGGTTAGCCGCCGCTTGGGCGGCACGTGTATCTATGATGGATTTGGAAGGCTTTTCTCTGTTGTTTGCTGGGGAAGAGCCGCGGCCCCGCCCCATTGCCGGGCCGAGCTGCAGAATCGCGGCCACGTCCAAAAATAAACGCAGAGGATAGAAATACATCAAACCGAATGGCGTATAAGAGAGGCATGCTAATTAGTCATGCTAACCAGGAAGATAGAAGAAGCTTCCCTAGAGATTTTCCCATGGCAAAACCTACATTCTCTCTCTGTCTCACTCTTTCTCTCTCAATTCGCTCTTATGTAATAAACACTTTATTTTTGTGACATATCTTAAAGTGCACATTGCAGAATCGTCGCACGTTCAATTGCAACAATACAATATTGCACGTTAAAACAAAAACAATGGTAAACGGCAGCATAGACAACGCAAAGCTCAAAATATTACATGATAGATTTAGATTGTGACAAAAGGTAGATATTGTCTCTCTCTCGTTTTGCTTTCTGTCTGTCTGTGTCTCTGGACAAGGAGAAAAAAATAAAAAAAAACAGATGAAAAGACTGCCTACCTCGGCTTCCACTCACATACCTTTTCCAGGTGTTTTTACCTTCATGTTTACAGGCATCCAGGTTTATTTTCTCTTTCTTAGTTTTCTATTTATTTATTTTTTGTTCCTGTTTTATGCCTGGCACACGTAGCAGGCTGTTTGAACGTTCTCAAGCCAGAGCAGTCCAGCTGTTTGTTTATTCTCTTCAAAGTCATGATTCTCAGCAGAATAATTGGGGCCCATTCGAGTGACTCGGCCGGCAGGCATTATCGACCTTCTCTCCTCTATGAACGCACGGGCAGGCTTACCTGTAATTTCGTAAAAGTACGCTTGTCTGCGTGTGTCTGCACACGCGTGCACGTGGAAGAGAGAGGCAAAAAGAGAGAGAGCGGGTCACCAGAGAGTGCGTTTGGTGTACAGGTTAAAGAGAGACCATATAATTCTGACGTGGTTGAGGATGGTAAGGTGGGAAATTGGGTCATTAACACGGTGGTGCTCGAATGAGATCTCTGAGGAAAATTAATATCCACTTAATGCATTACCTTCGGGAAAAACCCACTTAATAAAGAGCCTCTCTTTTTGATTTAAA
This sequence comes from Ilyophis sp. 1 JC-2022, assembly GCA_022702515.1. NCBI lineage: Eukaryota > Metazoa > Chordata > Actinopteri > Anguilliformes > Synaphobranchidae > Ilyophis > Ilyophis sp. 1 JC-2022. The sequence continues at coordinate 104,526,338 of CM040405.1, forward strand.
CACACGTACAAGCGCACCCATTCTTACACGTATACGTGCATACGCACATTTGCCTATGCGTACAGAATCACACACACACATGCATGGTAGGTTCTGGCTGGCAAGTAAGGTTTGTGAACTTCTTAGAATGGCCCATATTGTCACATATTGTAGACTACTTTAATTTAAACAATTTACATTATTTTAATTATTTACAATACAGTGCTTTACAATAGCTTCGCAGTCGCTCTTATCCAGAGCGATGTACTGAAGTGGAGAAGTCTCTGGAATACAAAAATGCGATATCGCCAAGAAGGTGCAGAAGGCCCATTTAATCAATAAGCGTAATGTTAACCTAGAAAACAACAATTTGTGTTGTACCAAGAGAAAGCACCACTAGACAGATAACCTATATTTACACAGCCATACCTATAAAAATAAGTTTTAATACAATTCCCAAAAGGAAGTGCAAAGAAAGAAAGGATATCTAAAAGGGGTCAGGGGAGCCATGGTGAAATCTGAAGAGGTGAGTGTACAGTCTGTGTGGTAAGATGAGAAGGATTCTGCTGTATGGGAACTTCATTAACTGTTGACTCCCTCTTGAGCAGCAAAGGATTCAATACATGGTTCCCTTTGTCTATCAGTCTCTTGCATCAGCTTCTGTGAATTTTGGTGGCTAATTAATGTGCATGACTAATTAATGTGCCCCTCTGCCATTTGCGATAGATGCTATCTATCTTAAACAGTACTCCAGCACCTGTCAATGCCAATCCACCATATTTCACACTTGCCTTGAGGTTCAGTTTCACATATATGACCCCAAAATTTTTTTTTATATGCTCAGAAAGCTAACAAGTGCTAATTTGAACTCTATCATGCCTCTTTTCTGGAACCAAATTTACATATAACCATATGAATACACATATAATGTAATATAGGCTGGTATAAGCCTTATTCAATTGCCTCTAATTTCATTATATGAGAAAACTGTTCAAATCAAATAGCTGTGCCATTTGAATCTCCGACAGTGGCAAGCTCAACCGCTAGCTAAAGACCCCCCTGTCAATGTGCCTGATAAAAAGGTTCTCCTTCCATTCTTTTGGATTGACCCCTCACAGGAAAAGTTGCACCCCCTGGTGGAGGGAGGGGGAAGTGCAATTTGCGTTCCAATGGGGAAGCACAAGCACAAGATCATAATAGGATTTATGCAGGGCAGGGGACAGTAGACCTTTCTGAGACTGTCTTAGTGTAGCTGAGGCTTGTGCTTTTGGTTTTATGATTTAATCATTCCCTGAGTCTCAATGTTAGCCCCGAAGCAAGAGTGGTAACAGGGGGAATGGGTCCCATTGGCTCTGCACCAGATTCTGTCCATAATGGCTCTGACAGGATCCAGGCAAAGTTTATTTATTTATTTATTTATTTATTTTAGCTGACAGGGAAAATGCAGAACAATAAACATATCTTTGTCAATATCAATATAAAGGCGGCAGGTTTAGCTGAGGAGGACATTTTCATCTGTAGTCCCTGGGCAGGCTATAACAGATAAAATGGCATTGAATCATCAATCTTTCAATCAACAAACATAAATTTTTTTTAAATAATTTTAAAATGAAATGAAACACAAACGTATAAGACTGTTACTCCATGTAAAGCTAATGCAATTAAGTCTGTTCTGAAAACTATTTTTGTTGATTAATGTATGTGTGGAAGACTGCTGAACTATGGACACTGTTGTAAAACAACCCACAAATAAATGAAATATTGGAGTGATAACGTTGACTTGACTGCGAGTCAAATGTTCACGTGCGTCTCTTGAGAACAAGCTGAGCCCCTCCCAGGGGGCCGAGGGACAAAAAGGTTCGTCCTCTAGGGGCATTCTCTGGGGGGTCTTCCTCTGCATTCTGTTCTCCATTTTGTTTTAGTTTGAGCAGGGAACCGTTAGGTGAGGAATCACTCCCTCTTCCTCTTAATGATTTTTTTAAAGGATATTTTTCTCAGCTTCAGCAGAATCATTAATTCCTTCACGGTCGAGGGGGGGGGGGGGCTTTGGGTTTGCTGCTGGTGAGATTGGACGGTTTATTAGCTCGGGGGGGGGGGGGGGGGGGGGAGTGGAATAGGAGACAGACAGGCATACAGGCATGAAGAGAGAAAGACCAATGAGAAGACGTAAGGACAGACAGACAGACATACAGACAAACAGGCAGGTGGGTAGAAATATTCAGATTTAGAGGCTGACACAGACGGACGGACTGACACAGGGACAGATAAATGCGGACAGACGGACTGACACAGGGACAGATAAATGCGGACAGTCAGGTAGACATGGAGCACAGTGTTCTTGCCGTGAATGTCTGTTATCTCCTTAAGAAGGAAGGCACACATCCCCGCACCCTGGCTGCATTCTGCAAGCGGTTGCTATAGAAACGATGAGATGTGGTGCTTTATAAGGTGACCTAAATAAATCTCCCTGCAGTGGAGCCTGCGGCATGTGATACTGCTCCCTACCTGTGTGTGTGTGTGTGTGTGTGTGTGTGAGAGAGAGAGGAATCATTTAAATAGTATTGGTATATGATATCTGTGAACTGCCATGTTCATATACTGTATATTACATTATAGACTAAATGTATTTTGACCTGACTTTGTGTGTGTGTTGGGGGGGGGGTTATTGTTTATTGTCATTTATGTATCAATGCTTGTGCAACACAAGTTTACTTGTCATGCAAATAAAGCACATTTGAATTGAATTTAATTGAATTGAGAGAGAAAGAGAGAGAGAGAGAGAGAGAGAGAGAGAGAGAGAGAAAGAGAGAGAGAGAGAGAGGATGATAGATAGCGGATGAAGATGGGAGTGGAGAGGGGAAAGAGGAGGAAGTAGGGGAGAGGAAAAGAGGAGAGGGGACAGAAGGGTGGAGATTGGAGCCAGGCAGAGAGGAGTAGGGACAGCAGGGGAGGGAGAGAGGGAGGGAAAGAGGATGAAAGAGGAGAGGACAGAGAAAGGCGGAGAGGGCATAGCGGTAAGAAGGGAGGGGAGTAAGATTGAAAGGAGAGAACAGGTAGATGCCTTGTCATTTTAAAAGCCCTTTATTTACCTCGTATTAAACCAAAGACGTAGTGGGAAAGCAAGCTGGTCACATATCCTACTGAGATAGTCGACTAACACCAACAAACCCAACAAGACCATGCTAGCACAGAATAACTAATTCATATAACTAAACAAGGGGGAGAATATACATTTTGCTCACACTGTTAATATCAGTTCTCCTTCCTCTACCTCACACAATACCCTGGTAATCGCTCATTTGCTGCAAAACTCAGTTTTTAACTGGAACAATATCATTGTTTTCAGTAATGCTATACAGTACAGAGACCCTTGCTGTTCTACCTTGGCTTTTTTGGGTTTGAAGAACAGCCAGTTTTTCTTGTCCAAAAATACAATTGATCTTTCTTTTCTGTAATTTAGCCCGAACACAAAACACATTCAGGAGAACCCACCCACCCCTTGTGGTTCAACACACTTGAACATTGAACACAGGATGCAACGTGGGACTTTCCCCAAATCAATGACAATTTTCTGTCATGAAACGAAAGACATCTTTTATCTACTAGAGAATTGAACCGTATCATTGCCTGCGATAATATTATCATCCATTGACGTTCTCCGATTAATTTTGGAAGTGGATTTTTTATTTAGCAGTTACTAAGATGGTAAAATGTCACTACTAACTGTTAAATGAGCCCTCCATCTTGTATCAGCGCCCCTTATTTGCTTCCCGGAAGCAGATTTTACGTGAAACACCCGATGGAGAAATCTGTTGGGAGAAACGCGAACAAAGAACTTGTGAAAGAACAATGGTTCTTCCTTAAAAAGCCGTTATTCACCTTTCCATGCTCTTTACCAATGGCCGTTTATCGTGCCAAAAAAACAGGACAGCTTAACTGAATCATCCTGTTATTATCAAGCAGGGATCAAGCAGCATTATCAAGTTATTATCAATGGTGGTCCGACCCCAGCCCACCCCGACTGTTCTTAGTAGTGCATATGCAGAGGATATCCGTGGCGCAGTGTTTTGACTAAATAACAGGTTTTCCAATGTTTGACGTCTGAAAGCTGCCAATCTGCTAGTTGCATTAACGTGGTCTCAAAAAACGGGTAAGTGCAGGATCCCTAGTTTCAGAACAGGTAATGGTGACCTCCCCAGAGAAAAGTGTTGATAGTCCTTTGTATGCTCTCCAGCATGCCTACAGCAGCATCCAGAACAGTGAACCGGTGCCACGTTGAGCCGATGGTTATTAGTCGCCAACTTCCCCCGGTAAGAGCGATAGCCACTCATTCCTCTGGAATTCTCCTTACAGCTTTGCGTGGACCACCCTCCAAGTTATTCCTCGCGCAGTTCTAATTCTCTGGCATTCCCAGGCCCTCTCATGGAGTTTCAGAGCTTTGGTTAATCTCTGCTTGTCCTTCGTGTCCATGTCAGCACTACAGTCACACGCACGTTCAGGCAGTTACATAGGCTGCGTTCCTGGAACCGCAGGGTCCAGAACTCCCCATCAAATGGCTCCATAAGGAGCATATAATTGGTTCCACAGAGGAGTAGAGGAGCACAGAGAAGGGATGGCCCTGTCTGATACCCCCATCGTCACTGCAAACGGTGTGGTGAGCGTGTTCATTTTTATTTAAAAAAAAAATCATACTCTCAGCTCATGTACACAGGGAATTAACATATGGCATGAAAAACCAGGCCAAAACGCCTCTTGGCATCTGATTAAGAAGCAGTGATCTACTCGATCAAAAGTGTAACGAAAGAAGACCGATAATAATGTCTTTTACCTTTGCAGCACGGAGAAAGCCCCAAGCGAGTTGTAAAATCTCGCCCTGACTTTAATGCAGTATGTCTGATCAGCATGCATGGGTCAAGTAATTTCATTATATTCTTAAGCCTCTCAGTAATTCTTTTTGCCGGTGCCTTGAAACCCAAGCGTGAGAGCCAGTCGCCGGTTGTACGATAAACGGAGGTGCCTTTTTTTAGGCAGCAAGGACCCCACTGCCCCAAACGGATCTCGCCCTACAGCTCTCCTGGACGAGTTCCAGGAAATCAGCCCAAAATTATATTCCAAGAGGAATTTTGTAAAATTCCTCCATGAGCCGGTCAAAACCCCCCGGCGACTTCCCAGAATTCAGCTCAGTAAACTGCAATGGCGATACCCCTCCGGGGACAGAGTAGCGGAGTCTCTAGGCCCAGCCTGGGTGAGCCCTGCCGCGGCTCTGTCTTTACTGATCTCTGGCCGACAGAGCCCAGAGTGCAGTGAGACAGCATGTCTCCTCATGTCCTCCTGGCTAGTCACCTTTTGCCCGTAGCCAGCTGAAAACTTTAGATGTGCTTTGTGTGCCATGTTTTGCCCTCGAGGTCAAAGGAAAAGGCAGTGGATGCATCCATTAGAATCAAATGTGCACATCTCACCCGAATCGCAACTGCCTGCCCTTGAAAACCTCCTCCGGATAGCCAAGAAGTTCCTACTCATTCTTGTAAACCAACCTTGTTTGGGCGTCGCCTTCGGCTGATAGGTCGACCTGCACCTGCAATATCTCTCTCTCGGCTTTTTATATTCTCCTTCTATAATTGTTTGCGGATCCCTGTGTGTTTCTGGCAGGACACCCTCATTTGAACTTTCCCCATATCCCACCACTGACTTAAGGACTCCTACTTTCTCTCCTCCAGCGATTATGCGGCAGCTGGCAGTTAAAATGCCAGCGCACAGTCCTATTCATGAGATTCGGAGAGGGAACAAACAGTGCAGACGTAGCGATCGGAACGATGAGGGGGTGATACGGAACTCGGCACTGCTGTCGAGTCTCACACCCGAAACCTGAGTTGAATTTAGGCGGGATATAAATATTCGCAACATACCTATTCAATCTAAATATTTCCGAATCTATTTCTAAAACACCCCTGATTGAGACTGGGGCTCCTCATGGTTTCTATCTTTTATGTGAGTACAAATAAAATATGCCACTATGCCATTTCTGTGGCATTCTTTAGGGCTTCAAACAGTACTTTTAACAGCTCAATATGATTGGTCATTCTCATAATTGGGAGCATTGATACTTAATAGTAAGCAATCTCCCATCTAGACATTCACCCTGTATTTACATCTGTATTTACAGTGAACCAAGTCTTATTAGGCAAGAGGATTGGTATGACTTTTGAGCCTTGGCTCATAATACTACCCCCCCTCCGGTTTCTCCATAGGCATCTGTAAAAATCACTTTTCTGCAAGAACATTTTTGTCCTTTTTCTGCCAAATTGTGCTCAAAAAGTACAGTTAATCCACTTCTGTCCCTCTATCCAAAATATCCTATTTTAAAAGGATGCATAGATGTGAAAGAAACAAACAATAATATTAAAAATGTCAAATATCAGCGGTAGAGGAAAAGAGATGTTGCTGTTTTGAAAATTACGGCATCGTGCTTAGAACAGTCTGGAAATGTGCGGTAGGCTATCCATCCGGAAACAAACCCGCTGTAGAGGAGGACCGGTATCTCTGTAACAAGCAGAGGAAAGGGATTTTAAAAGTACAGGCATCCAAGATTAGCTGAAGTGTAAATAATGGCAAGAAGAGCTGAGAAAAGTGAGCGAGAGATAGAGAGAGTGAGAGATGATATTAAAACAGCATCATGAAAGGGAGACAAGTAAAACGATAAGATATCAGCTTAACACAGATGGGGTTCTTCAGCATCAGGGGGAGGAGCTGATTGAGTTCTAAACTGGGTCATCGGGGCATAGTGATGTCACTGAAGGGGAGGGGTCATAGATATAGAACCATAGATGTGACATATGTCATAGTTTAGTGTCACAATTTCTAAGACCATACCCAGGTAAGATGGTGGCCAGTAACCATCGTTCTATATCTATGAGCCAATCATCAGCTATCTTGCTTCTGAGACCCGATTATGACATCACAGTGAGTTAGAAAGTACATTTGCCATAGGTGTGTCACATCTATGGTTCTATATCTATGGGAGGGATTACAGAAAGAAACCAAACCCAGGAATCACTCCTTGCCTGAATGGAGCCTTGCTCACTTGCCCTATCTGGGAGAGGCCTTCTCCTGTCCAATATGGCTGCCTGTGGGCGAGTGGGCGAGTGCCTTTGGGGGTGTTCATGGTGGGTGCAAGGTCTTTGTGCGCTGAGACAGTGGATGACGGGGATGCGGGAACAAATGTGACATTTCTTTGAAACGGCGCTTTTATCCCTCTCTCTTGTCCGGTACCCACGCGGTTTTCGAGGGCTCGCGCCTCACGCGTAAATACGCTTCCGAGGCTAAATTGCCACGGCCGTTAGTAATAAGCGCTTTATAATTACACTGCGCCTCCTTATCTTGCGTCTGCGTTGCATTCTAGCGGTGGCCGCTCGACATAGCCACACTGTGGCGTGATGGATGGCCCGTTAGAGCGCGTTAATCATCTGCGCAGAGACACCGCAGTCCATTAAACAGCCATATGGAGGCCAGAGGAGAGGTGAACAAACGCAAGATAAAAGCTGTTGTGTAGCAACCTAAAGGGATAAAGCAGGGAGAACCCAGAACGCCGACGGTACAATTAAGTGCCTTATCGGCAGGAAGCCACGCGCCGTTGGAATCCGAGACCAGGCGGGGGCGCGAGGAGCGAAGCCGTTCGCTCGCGGTCAGAGCGTCGTCTGCAGAGATGCGTCGGCGACACAAGAACCCCACCGCGGCCTAGATGCGCGCGTGCACTGGTCCTACCGATCCCTGTCCTTTTTCCCAATTTGGAGTCGCCCGGTTGTTCCTCCGGACTCGTCCCCAGGCGCCACATGTGCATGCGCGTGTAGCTGACGAGCCCGCTTGTGAACTCGCCGTCCGTGCGGCATTCCGGGAGGGTTACTGCCGGTCAGAAGGGAAGCTCGTTTTTTTTTTTTTTTTCAGCAGCATGGTAGCCGAAGCCTTGTATGGTAGCCAAAGCCTTGTCTGGTGGAGCTAACGCAGCAGCAGCTCCGGAAACTGCGCCCCCACATAAACCCGCCCTGCCTCCGCTCACAGTCGACCAGTGACGTAGCCAAGCTCCAGCTGTGGTCTGTGTAGCCAAGCCTGGCTGTGTGGCAGAGATGGAAAGTCCAGGTTCAGAAAGTAAAAGTCCTCCCCAGTATTTTATTCTAATCACCTGGATTTGCTAATTAGCACAATTATTCAGCCAGGAGGTAGAACTAATTAGCGAAATCAGCTGGCTGAGTTCATGGTTGTAAGAAACACATGGCAGGACTTTTACTTTCTGACCCCTGGACTTTCCACCTCTGCTGTGCGGTCAGCTTCTTAACCAGCTGAGTCACTTAGGCACCTGTTACATTGCACTTTGGCAAGGTAGCCAGACTTGGGTGAGGTTATAGAATAATAGCAGCACCCTGGCTGCGTGCTCACTTATCGACGGGACTGTCACAGGAGGAGGATTGGCCTCGTTTGTGGCCTGCGGAGCAAGGATTGATGAATGGGGGCCAAGGGGTGTTGGGGTGTACTAGGGTTATCAGAAAATTCACGTGCTGCTCGCCTACTTCTTTTCCAAGGGCTGTCCAGTCGCTTTATCCTCTGCCATTTCCTTCTCCGTTACCTTCTTCTCCTTCTTTGTCCATTGCTCAATCAACGTCTCGGAACGACACACAGCTCTCAGGTATCACCACTCACACACACACACACACACACACACAAATAATAGTCCAGAACATTTTGTGATGACTTTTTCCCCTCAAATTTGAGATTTTTTATTCTTTACCATTTCACTGTCTAGTGGCCTGTTGCCACGGTAACGCTGTACGGCAGGTCGACTCCCTCAGGCTCTGTGCTCTGCTTAGTGCTGCTGAAAACCGTAATTGGATGCAAACTGCTTCCCCTTGAATATCAGAACTCCCCGGGCTACATTTTCTAATGAGTTTATTTAGCCTATTTGTGACTTCGCTTTGTGTTTTCCGGGGTATTAAAATGTCATTTGTGCTTCTGCTGGTCTCTCTGCGGCAAATGGAGCATTCACAGATCATAGACCTTAGAAGGAATGTGCAACATAATGTAGCTCCTCCCACATAACTGTCAATCATTTTCATATTTACATATACGTCTCCACTGCCCTCCCTCTAGCTTGTATCCCATCGTCGCCTCCGCATACATCACGATACATGAGTGGGCAGAACAGTTGGTGATAACTAGCGGTCTTTTTGTTCTTTTAGGCGCAAGTTGAACACTCTCTATTCGCGCCGGACGCAGTCTTGCCACACTTCCTTGAGGGCCTCTCCGCCAAATGGCACCAGATAGCAGTTTTTTCGCACGCCTTTTGTCACGCGTGAAAAAATACCGTCTGTAGGGCCTACCGATTTTAACGGGCCTTGCGATACAGTGTGCATATATGGTGTGGTGGGGGGGGCGGTTAGACCCATGAGGTGGAGTGACCGCTAAAACCGAAACCAAGTCACGGCGCCAGTTGGTCCACAGCGATTAGCTCACTGCGCAACAGCCCGAGCCTCCTATCTAGCGGTCTGGAGTATAGCCTATATAGGAGCACAGGGGGGGGGGGGTCCTGGTCCTGTTGCGGTGGGGGTCATTTCTTATCGGGAGGAGGGGAGCGGATGCAGACAGGTCGCGTAGCGCGTTTGAGTGAGTGGAGATGACAGGGGCGACGGCGTGCGTCAGCAGTGGCGCTGAAACAGCACTTTGCCGAGAAGGGGGATCGAGAGGACTCCGGCGCAAATCAGCCCTTCCAAGAGCGGTTCGTGCATCTCTCCATCCGTCTCTCTCCCTCCCGCTCTCTCTCCCGCCATCGGCATATCGATCTTTCTTTATTCATTCAGTCCAATGAGCTTTCTCTTTTTTTTTTACATGGCCGACTGACTTCCCCTTCGGTGCCAATTGTAATAACGATTCCGGTAATTCTTATTGTTGTAATGATAGAGGTTCTGTATTTTTTCGAGGCCAATTACGGGACGCATTATTTTGCCGCGTCCATTCATACAGCTGTCAGTAACGAAGAAGGGAACGGTTCCAGATCAAGAGGCTTTAGTAACGGTTCAATCATTGACCAATGGGCACGTGATCCCACAACTCCCCGGTTGGCAGCGCTGTTCCTTCATGGCTGGGCCGAGACGCTGACATCTCAGGGGAGAGTACTGTGGCGAGGAGCTCTTAGAGCAAAACTGAGAAACGGGAGCATGAAACACACGTGCGCACATGTGTTGTGGGACTACTTTATTGTTCGCATTAATACAGTGGCCTATAAATGCTACGTTGCCGCTAGAGGGCATTCAGTGTAGTAACAGCCCATCTGATTGTAATGTAACCAGGTACCAGTCGTTCTCTATTAAACCAGTAAACGTATATCTTGCCTCCTCGTGATATCGCAAACTTCTATACATGGTGTCAGAAGTCCACGTACCCACAGCCACAGAAGAAAATCGGACAGAATGGCGAAATTCTCACCGCCAGAAAACTTTGATTTCACTCACCCAGAACAATGGCCGGAGGACACACACACACACACAGACACATACGCACTCGCATATACACACATCAGCACACACAAACATTGTTGCATACGCACATCAGCACATCAGCACACACAAACACACACCCACATACACATGCGTGTACAAGCACGCGCGCATGTGCACACAGACAAATGCACACTCAGACAAACTCACCCCCATGTACAGATGCGCGTACAAGCACAGACTATGTGCACACAGACACACACAGACCGACACATACACACTCACACACTCGTATATACACACATCATCATATATACACACACTCGTATATACACACATCATTGTTGCATACACACATCAGCACACAGACCGACACATACACACTCACACACTCGTATATACACACATCATCATATATACACACACTCGTATATACACACATCATTGTTGCATACACACATCAGCACACAGACCGACACATACACACTCACACACTCGTATATACACACATCATCATATATACACACACTCGTATATACACACATCATTGTTGCATACACACATCAGCACACACAAACACACCCATATACACACATGCGCATACACTATCACTATTGTAGTGGCATATATAGTGGGCGTGGGGTAATGTCAGACTGCAGTGCTCCACAAGTATGGCCGTAGGGAGGCGGTGTGTGTCTGCTAGCGCATGTGCAAATTTGCGCGCGGCTGTAACGAACATTGTTCTATAGCGGCCGTTTGCGACCTCGTAATTGCGCCGTTGATTGATTGCGACCGCGAGATCGCGTGAGCGCGATATTGTGAATGCGCTGTTGAGTGGCTGCGACCGCGAGATCGTGTGAGCGCGATATTGTGAATGCGCTGTTGAGTGGCTGGGACCGCGAGATCGCGTGAGCGCGATATTGTGAATGCGCTGTTGACTGGCTGCGACCGCGAGATCGCGTGAGCGCGATATTGTGAATGCGCTGTTGAGTGGCTGCGACCGCGAGATCGCGTGAGCGCGATATTGTGAATGCGCTGTTGACTGGCTGCGACCGCGAGATCGCGTGAGCGCGATATTGTGAATGCGCTGTTGACTGGCTGCGACCGCGAGATCGCGTGAGCGCGATATTGTGAATGCGCTGTTGACTGGCTGCGACCGCGAGATCGCGTGAGCGCGATATTGTCAATGCGCTGTTGACTGGCTGCGACCGCGAGATCGCGTGAGCGCGATATTGTGAATGCGCTGTTGACTGGCTGCGACCGCGAGATCGCGTGAGCGCGATATTGTGAATGCGCTGTTGAGTGGCTGCGACCGCGAGATCGCGTGAGCGCGATATTGTCAATGCGCTGTTGACTGGCTGCGACCGCGAGATCGCGTGAGCGCGATATTGTGAATGCACTGTTGACTGGCTGCGACCGCGAGATCGCGTGAGCGCGATATTGTCAATGCGCTGTTGACTGGCTGCGACCGCGAGATCGCGTGAGCGCGATATTGTGAATGCGCTGTTGACTGGCTGCGACCGCGAGATCGCGTGAGCGCGATATTGTGAATGCGCTGTTGACTGGCTGCGACCGCGAGATCGCGTGAGCGCGATATTGTGAATGCGCTGTTGACTGGCTGCGACCGCGAGATCGCGTGAGCGCGATATTGTCAATGCGCTGTTGACTGGCTGCGACCGCGAGATCGCGTGAGCGCGATATTGTGAATGCGCTGTTGACTGGCTGCGACCGCGAGATCGCGTGAGCGCGATATTGTGAATGCGCTGTTGACTGGCTGCGACCGCGAGATCGCGTGAGCGCGATATTGTGAATGCGCTGTTGAGTGGCTGCGACCGCGAGATCGCGTGAGCGCGATATTGTGAATGCGCTGTTGAGTGGTTGCATTCGCGTTATAGAGCGACAGCGGTGCCGTATCTCCCTTGTTGAGCTGATGGTGTTATTGTCTGATTGGGCGATTGCATAAGAGAGATTCATTGATTATGCTGTGGTGCGATGGCGTCGGTGTGATTGTGCGATTGTCAGCGGCGGAGGAGGAGACAGAGGACTAAGTGAACAGCTTGTCCCCAGTAAAACACCACAATGCAGCGAGTAGTACAATGTGCTCTGAGTACATTTACCGCTGAGCGTTTCGCTGTGCAGAGGGGCAGATGGGGGCAAGTGTTGACTGGGCAGTGTGTTGAGTGTAGAGCGGGCAGGCGGAGGCAGGTGCACCCTGCCCTGCAGTGGTTGGAGGTGTCCTTGGGTGTTCTGATGCGGAAAGAGGGAACTTACCAACCTCAGTGCCTTTTTAGAGATACAGCATGTGGCTCTGGACCAAAGGAGTATACAAGAACTTTGAGTTTGTGTGTGTGTGTGTGTGTGTGTGTGTGTGTATACATATGTGTGTTTCTGTGTGTGCATGCATTTGTGTGTGTGCATGTCAGAGCTCACTTAGCTCAGTGCTTATTATCGATTTTATTTTGAGTAATATGGCATTAGCTTTATTTCATAGTATTTGTGCACGGATGAGTACCTCTTCTGTGATTAAAGGCGAGTTTGACATGTCACTTATGGTAACTAATAACTGGTAACTGGCCAGTTATCTTTCCTTCCACCTTCTCTACCCTGCATTATTCTCTCTCTCTCTCTCTCTCTCTCCCTCCCTCTCTCTCTCAGTGGTCTCTCCTGCGCTGGCCCGCCCGTAGTGGACGTATATCTGCGGTGTAGGGCTGGCACGCCATCAGAGGCTGTGCTTGGCGGGGCGCGGTGTTTCCCTTTTGTATGAATTAATGCACTGTCGACAGCATTAATCTGCGGCCTAATGGAACCTGCCAGGGCTGTCCGCTGTGTCCGCTGTGTTCACCCGCCACCCCACAATAAAGAGATTGATTTAGGAACGCCGAACTTTCGTCGGTCTAATCTTAACGACAGGCCTGTAAATTACCCCCCCCCCCCACCCCGCCCATATGCCAGGCCTTTCACTCGAACCTTCAGTCCAGTTTTTCTCCGCCTGACGACAGCTGCGGAGCGCTGGACTCTCGGTTCAATTCTGCTTAATTGAATCTAGGTTCTTTGGAAAAACACTTCCGAGCTGATGCACGTGCTAATTTGTGTGTTGGCCCATATGCGCGTATACCTGTATGTTCATGCGTGTGCACGCATTTGCGGTAATGATAAAATAATAGCTCATTGTAATAAAGAAAGGGAAAACAATTGCAAAGCAATGACACTATTATTTCATTGCCGATAACAACATTGTTATGCAAATCACTGTGTATGTGCGTGCGTGTGTGCGTATACATGTATGGTTTGTTGGTAATATATGCATACATACATGGAAATTGAACAGAAATACACGGCAAGTATGTGGACTTTTTGGAAAATACCATGATGAATATTGTTATATATACTTTAATTTAAAAATATCGCAATATCTGACAGAGGTAATAATTTGTGTATTGGCCCTTGTGTGTGTGTGTGTGTGTTTGCGTGTGTTTGCACTGAGCATACTCTCTGCGTCTCCTGCTGCTAGTTCACAGTCGAGTTGAGTTTTGAGCAGCTGTCCTCTCGTTCTGTGTAGCATCAAGATAGGAAGCCTGGTGTTTGATTTTAAATGGAAATGCAGTCTGTGGGTGGAGCTGAGCCTGTGGTGGGGGTGGGGGTGGGGCTTGGGCTCAATGCAGTCAATGCTCAGAGCCTCTCTGAAATATCCATTGCTCCTCCATATCACAAAGTGCCTGTCATGCATCAAATTCCACCCCTCCTGCCATCTTGGCTCCGTCGGCGGGGGCTGAAACCATTAGCTGTCGCTGCATCTTATGACTGTGCCGTCAGAGTTTTCACAGGATACAGATGGGCAGTACTACTGAACCTGGATCAGTTTGAACCTGTTCACGGAAGGTTTTTTCAGTCAGGATTTGGCCTGAGTGATATGAACTCGAATCAGCTTGGAACTCGATTCACATAATGGAATTATGGAAAAGCGTTTTCACAATATGTGTACAGCCAGTAGTAGGATAAGCACAGAATCTGGATGAGGATTAGTGGCTATTAGTTTATACCAAATTAAATGAAGAATGGTTCATTAATATTGTGTGTTCTTAAGTAGCGCTGAAGTTGCCAGCAGATTTTTCATATACTGTGTGTATATATATATATATATATATATATATATATATTAAAAAGTTGTTGGTATTTTCCACTGGTAGCTGATCCCTGGGTCCTGGGATTTTTGATTGAAAAGCAGGCACCGTGACGGACAACCCTATGGGCCAGGGTACACGTGTGATTACCACTGCGTGTGTTTGCCTGGGGCTCACGGGGGAACAGGAGCTGTCAGGGTTTCGGCAGCAGAGCGCTTATTTGCCATGAACACCATTAAAGCATCTTTTCTCTCCTTCATTTTCATAAAGAGAGGCCCCAGGAACTGCGCCGCAATAATGATTTTTCCATTTAAGACGCGCCAATATTTACCAAGCCGATTCTCTTTTTGCGTGTGTGTGTGTGCGTGTGTGTGTGTCTCTCTGTGTGTGCATGCATGTGTGTGTGTGTGTGTGTGCATGTGTGTGTGTCAGAGAGAGAGAGAGAGATGGAGACAGAGAAGGAATTGCATTGCTGTGTTTTCTAATAACAACGCTGTGAAAGACAGCCTAATCTACTGAGCTGCCATGGGAATGAAACATGGCAGGCTGAGATCAAGGAGAATTTCTCCGAAATCTCTCTGAGAAACTTTCCCCGTGCTGCTTCCACCCCCCTCCTCCATCTGCGCTTGCTCTGAGGTAACTTGTTTTGGTAACGTTGTGGAGACCGAGTGATCCCCGATTCCCC
The DNA here is from genome assembly GCA_022702515.1 of Ilyophis sp. 1 JC-2022. Classification (NCBI taxonomy): domain Eukaryota; kingdom Metazoa; phylum Chordata; class Actinopteri; order Anguilliformes; family Synaphobranchidae; genus Ilyophis; species Ilyophis sp. 1 JC-2022. The sequence continues at coordinate 104,541,604 of CM040405.1, forward strand.
GGACGGGCCGACGTTTGAAAGGTGATGCCTGTCGGCGGTGTATTCGGGTGTGTACGGTCAGTCTGAGTTGCGGCCGGGGAAGGTATGTGCTGTGGACTGTCTTTGCGCTGCAGGGGACCACGGCGGTGGGATTTTACGACAGGCGGCTGAACAGGGTCAGGCACATGAAAGAAGCAGACAGCTCCATAAAGCAGCTCTCATTAAAGGCAGTGAATGCCACTTACTCTGCTTTCATTCAATGGCAGTATAGGTTCAGTGGCCAACGTAATTAATGAACAGAAATGGTTTTGGAGAAAATTCTAACTCGTTATTTTATGAGGCAACACAACAACAGCAACAACGACAGGTAACGGCGCTAACAGCAATCACAGCAAGATGGGCACTAGAGCAATGCTAACACAAATATCACCAATAATTAAAACGCAACACATTGGCAAATACATCAACATCAGCTGCAAGGACAACAATACCAACAGCGCCACCACCCTCAAGCAGCAGTAACCTTTCGTCAGTCAGTCCGGGTTAATGTCAGGGAGGGTTGATATCTCCCAGGAGCCGAGCGTAATTTTTTTTGACATTTATTACTTATTACTTATGAATTATTTATTTGAGCAGGAAACCGTCTTCCCCAGGTTTATATTTAATGCATTTAACCCATGTATACATTTCATACGGAACCTTCTTTAGCCGTTCCAGTCATGCCCCTTTTTGGAAGGATGCGTGTGTTGTGTCGTGACTCCCAAAGGTGACGTAAAGGTCAACGAACGAGGGACCAGCCCAGAATACTTAAAGAGATCTCCAATATGGATCCATAGTCATCTGGGCTGAGTTGACATTGTCGTAATTTGGACCTTGCATCTTGGTCACTGTCCAGAGGTGACTGTTTCTCTTAGACTCAATCAAACACGCTTAGCCCGTTTAAGGGCACGTTCAGTTAATTCAAACCGGTCTGCAGTTGTTTCATATTAAGACTTAAAGCTCTTTATGAAGAAAAATCCAAGAAACAGGAAAAGGTGCGGTCTGAAAATTTGTGCCTTGGTACCCAGGCAGGACAGTAGCCTACTAGAATCCCGTGAGATTGAGCAAGGTAGCCTAGGGAACATTTTAAAAATGCCCACCTCGCCCCACTCATGAGCAAATGAGTACCCCAGAAATTCCCTCGGGCACTTGAGCACTGAAAAACATCCAATCGCCCGTCCCTGATACATATTTATCTGCAGCCAACAGAATACATCCATACACATCATGGGTTTGAGTTTGAAGTAGTGCCAGTGTGTTTGTCTGCACCTGCCCGTCATGACCGATTTGCTGAGAGGTCATCGTGGACAAGACACAGGGTTTCTATGGTGCTGAAGCATGCTGTTGCTGTGGAAACAGACCTGGTCAGATACTGGTTGGCACCTGGGCGTGAGAGGGCATAGAAGAGAGACACAAACACACACACACACATACACATACACACACGCACACACACAGACGCACACGCACACACACACACACACACACACATACGGACACAAACGCACACACTCGCGCGCACACGTGCGCACACACACACACGTGTGCACATACACTGTCGCACACACTGTTTCTGTCTCTCACAAACATGTGGACACACACAAACATATTGTCACTTTCTCTCACACACACACGCGCACAATCACAGACACATACACTCTCACAGATACACACATGCGCACACACACGCACACACACACACGCACACTACAGTGCTATCATCATCATCAAATCGTTTACTTGCTCAGCACCCTAAATATCTGACATTTCACAACTGTTTGCTGACTTAAGAACCTCAGGTTCAATTATTTTTCTCAAGGGTACCTCAGTTCTCCCGCGCTGCTGGGACTGTAACCTGTAATCATCTGGTCACAAGTCCCTGAGTCACATGTCAACTTTGTCTCAGAGCTGTAAAGAAGGCCGATGCAAAAATGATCATGTTTATGTAAATGCATTCCTGTTTGTTGAGGGAAAGGGAATCTTATCAGAGTGGTCACACATTAACATTATTGTACATTGCACACAAAGGGCTTGATGGACTAAGACATTTAGCGCGTGCAAAACCTTTTAATGATAAGGTTGTGGTATTTGTTTTGCACCAATCATTGGTTGTGTTAAAAGGCTTTGCACACGCTAACGGTCTTAGTAAATTAGGCCCAAAGTGCAGAGGAGTGCTTGTGAGCATTGTCTTAGTGCTGTCTTGCCTTTTTAAAAATAAATTAGGCTTTTATTCTGACTACTTTTCCTGATGAAAATATAAATTAATTGCCGCCATTTTATTCAGGGGTGTGTGAGTGCATTGCATTGGGGTTCAGGGCATTATCACACACAAGCAGGAATGCAAACTGGTCATGTGACACCATGCAACACCATGTGTGGCCTCAAGCACTCGGGTAATGTTACTTGTGCAAAGGAGAACAGGAAGAAGAGTGAGACAGATGGTATCGCAGCGGAGATTCGGATGAGCCGTGCCCACGGCGTGCCGGGGACGGGCAGAAAGGCCAGGCCGTGGAGGGATTTTCTCTGCGGCAAACCGGCTGGTGCTCTTTAGAAGAGCGCGCCGTAACCGGGATGCTTACGCGGCGCTTTAAGACGTCCGTGCAGCATCTTTGTCCCGCTACGGCATGACTGCGCCGACGCCTGCGGCTTGCGCCCTGTATTTTTTGGGGGGGTGGAGGTTGGCGACCCTCGAAACAGATGGTAACGCAGTGCGGCGCACGCTCTCCCCTCCGAGCGTGCCACAAGATCCGACGACGTTTTCGCCAAGCCAAGGAAGAGCGAGAGTTTGTGCCAGCCAATCGGCCGCTGGGCACTCGTGACCCGGGACTCAGGGTCACGCTTTCACATTTTATCACTTTTACACTTTTCACCAAAATTCAGTCACATGACCTTTGAGCGTATTTAAGGGCGTATGCCTTTCAGTCAAACTTAAGCGAACCTCAGATTAGTCTGCCCTCGTAGTGTGCTCAATAGTCTGCTTTGCTCGCTATATCTCAATACGATGTCAGAGGTAAGACGGTCTTGACAATGAAACAAGTGCAGCACATCACCCTCTTGAAGTCAGTCGTTCATGGGAAAGGTAGTTTGTTTGTTTAAAACTTCCTTCCCGTCTGTTGAAACCAGGAGTCACTGTAAATGTAGTTCTATTTGTGTCGATAAACTGCGCTAGCAGTCTGCTTTGCCTTTTCTTCTGCATTGAGGGAGTATAATAAGGATCCCCAGTTGAAGTATTTCTGAGTGTTTGCCTTTGCTCTGAATGCTCACGGAGGGGTTCAGAAGTTTACCGGGAGAAGAAGCACGATGCCTGGGGGTCTTCGTGTTTCTAGTGAGAGTAGGATAGGGGATATAGTTCTCTCTCATCTCTTGAAAAAAAACGAAGCTGAAAGGAATACTTTGGGGGCGGATGGCTGGTTTGAAGTTTGAAGCCAGTCACATGAAGCTGTTCTGTCATAATAACACATTGGCCAAAGGGAGACATGTTAGGCTGCACAAAGGAAGTAACAGTACAACAAGCATCGAGCAGAAGAATGTGTTAATTGTAGTGGAACGTTATGAAGACAGAAACTTAAGTGCATTTATTGCGAGGGCCGCCTGCCATCATGATGTCATTGGGCATCTTCCTTAGGGTGTGCAGTGCGCCATTGGAAGGAGAGAGCATGTTTGTTATGGCATATGAATACATAGATGTTCTGTCTACAGGAATGCACAACACGACCGCGAGTTTGACACGTACCAAGAGACATGCTTTTCGCATTGGTGTGTCAAACCTCCCCCCCCCCCAAAACAAACAAACAAACAAAAAAAACTATGGAATGATTAGTGTTGTCTTTTTACTGTGATCTCTGGATGCCTTGGTAACAGGCTTTCATACCTTTCTCTCTGTCTCTCTCTTCATCTTCTCTCTCTCTCTCTCACGCCCTGCATTATTGTGTGTTAACAACATGAGGAATGAGAAGGAAAAGGTGGATGGTAGTTTCAGTCTTCCAGGGCGGACAACGCACAATTCTTCCTCCGCCCGGACTTCCGTGCTGTTAGTTTGTCAGTGCCTGTGTCACACCCCCACCACCCCCCTCCCTCCCCCTATGGCTCACTCTGTCCCCGCGGCTCGAAACGTCACCTCCTCGAAGCATCTCCGGTTTAAAATGCCGCCGGCTCTGCCCCCCGCGACCCCCCTCGCCGCTGGCGCGCTACCAAGCACCTCGGCTCTCTTTTTTCTTTTCCTTCGCTCGATTTTTCCATTTTATTTTCTGCAGTCTTTCTCTCTCTCTCTTTCTCTGCACAGGAGCAATGAGTCAATCCAAAACAAGAGCAGAGAAAGGGCTCCATATTTTTCTGTATCTGTGTGTGCGTGTGTGTATGCGTGTGCGTGTGTGCGTGTGCGTGAGTTTGCATGTGTGTGTGTGTGTGCGTGTGTGTGTGTGTGCGCGCGCGTATGTGTGTGCGTGTGTGCGTGCGTTTGCATGCGTGTGTGTGTGCGTGTGTGTGTGTGTGCGCACGCGTATGTGTGTGTGTGCGCGCGCGTGTGTGTGTATGTGAGGGTGCGGGAGGTAGTACTCATGCAGGTGTGCTGTAGTTAAGATTTAAGATTTCATAAAAACTTTCTAAATAAATAACTGACATTCTGTATTCATTAATACAGTGAGCATTCTCTGCCAAGTGAGATTAAAAGGGGGGGGGGAACTGAAATACAGGCTCATCTTTACAGCTCCCCCCACAAGGCACCTTGCTGTCACATTTATTGGTCGAAAAAAGTCCTTGACCCGGTGGGCGTCACCAGAGAAGTGATGGGCAGTGGGGGCGTGACCTCGGCCAGCGTTGCAGTCCCAGGCCGGCCCCCTTTCCCACTTCCCCCACCCCTGCCACAGAGCAATGACTCCTCCACTGCTGGTTCTCACGCTGCTAGAGAGTGACAGGGTCAAGGTCCAATGAGGTAAGTGGGAGGAGGAGGAGGATGTCTGTGAGGAAGGTGGCCATCATTTCTGCTTTTGTCACCCTCTGCAGGCTGTTCTCAGAAATCCACAGAGGGAGGGAAAGAGAGAAAGAGAGAGAGAGAGAGAGAGAGAGAGAGAGAGAGAGAGAGAGAGAGAGAGAGAGAGAGAGAGCTTTGGCAATATGAAATATATATCATGCCAATAAAGCAAGTTGAATTGAATTGAATTGAGAGAGAGAGTCTAGAGACACGCCCCCTGGTATTGTTGCATTTTCATTTACACATGAACAGTCATTTCTACTGATTACGGATTGACATTGCTTTTTAATTTTGTGAAGAAATACCTGAATTTAATTTTGAGCTATTGTTAAGGAAAACGTTGATGAATAATGGACACATATTCAGGTTTTTCCAACCCTGTCCCTGGAGATCTACTGTCCTGTAGGATTTCATTTCAACCCTAATTGGCACACCAATTTCTACTAATTAGCAGCTCAATGAGATCTTATAGCTATTGAATGAGGTGTGCTTTGTTAGGGTTGGAGTGAAAACCTACAGGACGGTAGATCTCCAGGAACAGGGTTTGGCACCACTGCTTTCGACCAACCAGATACTAAGGTACTTATTTTTAATATTGAAAGTTTACTATTAAAACCGAGACATTCAAATTGTACGCGCTTACGAACGGGCATGTTTCCTGAAGGGGCATGAGCAAGAACATTACAGTGGCAAAAGAGCTTCTGCTCTTGAGAAGCTCTCTTTATGAATATTCATAAACTATAATAGAAAAACAGAAACTTGTGTTACTGACTAGAATCTCTATATGAGCATGTATTGCTCAGAATCTTTATTGAATGTTTAATTGAAGTTTAATCTTGCTAAATGAATTTCAATGAATCATTCAGTAAAAATTCTGCACGCACGTACAGCAGCATTTGTATGCGTCGATTGTTGTATATTACATTCAATATTTTACTTCCAAATTCCTGTGCTCTGCAGACAATGAGGAAATCTAATGTGATCAAATGTAGCTTCAAAGTACAAAGGACTGTGTGGTTGCAGGGGCTGACCATTTGGTTGGTGTTTCTGTAGCTTTATTTCAGCCAGGGGTGTAGCACCAAAAATCTGAGCCCTGTGCAAATTCAGTCTGAGCAAAATTTTTGTTCAGGCCATTTTGATGGAAGCCCACCCCCTCTCTCCCGACCTACCCTGGGGCCCTTGGGGTTGTCAGTTTCACTATTACCCCCCCACTACGACACCCCAAGGTTCAGCCCACAAAATTAAGATTTCCACGTCTGTGTTCTCACCCTCTACCCTTTAGGGTGCTTGTGTATTCTGTTGGCGTCCCCTCTCGGATTAACCTAGCTTGTTGTTAACAGAAGAAAACAATCGCAGCGTAATGAAGACCATAGGGTTACTCCACTCCGGGGGATACTGATTCGGTGGCGTGTGTCAGCGCTCATTCTCCTGCCGACGCCGCGAATCAAGGGGAGCGTGCTAAGTTTCACCTCGTACAGCGAACGCTATGGCTTAATTTATACTTTGTCGCGCGACACCTTCGACAAGTGCCGCGCGACAAAAATGACGGGATCACACTGCGCTTGCCATTTCAACTTCAGTGAAAGCCTGTGTGGAGGGTTCTCCGTGGTATGAGACAGCAAACTCCTGACGATTCGATTAAATGAGCAAACTGTCCAATCACGCCGCGCGACAAAGTATGACGGTGTCCCGCAACATAACGCAATTCTAGAGGCGTGCGACGCTAAGGAAAAAGTGTAGAGCGATACTTTTTTTCAGGTGAAAATACATAATTTTTTGTTGAGTGTAAATCAGGCTGAAGGGTTTGCTTTGGCACTCGGGTGCGTCGTGGCGATGGATGTTCGCTGACCTTGCTGTAACAAACAAACTTCAGGGGCAGGCCTGGAACCTTGCCAAGTCTGACTGCTCCACACCGTAATGTTCGACAGAGTGTGAAGCTTTGTGTGTGCGGGCGTGTGAGTGTGCGTTCCTGTGTGTATCGTTGTGTGTGCATATGTTTGTGAGCCTATATGAGTCTTTTTGTGGATGGTATGTGTGTGTGTGTGTGTGTACCTGTGTGCATATGTGTGCGTGTGTGTGTGCATATGTGCATATGTGTGTGTGAGTTTGTGAGTATTGTGTGTGTGCATGTGTGTGTGTGATTGAGACTGTGTAGCCATGTGTGTGTTTTCTATATCAGGTCAGTCCCCGTTCTTCTCCTCAGAGACACAGGGAGGTGTTTTAATGGAGGCAGATTCTCCTGTCATGGCTGTTCTGGGATGTATTTTCTAAACAGCCGCTGTGAAAAAAGCTCTTAAGGTACCGCACAGCTTCACTGGCCCCCAGACCAATAAGGTCATTTTTCACATCACACACTCCTGTGTCATTCCTTGTTACGTCCATAGCGATGGAGGCAGAGGCTCACACACACATGCCGCACTCACGTCGAAGACAATACCGGCCCTCTGCCCATATTTCCTGATTCACGGCCTTGTCAGCCATTAGCGTGATTTGCTTTTCACATCATCGTGTCTGTTGTGGTAAAGTCATCTCTGCGCACAGTAAATTGCACTAAATCATTTTAATCATACCAGATGGGATTAAATTGACTAATTTGAATTGCGAGAGTTCAGAGATCATCGTTTAGAACCGGTTGCTTTTGTTGTAACTGAAATGATTTCAAGAGCAAAAACAGACAAATTAGATACTGACGCTTGCCAAATAAAAGATATTTACGTTTACCATTTGCTATTGTGCTTGCTCACTTATAATGAATCTGATCCTGGTTCCTTTTATGCAGTTACTCAGTCGTAATGTGCTCTCATCAGAGGTGCAATCACTCACAATATACATGATCTAAATATATGAGAGTTTGGAAATGCAGAATGTGTTTTTTTAGAGTCACCACCAGCCCCTGAACACTACAGTTTGAGTCTGTTCATTTCTGATGCAGTAGCCTGTGAGCAGAGGTGTAGAATCCAGGGGTCAGAAAGTAAAAGTCCTGTCATGTGTTTCTTCCACTCATGCACTCAGCCAGCTGATTTTAACTAATTAGTTCTGCCTCCCAGCTGAAGAATTGTGCTAATTCGCAAATCCAGGTCATTGGAACCAAATACTGGGGAATACTTTTACTTTCTGAAACCGTATTTTACACCTCTGCCTGTGAGCCAGTGGCTGGTTAATACCCTGTACTCTGCAAAGGACTAGCTGTTATCAGAGGATCCCTGGCCAACAGTAAGCCCGTCCTACTCTTGGTAGGGTGAAGTAGAGCGCATCCCAGCCCTTTGGACTTCCACTTGCCGTTAGCTAATGCTAATGCTAATACTACCCAGGCTCGGACCTGCAATGTCTCAACTGTAGGGACTGGCTCTCATGGCAAGGGCCATTACCGCCTCAGCCGGGCTGTGTTCTAATCAACGACTTCCCATACTATTAAGTATGCTTGTCGAGTACAAGGGATGGGAAAGTTGTTAAGTAGGCGAAATGTTCTCTAAATAGATTGTACTTAAAATGTCCAGAAGATATACTTGTTTCGCTCTTTAATAGGATGGAGTATATATTTTTTTCCATACTGCATGTCACATAGTATGCAGTAAACAGTACACAGTAAGCTAGGACACAGGATGCAGTAGACAGGGCTCTGATTCGGTCACAACCCTGGCATATATAATTTTTTGTTGTTGTATTTTTTAGGGCTTTTCAACTTTATTATTGGACAGTGCGGTCTAGAGAGACAGGAAGAATGGGAGCGAGAGAGAGGAAGTATTTGAACCGCCAACGTCGCGGCTAGCGACGAGCATGCGGACGGTGCTCTATGGGCTATGCCGCCGAGACAACCGGGCAGGATGTTAACGCGACTCAAAGCGGAAGGAGGGAGACGAAGGGCACGAGTTAGACGAGACACCGCAAACCCTCTGCTCACGGCGAAAGGGTGATTTTCTGGAAGAAAGGATGGCAGTAGACACACGCCTTCCAAAAGAGCCCACCACTGTTTGGGTTTGCTTTTCAGCAGCTTAATTTTAATAAGCTTGGATATACATGAAGCTCCTGTCAGATGGAGGAGAGAGATAGAGAGGCATTGTGTGTGTGTGTGTGTGTGTGTGTGTGTGTGTGTGTGTGTTTGTGCGCTTGTGTGTGTGTGTGTGTGTGTGAGAGAGAGAGCGGGAGAGAGTGAGAGAGAAATAAAGAGTAAGAAAAATCATCTTCACTGTAATTATTGCTTGACTATCTTTAGCTACGTATGTCCGTATGCGGCATATGTACTGTAATATGGTTTAGTTATGTTTTTTATATTTCACTGCTTATGCTTTTTATATGCCTTGGCAACACTGCTGTGGTTGCCCTGCCAATAAACATTGAATTGTATTTTCCGAGAGTGAGAGGGAGAAAATTGCGAGATCTTCGGCCACAAAAAAAGCAGCATAGGGGTATGCCCGGGGGTGATCTGGCGGGAGGGTGATATCTCCAGGCAGTTTGTCTTCTTAACCGCTAGCCAGAGATTTCATCTAAGCTATACTTCATTACTATCTCTATTTAATTGGGGTCTTAGGGGCGGCTTTTCTCAGCCACCCCAATGAAAAACGGCAGCCCCTTGCTCCCTCCCTCCCTCTCTCCCTCCTGAACGCAGGATGATAAAAAAGCACATAGAGGCAGGCGAGCGCGACGCCCGAGTTAATCCAAATCCGTCCACAGTCTGTCTGCTGGAATGCGTCCGTCTCCCTGGATGAGGTGCGCAAGTGTTCACGGGGGGGGTTTGGGGTTGGGGAACGTCATTTGCGCCCCCGCCTTTCTTAGCGCCGCGAAGCCGTTGGACGGGAGCGCCGTCCCCATCCGTGAAAAATAACAGAAAGGGCCGGTTTATAAAGTGAGACCCGCGTCACTGCGGAGGTAAGCACGTAATGTGTGCTCACCTCCGCAGCGAGCAAATATCAAGGGTGACCACTATCACCAGGACCGAGTGGATATTTTAGCGGCGCTAGCAGCGTGAATGCTGGGACAGAGGCGATGCATATCTGCCATATAGGCCATATAGGCGCACGCTTTACTGTGGTTGCAGTTTGCTTCACAGACACCGGGGTGGGGTGAACGAGTTACAGTTTTATATAGTGTCTCTTTAGGCGACTTTATATTTATTTTTATATTGTCAACCAATTTCCCCACGGGGACAAATACAGTACTACTACTACTATTAACAGTGCCAGGTATTTTACCAGGAGACGGGCCACACGCTTAATTCTCTCCACCGAAAAAACATGAATTGAAAATGAGGAGGGTGGTATGGTAATAATATTGGCTATTCTAAATCGCCTACTGTGTTATTCCCACTGTTTTAAAAAAATGCAAACAAAGGCAGCGGCCTACAGCAATGCTGTGTGGGAATGCTGGCCCTCTTGCCTAAAGCCTCACTCTTTTTGTGAGAGTGTTGACCATTCTCTGTATCCAGGGGCTATGACTTTAATGGTTATTGATTTGCATTCATGCATTAGCATTCAGAAAGACTTGCACTTTCCTTTCCGCGCGGGGAGACGGGAACAGTCCGCAGCACTTGAGTGTCGAGAAAGGCGTGACAAGTGATGATCAAGTGGGCCATTATGCAAGGTGCTTCTAGAACATGCACTTTCAGATTTGAAATACAACAGTTTGTAATCAGCTAGCTGGCTAGTGCATTCCGACTCCCGATGAAAAAAAAAAAAAAAGATCACGTTTTGGCTATGTATGCTAGCCAGCTTATTGATCTCCAAACCATACAGAAATGTTTACTAACTGTTAAATGCATTGTCATTTATATTGCTACATATCTACCGAATGATTCGCTTCAGCAGTGTAACATTGTTCTGTTTTTCTCACAGAGAGAGAGAGAGAGAGATAGAGAGAGAGATAAATTGTTGCATTTTCACTTTCATGTGAAAACTGTGAATGTGAAGCCATTTCTAGTGATTGCATTTTACTTTAGTGAAGAAATACTTGAATTACATTTTGAGTCATTGTTGAAGGAAATGTTGATGAATAATGAACACATAGTCAGGTTTAGTCAGGGGTGGGGGACCCATGTTGGGGTGTTAATTGTTAATTGCAGGGGAAGAGAGGGTGGATTTAGAGAAGGGAGGTGAGGAGTGCTCTTTTTAGAACAGCCGGCTTCATGACTCATCGTCCGAAAAAAACGAGTTTCTATCCAGGTTTTTTTTTTTTCTCGTGTTCGTTCATGTATTAGGGACCCCTGCAGCGAGTATGTGCAGTGCAGTGCAGTGCTGGCCTGTCTGACTTGGGGGCGCACCCTAATCTTCCGCTGCCTGGCTGCCTGTGCTCATTCCTCTCTCTATCCCTACGGCATTGCGCGCACATCGGGCCTCGTTCACTAAACGTTCCTAAATATGTGCGTACATTTACAGCCAAAAGAGCTCGTACTAAACATTGACGCGGGATTCATCACGTGCGTATGTTTCTAAATTCCGATTCGTCGTAAATGACAGGCGCGCGCACCTTATTTTGCGATTAGCATAAATGCACGCCTGTGAATTGCCTACAGCTATGATATACGGAAGTCGCAAATTCCATTTAATTCCCATTACAAATTCAAAATGGTCCAGAAAAAGCTAAATAAAAATTATTATTCGACAATAAAATTGACGTTTTATTAGCAGATGTTCAGTCAATTAAATGTATTTTTATTAACGTATTGTCAGTATCGGTGTCATAGTAATGTAAAGGCCTGGCAGGAGATAATACTGTATGTGCCGTTAATGCAGGATCACTCGTCACACAAAATATTACACTGGTAAAGAAATGGATCAACATTAAATTGGAGGCGAAGAACTGCAGAGCTGCGCACAAAAGCACCACAGCTACAGGAGGTGGCTATAGGTTCTTTGAGCCTTTCTGCATCGGACGAGTGCATTGCCTCCATCTGCCAAGCGCTACGCTCTTTCTCGCAGCCCGGAAATAAATAAAATGCTATTCATTTTGTCATTTTGTTTGTGTTCAACTTCTGTGCGTGTGAGAGGTGGTTTGACATCGGGCGATCACGACAATCTCCCGCTGAACAGTCCCCGTACGGGAATGGCATGGGATCCATCCGTCGGCCTTTACGTATAGGCTCCAAAATGCTACACAAATGCAACAGAATTGGTCTAGGTATAGTCAAAAATGACTAACCAGCCATTCTTCACTCTCAGCCAACAAATCTGCACGGTCCCTAAAGATGTGCACCGACTTCTTCAACAGCAAAGATCAGCAATGGCAACGCTGGCTATACAGACCTGGAAACCACTTTAAAGCAAATTTTGTTCATTGATTATTTAACGTCATGTAGCATTTACATTTTGATCAATTTATAAAATAGCATTAATTATGTTACGGGTGTAATTAAACGACTTAATAGTGTACAATTGATTAATAGGTGATCTAAGGTGTTTTTACAGTCCTGATTTATTACATTCCCATTGTGCATTTCAAAGGCTACATTTAGCCTTACGAATTTAACGGAAAATACAAATAAATCCATGTTCTAATTTAGATTCGGAAGCTACATTCAGTGGCATTTTGAATTCACTTTCTGAGTTTGTTCGTACGCGCGACAAAATCTCAAATACGAAAACTTCAACAAATGCCAAAATGCACGAATGAACAAAATTGCTAATACGATCGATTTACACACAAATCTTTTCACGTTTCATGAACGAGGCACAATATGTTTACGCGTGTTTGAGAAGGAGCACCGATTAGACAGATGTCGAACCATGTGTGAGTTATATGCATGTGTGTGTGTGTATGTGTGTGTGTACAGCATGTCTCTGCAGTATTATATATATATATTTTCATATGCACAGCACAAGTGATGTCATTCACATGTCATTTTTCTGAATTTGATTTGAAAAATAGGAACATAATCTCGTATGGGTCAATGTGCCCCCGTGGCTTGGAGCTGCAATGAGTGAACAGACAGTGGGCAATAAACTCACAGCCTATCTCTCATGGGTTTATCACTGACATGCCACTAATGTGCGTTGTCAGTCCATCTGCCAAGTGCATGATGGGTAATGAACACCTCTCTCCAGTCTTTCTGTCTCAAGACACCCCAGCACAAAGTGAAAATTCTGCATCTCTGTCTCTGCGCCCTACGGTGTGCGTGTGTGTTTGTGTGCCCGCGTGCGTGCGTGCCTGATCATGCCCGCGTGTACATGTGCATTTGTATGCGTGCGTGTGCATTTGTGTGTGTGTGTGTGTGTGTGAATGTGAATGTGTCATCTCTGTTTAAATTTTTTGGGAATTATGGTGAGAATCACAGTGGGATGTGTATGTAGAGCGCCTGTTGTCACCTCACCAAAGGCGTGATAATGAGAACAAAGCTGGTGATTTTCATCAGAGAATAAGAGCCATCTTGACTGTGAGGGCCCTTCTGTTCTGCACCCTGTGTTCCGCACCCTGTGTTCCGCACACTATTAAAAGGAGCACAGCGCACACACTTTCAAATATCAGATAAAAACATAAAAATAGAACAGCGGATATTTTGTTGAATATCAGTCATTTGAAGGGCTGTCTTATCTCCAGAAAGCACACTTGTACTGGAGGTGTAGGATTTAAAATAAAGGATATGTTATGCTGCAACTGGCAGCATTGTCCTGTATGAAAAGATAACATTTTTTGTAGTGCAATGGAAATACAAGTAGTTTTATAACTGTGGGTGTAAAACAGGAGCGTTATTATTATTATTATTATTATTATTATTATTATTAGTTGTACAGAACAAATTTTGTACTGTAATGCTTGCAGTGCAGCAGTAGCTGTATGAGCAGTACAACAGTAGTATTAGGCATAGTTGTAGCAGCAATAGGCCTCGATGTGATTGTAGCATTATTAGTGGTAACAGCACTGTGATAATATAGAATCAGTAACAGCAACATTGGTAGTTCCTTGGTAGTAGGCCAGTAGTATAGCCTTGTTCTTTGACCATGCTTTTGTCAGCCGTGATCCAGTCCCAATAAATTAATTAACTGATTGCCTGATTAGTTGATTTATTTATTGATTGACTGATTGACTGAATTAATGATTGGTTCATTTTTTGGAAGCCGGCATGCAGCTGTTGGAAGTTTTTTCCACAATACTGTCACCATCGAGTGAAAGCATTGCTCGTTTTGCAGTGTGGGTCGTGTAGCAGGGTGAGAACGTCCCGTTAGATTTACTCTCGCCTAGACCACGGCCGTGAAGGGTTTTATGTTCTTTTTGTTTGAAGAGAGAGGTTTTTAGAGAGTGTGCCCAGGATTAACGGTTTCATCTCAGGTCAAGGAAATTCAATCCTGACGGATCTGGTCAGTTTTAGTGGTTATTTGTGGACCAAGCAATTAATCTCTTCTAGCCACAGTAAAGTATGAGCAGAATCTCATCCGTAGTTGTAGTTGCAAGTCTGTTTTTTTTAACTCTCTTATATGTCTTTAGGTGCCATGTGTAGTCATGGTTCTGCATCATTTTGGATGTCTTTGCAAGAACCAACATTTATTGATTTATGTATTTCCCCCCCCTGAACGAACTATCCAAGCAAACCGATACATTGCATAACATGTATTCTCACAACTGCCTCTGCCGGTCGGTTTTGTGTGAAGCTTTTTTGGGTGCACAGTAGCCGTGGGTGCATATTTAGTAACCACTCACTCGCAGGTTATAAACAGAATGCGTGTTGGGGATGAATGCCAGCAAATCCCCCGTTTGGATCAGAGCACACTTTTTAATTTACAGCCATTTTTTTTTTTCTAATTTGAAATGCCGCATTGTTCTTAGGGCCGTCTCAACGCTTAAAACAAGCTCAGACAAAGCACATTCTGTGAAGTACGTTCGACCAGCCGCCTCTTCTTCCCAGTTGCACAGCGACCTTTGTGACTGTGTGGCCTTTGAGACCATAGACATAGAACCATGGATATGACATATCATGCAATGTAATAGTAATTTGGAATTCTGAAATGGTACAATTTGGCAGCCATCTTACCTGGGTACATATGGCAAAGTGTCATGCACTTTCTAACCCACTGTGATGTCATAATCGGGTCTCAGAAGCCAGATAGCTGATGATTGGCTCATAGAGATAAAACAATGGTTACTGGCCACCATCTTACCTGGGTATGGTCTCAACAATTGTGCCACTAACTATGACCTATGTCACATCTATGGTTCTATATCTATGTTTAAGACTCTCCCATCCATCCGTGCATACACAGGATTTGTTGGGACAGATTTGTGAGTAATCATATAGCTTTGCAGGACCCATAGTAGACGTATGTTAGTAACCCTTGGGGGCAATTAGGATCAGGCTTGACACAGTGCTAGATACTCTCTCCAAATTATAGATCTCAATGTATACCCAGACCCAGTTTGTATTTTGGTTCTAGGTTAGAATAGTTGTCTGGCATTTGTCTAGTGATTAGTGATGATGTGCATACACTGGCTGTCCTCGTAATATTGTTTGCCAAGCCTGGCACTGTTGCACATACACTACATGGCCAAACGTATATGGACACCTGCTCATCCAACATCTCATTCCAAAATCATGGGCATTAATATGGAGTTGGTCCCCATTTGCTGCTATAACAGCCTCCACTCTCCTGGGAAGGCTTTCTAGTAGATGTTGGAACATTGCTGCATGGATTTGTTTCCATTCAGTCAGAAGAGCTTTAGTGAGGTCAGGCACTGATGTGGGGCTATTAGGCCTGGCTCGCAGTCGGCTTTCCAATTGATCCCAATGGTGTTTGATGGGGTTGAGATCAGGGCTCTGTGCAGGCCAGTCAAGTTCTTCCATACTGATCTCAACAAACCATTTCTGTATGGTCCTCTATTTGTGCATGGGGGCATTCTAAAACAAGAAAGGGACTTCCCCAAACTGTTGCCGCAAAGTCGGAAACTCAGAATCGTCTAGAATGTCATCGTATGCTGTAGTGTTAAGATTCGCCTTCACTGGAACTAAGGAGCCTAGCCTGGACCATGAAAAACAGCCCTAAAGGGGTGTCCACATACGTTTGGCTATATAATGTATTTCTCAGGTGGATGCACTTGTTTTCTTTTACGTTATAAGTCAGTCTGGATAAGATCATCGGCCAAATGAATGTAATCTCATTTAGACAGTAGGCACACATGACTAACCTCGCTGCTCCGAATAGCCTTTCCTCATCGTCAAGGGTAGCCACGAGCATTCAGATAGAGAACTTCACATTTAATTTCACATTAATGGAGTAGAGAAAACATCCTGTGCCTGGAGACAGGGATTTTTGGATTCGATTAAAACGTGTCCTTCCGTTGGACTAAGTTAAAGGGACATATAAGTGCAGCTCTAGGACCTCAGGGACGCGAAGCTCAGAGTTACGGACTGCCTGGTCAACCAAATGGGGTATGAAATTGGAAGTAGCATAGGCAATTACTCCTTATCAAGCTCTTTGTTATAACCGATGCGCAAGCAACGAAAATGAGTCTTAATTTCCATTAAGAGGTGTGTCCAGAATTAAAGAAATGGTAAAAACAAAAAAGGGCCCAGCGAAACGGTTCGGACAGCTAACGCGTGGAAAAAAAAGAGCATTATCGTTGTAATTAGGTCTCAGTTACCGCAAGCTCAATTATAAGTTATTAACTTAAAATCGTTGCTACAGAATTAAAGTAAGGAGAGATATCGATTTAATCCAGCCACGAGTAAAGACGGATGCTGATTGAATCCCAACCACTGACCTTTGCTTCCGGGTGTGCTCTTGATATGAGCCAATCTTAGCCATGGGTTAGGTCTCTACCTTCTTTTTTGTCTGAGATAAATAGAATATATTTGTCAAGAGAAATCTATTTCTGCAAGAGATTTTGGAACCGATCTCACAGGAATGAGAGAGAAAGCCAAGTTAATTGCCATTAAGTTAATTCCCATACATTTAATCTAATTATAAGGAACTTAAATTTTCTATTAAAGGATGAATAAATTGTAATCCTATTAGGAGAAGGGCCAACTGCCTCAATATTGATGCAGTACAATATATCTCAGCCTGCCATAACTTGAGGGACACTGTGGGACCACCTACATTCATACATTTATGTTACGGTATGAGTTGATTTACTATTAGTATAGAGGTTGTGAATATGTATTCATTATCACTGTTATTATGTTATTTTCTGAATTTATTATTTGTTTTTGTTTTTTATTCATTTGAGTGTGGTTTTCTTATAAATACATGTAATTATTCGTTCTGTATTAATATTTTAATTGATTTCTGTACATTTTGGAAATATTTACATATGTAGTTCCTGCCAATTAAACCATTTGAATTTGAGAGAGAGAGAGAGAGAGAGAGAGAGAGAGAGAGAGAGAGAGCATTCTGCTCTCCCTTTTGGCATTTGGAAATCAGTAGGAATGAGACAGGTGGTGTGTTGGAAGAATCTTTGTAGGTGTTGTTATTTTGAGCTATCCCAAGACACTTGGCCAGCGGTCCGTGTTCGTGTTTCAGTGTGTGTGTGCGTGTGTGTGCATGTGTGTGTGTGTGTGTAAGATTATTTCCCCGCTAACTAAGGTTCATTTTCTACAGTATATTACTTTTCTGACTGCAATGGATCGATGCAGTGCATATCTACCGATAATACCTTGTGCATCTCAGAATTCAGGTACCATTACACAAGGTTGAAATGCAGACCACGGAAAATACTTAACAATGTTTTATTTGCAGGGAATAGTCATAAACAAACATTATGAAAATAACATTTGTACAGCATGGTGAATGAGGTACTGTTACACCAGGGGGGGTATACTACAAAGCAGGATTATTGAGTTAGCTGGATATGAGTAAAACCCAGAAAACTCTTGTTACTTCAGTCCATGTTCCAGATTTTGGAGGGTTCCGGGTTTTACTCAGTGCAGTTATCCAGCTAACTCAGTAATCCTGTTTCGTAGTATACCTCCCAGGGGTAGGCAACTCTGGTTCTAGTGTGCCAGTGACGTTTCTGGTTTTTGTTCCGTCTGAACTTGATCACAAGAGTTTGATGGGTAATTAAAAGCCTGCGGCTCCAGCACATGCATTCATTGAACCTGATGAATTCAAGTGCATCCAGTTATGTAGTTATAGGTTTGGATGGAGCAAAACCCAGGACCTTTTTTTCCTAGACAATTAACTTAACAATTAATGCTACTGGTTGGTCAGACTGTCTTCACAACTGACTCTCAGGTAAAGGGAAGGTGGAAAACCTGCAGTTCTCAGCCTTCTAGGATCGTGATTTCAGTAACAGGGCTCTACAATGTGAATTAATGTATTCGTGTGGATATTCTCATGGAGTAGGTAAAGTAAAATACAACACAGGGTCCTGTTGGGCCTTTGTCTCCTACGGCATCTCCTCCAGTCCCTCCTTTTTGTGTCTTCCTGGACATGTTTTTGCTATTCCGCTGTCCAGGGGGGAGTTTCACAAAGCAGGATTACTGAGTTAGCTGGATAACTGCACTGAGTAAAACCCGGAAACCTTGCAAAATCCGGAACATGGACTCATTCCAGATTTTATTCAGTGCGGTTATCCTGCTAACTCAGTTATCTTACTTTATGAAACAGGACCCTGAAATAGCTGTCCCCAAATGTAAACCATACAAGGAAACGGGTTTCTCCCAGAGTCTCCAATTTAACACTCTCAACCACAGAATGTCTGTATACAGAGCAGTGTTGTGATGCTTTAAGATACGTGCCTGAGACCATGAACCACTTGTTTGACTACTTTGAACCACCAATCAGCAACACCACTCTATACAGTGGGCTCCTGGCCAAAGACCATGGATTTATTTGTTTTGAAAATCATATGTTAATCATTAGATTTTTCATATTGGAGTTGTAGAGGCAGGGGAGACACTGGAATTGAAAGAAACTAGGTGCATGCTATTCAGTCACCTGCTCTGTTCTCAATCCCAAAAAATACAACTGGGCAACTAAAAATCCTCTAATACAAAAGGATACTGGTTTAACACTACATTAGATTAACTATTCAGATTTGAAATGTTCCTCTCTTTGGGAAAATGTAAATTACAAGATACATAAATGATGTAAAAAATTGGTAAAATATTGATAATTATTACGGTTATTAGCAGATAATGTATGGTCAACACATTCAATACGTTGACATTGACATTTATATTTGATTATCTAGGAGACTAGGTGATACTGTATGCATAGCTCATACAGTTAATACAAAAGTGTACATGAGTGTGTGTGTGTGTGTGTGTGTGTGTGTGTGTGTGCGTGTGCGTGCCACCACTTTGTTAACAGTTGCATCTCAGTAAATATTATGAACAATGAGCTTTGAACAAAAATTTCTATTTATGTTTTGTTCTGAAAAAAAAATGTTTCGAAACTATGGTCCCAAATTGGTGGGCATAGAGTGATAGCTCCCTCTTAGTAACATAGACGTGTATGTGTGCGTGTGTGTGGGTAGGTGTCTATTTGTTTGAAACCATTTGTGTATGTGTCCATTTCTATGTATGAGAGCAGTTATGTATCTGTCTGCTGTGTGTGTGTGTGGCGTGTGTGTGCGTGTGTGCTCACACGTACATGTGTGTGCATTGTGAGTCTTGGTTGCCAAAACATTGACAGTAACGGATGACTCTGGCTGATTCAGTAATTAAAGTCTGAAGTATAACGGCACTTTATTTATGGGCGTCATTACGTGGGACCTTGGCGCACGCTTTTCGAGCGAATTTGCACTGACCTCGAGCAGAAAGCACTCTTGAGGTGGGGAAGGGTGGACATGAGGGGGTTGGACTTAAAGATGACTTATAGATGTACTCTAGCTTCTGTAAGGAAACTAACTCTGATGTGAGTGTATATATTAGTCTTAATTTGATCGCATGGCAAGTTATTCTATATTCGGGGCTATAGGCAACGTGATTTGCATATAAAACCAATACAGGCGCAAATGAGCTGGGAAATGTATTCACCGCTATAGCTATATGATACAATTTACTCTGCAAATGAGGATGACCAAAGGGGAACAGAACCTTTGATGATGTGTGCATGTGTGTTTGTGTGCGTGCGTGTGCGTGTGTGTGTGTGTGTGTGTGTGTGTGTGTGTGTGTGTGTGTGTGCACATTTACATTATTCCATGGTTTGTGTGTTTTCATTTTCTCAGAAGGTTGCACATGGTTCACTGCTACAGTCTCAGTATCCATGTAACGTTCATCATGTAGGACCAACCATGTATAAATAAAGGTAAAACATTTAGGAATCCATCATGACTTTGTCTACTAATCAATCAATCAATCAATCAATCAATCAGTTAATCAATCAATCAATCAATCAGATGTGTATAATGTAGCTTCCTAAACTAAAAAAGAGCACCCGGGAGCATACACAGAGGTCCCCAGGGGTAAAGCTCCCAAACTTAGCCTGTTAACTCCTCCAAAGCGTTTGGCCGGAGTTCCCTTGTTACCAGTTATTGTCAGCGAGATAGAGGCCTCTTCTGATCGCCGATGCACTGCGTGGACTGTGATCGAGCGCGACGGAAGAGCGAGCGTATTTCAGCCGCGGCCCTCCTGGCGCACGGGCCCCTGCCGGCACAGCGTGAACTCGCGAAGCACAATTGGCCAATTACATGTCGCGGAGAAAAGAAATGTAGGGGAAAAAAGACATCGCTGTAACAAGTCTCTGGAACATTCTGTGCAGGTTGAGTTGAAGCGAGTTATTCATAAAGCAGCAATGTTGCCTTATGTGTGAGGGTTGTTTTCTTTAATTGGAGAGAGAACAGGGTAGGCATATTAAGACGTTTATAAAGCTTTATAAACAAAGTCCCATTGCGTTTTTAGAGTCTGGGTTCATTTTGTGGCGAGTCATTCTTGCTAATGGTGTTTGAAAGTTAATGGCAAATGTGAGTTACAGTGCCTGGGTACCAGGTGTCTTCAGCATGTGTGTCAGCTGTGTGTGTATATCACCTCTGGATATCACCTGCCTGCGTATCACTTGTCAGGTTATCATCTCTCTGGGTTCCCCTGTCTGGTTTGTCTACGATGGTTTTGTCACCGTTATTTTACATTTCCAACATCTTTTTTTCTCACTCCCCCCCTTTCATCTCCAAGGCATCCTGCTAAAAATGGGAGATTAATTGAGCACACCTGTGCAAGATCACATTTGCTCAGACCTGAAAAATCTCGACTGTCTTGACTCGATATGCTCTTTTTCTCTCTCTCTCTCTTTCTCTCCATCTATATTTCCCTTTCTCTCTCCTTTGTTCAGGGAAAGAAGAATATGTAGCAACCTTCAAAGGCTCAGAATACTTCTGCTACGACCTGTCGTTGAACCCGATCCAGAGCAGCAGCGACGAAATCACGCTGTCGTTCAAAACGCTGCAGAGAAACGGACTGATGCTGCACACGGGAAAATCGGCCGACTACGTCAACCTGGCGCTGAAAAACGGAGCAGTGTCGCTGGTCATTAATCTGGGGTCCGGGGCGTTCGAAGCTCTGGTGGAGCCGGTCAATGGGAAATTTAATGACAATGATTGGCATGATGTCAAAGTGACCAGGAATCTCCGTCAGGTAACCGTACAGAGGGTGGTGCCAGAGAAAGAACCAAAGATTCAAACCAAAAGAGAAAAAAAAAGCATAAATAAATAAACTACATCAGTCATCTAAGACAAACGTTCATTATATAAACATATACATAAGTACATATAAATTGTTCTTCTTTTGGGAGGCGGGGGTGGTGGGCTGAATTGTGATAGTATAATGGTTCTATAATTTTCATAAATATAAGAAGAAGTACCCGCATTGGAGCAGGGCCATATCTAGACCCGTAGAGTTCAGAGGTGTACAGTAGGCCCTGGTTTTGTCTATTGAGAAATAAGACCTGCACGCTTTTCCGGTTTCTCCATACACTGAGAAAAATCTGTCAGTGACACCTGTGAGACCTGAAAGTCATCGTTAGAGGTCGAAGCGGAAGGGTTTACTGTTAGCTATGGACTACACTTCCCATAAGCACCTCTGTGAAATGTGTTTTTCAACCTTAATTAAGTCTTTCTGCCAGGCGGTCAGTAATGACCAGGTGCTAGCGGCCAGCAAGTTCTAACCTGTATTCCATAGGGCTAATTCTTTCCTTTCCATCACTGCATCCTCCTCAGGTCTGCCTGGGGGGCTAAGGGCTTTAATTGGGTCTCTCAAATGCCTACCGGCATGTGTTAATTAGCGAGCTGTCTTCTGGACCCTTACCGGGCCTGCTGTGCCCAGCGCAGTTTGCTCACTCACTTAGCATGTGGAAGATGTGGAATCTTTAATAGAGCACTGCGTTTTTACAGGGCCCGTGTTTAATAGGAAGCACATCTTCGACAGTGGCCGCGCTGGTATGGTTCGGAGCTCCCTTATTAACACAGTAACCCACACACAGTGAGGAAACCAGCGATGTGCTTTTTTCCACTGCTTTGAAACTGGTCCTATGTGCTTTTTTATTAGGTCTATAAGTGCTTTATGTAATGAATTACAACATAGCCTTGGACTCGATTGACATTTGTCAGTACCCTTGACTTACACAAATGCACTATTTTGTATTGGAAAACGCAGGCAAGAGCTAACGGAGAGCTGAAACAAACTTTCGATGGAAAGAACTAAAACCTAAGGACAAATGTTGATTAAATCTTTGCCCTAGTCTTCTTCAGAGCACCTGTTCTGTTAGGATTTGCATTTTCTTTTGCACCAGGGGCGGTGTACGGGTCTGATAAATCATCGATGAACCTCACTCTTATTTGACCGATTATTGCCGTTATTGCCCTGGTTAGGAAGTTCAGGCGAACCTTTTTCTTTGTAAGAATGCAGAGCCAACAGCTCTACTTTAAAAGCAAGAGCAGAGGAACGGGGGGGGATTCACAGGATTTAAATGTCTGTCACAAACAGATAATCTCCAGAAGATTAGTTACAAAAGTTTACAAGCTCACTATTGCGTAACGTGTCCTTTATTGGAGCGGTAGGCTGAACTTATATGTATTTTAAAACTATGATATATATATTTTTTTTTTATTTGAAAAGGAAGCCTAAAGTCCGTATAGATGTGTCCCTGCTCAGGATGTGGGAAACCTTTTTATAATTTTTAAAGGGAAAAACATATTTATGTTGTGAGGGTGTGGGGTTTTGGGGGGGGGGGTGTCAAATTTTTTAATGTCAAGATCTTCTTCTTGTCCACATTATGGTTCAATATCCAAATAATCATACGTACAACTGAAGGAGATGTGGTACCTGTTTCACACACTTAACTGTTTCACTCAATAACAAATGAAGAAAAATAACTCAGAGAAAGTACTTTCTTTTTTACTTCAAAAAATGTCCTCTGATCAGCTTTAGGCATTCTTTCCAATGGGCCATTTGATCGGAGAGTCTGTCAACGTGAAGCGACGGGTGATGGGAGCAGAAGGGGGAGGGGGGACGCAGTGCAGAGCGGTTGAGCTTTTTTAGGGAGTGGCAGGTGTTCAGGACTAGTAACGCTGTGGAGCGTTCTTGCTAGCCTGCTTTTTATTTTTTTCTTGTAAACTTATTTTTTTGCCCTTATTTACCCCCTACGTTACTAACCTGCTTTGAAAAAAACAACTAACCTGTCATTCATGGAATGTGTCATTCTACTAACCAATACCTTCTAACGTTCAGAAATGTACTAACCTGGTAGTGACCATCATATCGTTTTTTGAGTAACAATCGTTATTCTGTTCACAGTTTTTAATTTCCTTTCTCCCCCCTTTTCCACAAAGCACTCAGGCATTGGACACGCTATGGTAAACAAACTACATTGTTCGGTAGATATCATTCTAATTGTCTCTTAGTTTGGGTTTGCCGTGTGTCTCTTTTCTTTCGTTTACCGTAGACGTCATTAAACAAAAGGGGAACTGCGGTTGGTACTCTTTTCTGCTTACTTTTATCCAACTCCCTTTCTTTCTTTCGTTATTTTCATCCGTTGGTTTCCCTTCATTATTTTACCTGTTCCTGTCCAGTTTTGTTTTACTCACCTTTAGGGGCCTGTCAGTCAGGGCCTTTTTGCATCAGGCAGAGGGGTCTCGTGGAGGTCTCTCCTGGCTGGCTGCCTGCATTCCCATTCACTGCGCATGCCGTGTGCTATGGTCGCCTGCAGCCATCCACTACTAGCCTCATTAGCGCATCTGAAACCAAGCTCAAAAGCTGCTACTGTCACTGCTGTGGTTTTTCCTCCCTTTTTTCTTTCAAGGAATGTGTCCCCCGCATGCGTACGCCGTCGTGGGCTTTCATCTACCAGCGTTTTTTAATTTTCTTTCTTAACCCTCGCTTTGATGTCTCTCCCCATCCAGTCGTATTTCTCTGAGATTGTTTTCCTTTTCCGCGCGAAAGGAAACCAAACACGGAAGGCAAAAAGCATGCTTGCTTTTCTTTCTTCTCTTTCTTTTTGACTAATCCAACGCGAGTCGTGATTGTGCTTCAGATGCCTGGCGCTTTCCGTCTATCCCTGTGGCACGCTAAAGCTTCGTTTTATTTCATGTGGATAACAAACTGCAAAGCATTTCTAATATGTACCCAAGCAAAAAACTAACCCAGAGCACATTCTACTAACACCATTTTTGTGTCTGCTGAATTACATTTTATTTGCAGTAGGGGGCAATACTAACACTGGGAAATCCAAGTCTGGACAATCCGTTGACTCCCTAACCAGATATAAACTTTCCTGCAAGGGCTGGCAGACTGGAATCTGATACCAAACTGAACAAAATAAACTAAACCTATATCTTAAAGACTAAGACATGAAAATGGGTTTCAGACCAAAATAAGAACAAAGAAAAAAAAACAAAAAAAAACAATAGGGAAAGGAGACTGGGCGTAGCGGGGAACAGCCGGCCTGCAGCCTATGTGTGTTATGAGTATAGCGTGTCCTTTTCCTGTGCTTTGTTGCCTAGGTAACCATATCTGTGGATGGAATTCTGACCACCACAGGATATACACAAGAGGACTACACCATGCTAGGGTCTGATGACTTTTTCTATGTCGGAGGCAGCCCTAGCACGGCCGACCTGCCGGGATCGCCCGTTAGCAACAACTTTATGGGCTGCCTAAAGGAGGTAAACAACCAACATTCGTGCCATTTCTCTCCACACGGCTCGCTCACCTCGGTGGGCATACCTTAACCAAGACCCCCCTTCCGCAAACCTCCTCCTAACCCTGTCCCAGGACTGGCTGTTCTATGGTGAAGGATAATTCTATTTGCAGAACACTCTTGACCAGGAGTTTAGGGGAAACATTTTGAAAGGGCGACTGGCGGTCGTTGTGTTGTCTGCTGACATCATTACTGATGTCAGGACGAGCGATGGACGCGTACAGTTGTTTGTCATTGCGTAAACATCATCCCACACTGGGCAGGCCGATGAGATATAAAGGTTACTAGTCATCCTGTAGGGCACGGTGTATGACAAATCAAGTTGTGATGAAATGTATAAATTGTACGTCAATACAGCATGTCCACTAAAATATCAATCGGTATTTACAACTAGAAACTTTTTAGTGTCAGACCTTTCATTTTCTCTTCCTTCAAGAAAAACAGAACTCTGGCTTTATACAAATTTTCCGCCTCAAGGCCCACTGCCCTAGGGGGCCCACTGCAAGGGTGGATTTGCTAGTAATATAATTCTGAAATGAGAATTATCAAATAATGGGGAATTATCAAATAATGGGGAATTATCAAATAATGGGGCCCTGATTTACGGGAGAAGGGGGAGGGGCTTGCATAGCGCCTTGTAAAAAGAGGACAGTAATGAGTTCAATCCGTAGAGCGTAGTGGACCCAATTTTTTGTTTTTAAACAAAAGAGGGTGCGCAAAAAAGTGTATTACCTAGATAGGCTATCACAATCAATATGGCAGACTTTATCATCAAAGATTTTACGAAAAGCTATAGCTACAAAATGTTGCTGGCGTTAGAAGTCTTATTAGCCTACAACTTTATCGTAATAGTTTTGTTGTGAGCCAGCTTATGTAGCTCTATTTAGATACGTTATAAATTAGTGCTAGCTCATCATCGTAAACTGTCACTTTTATCAGCGCAAGGTGTTAACTTGCTTATGTTAACCAAGCTAATGTTGGGTTTTTTTTTTTTTTTACTTTTAATGTAAAAGTGGCGCTGATGAGCCGAACACACATCGCCGGGTTAGGTAGCGCCGAAGAAGAAGTTTTGCATGTGAATCACAAGTGAATCGACACGGGGACAAACAGCGGAATATTTGTCTCAAAATTCCGTACGTAAATCAAGCAGATCAAGCAGATCAAGCGTGTCCTTTGATCGCCAAATGTAGATTCGCCAGTTCGCAAGCCAAGCTTTTGATTTGTAAATGTGAACATTTGAAACATATCTGAAAATGTTATTTGCATCTGTGAATATAATTTTTGCATTCATCCAAATGATGATTTATGAAACACAAGTTGAGAGGTGTTTGTGTGTGGATGGCAAACACATACTTGTGGATTATTTTTACGAAACACAAATTGAGAGGTGTTTGCGTGTGGATGGCAAAAACACATTTGTGGATTATACCTACGAACACAAATTGAGAGGTGTTTGTGTGTGAATGGTAAAAATAATTGTGGATTATACTTTTGTGTTTGTTTATTTTTTATAGAAATCTACCTCCATAGGTCTAGGCTCAGCATGTTATGCAGCAATAAAATTAAGTCAGCTGAGTACCTGAATGTACTAAATGACCAGGTTATGACATCAATGGGCATATTCCAGGACGACAATGCCAAGATTCATCGGGCTTTTGTCGAAACAATGCCATGATGAATGCGCGCCGTAATCAAAGCTAAAGGCGGTCCGATGAAATATTAGAGTGTGCGACTTTTTTTTTGGCCAGGTAGTGTATATTAAAACTTTGACAGACCAGTAACAAGTAGAAGGCCACGATGCAAAATTAAACAGAGGCTGCTGCATTTACACCAGTACATTAATAACAGACGACTCAAGACTGCGCACTGCACTTTAAGCCGAGCTACATCGGGACCTTTAAATTTGACAAAGTTGCATGCTTTGTACCAAAAGAACTTCATGAACTCGATCTGACAGGCCATTCGAAATAATTGTTGCATTTAGGCTACAGTTTGTGTATAAACCCAGTCTCATGTCAACATAAAAAGTGCAAAGTGGCCCACCATGATTTGCAATACGCTCACTGCAAATAAGAAAACGGGTCTCCCGGCTTTTCGATGAATGTGCGCTGATCGGTCCAATCAGATTGAAAGGTGAGATAGCCTACTCGTTGTCTCGTTGTCATTTTGCTCGCTCGTGCGAAAGCTATCATTACATTACAAGTTACATTTGCCTGCAAAGTATTTCCGGTAAACCGATTAAAAACCATATTTGCTCACTATAGTTTTTTTTTTCTCACTCAGTTGGCTGACACCAATGACGTAGTCTACAAGCCGTTCATGTGAGAAACATGGGCAAATAACATTTTATTCAGTCGAGGTAAAATACATCAATAATGACTATTAGACCATTTTAGTAATTTTGCAATTATGTATTTATTTTATTAGCTTGTTTTGGTGAAACACTTTGGGAGCCATATGATTTCTGGAAAAGAGCCAAGTAGCCTATCGCTCAAGATCCCGACCACTGCTAGCCTATATACCATGCTATACGCTCTATGACAAGCCTTTGAAAAATGCAAGTGCTGCTCTTCCCCATATGCACCCTCCTGTGTTAAAAAGGTGTAATGTAAATTCCTCCAACGTCTATTCATTAGAAACTGGTGGAAATTTAATTATTTAATTAAATTAAAATGCTTGCTGTAGAATTCAGGTTCTCGGCCGCCTCTCAACGTATGTGCAAAGTTTCATCCAAATCAGCTCAGAACTGTAGGCCCTAAGGTGGTTACGGACGGTCGGACGGACAGACACACAAGACACATGGACGCGAGTGATTACAATACCCCTGCTCGCAGCGCTATGCGCGTGCGGGGATAACAAGATAGCTGATTGCGGTTGAAATCATAGTTCAAACTTATTCATGCCGCGCAAGATTTGTTGATCCTTCGCGCGGTGTATTATAACAAACGTCTCAAATGAAGCAAACATTAATATGCTCCGTGAAGGATGCGACAATGAATTCTGAACTAACTGCAGATCTGAATGAACAGACACATTTGTATGTATGACATCTGTAGGAGTTTTGCGGGTAACAGTTTCGATTGTGTTGAAATTGCAAGGCCGGCGCGGAGTGTACGGACAACCTTATCGCCGCGGAATGATCGCTCTGAAATGTTGGAGTCCGTCCAAGCAAATCAAACAAACGCAGTTACACAATCCTCTGACTGGCTGTACTTCCATTACAACAGATGCTCAAAAAAGGCACGCATCTGCACGAGTCAACACCCTGCGAGTTAATTCTGTGTATTTCTGTGCTTTCTCTCGGCCGCGCACACTAGAAATATAAACTATAGAAATGTACTCTGGTATATCTTACTGGAACAATGCCTCTCACTCATTAATGGTTGGTTGGTAAAACCAATAAGAACAATAGGAGAGCAATCATTATTTTAACAATTATTGCAACAACAAAAAACACACCGATTCAATCGTTGGCCAACTCGGGCGGCACACCATTGAGTAGCAAGAAGGTACTGAGTTAAAATCCTGGACGATTGTGCGAGTAGTTTGCGTGTTCTCCCCATGTCCGAGTGGGTTTCCTCTGGGTACCCCTGTTTCCTCCCACAGTCCAAGGACATGCAGGTTAGTTCTTGGGTTACGGATGTGTGAGTGAATGGTGTGTGTGGTCCCTGCGATGGGTTGGTAACCCGTCCAGGGTGTGTCCCTGCCTTTCATGTTGGCTGAGATAGACTCCACCCCACGACCCTGACCAGTAGTAAGCGTTTCGAAAATGGGATGAGTTGTTTGTTCCCTCTATGGGCAAGGTTGCATCCCCAGGTATTAAACCACTGCTGTCACACAGCAGCAGTGATATAACGTTGTCACAATGTTAGAATGCTGTGGCAGCAAAATGTGTCTGGCTGGTCAAATACTAATCTTGATATACGTCGTCAGTACCCACTGGTGTTTTTTTTCCCTCTACTTTAGAATATTGGAACATATTCATCATGTACACGTAACATTATTAATGGTTATACTACAGAAGTGTTGATACTTTGTTGATACTACAACTTTGTTTCACACTTGATTATATCCCTCCGCACCACTAGTAGTCCACTAGTCCAGTCAAAATGCACTTTCTCGTGATCTCTCTAGGCGACTTGGTGCCAGATATCCGTTACTAGCTACATAACTTGCGATAGTAACACAAAAAATACATATGGGAGATTTTTTCTTAAAACAAAAAAGAAAATGTAAAAACAAAAACGACCTGGGCAGAAGCTGAACTTTCGGTGACACCTAAAAGAAAAGAGAACTTCAACGCAGTGGACATGCTCCAAATAACAAAAGGCACAGAGACCTGGATGAAGTTTGACAGCGACATCGCCAGCAGCACACCAATGTTGGATAGTAGAGCAGCAAGGGAAGTGAGGGGGGTTGCCAGTTTGTTATATAAAACATCTGATGTCCGTTCACTTTCAAAACTGACCGCAATTTGAGATGAATTGAACATTTCCGAGATATTGTTTAATCCAAAACACGGTAGTTGTGATTTCTGACTACTTTCTACAGTCTACCTTCATAGCTTTTTGTTTGTACCATTAGGCCTTGAAGATCATTGAAATTCCACAGTGCTGTAAACGTAAACAAAAAAAATAGTAAACTAGCTTGTTTGTGGTTGCTAGGATACTCAAAGCCATTGTCAGAAAGTCCTCGTTGGAACGATTTCTTGGCCGATGCTAGAAATGTACAAACAAATATGCATGATGAAATCAATTTAACCATGGTTTTATGACAGATACATACCGTACGTTATTAGCCAGGTAGCCATGGTATAAGCGGGATAATGTACAGCGAGTGAGTCAATTGTTGCGAAATAAGCATCTCCTTCACATCGGGGTCACATCACCCTGTCGGGGCTTATTTTGAAACAATTGACTCGCTGTATATTCTTCCTTACATGTTAATCGGAGAGGAAACTTAAGCTTGTTCTCGAGTTCTGGGCCTCAATGGGTTAAAACGTGAAACTCCAAAACTTATGTTTTTTCCACTTCTATAAAACATCATCCTATCACCCATAATCTCTATTGTTGGCCCATTTTTTCTGTGGCCCCTACTCTAAGGCCAGTGATACACTGTTGTTTTCCAATAAGTGAACCCTCTTCCAAACTCCCTAGACTCTTACTCTTGACAATTGGGGGGGGGGGGGGGGTGTAATTGTATAATTCAAGGCTGCCCAACCCTATTCCTGGAGATCTACCGTCCTGTAGGTTTTCACTTCAACCCTAACAAAGCGGAACTCAGTTAACAGCTAGAGGTCCAATTGAGCTGCTATAATTAGTAGAATCAGGGGTGCCAAATTAGGGTTGGAATGAAAACCTACAGGAAGGTAGATCTCCAGGAACAGGGTTGTGCAGTCCTGGTCTAATGCACCTAGCCAGCTGGGAATGTTACAGACAGCATGTTACATCATTATTTGCAGTACAGCACGTGCAATTTATAGTTTATATATAGAAGGTGCTCAGAAACAGAAACACCAACCTTACATTGCCATTAATGGTAGGTGCTCATGTACAGCTTTGTTGGTTTTTATCATTATTTGGAGTGCAGTACATACAGCAGATTCTGGACCACTGACATAGTTTTTATATACATACACATTGCTCATTCATAGGGCTCAGTAATTTATTCATATAAAAAGGAGCGTCATATAAATGCATTTTATTTATATGATGTTATTTTCTTCGCAAAGTTATGACAAGAAGAGCAGTAACATATTTCATAAGAATTTTCAGAAGTCTGTCAGAAGACTTCTTCAGGCTGGACAGGAAAGAAAATAACACTGATTTGGTGTGAAGTTACAGGATATGTACATGTAAGGTTACTTATTTGGCTTATTGATTACATATTATTGTTACTTACTTATTGGTTACTTATTATTCACATGACAATCATCAATATTGTGTGGTTACCCCCCCCAAAAAAAAAAAAAAAACCCAATCATACTGACTGCACCTGGTACTTGAATTCGTATTTACCTTTTAGGGTTGTTTTAACGCGCTTGTTCCTAGTTCGGAAATACACTATGTACGTCACTCTGGATAAGAGCGTCTGCTAAATGACTATAATGTAATGTAAAAAAATTTAATGTACATACTTTATTAGGTACACCTAGCACCAGGTACAACCCCTTTTTGCCACCTGAACAGACTGAATATTTTGCGGTATGGATTCAACGAGGTGGTGGAAAAATCCCTTAGGGATTTTCGGTCCACGTTGACTTGATAGCGTCACGCAGTCCCTGCAGATTTTCCGGCAACGCGTTAGTATTGCCGCGAACCTCACGTTCCACCTCATCCCAAAGGTCCTTCATTGGATTGAGATCTGGGGAATGTGCAGGCCATTGGAGTAAACTGAGGATCACTGTCATGTTCGTGGAACCAGCTTGAGATGATGCGTGCTTTGTGACATCATTCTGCTGGAAGTGTCCGTTTGGAAAATGGCAGACTGTGGACATAAAGGGATGCACATAGCAACGATGCTTAGGTATGCTGTGGAATTCAATCGATGCTCAATTGGTATTATGGGGCCA
The DNA here is from genome assembly GCA_022702515.1 of Ilyophis sp. 1 JC-2022. Lineage (NCBI taxonomy): Eukaryota > Metazoa > Chordata > Actinopteri > Anguilliformes > Synaphobranchidae > Ilyophis > Ilyophis sp. 1 JC-2022. Next base: position 104,573,213 of record CM040405.1, read on the forward strand.
AATGTGTGCCAAAAAAACATTCCCCACACTATTACACCACCAGCACCACCTGCCTGCACCGTCGAGAGGGAGGATGGCTTCATGGATTCATGCTAGGATATGTAAGTGAACATGAAGTAAAATTAAGTTACTTTTAGCCAAAGATGTTTAGTTAACATTACCTTATGCTAGCTTGTGAAGTTTTCTAGCAGTGTAGTAGTAGTCTACTGCACTGATAGATAGATCGCTAGCTAGCAAGAGAGGTCGATAGATGGATGGCTAGCAGTTAGCATGACATGTTTGAACCACAGGTATTAAAACCTGGCCATAAATTGTATTAACCCCATATTTTTTCTACAGTTTATGATTCAAACACGACCAGGACTATGTTTTAGTGCCGGGCAGCAAGAATGGGTAGTTTCTGTACACGTCATATCTTACTTTTAAGGTAATATGTCAAGCCATATTGCATTCACTCGAATTAACCCAAATTTAGGAATATTGGCACAGTTATTTACAAAGAAAATCAGACCATGGGGAGACATTAGAGGGGATTGGATAGTTAAACCATAATTTCTTGTGTAAAAAAGCATTTCCCTTCATATTTACAGAGCACATTTGGGCTCTTTTTTGGATTTCTCCATTGACTTAAAATGGGGTGGGCGGGGTTTCAAGTTCTTTTTGCAACCAGGCATTGCAGCTTCAAAAATGGTGGCGGGTTGTTGCCGCTTGGCTTCAACGAGTCTGCCCATTCTCCTCTGACATCTCTCATTAACGGTTTTTTTTCCGCTAATTGGATGTTTCTTTCACTAACAGTGCTGCCGCTCAGTGGAATGAGTGGATGTTCTTTTGTTTATCGCCCCATTCGCTATCAACTCTAGAGACTGTAGTGTGTGAAAATCCTAGGAGGGAAGCTGAACCCACCATGGCTGGCACTAACAATCAAACCACAGTTGCTTAGATCATTGTAATGCCCATTGTAATGTTTGGATGAACAAAAACTATACCCCTTCACCATGTCTGCATGCTGTATATATTGAGTTCCTGCCACATGAGAGAGAGAGAGAGAGAGAGAGAGAGAGAGGGAAAAAAGTATTTTTGTCTGTGAGTTTGTGACAGTTTAAGAATATTTCTGTGTGGGTAGCGAAGTGATATGTTGGAGTCCTCTATGTAGATCCATCCCTCTTTCTCTGGACTGGATGCATTAGACGTGTCGTGAGCATTGCCTGGTGACACGTCCATGTGGCGACTGCCTCCGTGCAGTGGGCTCATGTAGATGACACATTGTGACAAACCCACGAGTCACGGGCTCTGAAATTTGACGTGCCAGCGCTCCGAATGCCCGGTTAGCTGCGGCCGCACGTTGATGACACGTGCATCTGAGCAGTGGGCGCCGGCCGATGACATTTTTGGCGCAGGCTGAGCGGCCGCCGAGGCGGTGCTGCCGCCCCCGCGCTGCGGGACGAGCGTGAGTCACAGCTGGCGGGCGTGGGGCAGGGGGCGGCGGCCAGATTGGTGTGCCTCACCTTTAAAGGAGAAGCTTCATAAGGGCAGACTTTACGCTTTACGCTTAGTCTGGCTGACAAGCCCTGCTGTTCCGTGCCCTGACAGGGGGAACAACACTCTGCTACGAATGCTAGATGAGCTCATTTTCACCCCATCGAGTTTCCTCTGTCGCGCACACCTCCTTTTGCTGGCGTTGTTCTAGACTTCTGCTGTTTGAAAGATGTACCAGCGGGGACTAAAAAAAGAAAGAAAAGAAAGGAAGCAGATGGTGCCACTGACACGATTAAATATTAATAGCGATCGGACTTAATATATGCAAAAATAGTAGGTTTCGTTCTGTTTCCCAGGTCTAGTTCTGGGGCCAAGTTGCGCATGCTGAGATCTATATTAGGACATTCGTTAAGTTCTCAGCTGGAAAGAAGACCAGGGCACAGTTAGTGCCTCCAGGGTCAATGCTAGGAAATAACCAATCAAACGCATTGCTGTAAGGACCATATCTGACCGTTAATCCATGTATTTGACCATAATGGGGAATTACTTTTATTAATGGTTCCACAGTTACATTACATTACATTACATTATAGGCATTTAGCAGACGCTCTTATCCAGAGCGACTTACACAGCAATTCTTTTGCATTTATACATAGTATCCATTGATACAGCTGGATATATACTGAAGCAATGCAGGTGAAGTACCTTGCTCAAGGGTACAACGGCAGTGACCGACCTGGGAATCGTTACCCTCCCAATGGTTCCACAGTTACCCCCCCAATGGTTCCACAGTTACCCCCCCACCCCACTTGTTTTGGCTAAAATCGGAATGCAAGCACAAAACTTGCAAGCCGTGGATAAAAGCCAGAATCCTGGCATCCTGGTGGAGACTGTGACGGCATTTATGAAAAGAATCCCCTTGTAGAAATCATGTTAACAAAAGTCTTCAGGCCCAGTTGTACCGGTTGGGGAGGGGCAGACACAATTTTGAGAGGGAGCTGCGTCAAAATATATTTGTTTTTTTGTAATTACAGTGAATATATTTATCATGCAACTGTATTTTTTAAAAACCCTCAGCGACAGCTCACCCATGTTAATTTGCTCCATAAACACTTGCGCCCAAGTATGCTCGAATGCTACCAATTAATTGCTGTCACAGAGTTTGAGTTGACCAAGTTTGCTATCAGTGCAGCTCGCTAGCTAATTTGACATGCAGAGCATGTTGAAAATCATTGTGCTGTGTGTATCACAGCAGGTCACCTGGGCTTTGCCAGCAATTAAAGCTAATATTATTATCTTATTAAAGCACGTCATATTTGTTTTATAATTAATGAAGCAACAAACTTAGTTTTCTTATGTTTCGGGCTTTGGCTAGCAAGACACTCTGACACACTGCAGCAACTAAGCAGCGCGGGACTACTATGTAGACCGATTTCATTCACAACAAACTCACACACATTTCTAGCCTTCTTTAGCCTTCTTTACCTGTCACTTTCAAATGAAGGAGCAGCTGGTTGGATCAAATGAAAAGCACTGCAGGGCTCTTCTCAGAGGTTTGCCATCGGCAAAGTTCACACACATTTTCAATTTCTGTAATAAAATCTGTAAATCGTTTTCAGTCAATGAGATCGATTATTTGAGGAAATTAACGCCTTACTGAGCCATTGCTATCTTTTCAAAAAAATAGATACAGCATGTATACTCTGTGTGTGTGAATATGCATAATTTCCATTGGTATATCGGCCTGTAGGTTCTTTAAATCAGTATACTTGATGAATGAGTCGGATCGGGTACACAGACCGTGCGATTAATTATTAATGCTTAATTACTGATACGTAAAACATCATATGCATATTTAATGCACTTGTTTGCTATGACATCAAATTCCCCAATGTTGTTTTGTTTTGGTGTCCTGAAAAGTAAATTGTTTTTGTTGTTCTTTTGCCAAGTTTATGCTCAGCGTTTGTTTTCAGCCCGCATTGGGGGAAGGTAAAGGTCACATTGCTGTGGTCACGTCTCTGGTGATTTTCTCACTGGTACTGAATGACTGACATGCTGCTCTTATAGTTACGTAGATGCAGACCGGAAAGGTCAACCGTACAAACTTTTTTCCCTCTCAGCAGTGTGTGTGTGTGTGTGTGTGTGTGAGAGAGAGCGAGGGAGAGAGGGGGAGGGAGAGGGGGAGGGAGACAGAGAGCGTGCCATTATAGAGAAGCGCTATTATCCGCAGGCCTTTTTAAACCAAGAAAAGAAACATGGCCAAAAGCGAATAAATAAATAAATAAGAACCGTTCACAGCTCATTAGTTGTTGCGAATGTCAGGCTACAGTGGAGTGGATTGGCGTTTCTGAAACATCATCGATACTTTTGTATTGCATCTGCATATCATTATCTCCGTCCTGTAGGGGTTTCGATCCCAATCGAAAATGAATTAAAACAGGGTTTTATTGAACACTTTGCAGTGCACCACTCTATCTAAAGTACAGGCTCTTCCAGCCTGCCTTGGACACAAACTATAAACACAAATATCCCCTGTGGAGACCCTGTGCTGTCATTCGCGCTGTCCTTTCTCTGTGCTGAAACCTAACCGGGGCTAGAGCCAGGCTGTCCGCCCCCTCCCCCTAGCAATGCATCACCCTGCTGGGCTCGGCCAGAGTTTGATTGACAGACTGGTCCCAGTGTGACCCAGTGGATGGTGGCAGCAGGAATTTCTTCTGCTTCCATTGAGAATTCTCACGTGCCTCAAATACAGACAGCAACCGGGCTGCCATATTGGATAGATTAAAAATCGAAGGGTTAATTTCTTATGGAAGTATAATCCCAAACTGCCGTTAATCCAGAGCACGAGTAGCTATGGCTTGTTTATGCATCCGTTCAGGATGGAGTTGGGCGGAGTCATGCAAATTCGAAATACATTTGAATCCAGTGATTCCATGTCAACTGGCATGCCACCGATTGTAGAAGCTGCCTGGCGCGTACCCCTCTCTGACAGCTGTGTTTATGCAAAGAGCAGCGTCGCCTTTTTGTGTGGGAGGACAGCCGCTCTTCTGCTTTTCCGCTCAAATGAAGAAACGTCCAATTACATTTTGACGTACAATTTATGCAGCGTGCAGAGAAAAAGGAGGAATACCTTTCTTCTAGTTTCATAAACGTGCGGATTAGCCACACTCGTACAGGCTCCGCTGCAGAAACGGTAGCTCACCCAGCTGAGCAGGCTCTTTAAAAAAAACACACAAAAAAAAAATACATATTTTTTTCTTCCCATCCCCTCTTCAGGAAGAGCCTAATTAGCTCTTTGCTTTACACTAGAAGTAGAGGGAGGATATCTCACGGCTTTAGACAGTCTAAGTAAGCAGGATACCAACATTTTCACCTCAGAATTTCATAAAACGACAGGCCCCCTGCTGAGGACTCCAGCCTCGATAAAACATTTGACTTTTTACACCTTTATCTAATGCCCCCACTGCAGGCTTCAGTTTGGTAGCTATTCAATATACTAGTAAACGTAAGCATGCCTAAATGGCGTAGCATTTGATTACACTATAATTATGTAATGCATTATACTGATTGTAACACTGCCATGGTTGTGCACATCTGATACGGGTTATTTTATCTGAAAGCCCAAACTATGTATTTGTATGCAATAGGGAAATACGAACAAAAATTTTTTTTTACGTTTTGGTCAGGACCTTCCGGTACTCTTTCTCGTACTCCCCAAACTCCGACAGGGCCGCGTTGTCACCTGTGTGTGTTTGCGCACTTTGCGCGTAGAACACTTGTCTCTCCACTGGCCCTGCCCTGTGTTCATGGACCTGCCAGAAATTTCTGAAGCACTTGTTGATTTCATCAGCGAAAGATGTGTGCGGAGGGGAGGGGAGGTGTGTTACGGCGCAGGCTGCAGACGGAGAACATGTGGGAGCGGTTGAGTGGTTTTAAGTCGGGCCGGCGGCCGCAGCTGTGGACAACCAGATAATCGTATGTAACCTTTATCTGTTTGGCCCGCAGTGAAGCCGGGGCAGAGAAAAAGAGATTGAACCGCACATGCGGTTGTCCAGAGCGGGTTCTCGTCGATGGCCCTGAACCTGAACTGCGTGTTGCGTTCTGTTGCTGGAAGGACCGCGCTTACTATCTGTCAATAAACCGCTTGTCGTGGAACCTTTTTAGTGTCAGTCATTCATCGGCTGCACCAGCGAACCTGTTAGAATGTGTTCACAGGCTCTTCTTGGGAGACACTTGCTCTAGATCTGGCGATGCAAAGGTTGGGAGATACAGGTGCAGTTTACGGTCAGAAAATTGCTTTTGTGGTAGGTTTTCGTCCAAAGTTATTTTTCTGTGTTCTGCATCTAGAATTTTCGAGTATCACCGGAACCATGTTATGCCGTTTTACTTTCTAGTCTCTCTTTCGGGCCTGAATTCAATCAATATGCATTCGCTTACAAATAATATTAAAAACTGTAAATAATCATTGTTCTTGTGAGGTTTTCCCTTTACTGACGGTAGTATTTGCTGAGTTCATTTCTTTTGTTGTTTACGACCGTTTATTTGTAAGTCAATGTCGAGTACAAACATTAATTGAATCCAAGCCTCAGCCCCATTACTTTCTCTTTCTCTTTCCTCCCCTTTTTTCACAATCCCAGAAAAAAAGTCAGAAACCAAAAACCCTCAATAACTCTTCTTCTTTTCGTATGTTCCCTTAACCCCCCTCCTGCTCTCCCTAAAACACAAAAACAGGTTGTGTATAAGAACAACGACGTGCGGCTGGAGCTCTCCCGGCTGGCTAAGCACGGGGACGTCAAGATGAAGGTGCACGGGATGGTGGCCTTCAAGTGCGAGAACGTCGCCACCCTGGACCCCATCACCTTTGAGACGCCGGAGTCCTACGTGACGCTCAGCAAGTGGAACGCCAAGAAGACGGGCTCCATCTCCTTCGACTTCCGCACCACCGAGCCCAACGGCCTGCTCCTCTTCAGCCACGGCAAGCCCAAGCAACAGAAGGACGCCAAGGGCCCGCAGATTCTCAAGGTCGACTTCTTTGCCATCGAGATGCTGGACGGGCACCTCTACCTGCTGCTGGACATGGGCTCCGGCACCACCAAGGCCCGGGCCGTCAACAGGAAGGTGAACGATGGGGAGTGGTACCACGTGGACTTCCAGAGGGACGGGAGATCAGGTATCAGCCTCTTTATTTATATTTTGCATTTTACACACAGCTTTTTAAAAAAAATTGGGGGGCGGGGGTTGTTTGCTACCACGACAAACAATGTGATGCGATTGTGAAAATACTAAAATGGAAATATGCTGTAATGATTGAGTCAGATATTTTCCACCATCTTGGCCCTTATGGAACTGGAATATATTGTATAATATACTTAAATACATATACTATCTATATATTGCAAGACTTCATAATATATTGCAAATATACTCATTATTGTCGCTTTACGATACAGCAATATATTATACTTCTGTGAAATACATTTATCATTATATATTGTATTTTTCATATAGGTCCACATAAATATTCCAATTCCATACGGTGAGGCTCCGCTCTAGTGACTGTCTGAAGAAGAAAACATTGATATTGACGTACAGTTAACTGCCAAAACACATGAAAGCAGGAGCTTCCGCACAGGTGTGGTTCCTGAGTTAATTAAGCGATTAACATCCCAAAATGCTCACGGTTGTGTATACAAAGGCTGGGCAGGACCAGTTACCAATTAGTTTAACTACCATGGCTAGAAGAGGAGGTATGTGTGGCCTTGACAGAGGGGTTGTTGTTCGGGCATGTTTGGCAGGAACTTTGTAAACCCGGCGCAGCTAGACCAATGAGGGAATAGCTCGGAGCGAAGGTTTAAGCGTGATGTATTCCGCTATTGCTTTGGGAAAAGGTCAAAGTTATTGTGAAATATCACTAATTTATTTACTCATTTATCTGACTCCATTTAAAACTAGAATTTGGTTTTAATCATGCGTGGAGCTCGGAGTGGTTACACTCGACTCTTCCTCAGGTTCCACCATTACTCAATATATGCCCTGAGCACTATTGCTGAATCTCAGTTTGTTGGAGGTCTAGCCAACACAATAAAAAAATATTTTTTACGTAGATAGTTGTGAGCCCAGGTCAGCGTGCATTCAGAGGGCTCCTTAAGGCGAATTTGACAAGAACCGATGTAGAACGTCCAAGGGTTCTCTTCACATCAAATCACCAGAACCATGCATCACCAATCCCGTTTTGCTGGCAGAACCTGGCTGCCTTTCCCAACTTGGGGATGCCACTAAAGACTTTTGCTGTACCAGGCCACTGATCAGTTGGTCCTTGGTCAGAATTGTAGCCTTGAGTATTCAGTCATAATTTAGGCTGAAAAGGGTATACGATGGATTAGAGTCATGGAGACCACGCAAGTTAAAAAATAAGAACAATTTAACAACAAGCAGGTAGGTCATTAGCTTAGAATTAGCAGTCAATTACAGAATATAAAGATTTAAGAAAAGAAATACAGAGTAAATATCTTACCCAGCCTGTTCAGCTACACACAGACACAGACTAAGCACAGTGCGGCAAGTCAGTTACAATCCTCCCCATACTGGAATGACTATGGTACAACTTACAGCACCAGGAGACTCCCATACTGGGAACTTGCACTCAGCTCTGAGTGAGACGCAAGGGTTCTGACTCTGAGACTCAAGCATACATACCACAGTGCTCAGAACACTGCAGCTCAGATTATATACTCCGGTTAAGCAATTGAAGCTGGAAAAGGGTTGAAAAGAAAGATGCAGATGATGTGAAACAGGGTAATTTATTAATTGACAATAATCACTGGGTAAGACTGTGCGAGCAAATATGAACACATTCAATATCTATAACTAAACACAGGATAACATGCTGCTAAGACAAAGAAACATGAACAGGTTCACCAACAAAGTATATAACAAAATGATTCCGTACGGTGTGACTATGGTACCAGGAGAACTGTTAAGCAGATTCTCCTTGAATGTCCCTTTGGACTTCCATTAAATGCAGTCCTGAGTAGGCCTTCCACATTCCACAATTCCCTTTGTTTGTCCAAATAAGTTCTGGCAGGAAGAGATGTCACTCCTCACCACCCAGAGACCCCCCCTCCAGGAAGATAAACTGCATAGTCTACTCCCCCCGATCTAGTGATAGTAATAAGATTCTTTTAACGACGGCGCGTGATCTTATGATCTTCCCTATCTAGATATCAGGTGAGATCCCGGTGATGGCCACTCTATGTTCCAGATACTTATGTGGACAAGCGCATCCCTGATAACCTACACAATCCTCCTTTCTTTCACATTCTTTATTCCTTCTCATGTATTTTGCCCCCTCCTATACTTTCACATACCGCACGACATGTATCATATTATCCACAATTATTTGCATGCACATACATGATACATATGATGCAGTATACATATACAGCTTTGTTTCAGTCCAGAATATGTTTCAAGAACATTGGGTGCAGACCTGAGTTCCCGGCATCATTATGAGGAACAAACATCGCAAAACTGTCCAATGTCCTGCAGAGTGCCTTTTCCAACCTCTAATGTCCAGTTGTATGGTTAATTCCAGCTGTTGTTTATGACCTTGTGCTTTTTATGACTCAAAGTTGCAGTTCAGGGGAGTTAGAAGTCCCGTGGGAAGAGGCAAAGATGCAACGTGATGGATAGCTTAGGCCACCTGGTGAATTGCTTTATTGCACCCTCAAAGAAGTCTTGCAACTTCTAATTTTCAACAATAATTTTCAGTCTTACAACTTCAGTGACTGAGACTGCTGAACTTGCTGACGCTAAATGAGGAACAGTGGCTAAACTGGCATTAAAGTCTGAGAGACATCATCAGCGAGGGGCAGCTGTGATCAAAACTGCATAATTTCTAGACCATTATGTCTGTGCATTGGTTTAAATGTAAGGCACAACAGATGAGAAACTCTGAATCAGTTGACTGCAAATATCAATCCAGGGCATGAAGACGCCGTTTTATAATATATTTTATTATCGTTTTGTCCCCCATAGGGCGGGGACATGAGTCTCTGTTCTTAAGCGCACTTCACATGACAAGAATTGAAAGCTGCGTTCAGCGCCAAGTAAGGCGATGACTACACATGAGAAGATTCGAGTGCCACCAGCTGTTGAAACTTGACATCTTCATCCATCCAGGAAGACGGTTGTTTGGAAAACAAGGGGGATAATGGCAGGTTGTCTGCGCCAAGCATTGGTGCATAATTTTATTCAGCTAACATAATCTCGTCGCAAAGTTGTCTCTGACGGGATTTTGTTTCCAAAGGTTGCCGCTAGTGGTATGTCATTTGTAAATGACTCGATCTTTTTGAACAAATCTTTTTGGTGAATCAATCGAATGAACTCACCTGACTCACATAGATAATCAGTTAGTCAGGTATAAGGAATAGGGCCCTGGGTTTTATATTTTGCGAGCGATAATACTGAACAGGTGGCACCATCTGACTAGTTATCTGCTTCAACGCAACACTCTTCTTCCTGAGATCTTTATCATTTAAAAAAAAAAAATGATAATAATTTTTGGGTTGTACAGCTGAGTCTACTGTGCTGAAACAAACACTGCAAGGGATATTCTTTTTTTGAAAATATTTTCACTGCAACATATTTTAGTCATCCAAGACACTTGGATGTCAAAAAGGGAAGAAAAAAAACAACAACTTTATTTCTTCTGAGTCTCGGGTGGTTTTCCCCGGGAAAATTAACTGCTGGATTGACATGCTGCGTCGGTAAAAAACGCATCTGTCACATTTTCTATTGTACACCCTGAAGTCATTTAACTCATCTGGGGTCTTTAGAATGAGCTTCCTGCTGGGCTCTGACCCCACAACAATGCCGGTGCCCTAGTTACGGCTTCACACAGTGCTCTGGCAGACTGCCTGGTACGGATAGATTAAAAAAACTATTGAGTCTGATCCAGTCTCCCTCCCGGCGGACTCAGGGGCTTTAAGGTGTCATGGGGCCAAATAAGATATCTCACCCCTTGTTACATGTCTTAGACACTGACAATTACATTATCTCTTCTGAGGTAGGGACATAAAATGTTCAGTATGGAGTATTATCACATTTCTTCTTGAAATAAAATAGAAAAGGATAATAAAATAAAGAAATCCATAAAATAATTGCGGAAGACACTGACGCGTTATATTCACCATGACGCACCGTGAAATTTAAAACGGTCGTGAAGGAGTCTCATTTTATTGTAATTATGCCGTGAAAAAAAGAAAAAAAAACGCTATATTTTTAATTCTCAACTCAAAGACCTTTAATATGCTCACGTGCCTCTGTCACACTCTTGCGAGATTTTCCACGGATGACGACATAGACATCTGAATTCCCTTTGGCCGTCTGAGTCTTGCGGCAGGAGATGCGTTTAGAATTGTGGGACTGAGGTCAATGTGCTTCTGGTGTGTGATTACCTCTTGTTTTCTGCTGTGCTACTCGGGATCTGGTGCATTGTCTTGATCAGTGAAGGTCCAGAGAAGTCTTGGGGCCACATGTTTAAAACTCTGAGTAAAAGAATGCATAAAAGAACGCTCAGGGTGAAAGTCGGAAATCTGCTTAAAATATTTTTTACATTTTCTACCTCTGCCTTTCAATCACTATGTCGCCATATCACACTGAAGCCAAACAGTGCATACATATAGTGCCCAGCGTGTGCAGAGGTACGCAGATTCTCAACAGTACGTCTTCTTTTATACATCTGAATTTCTACGTGGAAACTCCCTTACGCGGCTTTCTGAGGGCATTTTTCTGCTCAGCACTGTTTATACATGTGGCCCCTGGCCTATGGCTGGAAGCAATGTGTGTGTTTGGGGTGTGTCATTGGTTGTCTAGTATAGTTCTAGTTTTTTGATTGGAGGCTTAATGTGGTCCAGGTCTGAAAATTGCAGGTCCATATATAGTTGTAATAGTGATTGGTGGTTAATTGTAGTTATGGTTTGTGATTTTTGGTCCATCTTATTTCTGGTCAGCCATTAGTCGGTCTAGTGTGGTGGTGGGTTGTAACTCATCATACCATGTGATACTGGACAGTGCTTGGCTCCTGACCACAAATCACCAGGGAACTTACCTCTCCTTTCAGCTTGTCATCCCCATTACTTTTGTTCCATCTCTCTTCTTCTTCTCTTCCTCATATGAACACTCCTGTTTTTCTCTTTCACTTATTGCCTTTCCTGTCTTGAATTTCTCCCTCCCCCTCTTGATACCTCCTGCTATTTCTTAGGAGACAATATTTGAGTTCATTTGTCACGTTTCTCATCTCCCACTCGCCTTCTTTTTCTCACTCTCTCTCACTCCATCTTTCCCCCCATCTCTTTCTTCTGTCTGTTCTTCCTGGGTTTCCATGGAAACCAGAGTCTGTGTCCCTCAGGACCGGGGTATTTATTACAAAAAAGCTCTGCAGATCTGTGCCTTAATGACATTTCAGCTCTCTCGCCCCCCCTATCCAAACCGCCCCTCTTCCACCTAAAAACGAGCACCATGGACGGACATTGTGTCCAGTCTGTGCGAAACCTGAGGCGAACGGGTGATTGGTTGATCTCTCTCTCTTTCTGAGACGGAAACACATACTGTATATCCCACAGTCATAGCCACACTCTGTGCAAGGAGATATTAATTGGCTCGCCAACCAATTACTTACACCAGGTTTGAAAGACATGTAAGTAATGAGGGATTCGAATAATGCGGTAAGCATTTGGGCCTTAATGTGTGCCTGTCCAGCCAGGAATAGGCTGGGCTGAATGTCTTTTTTAAGCTTTTCCCCCAACATATTCTCAAGCCTTAATCCCTGCAACCTTTGTCGTACTTAACAGAGTGCGAAAACACAACCAATGATTGGTGCAAAACAAATACCATGACCAATCATCGGTCATTTTATTGGTTTTGCAAGTGCTAAACAGTTTTGCACCAGCTAAAGCTGTGTTAGTAAATCAGGCTCTATGTGTGCAGCTTGAGCAAACAGACTGCGGGTAACCGACTGACCAGTGGGGGCGGATAGTGAGCAAAGCCCAGCTCCTTTGCAAAGACCGTTTCATAGAAGAAAAAAATATTATTTCCTGTGTGACTTCATAGTCATTTCAACATAAAATATGTATCTGAAAAGTAAGTTAGTACAAAGGTGGAAAAGTCTACTTTGCAGGGCATTAAGGAATGTAGTACGTTTTAAAGCTTTCAGGATTTCCTGGGACAAAAATAACAATCCTTAGGCCTGTGCTTCCGTTGAGCAGGGCTAGAATCGCTGAGCTCGCACACAGATGCATTATGGGAATTAGCAGTAGGAAGTTCTCATATGTGGCATAAGATAATGTATTTCATATGCATCGCGTAGATTTAAAAGCACAGATTTAAAATGCATGAAACATGTGTCCCTACATCTAGCGCATAGATTAAAAATGTATGAAATCCATATGTTCCCGAAAAAGGACTTGAATAGATGGATAATCCAGAGATTTAGGACAAGAACAGCTTATATTGGCAAGTGTTTTCACGGGAACCTTTTGATCTCCCGTTGAGGAGCCATTCAACTGTAATTGGATGTATCGTATGATATCACAGTGTCAACCTATTAATACCATAGGTTGATGTTTAATTTCTATTAACTGCAGCTCTTTTTCAATAATTAATTACAACATGCTGATAATTACACAAATGCTACATTAGCTTTAGAACGCCTGTACAATAATTATAATACCATCAGCATATATTAATATAGTGTTAACAGCAGTCATGCTGTAAATTCTCTTTTATGAGACGGGGGGGGTTCTTGTTTCTAGCGGTGGAATTAAACGCTGTGAATCTTCTTTTAAGGATACATTTGAAAATGTGAATATTTTACGATTCTTTTTTTCTTCCTTGTGGCTTAGAAGGGGCCGATGGACATTCAAATTGGTTAATAAACAAAGTCAGGTAACAGGAACCACCCCTCCTTCAAGAAAGGATACAATGGTGCATCTTAGTCTGCAGTGATTTGGGCTATACATGCAAGACTGACATTTGCTTCAAATAAGTAACTGACAGTGTAACAGAAGGTGTTGTGTATAAGTATAACTAAAGAGGAAAATAATGCAGGAAGGTTATTACAGGGCGGCAGTGTAGTATAATTGGTAGGCAACTGGGCTTGTAACCCAAAGGTTGCAGGTTCGATTAAAAGGTAGGACACTGCCGTTGTACCCTTGAGCAAGGTACTTATAGGGGAACGCCGGGTTATTTCTTAAACTTCTATATCAATTGTATATGTTTAATGTGAGTCTTGAAGCTTACTGCACTAGAACTGTGCCTCCCGGTTCCCTTGTTTCCAGCTTGTTTCCAATTTTGAACTATCCAGTATACAGTATAGACATGCAGCTGGAATTAACCACCACCGACGTAGATCAGTGCGATGCAGCGCGTCTCGAAACAAGCTGGAAACAAGGGAACCGGGAGGCACAGTTCTAGTGCGGTAAGCTTCAAGACTCACATTAAACATAGCATCGATACAGAGGTTTAAGAAATAACCCGGCGTTCCCCTTTAAACTGAATTGCCTCAGTATACATGTATATCCAGGTGTATCAAGGGATACTATGTAAAAATGCAAAAAAAAAGGTTGTGTAAGTTGCTCTGGATAGAGGGTTGTGTAAGTCTGCTAAATGCCAGTAATGTAATGGATACCTTTTTTTAATGCAAATCACAATGACATTGTCAGAAAGGAATGTGCGATAACATGAACACATAGCTTGTAATGACAGAAAGACAACAACAAGCAAATATTTACATAACGGATTTGTTACAAAGTGCTATTCGTAATTGAAGTCAGGTCAAAACACAACAGGCTGAGACTGCTTATGTGCTAGGTTTCACTCAAAGAAAGGAAGCAAGAAGAAATGAGGAACACTTTCAAAAAACCTGAATGCAGCCTGGAGGCCTGATTTACTAAGACCTTTAGCACACGCAAGACTAATAACACGACAAATAATTGGTGCAAAACAAATACCATGACCAATCATTGGCTAGGTTATTGGTTATGCGTGTCATAAAAGGTTTTGCACATGCTAAAGGTCATAGTAAATCAGGCCCTAAGTGTATTTTGCCACCACAGATTGTATAAGGTATACCAGATGGTCAGCTCCTCGATTCCTTCTTAACTGTGGGAGGTTCGGCTTGGAAACAGGAGTTTTCCGTACTTCTGAATATCCATTGTTTTGCGCTTAGTCCCTGAGCTCATTTGTGTAGGACCGTAACAACCCCCCCAGTGCCTTTGGGGGCATAGGCCTTGCAGTAGAAAGGGCAACGGAGCTTAAACCTTTGCCTCTTTCATCCATACATTTCATAATGGACTTCAACCTTGGTCTTTCCCTCTCCATCTTGGACCGGCATGAATATCTATATTTCCTTGAATATCGGAATGAGCGATACAATAATGGCCCAGAGTTTAATACTAAATAGAGAAAAATAACACATTTTGGAGTCTGGCGTGTGGCTTTCAGTACTGCATGCATGTATGTCTTCCCCAATGTTCTGGTTAAATGACATTTGCATTCCATTTAACGTTTAAACATTTCAGATCTCATTCAGAGCATCTTACTAATGAGTGTATATAGCAGGAAGTCAGAAGTTAGAAGAACAATGGTAGACCAAGAAAATGTGTTTAAATGTTTTTTGTTTTTTTTAAAGCGTTTAAGTTATTTGTAGGGACGAGCGCAAGAGCAAATGCAAGATGCGAGACAAAGCATGCATGACAATGCAGAATTATTTGTATTATTATTCTGTTAGGGTCAAGCTAGTACGCATGCCTTACGTATCTACTTTGTCCATAGACTTTCATGGAAAATGGATTCACGGAAAGGAGAGGTTTTTAAATCTTCTTCCAGAAGTTTCCAGCTGATGTATGCCGCTAGCCTGTGACAGAAATGCTGCGTGACTGAGGAACTTTGAATCAACTGCATGACGCTGCAGCCCTGAGCTCGATGGGTTTAAGGAGGTTTTTAACTGGACGTTTGCGAGCTTAAGGCCTAATCGCGCCACTAGTTGGTTCTGTGCATCGTGGCAATTCCAGCCGTATTAGTACATTGTCTATAAATTGACTCTCGTGGATTTGCCTCGTATAATGGTACCTCCTAAGCTAAATGTTTCTTCGCCGGATGGGAACGTCTTCGGTCGGTTGCAGCATGGCTTTGGGACGGTCTTTGACAAGGCCTGCTGGCGAGTTGAATAATTTATCACGCGCATGTTATTGGAAAGTGACTGCAACATCAAAGGAGATAGTGAGTCATGTAGAATGTGGCATTCTGGAATTTCTAATGGGCTTGTGTGTTTGTGTGTGCACATGCTTTGGCATATGTGCAATATTCAGCAAATGCATCTTTGTGTATCTAGGGCATGTTTGTTTGTGTGTGTGTGTGTGCGTGTGTGAAAACTAGATTCAATATCCCTGCGAGTTAAAGGCAAGGGGATATTGAAGCGAGTTTTCTGGAGCCAGCATATTCAGTGCTTTAACTGTCATTGTGAGTTGTGAAGGGGCTCCATCACTAAGTCCACCTTTGATTTGTGCTCCATTTTATCTCCGCCATCGAAAGAACATTGGTGCAGATGTCTGTGTGCGCATGTGTGGTATGTGTATGTATGTGTGTGCGCGTTTGGTTTGTGTGTGTATGCGTGTGCGTGCAGGTACCGTAACCCCACTCCTGATTACTCCGAATGTTGTTGATGAGGTGATGCCCCAGTAGGCTCTGGCTTGGCAGCCAGTGACGCAGTAGAGGCTCCCTCGCATCAATGGAGCGAGTATAAAGGACGTGCAGCGCGTATGTTACGAGGCAAAGCCGCTCATAATCACTCAGCGGGGAAACTGTCCGGTATGATGCCAGACCCCCCACCCCGCCCCTCTTCAGCCCCACCCCTACCCACCACCACCAATCTCATCCGCACAAACAGGGAGTATCCAGTCACGGCCCATTAAGAGCTCAGAGATCCAGCAGCACGCTTTGACTAGATTCTCCCTCTGTCTTCCTTTCTTTGAATTGGAGGGTGGGCCGGGGCTCACAGATGGGAAAAGATAAATTAATTAAAAAGCGGAGAGGCTCGTCCGTTTATTGGCAGCGCGCGGGATCCTGACCGCCTCGGCTCTGCCGCGACAGATGGGGCCCTGGCCGTCCGCAGAGCGGCGGACCAGGAGCGGTGCGTCATTCTCCGGGCCTTTTTCTGCCCGCCACCCACTCCTTCTAACGCCTTCGTCTTTCGAGAGCTCCTTAAAACGTGCTCGTTTGCGTCTACCTCTGCTGATTCATGCTTATCGTCGTCTTATTCTTCTTCTTCTTCTTCTTCTTCTTCTTCTGTTCAAATCTATAGTGGTTGTTATAAAACAAACAGCCTCTCGCCCACAGCTTGTCAGCTTGTGACAGAAGCAGGCCACCCATGTTCTCTGCTCATACGTGCTTTTCGATGGCAGCATGTGATCTGTGATCGCTGTGGATATCCAGTCCCTTGGGGAATGCGGAGTGTTTTCGGGGTGTGTCCGTGTTTATCAGAACTTAGTCAAATGCGTTATTTGAAACACTAAACACTAAAATTTCTGCAGATGGCTGACAGTTTTCAAAGACACACCTATTTTCACCAATTCTCAGAAGAAAAAAAAATATTTCATGCTATTTCACATTTTGGCATGTTTTCTTGAGAATTATCTAGAGAGCTAAAGCATTTCAGTTACATAATTGACCCAGGTTTGGTGTGTGTGTGTGTGTGTGTGCCTGTTTGTAATTTATTTCTGCGTGTGTATATATATACAGTGCCCTCCGCTATTATTGGCTCCCCTGGTAAAGATGAGTAAAAAGAGCTATACAAAATTTTTTGATGAATTAGCTTAATCTCACACTGAAAAAATGAGAAAAATTGGAGTAAATTTATTATGAGAGAAAATTATTCCTCATCAAGAAATAATTATTTTTAACAAAACCATGTGTGCCACAATTATTGGCACCCCTGCATTTATATATATAGAATAAAGTAATAATTGTTTATAGTTGGTCGCATATCGTTTGCATGCCATGACTTACTGATGTTTGTGACGCAAAAACATCAAAAGACTCTTGATATCTTATTTTCTGGTACTGGTACAAGCGATACTATAACGTCTCTGCATTTGAATGGATCTCTATGGGAATTGGGGGGTGGGACTACATTAAGCTGTAAATTACACTGGAACAGTATGGAACACATCGTTGGCTAAATGGCGCTAAGTCATCACAGGTCTGACGTATCAAACTAGCCTTAAAGCACCACTCTGCTGCCAGAAATACAGTAGATATGGATGGATAACTTGAAGGGGTTCTTCTCCTGACTTATTTTTCCATAGAGTTCAATAGGAAAATTTGTCAGGAGAAACAACCCTTAAAGTGATCCATCCATATCTACTGCATATCTGGCAGCAGAGTGTCGAGCGTCCCATCCCTAGTGCACAGTGCTTACATATTATACAGACCATACAAACCTGGCACAGAAATAAATATGTGCGCGTGAAAAATTATGTGATCTCATTCCGTCGTTTTGTGTAAACACAGAGGGGAGGAATATACTCAGAAAATATGCCCCATAGCCCTGTTCTGTGTCCTGGGGGAGGCACGATTCAATGCTCTGATCAGGTCTCCCTCACATATGAGATCAGGGGACCCCACCTGAATTTACTTATAAACATAATTCAAACAAGGCTTACGAGATGAAGATTTGTATACGAATGAACGATTGAATGAACATAATGTATACGCCATGTTTGCTGATTCCACGGAGACTTGGCTGATGTGTGATGTGGCTGAGTATTATTTGCGTAGATTTCAGTTTGCGTTTGGGCAACTGTGTTACACATACACTACAGAAGCAAGCCTAGCCGGCCTTCTGAGTAATGGGTTTCAGCCATCTCACGCACCCCACCGTTAAAGCGCAAATTTGCTGCAGTTTTATAAATGTATGTGTTGCTCTTCACCTATCCACACTGGAGATAATTTATTCATATTGATGTATGCTTTATTGGCGTGACATATTTGTATATTGGCAAGACTTTGCACAAGCAGACGTCGACAATATGTTATTTAAGCAATACACGCAATCAAAATGTGTCTTTCCGTTGTATAACATCACATATTAAAGCAACTTGTGCCGGAAAGTAAGTGGTTATCGTGACATGGGCAAGAAATAATGAAAACATTTAACAGGAGTAATATTGAATGAGTTATTTATTCTACAATAAAGAGGTGGATGCTGTCTCACTAGTCTCACTCCCTGTGTCCCTCAGGTACCATCTCCATCAACACGGTCCGAACAGCGTACACGGCGCCGGGCGAGAGCGAGATCCTGGACCTGGACGACAACCTGTACCTGGGGGGGCTGCCGGAGGACAAGGCGGGGCTGGTGTTCCCCACGGAGGTGTGGACGGCGCTGCTCAACTACGGCTACGTGGGCTGCGTGCGCGACCTGTTCGTGGACGGCCAGAGCAAGGACGTGCGCCGCCTGGCCGAGGCCCAGAAGGCCACGGGGGTCAAGCCGTTCTGCTCCAAGGAGCTGCCGAAACAGTGCCTCAGCAACCCCTGCCAGAACACCGGCGTGTGCCGGGAGGGCTGGAACCGCTACGTGTGCGACTGCTCTGGGACCGGGTACCTGGGACGCTCTTGCGAGAGAGGTGGGTCGCGGGTCGCTACACCCGATTGTCGGTCCAGCGTGGCTCTGGGCTGCGATTGGTGGTTTGGTGCTGTTATGGCCTTTGGTTGCAGGTGTAGTGTGGTGCCAGGTTGTGCTTGGTGGCAGAACGGTACTCAATTGGCTAAGTACAGTACATTGCTTCAGGGACATCTCACGTCACCATTTTTATTTAACTGTAACAGTATCAAAACAGAATAGACTCAATGTGAGACAGTATCACAAGGGGGATGTTCCAAATTAACCAAATTTACACAACAAAGTTAGTCTAGTGTGAATTCAATTTCACACGGGAGTCATCCCCAGACAGGAGCTAACATGGGAAGTTGGGCATGGTCTTGCAGTATCCAGGAAAAGACTTCCAAAACAAACTTCCACAACAAACTTCCAGAACATTATCAGAATAAACTTCAACAACAAACTTTTGGATTTGTCTAAAACCAAACTGGTCAAATCACAACAAACCTTACTGAATTAAACCTCTGATAAGAGTATATCACAGTGTGGGAAAAAAGATTGCTGTTACTTCAAATTGTATTTCCACCATTCTGGGAGTGTAACATTATATGAACAAAATGAATGAAATAAGGAATTTTTGCAAAACAAAAAAAAACAACTGCCAAAATATGAAAACACAGACCAAAATCTATTTCTATTTTTAAATAACAAGGGAATTTAATATTGAAAAACATTTGTCATCATTCAAATCTAAATTACGTTTGTGTATTAAGGCCAGTTTAGTCCAGTATCTCTCGACTGAAATCACAGAACGTTCATGAACGTTCGATTGTTGCCCTACATAGACTGTCGTTCGTTGTCAGTTGCTGTGTCGTCCACAGTTGGCACTCGGGGGACAATGGAGGAAGAAGCAGCTTTAGGCTACATGTCATGTCTGCTGCTGTACTCCTCAAAAGAAAAAAGCAAACATATGTCTGGGATGTAAATACAAGGCGGCACTCGTTGGGCGATAACTACTACAATTCTCTAGTTTGAGAAACGAGGTTCAAGGGTGTGGAGTGTTTTACTCGCTGTATCAGAATGCCACTGTGCGTATGTGATACGACACTGTCACTCATTGCACCAAGTGTACAACAAAGACAAATGCATCGTCAGACAATATCACCTGGTGAAAGACTGACCTTAACCCTACGATATACAATTGAATAGGCTACTGTTAATAATATAGGAGAGAGAAGCCAAGTTACTGTTTAAGAAAATAACTCCAATGCCTTCGCAGGCGTAGCCTACATAAATGCTTGCTAGCTAGTTAGCTAGCTACAAATGTGTCGTTGTAACCATTCACAATAGGTCTACAGAAAATTTTAGTTGGTAACATTGTAAGCCAGCTGCTTCCCGTTTCTCATCATAAATCAGTGAAATTACATTGTTATTAATATTAATTGTAATTTGTGCTAATATATATATTTTTTGATATTCTCTTTTTATTTCAGTTCAGGGTCAATAACTCTCAAAATTTACATCAACAGATTTCGCATTTCTTCCCCCTGTTTCTTCTCTTTTTTTTTTTCAACAAAACCAAAAGAAGCCCAACAAATGATTCCCCCTCAAAAATTCAACCTCCCATAGAGGATAAAACAATTGATCGAACTTCAAGCAATTGAACATCTCTTTGAGAGAAAAAAAAACAACACACCAAACATTACAGAAAAAAAACAAAATAAAGACACAGACACATGTGCAGCCGCAAACCAGAGGAATGATTCCTTCTCCACCTCATCAATTCAAACAGAAGTCAGGTCTAAACGGTTTTACAAAATCAATCCATCCTCCCCAATATCGAGCAAAACAGTCAGTCTTGAGTCTTAGATCAAATGTCATTTTCTCCATCACAAATATGCTGAACATTACATCGAACCAGTCAGACAGAGTAGGTGCAACTCGGTTTAACCACTTTTTAGTTACTGCTTTTTTACTCGCAACCAGCATTATTTTAAACATATATTTACCTGATGGGCCAAGAGTCAGTTCCTGCATATCACCCAAATACATCACCCTAAAAGATAAATCAACCTTCAACTCTAAAACTTTCTCCATAGAGTCCCTAACTTTCCTCCAAAACTGACCAACCCCGGGGCACTCCCAAAATATGTGGTAATGGTTTGCTCTCTCCCTACCACATCCCCTCCAACAGCTGGTCTGTCCCCCCCTTGACTGGACTGGCGTTAAGAAGAACCTGGACATATTTTTCCACTGAAATTCTCTCCACGACAAGGAGTTGGTGGATCTCCACTGTCTTTCAGTTATTGTTTCCCACTCCTCCAATGACAGAGAAAAGCCCCCCTCACCTTCCCACTTTACTTTTATGTAAGAAGTATTCCCCCCAATTTGTGCTAATTTATAATGCTATTCACTTCATATAGGTAGGTAGGCTAAGTTATCTATTCAGTCTGCAACTTGTTAGCGAAACAATATAGTCAATGTTACTTGTGTAGCCTAAATTACTTAGAAGTAGTCTAGCTAGCATACTTGTAGGCCTAGGCTACTTACAAGAAGTGTTTAAACTGGCCTTTAACTCATCTTAACACAAAGCATTTTGGTAGGCTATTGTTTATTCCAAAAGTCCATAAATGTGTCGTGTGCTTTCTAAATGTAGGCCTACAATAGGCTACGTTTCAGTCTAGAAAGGACGTATTTGCAAATATGCATTGACTTGGTTTCAATGTGATGCAGTGGAGAGTCAATCAGAATCATTTGTTTTAGTTTTTCACAAAGATAGTTTTGGTATTTCCTGTCAAATTTCTGATGGTGGGAAAAAATTCCATCTAAGTGGAAAACAAACAAATTATTCTGATGAACAGAAAGATTAGGCAGCTATCAAGATAGGCAGCTACCTGGATAGTAGCTAATAAAGACAAACTGCCACTAGCGCCTAACTTACACTGTGAAACCACATGAGACCAGCTAACCTGTGAACCCAAGGATGGTTTAAATAAATTGCTATTGCCGACTGTGGCCCCACAGGGTGACGCATAATTGAAGGTAGTGTCACGCAGGGCTAAGGAGGGTTGAGTCGACAGGGATGTGTTCCCTCTTTAGCGACCCCTGCTGGTTGATCGAGTGGCTGCAAGTCTGCCTGTTAAGCTGCACGCGGAGTGTCTTCTCGGTGGAGGCCGACTTGCGAGCTGCGGTGTGATTAGCGCTTGACATAACATCCCTTGGAGATGAACAAAGGCTCGCCTGCACTCTCCCAAATTGATAGGGAATGATCCAGCAATGAGCGCTGGTATATTATAGCGAATGATCCAGCAATGAGCGCTGGTATATGATAGCGAATGATCCAGCAATGAGCGCTGGTATATGATAGCGAATGATCCAGCAATGAGCGCTGGTATATGATAGCGAATGATCCAGCAATGAGCGCTGGTATATGATAGCGAATGATCCAGCAATGAGCGCTGGTATATGATAGCGAATGATCCAGCAATGAGCGCTGGTATATGATAGCAAATGATCCAGCAATGAGTGCTGGTACATGATAGCGAATGATCCAGCAATGAGCGCCGGTATATGATTGGGCATTCCAAACTGGGGAGAAAAAAGCTAAATAAATGATTAGTCTTGTTTGATTGAATTGTATTTGCTCTTAAATAAACTAAGCACGTTTGACTGAAAGGAGAGTGTGTTAGAGAAAGAGAGAGAAAGAAAGGAAGGTAGAAGAGAAGGAGATTGGGAAAGACTAACAAAAGAATGAGAGAGACTGTTTACGAGGGAGTATTTGACTTTCAGTGTGACATTGACTTCACAGATCATAAAAATTAATGACAAAGAAAATTGTGTTTGTACTGAAAAAAGTAACATTTTAATTTATTAGTGAGTCAAAATGAAGGACTAATATTGATTGAATCCAGAGAACAGTGAGGGTGTGTAACAGACTGAGGGAGAGAGGGTGTTTAAGAGAGCTAGTGTGAGAGCGGTGTGTATGTGTGTGTGAGAGAAAGAGAGAGAGAGAGAGAGAGATAGAGAGCGAGAGAAAGAGAGAGAAGAAAGAGAGAGAGAGAGCGAGAGAGAGAGAGAGAGAGATGGCTTCGTAGCATTTTGAAAAAAATCACTAAAGATGTAGTTACTATGTTCACACACAACAAAAAAGGAGGATTCATAATCATTCACCCCAAAGGCTTTTCACCTCTGCTGGCTGAGACAACGGTGCTGGTCCCGCACACAACCATGCTGCCAACTGCCGGTTCACAACGGGCTCTACCGGTCATGCATGACTATTCGCTCTATGCTCACCATGTGCGCACATGGGACCGGAGACCCGAATCCGGTCTCGGTGTGCTTCACAGGGCTCTGGTTGTTTTGGGCCCTGTGGCTACATGTGATTAAACTCTGAGCCTGCCCCTGTTTCCCCCAGCTGCTTGGGCTGTGGCCGGAGCACGCTCACGCGCGCCCAGGCGTTAAGATGGACAGAGAGAAAGAACAAAAGTCATTTTCTAGCTACTGTTTAGGCCAGGATTAGCCTTCGGTGACCTCCCCGGTGGAAATTTGGCGGGAGCTGACAGAAGCGTCCGGGGCGTGCCCGTCCTGGCAGAACACAAGCCGCATCCTCCTTTAGGAAACGCAATTAAGCCCTGTCATAATTAATCACAAACACAACTACTCACGGCACAATTAATCACACACGTAATTAATCAGACACGTATTGCGGGAACTGCCTAGAAAACAGAGGAAATCATCTGGACAATTAAGCCATTAGGAATGTGTGGGCATTGTTCAATCCATGTTGGCTCCCATCCACGTATCAAAGCAATAACAATTTCGAATGAATCTATAAACCTCTGGCTGACATATTGTGAAGGTACGTCAGGACCAACATTATGTCCGGTTAACAAATGAGAAGTTCAAGAGCTATGACGAAGTTTATGAGAGTACAGCTGTGCTCGTTACATGATCTCCAGTTGGTTGGAAAACTGTAAAAGGTGCAAGCTCCGATTGGCCCATTTCGATACGTGGTGAATATTCGAGCTCTGTTAAAAACGAGCCATGGTTAGTATCTCTTGGCACAATGTTGGAGAGCCGAGTTCTGATTGGAGTGATTGTTGGAACGGATGCTAAACGCCCTAAAAGATGCACATTGCCTGAACAAGTGTTTACACTGTAGAAAGATGAGCCCTCGCCCTGCTGCAAACTGACTGTAGGGCTAACAAAAAATAAGGTTATTTCACATCTTTTCTACATGGAAAAGTGGCACATGGTAGGCTGGAGAGGGGAGGTTCTCATGGCGCTTTTCCTTATAAGCCAGGAAATAAACAAGCTGGCACAGCCGCCCATGGCTTTGATGTGGGCTACGCGTGCTTACTCGAGCAGCAGACTCAAAAAAGCTTACACATGGCGCACTTCGCCTGTTAGCAGGGTCTGAAACACTGCACTCAATTTGCAGCCCACCATTTCGCCACTTATTGCCAGAGCGCAGGGCTCTTTACCCTCCGCGGCGTGCGTTTGAACCTCCCGAAGCACGGCAACGAGAGCTTCGGTTAGAGCGCGCCGCCTTCCACTGCGGGCGCTGAGGAGCGTTTTGAAATGGAGCCGGAATGAAAGTACAATCCTGTTCAGCTTCACGCAGAGGAAGTTGCTCTCTGTGTTCTCTCTCTTTGTCACTTACCTAGGCTTATTGCCCATGTTTCCCAGAAGAAAAAAATACACCTTGACATGAGTTTTTTGTATGGGGATCAACTTTTCTTTGCCCACCTCTCTCTTTCTCTCTGCCTTTCTCACTCTCTCTCTATGCACACACACACACACACACACACACATTTCAGATTTCAGAGAAGATGAAATCCTGATCCCTCTGGATCAGTCCCATAGGCCTACTAGTCACATTTTCCAGACACAGAACAAAAACACCCTGATGTGGTATTTCACTGCCTATCTTCAGGGGGGAAAAAATAAAATAACACAGAGAAGCGGACAAGTGGATACGACAGAGAGACTGATGTGCTGTCACTCCTTCAGAGCTCCTGAATACTCAAATGTAGAGAACGTGAGTGCTCACACTCCGAGAGTCTTAAATTCTCGATGTTAGAGGCTGCTGTGTTAAAGCCCCTGTTAAAGCACTGTTCCAGCGCACGGAACGTAATTGGCCATGGCGCTGGACAAAGAGGAAGGTTTCAGTCGGCTCAACTGACTGTGACTCATCGCTCACCGGCGACCCGTGAATTCAGTTCAATTAGGTGCCCGCTGTCAGCCTGCTCGGGCCGCAGCACAAACTGTCCTTCAAGCCTTCTCCGAGCACGCTCAACTCCCAGACCGCGAAACGAAGCCGTGGGTTGACGTCACCTTCTTCAACGTAAAGGCGCTCATCTGTTCTCTCCCCCGACTGTTAGCGTAGCTGTGGAATGCGACCGGGCGTTTCCAAATTTTGGAGACAAAGGGGAAACTAATCGTTTTCAAAATCCGTTTTCGAAACGGTCTTTCTCGGAGGGGGCCCCACGGTCAGGAAACGAGACTGCGTTTTCCCGAAAGGTATGGGAGGGGCGGAGGAGCACATCTGTGTCCCGGCGCACATCCGGCCGTTCTGGCGTCTCCAGATTGCTTCTTCGCTGGCGGGGCGGAGCAGGCACCGGTCTCAGGGAAGCTGTCAGAATGATTAGTCTGCGCGCTCGCTCATGTGTTCCCCCTGTACCGCCCTGTGGCAGAACCCAGGCACTGCATTATGGGCGGGAGGGAGAAGAAGCCTAATTAAGCACGCGACCGCGTCGCCCTATGCGCGTCCCGAACACCTTCGCCATCCCCGTGACTGGAGCAGGAAACGTGTCGTTTATTGGTGATTTCGCCGGGGGTGGGAACCCGTTGGCCATTGAAGGTTATTGCGTTGACGTGCATTCTCTAATGAAATGTGACAAGTGCCATGTTGACATGCTGTGCACACGCTCTGGTCGCACGCAAGGGCCCCGTGATCCACAAGAGCAACATTTTAAATATGCTCCAAATCTCCCATTGCATTTTGTGCTTGGAACTGGCCATACATATTATGTCAAGAGGCATTTAGATAAATTAAAACAAACACACACACTTGAAAATATACTATGTACGTACGTACATACATACATACATACATATGAATAGAACAAACAGCTCCGAGGATTTTTAATGTGTCGGCTATAGGACAGAGGTTTATTTGTTTTCCATGGGGCGCTATGCTGTACATATGTGCAGTACTGAATTATGCATGACGCATTTGAACCTGCGCAGCACATTCGCTTACTGCTGTGCTCTTATCAAATATTAACAGAAAACAAGTGCATTATGGTAGTTTTAGTTAACGCATTTTATTTATTTTATTAACACATTTTAACATCCTCCCATCAGTTTATACGAGCGCAGACAAGAAAGCATGCTCTCCTCTGTAGAATGTGCTGACCGACGCCACTTCTGTTTACTCAGCAGTTTCTGTAGACGACCAGAGGGGGCGCTGTTTCACAATACCAGAGGGAATATTCCTATATCCCAACAGATATTGAATATATTCCAATTTATCGTAGATATGTCGACATTTAAAAAAAAAATATATATATAATGGTAGATAATTATATTTCACACCAGTGTAATGTATCACAATATCTGAAAGTGACAATACTGTAGTTTGTATATTTGCACATTGTCTTTTGAAATGTTGCTTTATATTGACAATGCACCTTCTGTCAGTATGTGTTCACATATTATTTTTTCTGTTGGGATATACTGTGAGTACACTCAGGGAATATGATGTGATTTCTGGTGTTCAGATTTCTCTCTCTCTTTTTCTCTCTCTCTCTCTCTCAATTAAATTCAATTCATTTCAATAATGCTTTATTGGCATGCCTGCATAGAACAGAATAGAATAACTTTTATTTCCCACAAGGGAACTTCAGTTGTAGCCCCAGCAACAACAAAAAAGACGTAGACAGTGTGGCAGACCCACAACACACAAACAAACATATCAAACAAAGACATCCAACAGAATCATTACATCAATCAAGTGAATTAAGTGAATTAAAGTGCAATACAGCCATGATTAAAAATAGCCCCTGCTGTCCCGAGATGTCCAGTGTCACCAAGCAGTCCAACACACAAACTCCGCCTCCACGACTCTCCTCCATACACGCAGCGCCGTGGTCTCTGTACGCCGCCGAAACGGAGCACTGAACCACGGCAACCTTCCCAGTCGTCTCCTCATTCCTCCCCCGCATTATGTTCTCCTTCCCTGGTTGCCCCCCGAAGATTGCCTGCACTCCCGGATCAGTCCCGACATCTTCAACTCCGGTGAAGAGCGATGGTAACTTTGTTGCTGCAGTCTGCAGATCCAACGGACATTCCCGAGCATATGTTGCGAATGCGTCTCCATGGTGACGACCACAAACAAAATTATATCGACTAGACAATTCGTCAATATTATCAAAACGAGCAGCAGGAGTGCCCTGAAAAATCTCCAGCCCACTTCCCCGTCCCACTACAGGCACACAGCGCATGACAAAAACAAAGACAAAAGCCTGACACAACAAAACACATTCAAATTAACAAACACGAACACGAGAGACAGCTGGACTACATGTCGCCATTACAGTGCCACGTGACGTCAAACTTTTACAATGTTGCCGAAGCAAATTCAACTGGAACAGGTAGGTAGATATGGTTATAATAAAGGGAATACTAATAAATGGTTATAGCAACAACAAGAATAAGAATAGCTGTTTGCTCTGCGCTTGTGTTCAAGGAACTGATCTGCAGTCTTCGCTTTTCTTTTTCTCTTTTTTTTTTTTTTAATGTCAAACTCCACTAGAACACGACACATTGCACCACATGGCCAGAGCAGCAGGGGGCACTAGGTCATCAAAGGGGCACGTCAGCGCAGGGGTGGGAGGGGGATCATGGGGCATTGATAAATATCGGATTTTGGGTGAGAGGTGTGCTGCCGGGGATTGAGTGTAACTCGCTCCCCAACGCTCATGTCTGCCGCATTCTGCCACACACTCTCCCATGGGTCATGTGACTTGCAGAGTATGCAGAGTCTGTCCGCATTCATCCTCACGTTACATCAGTTCTGACCTCTCGCTTTCAGCAGCTAGCATGTGAAATTTTGCTCTGCCAACATAAAATTGAGATAGAAAATTTTTGAAACTCTCAATCAGATATATTATTTTTTTCCCTTTGGAAGTCGGAACTCCAGGACTGAGGCAGGGCATTGCAGAAAGTAAGGAGAAAGAGATTTTGTGGCTACTTTGGCTGGGTATTGCAGTAAGCAGAGCATTCGTTCTGGGTTTCCGATGTTGGCTATTGCGTGAAGTGCTTGCGATGCGAGTTAAACTGTAATCAGATCTGAGCTAATGAACGCTGGGCTGGGTTTGACTTGGTGGCCTAGCATTAGCGGGCGCGTAGTAATGCGCGCAGCTGCACGCCCGTCCCCCGGCATCAAAGCCTTGCCGAGCACCATCAAAGGAAGCCGGGGGTCCGTCTGGCAGGCGCGTTTCCGACCTCTTTGGCCAGCCAATTAACGGGCACAGGTGCAAGATGAGATCTGATGAGCTCTTTAAAATGGATCTCACACACTGCGGATCATAGGCTCTGACACTCTGCAGGAGGGAGCTGTCAAATGTGGGTACTGGAAGTACAGCTTTTTTTATTTATCTTGTAAATTGCTGCGTGAGACTTCCAGACTGTCTCCTCATCTCTCTCTGTGTCTCTCTCTCTCTCTGTCTCTCTCTCTCTCTCTCTCTATATATATATATATATATATATTAGTGGTGGGCATAGATTATTTTTTTTAATCTAGATTAATCTCACTGTAATCTTGGAATTAATCTAGATTAATCTAGATTAAAATGGCTCATTTGAATTCTGCCGAAGGCATTCAGAATATGTGTGCTACCCAAATAATGACTAAAAGTAAGTCTTTGAGAACGGGTTTCTCAAGCCAGGTGGCGCATTAGACCAGGGGCTCATCTCCTGTTTCCAAAATGCATCACAAACTGCTTGGGAAGTTTCTTAAAAATAAATTTTCCCTGAAGCAAACCCGGCGGCTTCATAGCTGCATCCATGTTAGCACGTCACGTTTGATGTGGTAATTTCACAGTAGGCATACACACAGGTTCGAAGACTCGTTCTCGCCCCCTACTGTGATGTTCTGGAATTATGTATGTCTGTTTATATTATTGTTTTCTTTCATCATTGCATTCCCCTCTGTTCGTGGGTTGTCTGAGTCGAATTCGTGTGTTTGTTTACCCTGTCTTGTGTATGCACTGTTTAGGTGATTTCGGGATTTTCCGAGGGGTTCGTGTTCTGCTACTTCCTGGTTTTCCTTAGGCGTAATTGTATAGATTACTAACTCGTGCTAACAATCACTCGGGTGGTTTATTAGTTAAATGCACTTACTAAACCAATTAACATAAACGTCTACTAACGAACTAACGGTCTGTCTTATAGTTAGGTATTAACAAGATTAACCAGTTTGTCCGCGATCTCTGTTATTCGCCCCAGCTGTTTGTATGTAGTTTCACCTCTCCTGATTACTGAGCACACTCCGCTCCTCTTTGAGCCCGTTGTTTGTTATGCATGTTTCCGAGTCCCTTCCATGTCTTTGTTATGTTTCCGTGATTGTATCATTGCTACCTCATGTGTTAACCTCACGTAGTTTGTTACCCCTCCCTTTCCTATACGTATAGACCCACATATCTGTTTGTTCCCTGTCAGAACGTACACTTTATTTCCTGTGCCTGAGATTGTGAAAGCCAGAGACTTATTGATTACCTGAGACACCCTTTCCGTACGACCCGAGATAGCCTAGCGATTTTGTTTGTTTGCCATTTGGTTTCGACTTCTGATTGTTTTTTGACTTTGCCTTTGCCTGCCGTTTTTGTACCTCTGCCTTTGATTTCCGGTTTTTAGACTTTTGATTCCTGACTACTCTTTTGCTTTCCGTTTTTGTACTGTATTCTGATATCCTGGCTTTTTGACCTCACCCTTTGAAATAAAACTACGTTTCTGCTTATCCCTGTCTGCTATTGGGTTTTCTGAGTCCAGACGTAACACCTACAGTGCAATTCGGCTAGGTATACATCCGTGCTAAAATATCAAGGTGAAAGTCATCATAGCTTGCGTAGTATAGACCCAGCTCCCAACCCAACTTTGAGAATAGATTAACGGCGATATTTTTTTTATCGCCCGATAAGAGTCTCACGCTAACGCAGCACGTTAACGCCGATAACGGCCCACCACTAATATATATATATATATATATATAGTGCCCTCTACTATATTGGTACCCCTGGTAAAGATGAGTAAAAAGGGTTATAACAAATTCACCGTTTGGTGAATTAGCTTAATCTCACACTGAAATAATGAGAAAAATCCAACCTTTAATTGAAGTAAATGTATTATGAGAAAAAAAAATCCCTCAAGAAATTTTTATTTTTAACAAAACCACGTGTGCCACAATTATTGGCACCCCTGAAATATTTCAAGCCTTTATTTCTTGTAATTTTGATGATTATGGCTTACAGCTAATGAAACCCAAAATTCAGTGTCTCAGAAAATTAGAATATTTTCCTTTAACATATTTTTAAAGTATCATATTTAATATTTGGTCGCATATCCTTTGCATGCTGTTACTTCCTGAAGTCTGTGACCAATCAACATCAAAAGACTCTCGATATCTTATTTTCAGGTACTGTTACAAGCGATACTATAACCTCTCTGCATTTGAACTGATCTCTATGGGAATTGGGGGGTGAGACTAGATTCAGCTGTAAATTACACTGGTACAGTATGGAACACATGGCTGGCTAAATGGCTGTAAGTCATCAAGGGTCTGAGCTATCGAACGAGCCCCAAACCATCACTCTATTGCCAGATATGGAGTAGATGTGGATGGATCACTGCAAGGGTTATTTCTCCTGACTCATTTTCCTATAGAACTCTATGGGGAAAAAAGTCAGGAGAAACAACCCTTAAAGGGATCCATCCACATCTACTCCATATCTGGCCGCAGAGTGATGGTTTGGGGCTCGTTTGATACCTTAGACCCTTGATGACGTACAGCCATTTCGCCAGTCATGTGTTCCATACTGTACCAGCGTAATTTACAGCTGAATCTAGTCTTACTCCCCAATTCTCATAGAGATCAGTTCAAATGCAGAGAGGTTATAGTATCGCTTGTAACAGTACCTGAAAATAATATATTGAGAGTCTTTTGATGTTGATTGGCCGCAGACTTCAGGAAGTAACTGCATGCAAAGGATATGCGACCAAATATTAAATATGATACTTTAAAAATATGTTAAAGCAAAATATTCTAATTTTCTGAGACACTGAATTTTGGGTTTCATTAGCTGTAAGCCATAATCATCAAAATTACAAGAAATAAAGGCTTGACATATTTCACTCTATGTGTAATGAATCTATATAATATATGAGTTTCACTTTCTGAAATGAGTGACAAAAAATATTGAACTTTTTCACAATATTCTAATTTTTTGAGCTGCACCTGTATATATATATATATATATAATAAAGTCATAATTTTTCATATTTGGTCACATCCTTTGCATGCTCTTGATATCTTATTTTCTGGTACTCTTAAAAGTGATACTATAACGTCTCTTTGTTTGAATGGATCTCTATGGGATCTCTATGAGAATTGGGGGGTGGGACTAGATTTAGCTGTAAATTACACTGGAACAGTATGGGACACATGGTTGGCTAAATGGCTCTAAGTCATCAAGGGTCTGACGTATCAAACAAGCCTTAAACCGTCACTCTGCTGCCAGAAATACAGTACATATGGATGGATAACTTGAAGGGTTTCTTCTCCTGACATATTTTTCCATAGAGTCCAATAGGAAAATGTGTCAGGAGAAACAACCCTTAATGTGATCCATCCATATCTACTGCGTATCTGGCAGCAGAGTGATGGTTTGAGGCTCGTTTGATACCTCAGACCCTTAATGACTTACAGCCATTTTACAGGGGTCTGTATCTCACTCTTGTGAGTGTTTGGCACCAAGACTCAGAGCTCAGAGGCTGTTACAGGTTGTGTGTGTGTGTGTGTGTGTGTGTGTGTGTGACACAGAGGGTCCTTTGCTTGGAAAAGCAGGAAAATGCCTCTCTTTTTCACATCAACACGTTCACAACACACTATCGCTCTCTCAGTCTCTCTTTTTAATCACTGTGAAATTATAATTATAATTCAAATGCATGACAGGAGAACCTGTGCCCCTGAAGTATTAAAATACATGGATAACACATTAACAAAGCCCCCCCCGTCTGGAAAAGTGTAGAGTGTTTATTGAACTAAATATAACACCCCCGTTTTATACTTAATGAGAAGGACAGATGATCTAAATACAAATACACACACACACACACACACACACACACACACACACAAATCATATTGTTTAGCTCACATCCCAGTAAAGGGTTGCCACCTCTATTTCTGTAGCCTGTTCACCCAGAAGCAATTTTATTTGATCTGGTTATTGTATATCCTGAAATGAGAGAATGTTGGTAGAAATGAGCCTTTGATGAAGAGGTACTTGGGGTAGGTAGTAAAACAGTGAGGGTCAGTAGTCTCCTCCTCGGCAAGCTCACAGTGTCCACTGAGCCTGTTTTGTATCGCTAGCCAGGTTCTTCACGATAACTACTGAATCCTTAAAGTATTGTGCTTGCTTTATGTCGAAATGATTATTTTTGTTGCATCTATAGTGGTAATCATCTGATCTTATGGTATGCACTGTGCTCTGTATGAGATGAATATCACTAATTTCATGCAAATGTATAAAGCAGTGATTTTTAACTGTGGCTGGAACAGATGACAACACTGAGTACCCTGTAATTGCAGCTCGTCATTGTCTGCGGAATAATAATAATATGTTATTTCTTATTTGTTAATCAATTATATTGTCTTCAATCAATAAATAATAAGTAATATTGTCTTTAATTTTGTATTAATTACTACTATTGTCACCTTTCATGTTACGATGACTAGCGAAAAAGTCAGTCTTTTAGTTGAACATATTTCCCCTTTGGGATTGTGATGCAATGTACTGGCAATGCCATTGAAGCAATCTCTCTCTCTCTCTCTCTCTCTCTCTCTCTCTCTCTCTCTCTCTCTCTCCCTCTCCCTCCCTCCCTCCCTCCCTCCCTCCTTGTACAGATGCCACCATCCTGAGCTTTGACGGCAGCAAGTTCATGAAGATCCAGTTGCCGGTGGCCATGCACACGGAGGCCGAGGACGTGTCCCTGAGGTTTCGTTCTCAGCGGGCCTACGGGATCCTGATGGCCACCACGTCCCGGGAATCGGCCGACACCTTGCGGCTGGAGCTGGACGCTGGGCGTGTCCGGCTCACTGTCAACCTAGGTAACCCCCCCCCGGACACGCCCAGCAGCTGCAGCTACACCCATACCCACAGCACGCCTGTGATATACATTATACACGACACAAAAGCTAATTACACACTGCAGGCCATAGTTATATCTACAGAGAAAGTGGTTCTCCACATAAAATACTCTTTCACTGTCAACCTGGGTGGCCCATATCCGGACACGCCCAGTGGCTGCCAACACAAATACTCCACTGCACACCTGATTACACACAACATGTCAAATTATACATTACAGGCCTAATTAAATTATGCAGGCCTAATTCATTATACACAAAGCTATATGTGACGCTCTGCATGAAGTGCTATTTCTTATAGAGCTGTCTCACATCCCTCCTGGATCCACCTATGGCTATAACACAACACATAACACAATCTGTTTCTCATAAACATGGCTTCTCATTTGATTAATAAACCTCATTAATAAACTGTATTTATTATTTCTGCATAGTCACACATGATGTCACCAATGCAATAATCAATATTTAGTGAAATATGGGCAAATATTTTGACATATATTACTATATAAAAACATATATACCCTTTTAGGATTACTGTCTCACACACAAACACACACACAAAACACAGACACACACACGCTTGTGTAATAGCTCTGTATGTCGACCTTCAATGGCCAGAGCCTGCTGCCCCACGCTCACTGCCAATAGAGCACGCTGCCGCCCTTATGAACCAAGGGAATGCTTCACAGTCCTTTCCTAACCCCCCCTCACACACACACACACACACACATACACACTTACGCAAACACCCGCCCTGAAACACCCATACGCACTGATACGTACGCACAATTCCTCAGTCTCTCTCACCCACAGTCCCTGCATTTCCCAGAATCCCCCGGTTTAATCGGCCCCTGCTGTCTGTGGCAGTGTGGCACGCTGATTATCCCGCCCCGCTACCAGCCAGTATACACAGCCTGCGGGATTGGCTTAATAAACTCCGCAGGCAGATGTAATTATACGGGGAGCTTTACCCTTCTACCAACATATCGGAGCGCCGCTCACGTCTCCATTCAGCTCTGCGCATATCTCTTCCGCTAGACTGTTGACTGGGGCGAAGACCAATATAAAGGTCAGTTTGAGAAGCATCAAATATCTCCGTGACAGCCGCCGCTCTTCTCAAAGGTCTTGTGGAGGATATTAATGGAGAGAATGCAGTCGAGGGACGTCGAAATTTAGATATCCAAATACATCAGTCAAGTCTAACGAGCGAAGAGATGTGTGATCAAACATGTTAGGTAGATTGCACACAGGATTTGATGTGAAGGTATATACATTGTATACCTGGCACAAAATTAGTTGTCAGAGGACACTGCCCAATAGAGCCCTGGAGACCAGAGGAACAATTTCTAAAAGTGTTAGAAAACTCCTCACTGTCTCATGTTAATAACCCCCCCCCCAGCCCCTCCGTTGATAGATGTTTTTTCAACAGCGTTCATGTTGCCTCTGGTAGTGCAGAGCCAGTGGTACCATGGCAACCGCCTCCATGACAACCAAGCTGCATTAACATATTCGGTCACCAGAAATGGTCCAAACACTGCGCGCACACTTTTGTTTTATTTATTTTGGTTTTTGGAACGCTAGTAGGCCAAGTCCCACTAAACCACTCTCCCTCTCTCCATCTCCTCTTAAAGAGAACAGCATTCCCTGTAAGGGCGAGTATGCGATGGTCTTTGGCTGTTTGCGACCACTTTTCTGCTGCGGTTGACGGCACGAGACCGGCTGCGGTCGCATGGGAAGAGGAGCTGGATATGCGCGGTTACTAGGTTCCTCACAGTTGTCCTCCTGTCTCACGGCGGTCCTGGCCAAATCTCATTGGCTTGCTTTATCATGGTGGCCTTGCCCGCTTCTTGCTGACCGCTCATTTATCCCTGTCAGTCTCAAAAACAATTGAGGCACCATTTTAAGAATATGCTGTTATATAATTCCATGCAAGGAAGGTAGAGCATGGCATCTTTATTCGACAGGAAAAATTGTACTACATCAATTGTAATTGAATTAAAATAGCAGCTTGCTGCCAGCTGTAGCATTATTTGAGTGTTTGTATTAGTATTGACCAGTGGACCCATGGAGGATTGCTGTGAGAGACCAAGACCAGCCTGTGACCAAAGGCGTCCTGTGCCAGTCTGGCCCTGTTCCGTACTTCACCGTGAAGGAGAGCCTCCCACGATCTGTCTCTAAACTAATTTACGAAATGACATTGAATTTTCGGGAGCTCTCTCGCCCGTGTGTAGGAGGAAGCAGGTCAGTCGGGGGCCGTCCGTCTTTGAGTGCTCTTCTCTTTTAGCCAGACTAACGGGCGGGAACGGACACCGCCAGCTGGCTTCCCGTGCGGCCGGGCTTGGCTGTGGCTTTAGTCTGGCGCTCTGTCTCAGCACGCACCTGATCCGGACCCCTCCTCGCCCCTCAGTTTACATTGTGGGTGGGTGGGGGTGTCTACAGGTGAGCTCCACCTGCATTGGCGTATGGACCAGAGCGTTAGAGTGAGCCACAGCAAAGATGTTCAGATCGTCGGCGAGATGGCCGCTCCTGGCTGGGAGGCCAAGAGTTCCCTCCCCTTGCTGGAGAGTTCCGGTTCAAGGCAGATGTCCATGAATATTCATGAGCAGTGAGGCAGTTTTCTCATTATTGGAGGCCCCAGTATGTGCACAGTGTTAATCTGCGCAACGGTCATTCATTCAATTGAAAGCGTGCACTCCATCGCATGCCCATACTGCTCATGAATGTTTCACGAGGAAGGAGATTGGTTTAGGATGTTTCTCTTTCCTGGAACTCTTCAGTGGAGACAGGAAGCGCTGCAGGGCGTGCCATCTCGCCGGAAGGACGGGGCATCTTTAGCCAGGGTGTCTGTGTGTCTGTCCCCAGAGTGGTGGATTATGTATTTTGATGGATGTATGCAGCTGTAACCTTGAAGGATGAATTTACATGTCATCTATTCTTCCCCATCTAGACTGTATCAGGATTAACTGTACATCCAGTAAGTGAACGTTTGCATTCCTTCTCTCTTGCTCTATTTTCTGTCTCTCAACTGCTCTGTATGTCTGTGAATGGTGCGCTGTGTGTCTCTCACTTAGGGCTTATTCTCTCTAATGGCCATCTCAGTGCCCGAACACATGGGTTCGTACATATTAGCAGGACACTTTACACAACAGACGGCAGATCCATTAACCTTCAGTCTAAAGTGTTTTGGTTGGGTAAAAGATGGGCTGTCTCCAAACCACGGCATCTGTCCGGGAGAGATAGTGCGAGGAATGTCTATGAGGGAGCTGCTGGTAGTGGTGGTGGGGGAGGAGGGGATGGTGGGAGGGAGAAAGGAGCAGAAGAGAGGAGGCGTTAATGATGAGCAAAAATTGTCTTGTTCACAGATGATTCTTTACACACTGTCATTTATTATAATCAAAACTCCGAGAACCTCAAACACACAATTATTCGTATTAAACCTCAGTCAACGCAGAGAACCCGCAAGTCTCATTCCCTTCTTAATAAACCTCAATCTTCAAGCTTAGAAAACCTGAAATGCACATTTCCTCTTATTAGACCTCAGTCTTCAACTCAGAGAGCCCGAAACAGACACTCCTGGGGCTACTATCTACAGTGCCCTCCACAAGTATTGACACCCCTGGTAAAGATGAGTAAAAATGGTTATAAAAAATTCACCTTTCGGTGAATTAGCTTTATCTCGCACTGAATGATGCCTTTTAGGGCCAGGAGTCAGTAATGTTTTTTTTTTTTTTTTTTCTTGTCATGGTGAACGTAAGCAGCTTCAGAAATATAGATGAACCAATGCAACAATGGAGGACAGGATATAGAGAGTGAAAGAGAAATGGGGTAGGTGAGAGAGAGAAAGATTCATACTCTTAGACGAGGTGCTCTGTACAGTATAATGGAAGTAGAGTTACAGATTTTGCACTTTTATAAAGCATGCAACATGTCTCTTGTTTGGGACCAAATATCTTGTATCATTCTTTCAGCAGAGCCTGTCCTCAATCTGTCTAAACTTCATCGATAGATCCTGCATTAGAGTGTATGGAGTGTAGAGTGTATATTGTTACAATCTCTTCAGGATATGAATCAAATTTTTAACTAATAACTCCAGATGTGCTGGTACACCTTGAAGGAGAGCAGGCTGATCTATTAGTGTTAGGGCTGATCAATTTAATTTCCTGTCTTTTGAGGCTTTTGGCAAGCGTGAACATTTCACTTAAATTGTAGTCTTTTCTGATTAATTTCTTTAGTTTTTATACTGGGAGGTTTAATTAATACTTGGGATTATTATGCATGTAGATTTCACCGGAAAGTACC
This sequence comes from Ilyophis sp. 1 JC-2022, assembly GCA_022702515.1. Classification (NCBI taxonomy): domain Eukaryota; kingdom Metazoa; phylum Chordata; class Actinopteri; order Anguilliformes; family Synaphobranchidae; genus Ilyophis; species Ilyophis sp. 1 JC-2022. The sequence continues at coordinate 104,611,078 of CM040405.1, forward strand.
ATAAGGAATTAAACACATCACCCTACAACAACTATTAGCTACATAGCCTATAGTAGTGCATCAAATGTTTAAATAATATGTTCTATAACACTGCACTACATACTGTTTGTGCATTGAGTATAGCGCCACAGTTTGTGAATTATCACAACACACTGTGCCTATTATATATATATCACACTGTGCCTATTATATATATATCACACTGTGCCTATTATATATATATCACACTGTGCCTATTATATATATATCACACTGTGCCTATTATATATATATCACACTGTGCCTATTATATATATAACACACTGTGCCTATTATATATATAACACACTGTGCCTATTATATATATATCACACTGTGCCTATTATATATGGGGGCGGCTGTGGCTCAGGAGGTAGAGCGGGTCGTCCGCTGATCGCAGGGTCGGCGGTTCGATCCCCGGCTCTTCCTGTCCACATGTCGAAGTGTCCTTGGGCAAGACACTGAACCCCAAATTGCTCCCAATGAGCAGGCTAGCACCTTGCATGGCAGCTGCCGCCATTGGTGTGTGAATGTGTGTGTGAACGGGTGAGTGAGAGGCCATTGTAAAGCGCTTTGGATAAAGGCGCTATATAAGTGCAGTCCATTTACCATTTACCATATATATATCACACTGTGCCTATTATATATATATCACACTGTGCCTATTATATATATATCACACTGTGCCTATTATATATATAACACACTGTGCCTATTATATATATATATATCACACTGTGCCTATTATATATTGTGGCGAGCCATGGAGTCGGAGTCAGGTATTCTTGTTGCAAATAGTTTATTGAGTAAGAGCACAATCTCTTAGTTCCTTCTTCTCCAGTTAACAGTTAGAATAGACATCGCTCGCTGGATCGTAGCCAGCTTTATAGCCCCTCTATGCAAATAAACCTGCTTAACAAAGGCGGCCCTTGATAGGTGCCCTGCAGCTCACCCCAACCAATCACACGTAATTCACTCTGTCATACGTCAATCAACAAACGGTCTCTAGCGCGGACCTGGTTGAACACCTGCTGGTCATTCAGAGGTCAACTGCCACTTGCTACTGCACACGTCATTACATTTGAACACAACAGTTGACATGCACAACGATCCCCGTTACTCGCAATCGCCCCGGATCGCCACACTGCCCCCACCTAAGGGGTCAGCAGTCCCTTGCGACCCCTTTAACTGTCCGCACTCACGTACAAAGTCCCGGAACCGGGCAGGAGTCCTCCGTTGGCGAAAAGGGCGATTCGGGCCCTCAGCTGCCGCTGGGTTTTCCGGTGGAGGAGGGGTGGGCGCACGTAAAGCGGGCTGATCCTCGCCGACGCCCATCCCCTCCTCAACACCGTCCCGGAAACGGGCAGGAGTTCTCCGTGGGCGAGAAGGGCCCTCAGCTGGCACTGGGTTTTCTGGTGGAGGAGGGGTGGGCGCACGTAAAGCGGGCTGATCCTCGCCGACGCCCATCCCCTCCTCAACACCATCCAACAGCGGCCGGTAAGGAGCTAGACGGTCCCGGTGAAGCACCACCAGTTTCCTTCGGCCGGGCATGCGCACTCGATAGACCACCTCGCTCAGCCGGCCCACCACTTCACCAGGGCCCCGCCAATGCGACTGCAGTTTCGGGGACAGACCCTTCTTACGGATCGGACAATAGATCCATACCTTGTCTCCGTGGGTGAAAGGCTGTCCCCGACAGCGCACATCATACGCTCGCTTTTGCTTGAAGCTCGCGGTGGATTGGGCCTGGCGGGTAAAGCTGTGGGCGGTCTCCAGGCGCTCGATCAAAGCCCGTGCGTACCCGGCCTCTGACTGGTGGTGCTCCGTGGATCCGGGCGGGGCTCCAAACACCAAATCAACGGGCGTCCTTAGCTCTCGCCCGAACATGAGTGCAGCGGGGGAGCACTGGCTGCTCTCCTGCACGGCGGAGCGGTAGGCCCACAGGACCAAGGGCAAATGGCAGTCCCAGTCTCGCTGGTGCTGGCTAGCTAGAATGGCTAACTGGGTGGCCAGGGTTTTATTAAAGCGTTCAACCAGTCCATCGCTCTGGGGATGCAACGCCGTAGTGCGGGTCTTGGCCACTCCCAGCCGCGTACACACAGCTGCCAGCACCCGCGACTCGAAATTTCGCCCCTGGTCGCTGTGCAGCTCCTCGGGGGCCCCGAACCGGGCGAACATCTCTGTCACGAGCCTTTCCGCCGTCGTGTCCGCTGATTGGTCCGGCACCGCGTACGCCTCGGGCCACTTGGTAAAGTAGTCCATGGCCACAAGCACATAGCGGTTGCCGGACTCAGTGACGGGGAAAGGCCCTAAGATGTCTACCCCGACCCGTTCCATAGGAGCCCCCACTACGTACCGCTGAAGGGGGGCCTGCGACCGCTGCGTCGGCCCCTTCTTGGCCGTGCAGGCGTCGCAGCAGTGGACGTGCAGCTCCACGTCCCGGCGGCAGGCAGGCCAGTAGAACCTCCTCCGCAGTCGGTGCAAAGTCTTGCTGATGCCAAAGTGCCCCGCCCCCACAGAGCCATGCATCAGTCCAAGTACCTGGGGGCGGAGCGCACGGGGCACCAGCAGCTGGAGGAGATCCTGGTCGGAACCGGGGGCCTGCCACCGCCGATAGAGTAGCCCACCCTGCGACGTCAGGCTCCCCCACTGACTCACATAAGCCTTAACCGCTGGGCTACTAGCCGACACTTCTCCCCATGCAGGCCGTGTACCTGCCGCAATCCAGCGCTGCACTTGCTGCAGCTCGCCGTCGCCCTCCTGCGCTAGGCGCAGGTCCTGCTGGCTAAACGGCAACCATCCAACCTCACCTTCTATAGCCCGAACTGGGCACGCTATCTCCGTCACCTGCTCTCGCTGCTCGGCTTTAGTGCAAGGCCTACAGTCCAGCTCTGCACAGGGCCTCCGTGAAAGCGCATCTGCATTACCATGCAGCTTTCCGGGCCTGTGCTGAATCTGGAAATCGTACTCCTGCAACAGCTCGAGCCAGCGGGCTACCTGGCCCTCCGGATCTTTAAAATTTAAAAGCCAGGTTAGTGACGCGTGATCTGTCCTAATAAGGAAATGGCAGCCTTGCAGGTACGGGCGAAAATGGCGAACCGCTTTGACCACCGCTAACAGCTTGCGCCGAGTCACGCAGTAGTTTCGCTCTGCCTTGCTCAGCGCGCTACTGTAGTAGGCTACCGCTCGTTCCCCGTCTGGTCCCACCTGGGAGAGCACGGCCCCGACTCCGACATTGCTAGCGTCCGTGTCGACGATGAATGGTCGCGCGACATCCGGATATGCTAGAATGGGAGCCGCCGTTAGGGCGTCTCTCAACTGGTCAAAAGCATTCTGGCAGTCCCCTGTCCACTCGAACTGTTGACCTTTATTCGTCAAGCGATGAAGCGGACTAGCCAGGGTGGCGAAGCTCAAGACAAAGCGTCTGTAGTACGACACTAGTCCCAAGAAGCTCCGCAGCTCACCCACATTGCTAGGCGTCGGCCATTCCCGCACAGAAGCCACCTTAGCTGGGTCAGTGGCTACACCCTGCTCGCTAACGACGTGCCCCAGGAAAGCTGTCTCCCTCCGGAGCAGCTGACACTTTTTAGGATTGAGCCGTAGCCCAGCCCGGCCAATCTCCGTAAGCACGTCAGTTAGGTGAGCGAGGGCTTGCTCGAAGTCGCTGGCGTGTACTAGGAGGTCGTCCAGGTACACGACACAGGAACTCCGCGGGACGGACGACAGCACCCGCTCCATCAGTCGCTCAAAAGTGGCAGGGGCGTTACAGAGCCCGAACGGCATGACCCGGAACTGCCACAACCCTTGCCCTATCGTGAAGGCTGATTTTGCCCTCGCTTCCGGGGACAGCCTCACCTGCCAATAGCCACTGCGGAGGTCCAGCGAGCTAAACCAACTGGACCCCGCGATATGGTCTAAGGCCTCGTCAATACGGGGAAGTGGATAGGCGTCTTTCTTGGTGATCTGATTAAGACGCCTATAATCTACACAAAAACGCCACTCCCCGTCCTTCTTTTTTACCAGGACAGCAGGGGCCGCCCATGGGCTTTCAGAGGGCTCGATAATGCCCGCAGCTGCCATCTCCCTTATCTTGTCCTCCGCCACCTGTCGCTTGGCTAGAGACAGCCGGTGCGGACGTAGCCGAATGGGCACAGCCGAGCCAGTATCAATCTGGTGTTGAACCAGCTCGGTCTGTGTGCATTCTTCGTCCCGCACAGCGAATAGGTGAGTGTAACGGACAAGCAGGGCTTTAAGCTGCTGGCTCTGCTGCGGTGTGAGCCCTTTGCTGCTGCGCGTCCATAATGCTAGGACGGCTTGCAGCACCCCCGCAGAGGGCTGGGTAGCTGAGGCTAGCCCGCCCGTCTGCGGTGGCACTGTAACCTGAGGTGGTACCACGGTAACGAGCGGCGAATCAGCGGTGGCCATTTCAAGCACAGAACTGGGGCGACAGTGTTTGGGGGGCACCCCAGGGCATTCAGTTCGGCGGGCTGCTTGTAATTCACATTTTGATCGGAGGCCCAGCGTTTCAGTACCAATAGTTATCGTCTCGGCTATCACATTTATGCTAGTTCCCCACAACGCTAACAAGTCTAAACCGATAATGCATGCATCTTTTATATCTGCTAACCAAAACTCGTGTTTCACTCGCTGGGCTCCTGCACACACTTGTAATTGTTTACTACCACGCATGCCCATCTTCTGCCCAGTGACGGAGGTTAGCTGGGTAGAGGTAGGGGTCCATGCACCTGAAAGCAGCCCGCTGGTACCCCGAAGTACCCCCGGCCTTACCAGGGAAATAGTGGCTCCGGTGTCGACCAGCGCCCAGCAGGCTTGTCCGTCCAAACTGCAAGGCAAGTACAGCCCGGTCTTCGTCCCCAGTCTGCCAATACGGGGCTCGGCCTCGTGGGCCTGTTCCTCTGCTCTTAAAAGAACATCAAACGGAACTTTTGCTCTTGGAATTTTTGCTTTCGCTAGGATGGGCAGCCTGGACGCGTGAGTGCTGGTCTGGGCCCGGGTCTGGTTGAGGAGGAGTGTAGCATGGGGCGGCGGTCTCCTCATTGGGCCGTCCCGTCGTCGTTTCCCGTCGGCTGTGGAGCTCTCGCTTTTGGCGCAGGGGCAGTACAATCGCGGGCGAAATGCCCCGGTTCGTTGCACCGGAAGCAGCGTCGCTCCCGTTCCGGTCGCTGCCGCGGTCGGTTTTGGTTCCGTTGAACCCATCTCACCTCCTCGCCGTCCTCGCAGTCGGCAGCTCGGACCCGGGGCTTGTTAGCCGGGGTCCCGTTTGGCGTGGTGCCCAAGATGAGCTCCAGTCGCTCGGCCTCGCGAAGCGCTGCGTCCAGGGACTCCGGTTTGGCAATGCGGACCTGTTGTTGTAGGCGCTCCGGAGTGAGGGCCTGTGTGAAGGTCTGGCAGGCTAGCTCCTGCTGGCCTGCGTTATCGAGTTGAGGGTAGCCGCGGCGGGCTAACAGCCTGATGTCGGCGGCGAGAACGCTGAGGCTCTCTGCTCCGGTCCGCCGTCGCTTGGCGAGCTTCTCCCGGCTCACCTCTAGGAATTGCCGCTGTCCGAACCGACGTTCCAGCGCTGTCATCAGTGCCGGTAGCGTCAGTGGTTCGGCGCTGTCCAGGTCTAGCAGCACCTGGCAGGCCTCGCCCTCCAGGGCTAACGCTAAGTGGGTGGCCGTCTGGCTCTCGTCCCAGCCATTGTAGCTAGCCGCGAATCGTACCTGGCTTTGGTACGACTCTAGCTCACCCTTTCCCGTGTAACGGGGTAGCTTGATCACCGCCTTTATCGGTGTAGTCGGTCGCCGCGCCGGCGCCGCTGTCTGGCTCGGCCTGGAAGCAGGGGCGACCTCGTTGGCTTCCGGCCGACCTACTTGCGCTTCATTTCCGGCCGCGGGGTCAGCCACCAGCGCGGGCACCTCCGCCTGGTCTGTAATCGGCCCCTCTCGCTCCGGTCTTGTTGCGCTGGCTCCTTCGGGTTTTCCTCCGGGTCTATTCGTGGGCCGCTTCGCAGACGCTCCTGCGATAACGTCCATCTGCTTGGTCACCTGACGCTCTAGGTCGCGGATCTGTTCCCAGATCGTCCCGCTTCTGACATCATTGTGGCGAGCCATGGAGTCGGAGTCAGGTATTCTTGTTGCAAATAGTTTATTGAGTAAGAGCACAATCTCTTAGTTCCTTCTTCTCCAGTTAACAGTTAGAATAGACATCGCTCGCTGGATCGTAGCCAGCTTTATAGCCCCTCTATGCAAATAAACCTGCTTAACAAAGGCGGCCCTTGATAGGTGCCCTGCAGCTCACCCCAACCAATCACACGTAATTCACTCTGTCATACGTCAATCAACAAACGGTCTCTAGCGCGGACCTGGTTGAACACCTGCTGGTCATTCAGAGGTCAACTGCCACTTGCTACTGCACACGTCATTACATTTGAACACAACAGTTGACATGCACAACGATCCCCGTTACTCGCAATCGCCCCGGATCACCACAATATATAACACACTGTGCCTATTATATATATATCACACTGTGCCTATTATATATATATCACACTGTGCCTATTATATATATATCACACTGTGCCTATTATATATATATATCAAAAATCTAAATGTGAATTTACAACATACAGTATGTAAGGTAACGTACATTTGCAACTAGCTAGCTAGCTAGCAATACACGTCTGAATTAGTAACATGTTAGCGAGTATGTAAGTTAAACTGCATGCATTTAGCTAACTAGAATGGCTAAGTTTATTCGCTAACTATATCTAATAGTTACTTAGGGCCTGATTTACTCAGATTTTTAGTGTGTGCAAAACCTTTAAGCACACGCAAAACTAATAACACAACCACTGATTGGTCCAAAACAAATAGCATGACCAATCATTGGTCAATTACACGGTTTTGCACACGGTAAAGGTCTTAGTAAATCAAGCCCTTAGTGTAGCTATGCTCTTACTCATAAAAATGTATGAAACACATTGGTATTAGCTAGCTATAGTTTTTGAGCAAAGGTAGACCATTTTAACACAATTTGACAAAAACACAAAACAAATTATGAAAGGGAATTTATTAACATCCATCATTAGTGCTAACCATATATAATTAGTTGGAAAGTTATCTAGCTAGACGTGAGAGTTAGCCATGAAGATCCTACTAAAAAATGTCTGCCATCTTTAATTATTTAGCTAAGCAATGACTATATAGTAGCCAACGTTTACAGAAATGGCTAGCTACATGATTTCGCCCTGGATGTTTTGGATCCGATATGTTATCGCTAATTGAGTGCTTGCCACTTTGGTCAGTCAGTGCTGGCTGCTTTAGTCAGTATGCCTATCTGCTGAAGCTGTCTGTGTGCAGGTGTCAGGTCAAACATGAGCCAGCCATCAAATTGAACTGGGGTGCCTTCAGGATCTTACTTCCTTTGTGTCATTTTGTGTCACTTTGTGTAAAAACCCCAATTTCAAAAAAGTATGTAAAATGCACATAAAAGCAGAAAGCAATTATGTGTACATTTTATTTTACATATATTTAATTGAAAAGTTGGGACTGGGGCCAAAAAAACTGGGAAATTAAAAAAACACCTGTTTGGAACATTCCACAGATAAACAGGTGATGCTATCATGACTGGGTATAAAACAATATTAAAAAACTTTTGACATTAGGGTTAGGTTTAGGAAGTCCCAATAATGATAGGAATACAAGGGTTAGGGCTAGGTTAGGTTTAGGACGTCCCCACAAAGATATGAATACAAGACTGTGTGTGTGTGTGTGTGTGTGTGTGTGTGTGTGTACATGTGGGTGTGTATAGTTTTTTTAAACTATTTTATCTGATGTTATTGTCACCTTTGCTTTGGCAACACTGTGATGTGCCAATGAGAACTGTGAAATTGAAAAAAAATTAACAAAGAGAGAGTCAGTGAGACACAGGGAAAGAGAGGGAAGAAACACGTAGCCGTTTATTTGCCGTGTTTACAGTGAGGATCCTGCTGGGTGCGCCTCAGATTTTAATGTCTTTTCTTTACTTTGAGGTGATTCACTAGCACAGGGGAGCAGCCGGGTCCTCTTAACCTCTGACCGTTTCCGAGTGCAGGCGAGTGTTCTGACCACCCGCGGTCACTGGTTCTTCGTTACTGGAAGGTACTCTTCAGTCAAACACTGCGTGTACAAACTAGAAAATATGACCTGTACAATGAATAGGCGCTTTTCCGTAAATTGAATTTATGACATATTATTAAGGTTTTAGGAGGAGAAAATACAGAGAAACCCTGACATTTACACAAGCACATAATAGCAGGATGCTGCTAAGAGCCCTTTGGATCCGGAACTCAAGCCCCGGAGAACCGCAGTCCACTAAAGTAAGCCGCCCACACTAAACTGATTCAGCCAAGGCAGCGATTAACTGAATCAGGCACTGAAGTGCCTGCAGGTGCCAGAGCTCTCCACAACCAGGGTTGAGTAGCCCTCCAGGCATTGTGGCTCTCCAGGATCAGGGTAGAGTAGCCCTGTAGGCATTAGGGCTCCACAACCAGGGTTGAGTAGCTCTGCAAGCATTATGGCTCTCGACGACCAGGGTTGAGTAGCCCTACAGGCATTAGGGCTCCACAACCAGGGTTGAGTAGCCCTGCAGGCATTAGGGCTCCACAACCAGGGTTGAGTAGCCCTGCAGGCATTAGGGCTCCATGACCAGGGTTGAGTAGCCCTGCAGGCATTAGGGCTCTCCACAAACTGGGTTGAGTATCCCTGCAGGCACTGTGCCCACCCAGGGAAACAGTTGACTAGCCCTGCTCAAGTGTCTTTTCTTAAATTAATAATCCACCCTTAGGCAAAATTTAAATGAGCACTGGAATAATATACAGTCTCAGCCCTGTTCATCATCATGTCATACTGTATGTATAACAGCTGAATATGGGCAGAAATAAAGGAAGAGACAATCTGTCTGCAGTCACAGTTGGACAGTGAGTCTGTTATTCCCACTATAACCACTCAGCAGCTGTGAGCCGCACACTAAATGCCCTGGTTCATTTAAGATTTAAGAATGGCTCAATGAACCGTGTTTACAGAAAAACACATACATGCACACACACTACACAAAAACTGTCACACAAGCGCAGCAACAAATACAAATACAGGCACACGCAAATTGTTCCGCACGTGCACACGCAGACGTACTGACTCACAAACGTGCACATGCTGTGTTCTTGGCAGGCTTTAGTGAGCTAGCATTGTGATGATTAATAGCAGTAGTGTTATCAAGGAGTCGGCTATACAATCTTCAAGCAGACATGTTCTGAATAACAAGCTGCCCATTTGAAATAGTGATTCCAAATCACCGGATTCCTGTGAATTTGAGGACCTCATTTCCTCTAACAACCTCCATTATAAATATGCAAGCCCGGCTACATTTACTGGAGCGATGCTGAGCATAAATATTCACAGCGGCAGACACTCCAGTGTCATTTGTAATGCAGATCACACAGAAGACTGACAAGGAGGGGAACACGGCCTGCTGAATTTGGAACTTGGAGGAAACGCGAGAGGGAGAGTGTGTGTACTGGCACCTGTGTGTGTGCGTGTGTTTTAGTTTGTGTGTTGGGGAGGGCGGTTGAGTTTTCAGTAAAGATAATGCAAAACATTCAAACATTTTGGCATGATACACCTCTGTTTTTCCAGCTAAAGGGCTGAAAGGGGGATCGTTTAATGAGAGCGGTATTAGCGATTCTCGAGCTTTCATTAAATGCTTCACCTGAGGTTATATTTTAAAGCTACGGTATAAAAGACGTTAACGTCTTCACAGAAAAATGTATTTTATGAATGTAGTTACTGGATTATTTTTTTAACATTAAGAGGCCTTTCATCCATCAGATACTAAATTCCCTCACTCATTATTTGATTGGTCCAATCCTCATTCCCTCTGTACTACATCAGATACTAAATTCCCTCACTCATTATTTGATTGGTCCAATCCTCATTCCCTCTGTACTACATCAGATACTAAATTCCCTCACTCATTATTTGATTGGTCCAATCCTCATTCCCTCTATACTACATCAGATATTAAATTTTCTCACTCATTATTTGATTGGTCCAATCCTCATTTCCTCTATACTACATCAGATACTAAATTTTCTCACTCATTATTTGATTGGTCCAATCCTCATTTCCTCTATACTACATCAGATACTAAATTCCCTCACTCATTATTTGATTGGGTCCAATCCTCATTCCCTCTATACTACATCAGATACTAATTTTTCTCACTCATTATTTGATTGGTCCAATCCTCATTCCCTCTATACTACATCAGATACTAAATTTTCTCACTCATTATTTGATTGGTCCAATCCTCATTCCCTCTATACTACATCAGATACTAAATTTTCTCACTCATTATTTGATTGGTCCAATCCTCATTCCCTCTATACTACATCAGATACTAAATTTTCTCACTCATTATTTGATTGGTCCAATCCTCATTCCCTCTATACTACATCAGATACTAAATTTTCTCACTCATTATTTGATTGGTCCAATCCTCATTCCCTCTATACTACATCAGAGGTTCATGAGGTTATAATAAATAAACAATGGATCATATATAATAATAGTGCCTACTCAAGGGCTATCTGAGAAATATGAAAATAAGCTAGAGCAGCTTTACATTGGCACTCAATAAATTTACCACATTAAACACCTACATTTCTCCCAGTGCCATCTTAAATGAAACCCAAAGCCCAGTTTTCTAACTTTCACTTGCAGTATAAAATGGCTTAATTGACTGAAGACAGCTGTCGCCTTTTTTCCCTTTCAGAATGGCAAAGTGTAAATGATATTATCACACTCAGAATATTATTGTCAGCATATGTTTAGAAATGGGCTGTGGGACATTTTAAACTGGGTCTGCAGAGCCCTGCTGTGCGGTGCTGGAAGCGGAGCAGCGTTGGGGCGTTTTCCACAGTTCTGGTCCACTGCCGGTCCCTGGGAGGTGAGGACGAGAACGAGGGCGCGGCGTGTGGTCCGTCAGCGTCTGCGCGTCTCTGCGCAGTCGGACTCCTGTCTGCCCGGCAGGGCGTGCAGGGGAAATAGTTACAGAGCTGGGGCTCCACGGCTCTGCAAGAGGAGAGACGTGCGCCGAGTTGCTCGGTACCGGGTTGGGGGGCGAGGCCGTCTTGTAACGCCCCAGAAACATCATGTAACAAGGAGGCTCCAGAGACGGCAGCATTTAACACACTTAAGCAATGGAGCTCTCTCTGTTCCTCTCATTCTTTCTCTCTTACACTCCCTCTTTCTTTCTCTCTCACACTCCCTCTCTCTCTTTCTCTCACACTCCCTCTTTCTCTATTTTGTGACACTGGCACTATTTAATAAGCGCTAAGCACCCCCACCAACACATACTATTATAACATTGATACTGTATTACATACCCCTCCAGGACACTGTAAGGCTGCTAATGCTACAGGTGATCTCCATGTACACATCACTATCAGTACTCATCTATAAATTAAATGCCACCAATCAGGCCACGCTAAAAATCTCATATTTGTGCATAATTAACGGACGGGGTAAAAGCTTGGAAGTCAAACCTTGCCAAATATTGAACTATTGACATTTTGTGGTGTCCAAGCAGTAGGATCACAACAGCAAAACTGAGTCAATCAAAATCTATTAAGAAAGAAACTAAATATAGTCTTTTCTTAAAGTGTTTTTACCAATTTGGAATGTCCATCTGTATTTGTAGGCAGATCAATTAATTTGGGTGAGTGCCGACACACTCTAACCCCCCTCTTTACTGGAAGTCCACAAGCTAAGCTGCTCTGTCACTGTGTAGGAGCAGCACAGACCCTGAACAGCTAACACAGGCAGACCGCTGCGGTAACCTGGTTGTCCGGAGCTATCGTTGACAACCCTCCCTCTCCGCACCTCTTCGTGGGGCTGCAGGCCAGACACCTGAATATCAGGAATGATAGCTCACCAACTAGCTAGCTAACAAACGTGAGGCATTGCAGGACGACATAAATAGTGGAAAACCAAGCCCAAAGGAATCTAGCTTGGTTCACACTAGCACGAGTTAAGTCATTAAGCCACTGTCAGACCTTGGGGCGCATCCACAAACCGCTGCATCCATTGTCTGAGCGGGACGAGTCCCCTGAGTCCGTGTATGTTTGAAAAGGCTTATGCTCTGAAGGGCATTCTTTCCCGGTCCCGACACGCCATTGTCAATCAGCGACCGGGCGCCGCTAGGAGAAAGCATCGCCGAGTCCGTCACAACATTATAATCCCTGCCGACTCATCGCTTGGCAGGAACATCCACAGTTTAAGACACAGATTGGTTTGCGGTCCCGTTACGGGGACTGCAGAATCACACTAACTTAGCGCTGCTTTCCTTTCTGTCGTAGTTGCAGCCGTGGGACCGCTCTCCCCCAGGAAGCTCAGCTTGTTTACCATTTGCCACGGCGCTGTAATTTCATTTCGCCATGCTTTGCGGTTTCTTGGCAGGAACCATTATGATTAAACATCAGGTTTTGAGCAGACACAATTCCCGTTGCCCCTCTCGCTCAATGGCTGAAGCCTCCTCGGTATTGGGAAAAAATACTGGGAAGACGTGCAGCTTGGAGTGCAACTAATGGGGCCAATATGGGACAATATTCCCAGTGGTCAATGTGGAAAACCAAGGGAAATTGCAGTGCAGCGGATGTCTTTGGATGAGCTGGTGTACCATGATAAGGGCTGTTTCCGAATCAGAGCCCTATCTACTGTGTCCTGTGTGCTGTGTAGTAGCATACTGTGTAGTATGTGACATGCAGACAAAATATTCTCCATACTATTATCAGCAGAAACCCGGAAATAAGTATATCACCCAGATATTTTAAGTATACACTACATTTTACCTTTTTAACTTTCTCATCTAGTGTACTCAACAAGCATACTCAATAGTATGGAAGGGCATGTATTCAGACACAGCCCCTGACTCACTGTGGTCATTAAAGATCATGTGACAGAAATCGCAATGATTGGGGGTGTCCCCCGGTGCGCCCAGACAACGAGGCCGATGCTTCCATGGATATTCAAATCTGGACCTCAAATCCAAGTCTGGCCCTGGTTTTCTTTCTCCCAGGTAATTAACTGAACAATTAGTGCTACTGATTGGCCAGACTCTCATCACACCTGACTCCCAGGTAAAGGGAGGGTGGAAAACCAGCAGGTCTCGGACCTCGAGGACCGTGATTTGAATACCAGGGCAAAAGCTATTTCATGTTACAGGAACGTCACAGCTGTCAATGTACAGATCACACTGGGGGTGGGGTTTTATGACTCACACCTCAGAGCTGTGCAGGACCAGAGCCGCGCTCCTGAGTTCACCTTTCCACTCTCATTTTTAGTTTTTGGAAAACTCTTGTGGGTAGATGGGTGATTAATGACGATCAAGATTTTCTTTCGAAGATCGTGGCAGCCTCTTCTTATGCGTCGCTCCCCACTTTTGAGCCTGGCACTGTTACTGCCACCCTGCTTTCTGGTGGCACCCTTTGGGAATTAACTCCCTATACCTGGTTTCTTGGCTCTGAATTGGTTGTTGACTTTTAGGCGAAAACAGAAGCCAGTAAACGCTATGGGTCTCCAGAAGCGGGTTTGGAGACCTCTTGCATTAGAGCCTTTTATCAATAAAAGAGCACTGTTTCCCTCCTGATTCGCTTTAGTGGAGCACCATCGCCGTTGTAGTGTAAGGGTGCATCCCAATACTCGAAGACTGCATCCTCCTTTCCTCCACTACCACCTCCTCTCCTTCGGGCCCCAGAAATCGATATGTGTGTCCTAATCTAATGTTGCTGATTACATATTAATGGTTTCATATTAATTGATTTCTCAACGCAAACCGCAATGTCTGGTACACTGTATACTGTACGTGCAACTACTAGTACTTGAAATGTACAGGCAGTTGTGTGTACTTCTGGGTAGGAGACGAGTGGAGGAAAGGAGAAGAGGAGTGAAAAATATTGGGACGCACTGATATGGAACGGCTGATGCAAGCAAACCTTCCTTCATTTAAATTTTACTGGTATTATACTTTCTGGTTCTCTGTCTCCATCTTGTGGTGATTTTAAATAAACTACAATTTAATTATTATATTGTATTTAGACCTTTTGCAGCCATGCTTATCCAGAACAATTTATCCAGCTTACATATTTTACAATTACAGTTTTAACATTTATATGGCTGCATATTAACTGAATGATTTCAGGGTTAAATACCTTGCTCACGAGTACAACTACATTGTCCCACCTGTAACCAAAATGTGCAACCTCTAATAATGTTTTTTTAGCAAGTGTTAAGATTCCCGCAGTTCTCTTCCTATATTGAAATAACTAAGTCAGGCCCCTACCTCCATAGTAATTTTAAATGGGTAATGGTGTGATCTCATGACTTACCTCTCAAGGAAAGGTTAGTTGATTAGACCTGGTTAGGTCATTAGTGGAAAGACAAAGACTGCAAGATTGGGAAAACTTAACAGCTCTCTCTCTTTTAAAAATGCACAGTCAGGGCTCAGTTCTGATAGAACTGCTTCAGCAGATCCATGTTCTGTGATACAAGACAGCAGGTATCTCTCACTCTTTTTCTCTCTCTCTCTCCCTCTCTCTCTGTTACTGTCTCAGCGCGACTCGCTGCCTGTTTATGGGTGAATTAACTTTATTTTCTCGGATGCTTCATATTATGTAAACATGCTTCTGATTCTGTCGCTGGAAAGAATCTGAAATAATTTTGTGGTTTCACGGGTTCCATGTTTGTGTCTGTTCATGGTTCGAGGCTCTTTGAGTTGAAGAACTTGTCTGAGGATGAGGGATACGTTTTGAGTATCAGCCGACTGTATCTTAAATAGTGACTTCATTCAAGGTTATAGGTCATAGGCTATAGTTATGTAGGTTATAGTTCATGTATGCAGGCTTGACTGTTTGTAAAAGTCAAGACTGATGTTAAGTAGTGCGAGGGAAAACCACACGACCGCTGCATAAAAGCCACTTCAGGTAACGTGCTGATCGCTTGAGATCTTTCTTCCTTTCTTTCTTTCCTTCATTCTCTCTATTTCTTTCTTTCTTCTCCTCTTTATGGCTCTCTCACCGTTCCTTTGCGTGATTTTAACCCCCGTCTGGGCCATCCCCACAGGTAAAGGGCCAGAGACCATTTTCGCTGGCCACAGTCTGAATGATAACGAGTGGCACACGGTCCGAGTGGTCAGGCGTGGGAAGAGTTTGAAGCTGATGGTGGACGAGCTGCAGCCCGTGGAAGGTACTACATCGCTTTCTCACTCTATCACTCCCTCTCACAAACATCTTAATTTTTGGCAGCCTTTGTGTAATCCAGCAGACGCAGGGGACACAATGTAGTCTATCATCTCGTTTTCACTCTGATTTAATATATTTGGAATTCCTAATCATATTTGCAGGCCCACACTCTTAAAAAAATGTCAGAGGAATTTTATAGTAAAAGTCTGTAAAATAGCTAAAGGTAATTTTAAACAGCTGAACTGTGAATGTATTATTTACGGTGATTATTTATCGCTATTTATACACTGTAAAAAAGAAAAGAATTGTCAATTTTACAGTAAAATGCTGGCAAATGGGTTGCCAGAACTTTACCATATAAATAATGGTAACAATATGTTAAGCATACAGTAACAGGCTGTATATATAATTTGGGTGTTCCATTATAAATAATACAATTATTTACATTTTAGCTGTTTACAATTTTGTGCCTTATTACAGACTTTTACGGTAAAATCCACAGGAATGTTTTTACAGTGTACGGCAAAGTTCTGGCAACCGAGTTGGCAGCATTCCATCATATTTATTTTGTTTACAGTATGCTATTGAAGCAGTGCTGTCCATAATTTCACAAGCACGAGAGGTCTGGGACGGGTTTTTTCACTGTGCATTCCACCAGCTGAGCTACACAACCACAGAGTTGGAGTAGCGCAGGCAGACGGCAGGCATCTATCGCTTATGCTCGATGAGATGGGGAGAGTTCCCTCATGACGGCACTAAGGCTGCGTCTGAATCAGAGCATTCTTTGTCCCGTGTACTTGTACCATGTACTAGCCGATTGTGTACCGTTTACTGTGTACTGTTTAATATGTGCTTCGCAGTATGCAAAAAATATCCACATACTATTTTCCAACCGTACTGTGGAAGTGCATATTCAAAAAAGACCCTTGCGCGGTCCGTGTTGTTGTTGTTGTTCAAGGGGAAAAAAAGTCTGTGAAGCTGCGCCTCATTTTGAAAGCGAAGCTGTGCATCATATTTACGTGACCAAAATGTTTGCTTACTTCTTAAAAAGTATGATTCCGAATATCCTCAGTGAAACCCCAGAAGTAAGTACATCATCCGGGGGTTTTAAGTACACTAGATTCAGAGAAATTTTCTCATCAAGTGTACTCAACAAGCATACTCAATAGTATGGACCCCCTGCACGTGAAGATTTTTCAGCGTTAAATCAACTCTGACGGACTACATATAGCCTTCACATTCATTGTATGCATTTTTGACTCGTACCGTTTGAGTTCAATTACTGAACATTTCACCAGATTAAAGCTGTTCCCTGATAATGATAACCATGGCGATACCTATAGTAAAAAACTAGATTTGTGTTGCACCATATAATTGTTATATCAAACAATTGCAAACACCTGTAAATAAACACACACACACACATATCCTGTGGGTACAGGCTGTGTCTGGCAGTGATTGATTTAACATATTTTTACATTGGAGATGTGCTCTAGAACAGTGGTTCTCAACCCTGGTCCTGGAGTACCCCTGTGGGGTTATTTACCCTCTTTAGCCACATTATGCTAGCAATAGCTATGCATGCCATGAAGAATAAAATTCCCATGTGCATTATGCTTATTGTGTTATATTGCAAACAATTACAAAGAAGAGGTAGCAACTGAGGTGAATAAGCTCCTAATTAGGTAATTGAACACAAGTTCCTTCATATTTTTTTCTTTAATCTTGTTAACACAATGCAGGTTTGGCTTGTTATCATTTGCTTTGTCTTTGAATTAATTATTTACCAAATGGTTACTTCAAGTGGCCAGGTGTCCACAATTTCACCAATTACGAGTCTATTGATTCTCCTCAGTCTTTAATTTGATCAGTTAAAACATTTTTCACCTTTTTAAAAAATTGTTTACAGCACAATGTGAATATTGGAATTATATTCTTCATGGCATGCATAGCTATTGCTAACATGGCTAAAGAAGGTAAATAATCCCTCTAAACTATAAAAACAGCCAATTTAGAAAAATTTACAGCTTGTTAAAATTATGGTATTGCAATTGTGGTTGGAACGAAAACCATACACGTGGGTCCCCCAGAACCAGGGTTGAGAACCACTGCTCTAGAAAATGCTCTGAGAGAAACCCGAATCATAACAGGCAGTATCATTCTCACTCATGTTTTATCTTTATTGTTCTATTGACGGTACTAGAACAATAGAATTTGAATTGCACGATCATTGTAATTCTATAGATGCATTTACTGTTTCTAGCTCTCTTTTCATTGCTAGTCTGGAGCCTCTGGCAGGTACAGGTAAATCCATGTGCACATTGCTAACGTGGTTTAGAATAAGGGCCACCATAGTCTCTCTCTCTCTCTATCTCTATCTCCATCTCCATCTCTCTCCGTTCTAGACACTGTTCTTGATGAAATTCCTTGCTCACACCCGAGATTGATATTAGCAGTCGGCTGATTGAGTCTCTCGTCCGTTTTGCCTCACATCTCAAGCCAAAGCACGGACATCATGGCACTGTCACTCTCGAAACGTCAGCAAGTTCAGCAGACTTAGTCACCGAAGATCCTGCCAAAAGTGCCCCAACAACAACTATCACTCTTTTGAAGTCGCTGAGATTAAGTCATTAGCCATGTGAGATGCAGGACCGGGCAGGGCCGCTGCATCACGTGGTGAACGGACTGGAAATGATGAACAGTTGGGGGTTTTAAGGAACTTTTTTGTATTGATAACACAAAAGAAAATACCCCACAATGGGGAAAACAAGAACTGAAATATTTACTCGTGAAAAAAGGCAGCATGTCCACAACAAAAAGACTTCGATCCACCAGCCAAAAACAGTCACCCACAGGTCGGGGGATGAGTTTCTTAAGTAGGGCATGATTAGTGGGCCATTGGGAACAGCTGGCCGATTACACATCGGCCCCAGCTGTTCCTCTGCCCACACGTTGTACCCGTTCCGCCCACCAGAGGGTGGCACAGTAAATATCTTCCCAGCATCGCACGTGGTAGCCAAAATAACAGGCGACTGTGTTTGCCCAGTAATTTTAGACACAACCGTGAGCATGCTGGACTGTTAATAGCTAAAGTAACTCAGGACCTACATCTGTACTTGCTTTCAGTATACTTTATATCTCTCATTTACTCACATGTGCTGATCAAGGCATTTCCAAAAACGTCCATTAGCTTTGTGGACTTTTGCTTGGAATACATTTATTTTCTTGGAAGATATATAAACTCCCATATTATGTAGACATTTTATGACGCCTTTTATATTTGGGGTAAAAATTTACCACAAAAGTTTAAACTGACACAAAACCATTGTAATAGAAAAGGTTTGACACTTTCTGTGTCATCCTTTTGCGTATGTCCCAACTAACAAGCCTTGTATCCCTAAATATGAAAAACCTGTGATGAAACATCTTATTTTAGAGCCTGATGTAAGTGAAAGTTTAAAACCTGTGAGGTGCCACCAGAATTACCCACAAAACATCAGCGATAAAAGCAAAACATTTGTACAGCCTCCCCACAAATTACCCCACACAACACCTATGTATACAAAGTTGGCACAGGACTTTTTGAAAACATAGCATTATGTTTATTGCGTGTTTAATATTTAATTCCAACAAATTAGGAAAAGTCAGAGTGTCAAGATGAAAAAAAAAAAAGGTTAACTTGTTTTTAAGACGTCAAACATTGACCTGGAACACAATATGATGGTTAAGTGAATGCAGGCATTTGTTTTGAATCTCAATGTTTGATTATCTTTGGGCCTCAAGCCTTCTTGAGAAATAGAATGAGAATCTTCCACTGGGAGTTGAGCATACTTAATTTTTACTACTTTATTTAATTTAGGGGACAATAGGCCATATACTGTAGCTCTCATGGTAAAATATTCAGCAATGATTTGTCTCTGTGTTTACATGAGACCAAGTGATTTGACACTGTGTACCCTCTGAGTCTTGTGCGAGTGGTTGCTCACTCGGAAGTGTGAAGCGGTGTTCACGGAGTCAGGGATCGTGCTTATATATGCAGAGCACGCGTATGAGCAGAGGGTTCAACCTGCTGCACTGCGAGATTCGCCAGGGTCATCTGCTCATTAGTCAAAGATCTCAAGCAGATCAAAGACACTGAAGCATCTGCCACAACGTTGGCAGTGAAGTTTTGGGGTTTTTGGCCATGAATTTGCACTCTATTACGTTTGCTGGTAATATCAATTTTCTGTTGCTTGCAGATTTAAAACTTTATGTTTAGCATTCTTTATATTGCCTGCTGATATCATTTGATATATTCAGTTAAATGTTTTATTTCTGCCGACGGCTAATGGGTGGGTGTGGACGAAGGTGTTCGAGCTTGTGTTCCGTGCGCAAGGGCAGAATTGAGGGATCCACAGTGACCCCCTTCAATGCTCTGCTCTTCCAACCCGTCCTCCACCCCCCCCCCCCACCCCCTACCCCCTTCATCCAAAAAAGGTCAAATGGCGGGCGACCACACCCAGCTGGAGTTCCACAATGTGGAGACGGGCATCGTGACTGAGAAGCGGCACATGCCCGGCGTGCCGTCTAACTTCATCGGCCACCTCCAGAGCCTGTCCTTCAACGGCATGACCTACATCGACCTCTGCAAGAACGGCGACATCGACTACTGCGAGCTCAACGCCATGATCGGCTTCAAGAACATCATCGCCGACCCCGTGACCTTCAAGTCCCGCTCCAGCTACGTCACCCTGGTCACCCTGCAGGCATATTACTCCATGCACCTTTTCTTCCAGTTCAAGACCACCTCTTCTGACGGCCTCCTCCTCTTCAACAGCGGCGACGGCAACGACTTCATCGTGGTGGAGCTGGTCAAGGGGTAGGTGACTGTGGTCGACAAAGGCGTCCACTCCTGGTCCACCCACACTGAATTTTCAGGCTCTATAGTCTAAACTTTTTTAGAACAACACTGGGTTGTACTTGGGGAGTACTTAAATGGGGTCAGTTTTTCATCTTTTGCCCATCAAAATGGACATTGTACCAGGGTGTGGTTATGCCACCCATTACAACCAGCCCGTCAACAATATTCACAAACTTGATAAAGATGAGAAAAAAGGTTATATGAAATGAACAATACAGGAAATTCGATTGTATGCTCGGGAATGGGGAATCATGTTTTGTACTCATACAAGATTTTGTTTAATATATCAAAAATATGTTTCACAATTCTTATTATTGCGAATAATTTTTTGAAATAAAATACATTTTGACTAAAATGCTAATTTTATATGTTCACTTTAATCATTGGGAACTGTCTTGTGGTCTCCTACATTTACCTGTTTCACTGGGGTATAACAATTAGGCAAAAATACGTGCGTGTATGATCCATGTGTCCTCCATCGGTACGGGGTCTCTCAGAAGAAACAAGCTAAAGGGGTCTTGGGCTTCACATATATAAATAAATAATTACACTAATCTTCAATAATTAGGAAGATTTGAATCACTGGAACCGAGGTAAACCTGCCTGATGAAGGGCGCACCATGCACCTTGAGGTGGACGATTTGCAAATGCATACCTGAAAATGAGCCAAGAGATGATTAGCTCATTCATGAACTCATTTAACTCTTTAACTAACTCATTTAACTCTTTAACTAACTCATTTAACTCTTTAACAAACTAATTTAAGACACCTGTACACAAGCATAGGCCAAAGTATCTGAAGGGTCTTGAAAGATTCTGTATGGAGAAACCCTTATCTCATAAAACACTGTCGAAGACAGGAAATAAATGAATCGTTTGAGGGTTATTTTGGTTGATTCAGTTGGATTATTAAAGTAGAATATTTTCCACATTTGATAATTAAAATACAGCACAGTACTTTTACACTGCCTGGCCAAAAAAAAAAGTTGCGCACTATTTTGTTGGACCACCTTTAGCTTTGATTACGGCGCGCATTCGATGTGGCATTGTTTAGACAACCTTATGCAACGTCACAGCATTTATTTCCGTCCAGAGTTGCATTAACTTTTGGCCGAGATCTTGTATTGACGACGAGAGTCGAACCACTCCGTAAAGTATTTTCCAGCACATCCCAAAGACTTTCAATGGGGTTAAGGTCAGGACTCTGGTGGCCAATTCATGTGTGAAAATGATTCCTCATGTTTCCCGAATCACAATTTGAGCCCGATGAATCTTGGCATTGTCGTTCTGGAATATTGATGGGATAACCTGGTCATTCAGTGCATTCAGGTACTCACTTCATTGTATTGCTGCATAACGTCGCTGAGCCTAGACCTGACCAATTGAAGCAACCCCAGATCATAACAGTGCCTCCAGAGGCTTGTACAGTGGGCACTATGCACAATGGGTGCAACGGGGACTTTTTTTTTGGCCAGGCAGTGTATTATCTGTTATGTGCACCCCTTTTAATTTTTCTCAAATAAGTTGTGTGAATAAGTTTGTAAAGCACTGTATCTTAATTAAACTAAGCACCAGGGAGGCATGTTATAGTGTGAAAAGGTTTATATGCGTGAGAGCGCATTATGATACTAGAAAAAGCACAGGGCACCTGTTGAAAAGCAATAATAGCATTGATATATTTTTAGTGATTCATGTGCCCGGTTGATTGATTGTGGCGGATACCTGTCTGCCGTAGGTATTTGCATTATGTGTCGGACCTGGGAAACGGCGCACACCTGATCAAAGGAAACTCCAACAAGCCACTCAATGACAACCACTGGCACAACGTGATGATCTCCCGCGACACCAACAATCTGCACACCGTCAAAATCGACACCAAAATCACCACACAGACCACGATGGGAGCCAAGAACCTGGACCTGAAAGGTAAGCAGCCCCTGTTCTGAATGGGGCCAGTTTATACTCTATAAACTGTTTTAGAGTGAGTGAGAAATGAGTATCAGTTACCCGTGGACAGTGACGAGGGCACAGCCCATGTAATTCCTGCTTGGGCCACAAGCTCCACGCGTTCCGGAAAAAACACTGTTTTCCATGACAATGGCAGAATTTTACCAGTAGAGGGCAGTGTTTTATCACATTTGTGCTCTGCTGTAATACTCTGAGCTTTTTCTCTCTGTCCCTGCAATTTTGTAAAAAAACAAAAAACAATAAGCATGAATTGTAAAGATACCCCTGATAGCAGTCTACGTTTTACTGGAAGCAGACAAATGCACTGACTGGAAACCGTCTTTTGGTGGTACGTACGATAACTTCACGACTTTATAGTGAAGCCAAATGGGTGGAAGACACAAATCCCTCCATACAGCTGGGGGGTTTCGATTCCCCACAGTGACACTTCCCCTATCTGTGATGTGGTTTTCTGCTTTCCTTCTGTATGAATAAAGAGAAGCGGTACACGAGGAGGGCGTACTGCCTATTTCTCATTGATAACTCATTGAGGGTGCTTTGTGACATGGCGGTTGCCAATCCAACCATCCTGTCGCCCTCTTTTCCGCAGGCAACCTTTACGTCGGAGGCCTCGCCAGGGACATGTACAAGGAACTGCCCAAGCTGGTCCACGCCAAGGAGGGTTTCCAGGGATGCCTGGCCTCCATGGACCTGAACGGCCGCCTCCCGGACCTGCTGTCGGACGCCATCAACTTGGTGGGCCAGATTGAGAGGGGCTGTGAAGGTGAGAGAGAGTGCCCCCTATCTGTCGTGTGCGGGTACTGCAACCCATGATGTCCTCTGCCTTCTATTTCTGTATGAAACACATAAATATTCCTGTTTATATAAAACTTTATTTAATTGGGTTTCATACATTTTTGGGTTGGAGAAAAAAAAAGAATTGTTTTTAGATGACATTAAAGTCCAAATATTTTTTGGTGCCTGTCTGCTGGCAAGTTTAATCACTTGTATTTTTGTTTGTTTTCTTTTGCGATGTCCCTTTTCTTTTTCTAATTATATATACAGACGAAATACTATTTTGGTTCAAGACTTTTTAATCCTATTTGCTCTGGTACAACATACTACTCAATTTTTAGTTTAAAATGAATCCCTAGCCACCCATGGTGCTTAGCTGAATGAGAGTGTTGCACAGTTCATTGCCTCTTTCACTCACTAGATTTAAGTTTACGGCACAGCACGCTTGTCCATTGTCAAATTATCGTCCTTGCCGTTAATTGATACTCACAGAAGACAAAATACACATATTTGAATAAAAATGTGATTGTTACACTGCTAAACCACTGCATTTAGTTGAGTGGATCCTTAAGCATTCAGAAATGATGAATAAAATATTTTAATGTGATTCAATTGAAGGTGTGATCAGCCTCAGCTGTGAGCCTGCACTATTCATATTCCTGCCTTCCCATGACTTTAATGTTTAATAATGGCACCTAAAATATACCAATGGCCAGGGTACAAAAGAAAGCCCACGCTAAATCACTGCCCATCATATAATGGAAATAGCATGACTCCGTGGACAGTGAGACCAGCAAATACAGTATTATTATTATTATTATTATGCAATCAAGCTTATTCATATATTTTTAATATGAATTATTATTACTTAATGAAAGTCATACATTCACATATATTAAATTAATATTATTATCTCACTTTCATTACTTAATTTACTGCTGTAATAAGGGAACATGATTAATGAGAATTAAGCAATGTGTGTGTGTGTGCGCGCGTGTGTGTGCGTGTATGTTTTACGTCGCTGTTATAGTGTAAGGATGGGCCCCACTAGTCCGTTCTAGTGCCGACCGTGACGAGCAGCCCCATGGGGCGGTAATAGGCACTAACGCTACCTAGGGAAGGGAGGGTGTCGTCACTCACCAGCGACCCCTGTTGGTCCATCCGGTGCCTGCAAAGTTCCCCTGTTGAACCGCACATGCAGTGTCTTCCTCCAGTTCTCTGCCTGTGTGAGCCTGACAAGTGGCTGCTTCTGTGAGTTCTTCTCCAAAGGACAAACTCCCCAGAAAGTCAGACAGGCCAACACTACTAACCTTTATCCACCTTCATCATGTCTAATTCATGTATCTCCCTTTTCTTGCTCTTCTTCTTCTTCTCAACAACCTTGTGCTAGTTCCAGCTTGCAATCCTGTCATGTCCGGTTTAACTTTAATTTAATTACCAGCCATTCTGTTTCTATCAAGTGCATGTCTGTCTTTTCTAACCCTGTCTCTCTCTCTCTCTCTCTCTCTCTCTCTCTCCATTTATTTATTTATCTCACACGCAGTTTCTTTGTCTCTTTGATTTCACTACAGCTGCTGACATTTCAAATGCTTTTTCTTTATTTATTTTTTTTACTAACATTTAAAATATTTTGCTTTTCTTTTATTTGGCTGACAAAAGTTGCATTGATGAGAGCTGACTTGCAAGGTACATAGACCCTGTTTATTTGATCCGAGTGTGAAACCCTGCTCATGTCAACACTCCTTCTTCCTTCGCTCCCTTCCTCCTGCTTCAGTATTATTATTGGTCACACTTTAAACAAAGTCTCCATATAAAAGCTTTATATAGCATGTATAAAGCCTTCATAAATATGACATAATGGATTTATAAATCATACATAAGCAAATGTTTTTCATCACCCTGTATAATCTTTAGCATGTTTTATGTCACCCTGTATAATGTTTAGCCATTAGCCAGGTGACATTGTTGGTTGTCAAATTTGGCATAACATGTTGCATAAGAAGGTGTTATGTCACCCTTTATGAGACATGACATTTGCTTATGTATGATCTATGAAGCCATTATGTCACATTTATGAAGGCTTTATATATGCTATATAAAGCCTTTAAATTGAGACTTTGTTTAACGTGTGACCTTATTATTATTAGTATTATTATTAGGCCTGCAAATCACTATGTTTGCACTGTGAATAAAAGACCTGTACCATAGTGAATACAAGCATAGAGCACGTGGAGCAGCCTTGTATTTAACACTATGGGGCTTTCAGTCTTGGCCTTCCCTGTGTTTCTATGCACCTGCTTTAAGTTACACTTGTTTTTTTAAATTCAAATTAGAACCGTTGACCTCCCACACAGCCTTTCTGTATGTCCTTTTTGAAAGCATGTTTTCTTTATAATATCCGCCCACCGCATGCCTGTAATGCCCTGGTTGTCTGAGAAGCTGACCTCACACACAGTGCGAATGTTATTGTATGTCGTGTGTTGAAGCGCTGTCCTTTTTTTAATTATACAACTCAAACCACTTTTTGATATGGGTTGTTCGTCTGTACTTAAACTTTTTTTAATTTTTTTTATTGTAATAATTATTACGTTTTTGATCGGCACGAACGTTCACCATATATCAGCGGAGGTGGACAGAAAAGCGGACACACAGTACACAGATAGATGGTGAGGTGAATAACTGGCCATGTTAACAATGAGAATGCCAGAATGGGACGTCCAGGAGTAAGAGAGAGATTTAGTTAATAAAGACCACAAAGAAAACTAGCTTAATCAAAGGCAGGTCTTATAAGTGAATGAGAGAATTATATCACTGTCTCTTATCTTGTCCTCCATTTCGAATTTGAGTGATGATTTTAATTTTTGAAACAATTTAGTTATAATTTTTTGTGACACTTAAAAGCAGCGTTTATATAATGTCTCATTAAGAATAGTGCCCAATGTATTACGTATAGTTGATGTAGTGGTTCTCTGTGCCAGAGACACAGAGGGAACATTGGAGGTCCAGGTGCGACAGATGGGGAATCTTAAAGTGTTCCTATGAACACCACTGAAACAGACAATAATCCGTAGTGGAAAAGGGGAAAATAAGGGGAACACAAATAACCTCGCAAAAGAACGAGGAACTCGATATCCGAGCAAAACAAAGAAATAAGCAGTAACGCTTATCTAACGAGGAACTCGATATGCGAGCAAAACAAAGAAATAAGCAGAATGCTTATCTAACGAGGAACTCGATATCCGAGCAAAACAAAAAATAAGCAGTAACGCTTATCTAACTCCCGTTTGTGGAGCGAACAAACAGAAAGAAAAGAAACTCTCAAAAGGCTTAGAGTAAGAGCACTCGTAGGTATGAGTGGAAAAACAAAGAAACGAAAACCCTCTGCTCTGAAATAAGAGCGAAAAAGATAACTTTGCTTTCTTTCTAAAATTGTACTGCTAACAAGTCCCGCGTTGAGAAGCAAAGCGGTCGATAGCAGTACAACTTCCTATACCTTTTACCGGCTCGAATGTTACGTGAAATAACATGGAAGCAACGAGAACAGGAGGAAGCGGGGTATAAATAGAGAGAGGAAATGCAGGACAGGTGAACTCACTAATCACCAAGGCGAAAGCAAAACCCGTAGCGGAACACAGAAAAATCCGATAGATTTATAGGCATATGAAAAAACGGAATACTAAGCGCGGATATAAGGGAAGGAAAGCGCGATCGATGACAGTTGATAGTTTGTGAATTTGAATAATTCGGAGCGGCAGTGTAGTATAATGGTTAAGGAGCTGGACTTGTAACCGAAAGATTGCAGGTTTGATTCCCAGGTAGGACACTGCCGTTGTACCCTTGAGCAAGGTACTTAACCTAAATTGCTTCAGTATATATATCAGTGTATATGAATGGAATAAAAAAAAATAAGAAGTTGTGTAAGTCGCTCTGGATAAGAGCGTCTGCTAAATGCCTATAATGTAATGTAATGTAATAACAATTTTTTTTTTCTTACGAAGAGGCCAGGATGTCCAGTTTTAGAAATAATACACGTGGTCATGGCCACATAGACAACAGTAATTCACAGTTTTCTCAGTTTGGCTTTTACATTTACGAGCACTTATAAATGTTACTGTCTAATCGTCATCAATGTACTTGTAACAATGTGTTTGTTAACATTATGTTTTGTTTTAACACAAAAGTCTTAACTGGGGACAGGAACTAGAAGTTGGTCTTAGCTATAAACCTCTAATGCATTGCAGCGCATTTCTTGTTTTTAATCTGTAACAATGTTAAATTCCATTGCCATCAACAAACAAACAATAACATCCATTAATGATTTAATGAGAATTTGCAGTTGGATTGGTTTGTCAAATATAGCATTATTCATCAATATTTAATACATGTATTGGTATTTAATGGGGTAAGAATAATGAATTATAATACTACTACTACTAATAATAATAATAATAATAATAATAATAATATAACATTGTCTAACCACAACAGTATGTTTTTTAAGTAACATGCACACTATTACCCCTCACTCATGGATGTACATTTAAATGCAGTTTTGGGACAATTTGGTAGTTTTTTTGTTCTGTACTAATCAAATTTGTGTTTCAAATCAAACAGTGACCATGAGGCACAATACACAACGTCTGCATTTATTGCATGTGGTTTTATTGAAACAGTCATTGAACTACATTAGAACAACGCCATTCAATGAGTCAAATCCCCTTTATTCCAAGTCAGCATAAGTATTGTGAGAAATAACTGCCGTTTAAAATTGCACAGGCTATCGGGCTATTGCATGTTTGTGCATTTCGACGTCGACATTATGGAACTACCAGATGACTTAGGAATCGCCAGCGATCAGGCCGTCCGCGGAAGACGTCGGGATGTGATGACAGGATGATTGGGGGGGGGCAGAGGACTGAGAGAGGCGAATTACACGTGCTACATTTCCAGATAACTCTCATCGTCAGCACCAAGAACAGAAAGGCAAGATTGGAATTTGCAACAAAAAAAAAAATACAAAGATGAGCCTGATAAGTTTTGGAAACAAAACAACCGATTTGACACAACTGTCCCAATACTGTCTCACTTAACGGTATTAGCATTGACAATATGCAGCCCCCGTCAGAGACAGACTGACAGAGATCCATCTGAAACAGGCAAAGCTGCTTCCGAGCGTAGCAAACGGAACTACCGCAAAATACATCCGCCAAAACAAAGGGACGGCCCATCGCTTCAGTCGGCAAAGGAGCACGGCTCAAGGCATTTCTAGTTCGAGCCAGGGCTGTACTTTGTCCCGACAGAGATACGATTCAGTTTGCCAGGATTACCTAGACAGGGTTCCCAACTTTTTTCAGCCAAGGACCCCCCCCAAATAGTAGCCTCCTCTGGGGGGGCCCCCCCCTTGCGAATGGGCTTTTTTTTTAAAAATT
Source organism: Ilyophis sp. 1 JC-2022 (assembly GCA_022702515.1). Classification (NCBI taxonomy): domain Eukaryota; kingdom Metazoa; phylum Chordata; class Actinopteri; order Anguilliformes; family Synaphobranchidae; genus Ilyophis; species Ilyophis sp. 1 JC-2022. The sequence goes on from CM040405.1 coordinate 104,639,447, forward strand.
TTAAAACTTTTAAATTACACATACAAAATAATTTTATTTTTTTTTGATTCATTAATCGGCCGCTCGCAGCTCAACTTTTGACTGACAGACTGACAGGCAGACAGACGTTTATTATGCGAGCGAAAGAAAGAAGGGCAAAAGAAAAAACAAAAGGAATTATAGTTTTTTTATATAATTTTATATCTTATTTTTGAAACGGGCAAAATCTATATTTGATGAATTGAAATGAATTTTGTGAATAAAAAATTTAAAAAAAAAAAAATTTTTTTTTTTGTTTATTTTTTTTTTTTTTTTTTTTTTTTTTCCTTTGTCCAATTGGCCCCCCTGCCCCCCTGCCCCCCCCCCCCCCCCCCCCCCGCCGACCTAGACTATCATTACAATGGTGCCCCCTAGCTACTTACCGAGCAAATACAATTTATGAGTTGGCATTAGTGAGCGATATGACTCTCCTCTGATTGGGCTATCTCTACTACCGTATAATATTTGGCCTGTACAGTAAAAAAAAAAAAAAGTCTGGAATGTTCCTGGAATGACCACAGGACTCTGTCCCTCACAGAATCAGAGATGTTGCTTCTCTGCAGTTCGGAGCGAACAGACCCCAGGCTAGACCATCTCTGCAGAAAGCGCAAGCGGGAACGAGCATAAAAATGTGGTTCTGTGTGCGGGTGGTGCCGGTTTAAGTAGAGGCGTGGGGTTTGACGCGATTGGGTTATAACGAGGAAACGGGCGGGGGGTGTTGGACTGTCGGAAAATTGGCGGGTAAGACTTCCTTTGTTGACTGACGCTGCTGTCTCTCTATCAGGCCCTAGCACTACCTGCCAGGAGGATTCCTGCTCCAACCAGGGCGTGTGCCTGCAGCAATGGGAGGGCTTCAGTTGCGACTGCAGTATGACATCATTTGGAGGGCCCCTATGCAACGATGGTGAGTCCGATTCCTGCTGAAAACTACAGTTTTACAGGTCATCTGGGGACTCATTTAGCCAGTCCACACACTTTGCAGGGTTTGTACAACATTGCCCACACATACACATGCAGTCATACGTTTGCTCTCACATGCGCACATAGGCATGCATACTAGCACACAGGCACACTGACTAACACACACACACACACACACACACACTTAGAATGGTACAATATGGACACATTTTAATTTTCTTCTTTACTGTTGAGTACCGCAACATTATCTCCACATCACTGTTGTCCACGCTTCACTTACTGCTTACGCTGCGGATGAGTGCAAAAACCAGCAGTGTGAATAACACGTTTTCTTACTGCTGAAACCAATATTGTTAACTGCAAAAAACAAGTCACAATAAGGACCGTTATTGCCTGAAGAATAAACAAGCAACAGTAAGCAAGGATTTAAAACGGTCCCCACTTGGTCTTGTTTCACGCTGTTTGGAGACTCCCTCTCAAGAGGGAATGTGATGAACTATCAGACAGCTTAGGAAACACAATGCTGCTTAGTGGGATGTGGGATTGTCAGTGGTTGCGTCCCAATACTCGAGAAATGCATCCTCCTTTCCTCCACTACCACCTCCTCTCCTCCGTGCCCCGGAAACGGATCTTTGTGTTTTAATCTAATTTTGCTGATTAGATCTTAATTACATATTAATGGTTACATATTAATTAGTGTCTCGGCACAAACCGCAATGTCAGGTACATTGTAGACTGTACATGCAAATACTTGTACTCGAAACGTCCAGGCATACTTCCGGGTACTTACTTTTACATACATCCGGGTAGAAGAGGAGTGGTGGGGGAGTGGAGGAAAGGAGGTGGGGAGTGAAGAATATTGGGATGCTCCCAGTGTCTTTAGTTCTTAATGGTGTGAGTGACAGACACAGGCAAAAGCACTAACTAACAAGACTCCCTGACAAGTACCATTGCTGGACAAATCGACAGAAATCCACTGTTTTCTTAATTCTGATGAATTTCACTTAATTCCTGCTGTGCAGAAAAAAAACCTCCCATTTGACAGGCAAAATAATTACGATTGCCTTTAACATGGAGAAGTTGCTCAGGGATTAAAATGAATTGCTTGTGCACTATGCCTAATTTTAAAAGGGGGGGGGGGTGGGTGGGGGGGTTGTTACATACTGTAAATATCAGAGTACAACTCTCAGTAACAAATTGCTCGCAATTTGTTCAATATCTTGGGAATCAGTCTGACCAAGTTGTATGTTATTTTTCTGAACCGAAAAGAACAGTTGATCCCTTTCCTTTCATGATCATTCTGAGAGGTTGTGCCGTGAAATAAATATGCTTTTACTGCTTGCCTGTGACTAGTAATCTCTTGTTAGGTGTTACAGTGGTGAGTAAAAACACACATGGGGGTATTATTGAACATTCCAGTCACTCTACATAAATGATCAGAACTCTACAAGGAAGAGGCTGCATGGAAATCTTGGTCTGAGAGGATTTGATGATAAAAAAAAAACCTTTTAAGGGAGCTGTGGATTTCACACACACCATTCTGAGTGTGTGTGTTTGTGTCTGTCTCTCTGTCTGTCTGTGTATGCTATTTACGGGCATTTTTTTTTTTTCATGAAAGCGAGGGAGTGAGATAATTAGATCTAAGAAAAAAAGGTGCCACGTGTAATAATTCACCTGTCAGTGTCTTTCCCCTCGAGTGCTTTATTCACATGATAATGGATTATGCTCCGGAAATGTAATGTACTGAAGAGCCGGGTGGAAAAAAACGACAAAAAATTTGTGCGTTAATCCAAATACGGAAGGGCTACTTCCACTAAGGAAAAATATCATCGCTCCAGCTCCACGGTGCACAACTGCTGCGAAGGCCTTATTAACGACTAATTCACCGAAGCACAGTAATACACTTCCCTCCAGAATTGTTGGCACATTTTTCTCAAGAACACATGCCACAATCTTTGGCACCCCTAGAAATGATTGTGAACTCAATCTATTCCTCCATAAATCTAACATGGAGGCATAGTGTTCTCCTACCTCATCAAGCATTATAAGAGAAGACTCCGTGCTGTTATCTTGGCAAAAGGACGGGTGCACAAAGTACTAAATAGAGGGGTTCTTTTTTCGGAATAAAAAGTATTTTGTGTTATGATTTTTTTCTCTGAGCAATGGTATCACAATAAAACTATATATACTTTTCTCACAATAATGTGAATGTATGAACATTAAATACTGGATTCATTCACATTATTGTTTATGAAATGTTTTCTATGCCCAGAAATATGACACAATTATATAATTGTATTGTGATTCCATTCCTCTGGGCAATGGTATCACAATAAAACAATATGATTTTCTCATATTGCTGAGCATAGAAAACATTTGATAGACAATAATGTGAATGATATCCAGCATCTATGCGCTCATATTAATTTAGGGTGCCAATAATTTTGGGGGGCACTGTCATGGTTGTAGTTGTGAAAAATTATGTTTCAGTCATCAGATCAACCTTCATAGTTAATTTTTTTTTCAACTCAATTTTTTGACGTCAACTTATCTTCCAGTGCGCAAGAAAAGTAAAATGCCCGTTTTGCAGTTGAGCAAACTCAGATTCAATAAAAAATGAATTGGAAGCTTGTCATTTTACAAGGGATTACCTGCAATTTGGCATACAAATAATTGTGCCTGAATGAGAAGGACTCAAAAAGCAAAAACAAAACTGAGATCAGTTCGAATGACGAGCCGATGGTCTGTATTTCTTGGAACTTGCCGTCTCAATTAATAGAATTGGACCATTTAGAATGAATGCTTTTCTTAAAGAAAGATGGCTTTTGAGCTGTCTAAGTATTTGTCTCTGTACAATCACATGGACTTAGTTATAGAAGGAAATGAACGACGGGGCAATTATAGTTTTGCATGCATTACATGTTAGTGGCGTCTTCTTCTGTCATGTCTTCATGACAGCTGCCATGATCATTGACAAGGCCACACGTCTTTAAACGGACTGCCCCGCATCACTGCCAGGTTTCAAGTCGTCTTAAAAAGCCCATGCTTAAAGCAAGTAGTAAATTGGGATAATCGTTGTGAATCTGACATGCTCTGTACTGAGCTCATTTGCATCGACAACTTGTCATTTTGAAGCTTACATTTATGTAGCGCTATTTTAATACGCAGTCTCCAGATGGTGCACTGTAATGCTATTCGCCTGGTAGTACCGGGTGCATGCACTTTCCACCTGCTGCAGGCACCTTGTGAATTTTTTTTTCTGTCGCTTCAGGCGGTATCACGGGTGGAAAAGCATCACAATCCGTTCGCGGATTCTCCCGGAATCTCTATTTGCGTTTAGAGACATATGTTGTCTCCATACAATCCCGCTTTCTGGAATCCACCCCGGAGGAAGGAAAAGAGTTTGACTAAGGTTCACCTGAGACACTGATGTGGTTCTCATTTATTTGATTTTATTTGTGCCTTTTACATTGCCATTAGACGGTCAGTAGTGTTGCACTGCTTGTACTCTCACAAATATGGTCCTTTCCGCTGTGGCTAATGGCTTCTCTGTCGAGTCTGACAATTCCACGATAAAAATGTACATTTGGGATGGTCTAACAATGTGGTAGAGTCTCCATGGAAACATTGCTGCATGTAGTCATTGGTGGAATGCAGTGTTCTGAGATAGAGGCTGAGTTTTGGAGGTAGGGAGATAATTCAGTCACATATATCTCCTGTAATAGCAGGCTTGACTGGGTTTGGGGGGGGGGGGGGGCTCTAGGAAAGGAGACTCAGTGGTCATTAGCCTTTCAGTGAGAAACAGTACACAGTATGCCTCACTGGCCTTTCAGTGAGAAACAGTACACAGTATGCCCCACTGGTCTTTCAGTGAGAAACAGTACACAGTATGCCTCACTGGCCTTTCAGTGAGAAACAGTACACAGTATGCCTCACTGGCCTTTCAGTGAGAAACAGTACACAGTATGCCCCACTGGTCTTTCATTGAGAAACAGTACACAGTATGCCTCACTGGTATTTCAGTGAGAAACAGTACACAGTATGCCTCACTGACCTTTCAGTGAGAAACAGTACACAGTATGCCCCACTGGTCTTTCATTGAGAAACAGTACACAGTATGCCTCACTGGCCTTTCAGTGAGAAACTACACAGTATGCCTCACTGGTTTTTCAGTGAGAAACAGTACACAGTATGCCTCACTGGTCTTTCAGTGAGAAACAGTACACAGTATGTCTCACTGGTATTTCAGTGAGAAACAGTACACAGTATGCCTCACTGGTATTTCAGTGAGAAACAGTACACAGTATGCCTCACTGGCCTTTCAGTGAGAAACTACACAGTATGCCTCACTGGTATCTCAGTGAGAAACAGTACACAGTATGCCCCACTGGTATTTCAGGGAGAAACAGTACACAGTATGTCTCACTTGTATTTCAGTGAGAAACAGTACACAGTATTCCTCACTGGTATTTCAGTGAGAAACAGTACACAGTATGCCTCACTGGTATTTCAGTGAGAAACAGTACACAGTGAGTTTTGTAAAAGTGTATGGTGTGTAGGGTACTTGTATGTGAGTTTGGTAAAGGTGTATGGTGTGTAGGGTACTTGTATGTGAGTTTGGTAAAGGTGTATGGTGTGTGGGGTAGATGTTGTTCAGTTAGGGACAGGTGTGGGGGGTAGATGTTGTTCAGTTAGGGACAGGTGTGTGGGGTAGATCTTGTTCAGTTAGGGACAGGTGTGTGGGGTAGATCTTGTTCAGTTAGGGACAGGTGATTGGTGTATGGTGTGTGGGGTAAAGTTGTTGTAATTATATAAGGGGTATGTGGTGTGAATAATGGGCAGCTCTGTTGTGCAGGAGAGTGTCCTCACACTGTTGTGCAGGAGAGTGTCCTCACTCTGTTGTGCAGGAGAATGTCCTCACACTGTTATGCAGAAGAGTGTCCTCACACTGTTGTGCAGAAGAGTGTCCTCACACTGTTGTGCAGGAGAGTGTCCTCACACTGTTGTGCAGGAGAGTGTCCTCACACTGTTATGCAGAAGAGTGTCCTCACACTGTTGTGCAGGAGAATGTCCTCACACTGTTGTGTAGGAGAGTGTCCTCACACTGTTGTGCAGGAGAGTGTCCTCACACTGTTGTGCAGGAGAGTGTCCTCACACTGTTGTGCAGGAGAGTGTCCTCACACTGTTGTGCAGGAGAGTGTCCTCACACTGTTGTGCAGGAGAGTGTCCTCACACTGTTGTGCAGGAGAGTGTCCTCACACTGTTGTGCAGGAGAGTGTCCTCACACTGTTGTGTAGGAGAGTGTCCTCACACTGTTATGCAGGAGAGTGTCCTCACACTGTTGTGCAGGAGAGTGTCCTCACACTGTTGTGCAGGAGAGTGTCCTCACACTGTTATGCAGAAGAGTGTCCTCACACTGTTGTGCAGGAGTGAGAGTGTCCTCTATGCAATGCAGTCCCCCAAACCCAGGCTCACTTCATCTCACTTTCAATAATAGCACTGCAGATTCTCCCAGAACTAGAGCTATATTAGCCATCATGTGATACAGGAATGTGTGTGTGTGTGTGTGTGTGTGTGTGTGTGTGTGTGTGTTTGGGTATGTTTGTGTGTATGCATGTGCTTTCTGTGGGTGTGCACGGAAGATTAACTTAATCAAATATAATCATAATATTACAAATATAGAAACATAATCAAATATCATCATATTTACTAATATAATCTGTAATGAATATCATACGAGCGTTGACAGACACAGGATTTGGATTCGATACACGCATACATTTTTTTTGTTGTTTTTCAGTCTGGCTCATCATAATATAATTATAATTTGTTTATAGTTGTGTGAAATTAAACTAGATATAAACATGCTTTTATTAAACAATGTACAACACAAGAGCTGTCGAAGATAAATTGAAAGAGGCTAATAGGTTGTTTGATGATGGAATCTGTCCCTAGGAAGTGTGTAAATAAGGTATGTTCATGAGAAATACAAGATGAAATCTGATAAGCTGTGCAGACGAAAGCTCTCTCACAGAATATCTTAGTGTCGACCTCTCTCTCTCGAGCAAGATATTATTTCTTATTTCCACAAAGCGATATGTTATCTTTAATTAGCTTTTTGTGTTATCAGCTCTCATTTTTGAATGGGTAATTGTGTATTGGTGTGTGCTGCGAAATTATTGTTGGTGAGGAAACTCCCACGATCTCAGAGAGAGAGAGAGAGAGAGAGAGAATGTGAGGGCAAGAAAGATTTCTGATGTCATGTATAGAACTACAGGGGTGTCTGCTATAGAACTTTAAAACGAATTTTAAAATGTTAGAGTAGAATTCTACATGCAGGTCAAGTCCCTAAGAGACAACAACCTTGGTTTTAAGCGCTTCGCAGAGACAAAAGTTCAACTCTGAATTGTGTGCCCTCCGCCATCCTCTGCTAACGCTCTGATGCTTACCAAATCAATATTCCAAGACTAATTCACACTCTGTTTGAACCAGCTCCATGTTAGAGCTTTCCAAGTTGGAAATGAACAAGCAAAATATGCACACGCCATTTTCTCGTGTCATGTATCTTTTTTTTTTTCTCCAGATTCGGAATGGTCAGTCGTGTTTGTAGCCCTCTCTTATCGCCACGACGTCCCCCAATCCGGAATGCGCGTCCTCAAATATGCTCACGACTAGAGAACGCTTCTTCTCACTCTACAGTCTGCTGCAGGTTTTCCGTGATAGGTTTTTGAGTGTAGTGCAACTTGCTCTCTGGTTTTTGGCTGTAGGTTTTATTGTTTGTTCACGGAATAATCCGGGTTTTAAAAAAAACTTGTCTGTGGTTGTCTTCTGTTATCTCACAAGCACACCGCCTTAATGGTGGGATGTGCATATCATTCATGTGCGTTGTTCAATTTTCACCTGCAAAATATATGGTTTGTCCCACTGCGTACATGCCTGTGTGTGTGTGTGTGTGTATGTCTGCGCCGACATGCGTGTGTGTTCCATAGTCATAACATTGTAGCTCAACACATTGTTTTTTTAATGGCATTTTTGGGACCAACAGCAGCTGGCAGTAAAAATAGATCATAGGGACTTTGAAACAGAATAAATTGAATGGATTCAGTTTGCATATGAAGGAGGATGCACCAGCTTGTTCCCTGTTGAAATGGTCTTATTATACTTGAACAGCAGATGCAGTAACTAATGTTGGCCACTTGGGGGTGCCGAAGTCACAATCTGTTGGATGGAAAGTCATTTCACTCAAAATTGAGAAGATAGTGTATTGTCTGCCTAACGTGAATTCAGATTTTGGTTGCCATAGACTTGGTTAAATAGGAGGACTATGGAAGGAGGATATTGTAGGATAGCTTCTGTGAAATAGGAAGAGAAGGGCTTTGGATAAAGTTATTGGACTCATCAGAGGACACCAAGTTGTACAGTCCTTCAATTTCACCCCAGCTCTTAACGTTTCCACCTGATTGACATCCGTTTCTAACTTTTTTTTGAGGTTACGAAAGGGATCCGTCTGTAGTTTTAATGCAATTTCTTTGTTTCGTTTTTTTAAGATGAGAGGACATGTCAGCCAGACTCGACAGACACGTCGTGACCTTTAACCCTGGGGGCGGCCGTGTCTGTAGAGGCCTCGCCGGTTTCTGCCAAGTCAGCCTGAAAAGTGAGCTTTATCTCCTTCCCCTGTGGCAATCCCTGTGAACACGTCAGTAAAAAGCTTCAGTCAAAGATCTGCTGAGTAGCCTGTAAACTGTGAAGCCGCCCCGGTCGGCTGACCTCTCTCTTCGGCTGTCAGCTCGACCCACAGCACAATGCGGCCCGGTCCCACTTGACGTGCTCTGCAACCAGGGAAACCAACGTGCCGGTTTTCCCCTACCAAGGTCCACTTGGTCTCATAGACTTCCATTCAAATCCTAAGTCACTGAGAAACGGCAGTACTACTTATTTTTAACTTAATTAGCACACTGGGTTCAGATATAGCCTACAGCGTGTACATTTTTTTTTGGGAATTACAAGACGTGAGAACACATCAAGTCGAGTGGAGCTGGTGGGTCTTTCACTGAAAAGTGATCAGAAACTATGACTTCCCCTTGCAGCATGATTTCAAGGCCAAAACCAATCAGCCTTACCCCAAATGTCTATACTGGTTGGCTTGAGCCATTTGGCAGCAGCAAGAAAAGCACATTTCTCTCAGTTGCAGAATGTACAATGACTGCTGCCTGCCTGAAAGTCATTTTTTTGTTTGTTTAATTCACTATTAAAAGTGAATAGTTTTTTTGAAAACTGAGGGCTTGATTTACTAAAATCTTTAGCGTGTGAAAAACCTTTTAGGACACGCAAAACCAATAATTAATTACTGGTTCAATAACACTACCAATGATTGATCATGGTATTTGTCTTGACCAATCATTGGTGGTGTTATTATTAATTTTGCGTGTGCTAAAAGGTCTCAGTAAATTAGGTCCCGAGTGACCTGCCTACTTTAACCTTCTCAATCCAGTTGCGTATCGTGGCGCTTCCATAGCAATACGAAAAAAAACTTCAGAACTTCAGTTTTCCCATTTCCCGTTGACATTTTTTTTCTCTGGCTTCAGGTGCAAAACAGGTGTGGTGCGCGTCAGAAGCACCCACGCGCAACACCTGCACCTGGCTGGCACGCTCGCGGTGACTGTTATTTCGAAGACTACAAGAAAGTGCAAAACGGGGGCGGGAGGGGCAAAGGGGGAGGAGAGCTCCGGGGCTCCGAACGCTTATTTTTATTTATTTATTTTTATTTTTTATTTTTTATTTTTTTCTTCCTTTTGAAAAGTGTCCCTGGTCCTTGGCGGTAATTACAGGGCTGTGATTGGTTGCGGTGAGGACACTGTCCACGGCGCTGCCTGGAGGCACGAGGACAAAGAGGAGGGGGGGGAACACCATCTACAAGGCTGTGCTCAGAGAGAGAAAGAGAGTGAGAGAGAGAGAGAGAGAGAGAGCGAAAGAGAGAGAGAGAGTGAGAGAGAGAGAGAGCGAAAGAGAGAGCGAGAGAGGGAGGGGGGGAGAGAGGAGGCAACCCAGCTTTGCGTTCCCGCTCTGCCTTCGTCTCAGTTCCCTTTGCTCTCCAGCTTTGCTCAACAGAGCGTGCGACAAAGGAGGGAGAGAGAGAAAGACGAGGAGAAGTAGAGAGAGAGCGATAAAGAGAGAGGAGGATCTCTCGTCCTATTTTCCGTATTTTCTTTCGCAGATAACCTCTCAGTTCTTGTTCTCTTCCTCTGCCTGAGGCGCTCACCAGCTCCGGTGATTCACAGCTTGCGTACCGCCGATCCGCATAGCTCTCACTCTCTCTCTCTCTTGGTGACAACCGGCTTTCCCCGTCTCCACGCCGATCCCAATCTCGAGCGTTCCGGCTGGGACAGGGAGGGTGGGGGGGTGGGGGCGGGCTGTGGACGGAGCGGAGGACGGGAATTGGCTCTAAACGCGCCTCTTGGGAGAGACCAGCCCGGTCGGACGAAACGATGCGTCTCTGGCGGATCCCCCCGGACACTATTTAAAACGTGGAGGAGACCGGAGGCTTCGGGGAGATCTTACCTGTGTCCTCTTTTCTCTTTTTCAGTTTTTTTTTTTCTCCATTGCTTCCTACCCATTGGAGTAGAGTCTTGCTTTGGGATATTTTCTTTCGAATGCATGCGCTTAATCTTCGGGGCAACCGTTTTTCCATTGAGGGGATTTTAGAGAGAGAGAGGGAGAGCGAGAGATAGAGAGAGAGAAGCGAGTGGCTATCCGTCCTGCATGTGTCCTGGTTTTGTGATTGTGTGTATACATTTGGTCTTTCTTTTTTCATTAAAAAAAAAATTTTCATTTGTGATTGCTCACGCCGTCTCAGGTCCGTGATGTAGCTTATGGATATCCTGACCTTCTGCGGTGCTTTTATCTCCTGCCCTGTGGATTGCTCGCGATTTTCCCTATTTAGCGGAGCACGTGCGCTTTCGTTTAGCGATTTCAATTCACCTTTCAATTCCATGCCTTGCGCCACCAGGAAGTAAAGGGGGGAGGGGTTGTGGGGGGTGGGGGGGAAGAGGCGGAACATGGGCTGCCGGCTGCTGTGAGGTTTTTTCCGGTTTGGATCAATATCTCGCCCGGTCGTTCGGAAGGGGCGATGTCTGGTGAAAGAGCGAGGCTCCGCCCAGGCTCTGGCCCCGCCGGGCTGGCCTCTGCTGTGCGCCTGGCCCTCTGGGCCCTCCCTCTGACCCTGGGGGCCGCCTTCGGGATCGCCCTGGGGGTGTCGGGGCTCGGGGAACAGCGCGGACGCCTGGCCTACGGCAGCAAGCTTCACCACGCCGCGCCCATTGCCATCCACAGGTTACCTGTGTCCCTGAGGGGAGGACATGGTGGGTACCGTAACCTCCCCGCTCGTCGCACTGTACCTCTTTTTCCTGTCCGAGTTTCTCTTTCTCATTCTGTTCACCGTTTCCTCTTACCTGTTACTGTGCCTCTCCATTACCACCCTTACCTGATCACCATCTCCTCTGAGCTGTTACAGTCCTCTCCTTTCCTACACTTACCTGCAGACCCAGGGGACCTTCAAAAGGGTTCTTGTGAGATGCACAAATAGACATTATTAGTCATTTAAAATGTTAGTAATTTGTTACTTACTACTCTGCTGCTCCAGTGTTACCTATAGACTATAGTCATGTATAGTGTATAGTGTTGTCAGTGTGTTGTGTATCCGTGATCTTGTGTGTGTGTGTATACGTGTGTGTGTTTGTTTGTTTGTTTGTTTGAGAGTGATAGAGCTTTGCTGTGAGATAGTAGTAGAGAACATAGGTGTGCTGTGGCGTTTTTCTGTCCATGCTATATCCAGGTGGATTATGGGTATTTTGTGGGCTGATTCTCAGTGTGCTGAGGCACTGAAGGCAGGTTTAATGTCTTGCTGAGGTGGCAGTTCCAGCCAAAATACCGCACCAAAGCCGAAATCTTGCCTTTTATATTTCACTGTCAGGGCCCAGTTCTGACAGAACTGCTTCAGTAGACTTCAGTAGTCATCTTGTAGATTGTTCTATATCAGGGGTGCAGGTTTGTTGTTGTTGTTTTTTAGCCCAGGACCACACTTGTTCATCTGATTAACTAATCATGGTCTTCAATCGAATCAGGTGTCTTAGTGCTGCGCTAAAACAAAAAGGTGCACGCGCATCGGCACACAGAAAAAAAAGTTTGCAGTCAGTCCCTGCATAATATTCTATTATGTTAGCATTTTACTGCCATTTAGGGTGCTGTTATGGGTCAGTATAAAACATTTAAAGAAAGTTCCAAATATACGCTATGGCGTCTTAAAGGCGTTGGCTGAATAAAATCGCCAATTTGATATTATACAAGTCATTGTGTGTTGTACAGACCCTAATATAATAGGAAAGTTAAATGCTGCATTTTGTTGAACAAAGAAAGCCTGCCCTGCATCACCGTATGCATAAATCCTTCTGTGCCAAAAACACAGATGTTTAAAATCTTTCTTTATAGCCTTGCATGTTGGATGCCAGCTCTCAGTGGATAACACCATGCTGTTATCATTTACTGATTTATGAAGGCAGGATGCAGTAATGAGTATAAGCTCATTAAAAGAGTTGGGATGCTTGTTTTTTTAGGAGTTTTGCGATTTGGGTTCGAGCTATGGATAAATCACTCATCGCTGCTTGACTACAATAAACTTTCCATTAGCATATGCCCTGGATGTCTGAACGTATCAGTACTTTGAACTGATCTTTTCTTTGGCGCGCTGAAACTTGTTTGTTCAGGGCACTGAAATTCTTGTTTGGCGCACTGAGACCCCTACCCAAGTCCTAGTATCAACTCAAGAAGGACGGGAGAGGGCATGACCAACACTCTCAGAAAAAAAGGTACAAACACTCGGTACCCTATAGGTACATATAATTGTACCCATAGCCAGCAGTACATAATTAACTTGTACCTTTTTTGCTTGAAAACCAAATAGAACATTATTGCAGGGTACATTTTGGAAATCGTTTTTTTATCGTGAAGGTAAAAATGTACCTTCACTCTACCTTTATTTCTGAGTGTAGCTCTGTTTGATCGAATATAAGAATTTGATGCATCCTAAGTGGACTGTATTTGTGCGATGGTGAATGGCCTGAAATGAAGCGAAAATAGGCTCAAGCACTAACTAGGCTCAAGCCTCTGAAAGGGCCTTACAAGAGCGTGCGTGATTCAATCGCAGCCGAAGCTGAGCTCCACATTCCCTGCAAGCTCCAGTGCTCCTGTGATGCTCTGGCAACTCTGTTTTGCAAAGTCCCCGTTTTCCGCCTCCCTGTGCATTTAAAATAGCGCGCTTGTGGTCCCCATCACGGCTTCTTGAGCAGGTCCAGAGGGCAAGGCAATTTAAGTCACTGTAATCTCCCTCCCCCCCCCCAACGCGGCTGTCCTTACGTAACGCCGAAAGTTAATAAACCTAGTACGTCTGCGTTCCGAGATGTCGATTTTGTGACGTCTTCTGTAGACGGCTCCCGCAGGGCTGAGGCGCGGACGGAGCGAGGGCTGAGGCGCGAGGCTAACCGGTAAGCGCCGAGGCGCGCGTTTCAGCAGATGACTCAGGGCTCGGGGCCGGTTATGGATCAACTTCCTGCGAATCGTGGGGGGGAGCACGTCTCTTCCTGTCTCCACTGTCATCCGTCAGGTGCTCTTAGCAGGCTATGCAAGCTGAGAGTCAGGGAGGTGTATTTAAACAGCAGCAACCCGGGAAGTGTTTAGTCTGTGGCTGTCTGTTACATAAGCATCCTAGTGTGCATAGAGGTCCATTAATTAGAGTGAGGCGGTCGGTGTGAGGTGAGATGACAGAATTAGAAGGGGACACAGCAACGCACAGGCACGTATACAGACGTGCATAAACACTCATACTCACAAACACACTCACACGCACACACACACATTTACATGCACAGGCAAGGAACTAGTAGTGTAGTAAGGAAGCCACTTGTCAGTAGAGTACACACAACTGCATGTTCACCTGCATTCATATGCATCCGCTCAGGTAAGAAAATAGGTTGAAATGGGCAGTTTGTGTGAAGTTCATCTCCAAACGAAACTACAGGAGTTAAATGAGAGAAAGAGAGAGAGAGAGAGAGAGATGAAGAAATGAAAGGAGAGACAGCAAAAGGGCAATTTCCTCAAATACACCCTGAATTTCATGTTCCCGATAGTAACCAACAATCTGAGAACTTTGTCTATACATTTAACAGAGAGGGATAGATTTCAATTCAATTGTCGCTGCAATTAGCTTAATACACACGCATGCACACACACACACACACACACACACACATCATTCAAGTGTTCTGCTGTTTTTCGGTATCTGTGAGCGTGTATCTGTATCATTGTATCATCCCTAAGCAAAAGCAAATTGCTTTGTAGAAAAGAGCATGACATAAGATGAAATGCTTTTGTCAAGACATGCCACTTGACTTAAGGTCAGCCCACAACGTTCCCTCACAATTTCTTATGAATGATTTTACAAACGCGATGGTACTGAAGACGTTATCCACGTCTCGGGAAAGCTTAAGGGATATACGCCACATGTGAAGTCCGAGTTCTGCTGATCGGGCTTTTGAATGGGATGCAAAGAGACATTCATTTTCCGGTCAGTGCTGGAATGCCTCAGTTTGCAGCTCACCTCTGATTTCAAGAGACGCTGAGGAAGGTGGGTAAGGAGCTGTGCATAAACTTCAGAGCTGTGTGTGTGTGTGTGTGTGTGTCTATTTGTCTGTCTGTGTGTTTTATGTCTGACATCCCCCCTGCTCCAGTCTCCTCCAGTTTCTGTTGCTGTGTAAACCACCCACAGACAACTGCTAAATATCACCAAGCTGTAGACATTACCATCGACTAATGCTTTCTCCTTTCTACCAGAGGAAGCTAGAATAGCTTCACAAGTGGCTTTTAGACAGCACTGCAGTGGAAGAAGTGGCATTTACGTGCACATATTAGGCGTATATGTACGTAAAGGGCCGGGACTGGCCAAGATTGGCCAGGACTGAGAGAGTTCGCCAAAGTAGAAATCATCGATGTCACCGCTGCTTAAGAAGTTGTTTTTTTTCTGAAGATGACGCAATTCTTCGCCGCTCGTGAGGCGCAGCGTAGAGGACGTACGGCATCTTGAGTCTTATCCTTTCGCAGAAAACGGCGTGAAAAGCGGGCGATGTCGTAAGCGCAGAATTCTCCCGAGATACAGTATAGATAGCTGGAGGTGCCGCGCGTGCTGTTCTCTCCTGAGAGACGCGGTGCGGAGAGAGCCGGTGATGTCATCGCCGATCGCGGGTCCCTGAGATCCAGTGTGGAGTTGTTGATAAGCAGACTGTTCCCGCGAGGTAAAGTCCCTACAGCTGCAGCGAGGCAGCGAGGTGCCAGGATGGCGGCGTTCCAGACTCAAAGGATTACTACCCGGCCGTTTCTAGCATTACAGTCAGATAGGCTTCAATACTCCCACAGAGCAACATCTTTTAAAACTCATTTTCTCCTTTTCATTTTCTGTATGTTTTAGCCCTGATTATCTTGTATAGAATTGCTGCTCGTGCGTGTGCGTGCGCGCATATGCGCGTGTGCGTATTATACGCCATTTGTACAGTATGCATTAGATATTGGCCAATGAGAGTGTAGTACACACACACACGCACCCTTTTGCTGCAGCCGCCACTCTTCTCTTTTCACTCTGTTTTTCCTTTTTATGCGTCCTGAAGCGACATAGTTAACTGAACAGAGGCGCGTTTTGCTGGCTTGCTCTCGCTGTGAGTCAGACGTAAGGGAGAGAGGCGGATTACACCGCTAATAAAGGCCAACACATACACTCTGTCCTGTGGGCTTGGGTTATAGTGACGTAACCTCACACTGTCCCACACAAAACGCATCACACAAAAGCGTACTGTCCCACGCAAAATGCATCATACACCGGCACACAGGAAATCATTATTATTATTATTATTTTATTTATTTTTGTTATTTTTAAAAAATATATATATTTATTATTTTTACTTATTTTATTATTAGTATTATTATTAGTATTATTTATTGTATTATTATTATTATTTTGTATTTGTATTATTTATTTATTTATCAGTGCATGTTGGCTGCTCATAGGTCATAGGGCTTCTTGTTTGCTAGTTAGGAAACCAAAATGCCAAATTAACTCTTAGGTTTAAGTCATAAGAGAGTAATCCTTGTATGACTTAAAACAGCTTTATATCCTCTAAAGAATATTATCTGATTGTAGCGATTTAGGATTGGTTGTGTTATAGTCAATATAATGAGGCGGATGGTGGTAGTGTCATTTTTATGCCCCACAACACCCCCCGGCACACACGCAAACACACATTCTTCAGAATACTGCTTTCTGCATGAGTTACTCCAAGTAATTACCGCCCTTCTTCCAATCTCCCTCTCTTGTCAGTGCAGTAATTAGAGTTGCCGTTGTCTGTTGGTATTTATCTCTATATTTTCGCAGAGCTTCACCGTGCGGGCCGTGAGGAACCAGCTCTTCATGGGTGTTTGATAAACAAAACTAAGGACATTATATGAGCTACCATGGCTGATATCTCTAACACACACGCACACAAACACACAGATTAGTAACAACGTTTCAGAAATTAAAAATGTATTATTGTGGCATGAAAAGAAATGATGTGCCGCAAACAATTGCCTTCCGGGCCTCTCAATGAAGAGATATTAAAACGGGGTGACCAAAGTGCCAAGTGACAAAGTGACCAAGGGACATTCTCTTGCACGGCCAAAAGCCATAGCTTTGTCACAACCAGCAGCACTGGTTAAATGAGATAATCAAGTCCATTTATCATCCAGTTTTCCCATAATGGAAACTGGGGACAAAGGTATGTTATTAACAGCTTTTTATACGGTTATTCTTATCTTCTATCGCAACTCTTTTGTAACAGTAGATCCACTAAGCGCGGTTTGTGCTGCTTCTTGCACAACAGCCGTTAACACGACCTGCACCGAATGAACAACTCATTCAACACAACCATTGATGCAAATAGTTATGAGCACAAATCACATGACACATGATATCGGGCATACGGTCGACCTTCATATGATATGTTTTTAGAGAGGGTCACGCCAAGTTTCAGATTTTCTGCTGCATTGGTTTACATTTGAGGCTTTGTTGCTGGGTCTTAAATGCAAAAGGTATCTCTAAGTGCAAAAATAAAGCAAAGGCTGTTTTCGCTTACATCTATTTTTGAAGTTGATTCAGTAACATTGGTTGAAAATTTGCCTAACATTTCAAGTATTGCATAAAAAAAATAGTCATTTTGCCACTAAAATCTACGTAGATAACCTCAAAAAATCCTATTGTTCTTCAATCACGGGAAGAAAGCTGTCTTATTTCGAGATTTTGAGAAAGTCCCAGTAAAATACAGCCACATTGGATTGGAGTAGATCAGGCTATACTTCTAAAGTGCCTGTAGAAACCATTATGTCGTTTTGAATAGATCTGACTCTTTGTAACGTCATGCCTAACAGCACAGGCATTCCATTCAGTTAATCATACTTTTTAAATTGCAACAAAGCTGAGGTTTTCTTTATCAAACAGAAACCACCCACACATCTGCAAAATTAAAAAGTGTTTTTTTTTTCTCGTTGCCCCCGAACATCTAAGCATCTCACTTTGACGTTCGTTATGAACTTATCATAACAACCTCTGACAAAAAAATAAAACACTGATAATAATAGTAAAGCAAACATTGGCCCACACAAGGCGATAGATAAACTATTAAATAGCAGTCAGTTTCGTAGCCTGTATTATTCTACGGCCCATGCTGATAAATCTTCGTTTTAGAATATTCAAGTAACAAATTAACTGAAAAGTACGTCCCTAACCCACACAAACATAATAAGCATACAATTTTAATTAGCAGACACGGCCATTCAGCCCATTCTGTCTTCTAATTTTCTCTGCTGTCGAGAGACTATCCATCATTATCTCAAGGCTAGTCTCGAACACTATGACTCTGGTTCGACTCCAAATTATGATATGCCATTATATAATGGTGGGTGGAAACAGAGACCTGTATGCACCTTATTTATATGATAGAATATTATAAAGGTGTCATTAATTCCTCAAATAGAAAATGAATCCCACTGCCCAAACTGCTTGTCTGTAAGTCTAACACAGCTCTAACTTTGTCTCTGCTCCTCTCAAGCTTAGTTAGTTTGAAGCTGTGTCTCAAACATAGCATCAAGCTTAGTTAGTTTGAAGCTGTGTCTCAAACATAGCATCAAGCTTAGTTAGTTTGAAGCTGTGTCTCTGGAGCCAAAACAGGAAACTTAGCAAAGACGCTCGGCACATAAGTTTGGACGGCCGGAAGATTGTAAAACAAACTAAACAAACAAAGAAAACTGTCTCAGAGAGAACAGCAAAGAATAAAATAAATAGCACAGAGCGCTAGCGGGAGGAATAATACCTATACCTGAAATAAAAGCTAATAGCAAGTCCCCTGTGAACATAAACAGAGTTTAATATCACAAGGTCGCTAGTACCTGGCTATACCTGGCTCAATGCAATGTCGAATGACAAAGAAGCACCGGGGAAGCGGAAGCGAGGGACTTAAATACCCCGCAGGTAGAAGCACAGGTGAAAACAATGATGAGGGAACACAAACCCCAGAACGGAACGTGGAAAAAATCTTGTAGATTCTCAATTGGGAAATAAGGACGAGAACCGCAACGGGAAAAAAAATTTATACCCACGAACCATGACAACATGTAGTATCAAGCTTAGTTTGTCTGAAGTCAGAAACTCAGTTTTCACTGAGCTGTCCTTAATCGATTCCTTATGTTTGGTAATGAACTTTCCAGAAATGGAGAATGTTCTTTCTTCCTCAGTGCGTGCCTTACAATGCTTAACCTGAGGTGATCACACTTTACAATCCCATTAGTATGAAGACAGTACTGCAGCCAGCTCTGACAGGGATTTTGTGTGCACTATTTGGGAATTATTTTTGTATTTTTTTTATATCAATTTGGCACCCAGTGTGGGGCTGTACATGTCCTAATTTTAAATCTTCAATTATCTGCAACCGTAGCCGTGTTCGTGCACAAACCCAACTGCCGAATTTGGGAGCATGTAGCCATTTGAGGTTCCCCTCCAAAACACGCTGTATTGCCAGCTGCTTCTTTTCAGGCCACAGGCTACAGTTGAGCTTGCACTGAGCGGAGTCGGAGGAGGACCTTTCATATGCATCTTTAGCATGCAGTCCACGGGCGCCTGGTCCACTAGCAGGGTAATAGATAGTAATGAAACGTGGACACTAACCGACTTAACCCTCCCATGCCTAGGATGCAATTGCTAATTGTGCATTGCCCTATGGAGCTACTCACCTCATTTGGCAATGGTGCGTTCCGGATTAGATCCGAGACCGTGGGGTCATCCATGAACCACAGCGAATGAGACACCCAGCAGCCCTATGCATTGATTGTTTTGTCATATTTTTGTATTTGTCTGTCTGTCTGTCTGCCCCTTATTTTAAGTTTCCCATTACATTTTTTAAGAAGTATGTAGAAAATCGCAACAAAGTAGTGATTTGTAAAATTTCAACATGACTATTTGACCGTGGAAACGGTCGTAGCTCTACGTCAGGTCTTCACTTGACGTACGCACATTATCGACTGGTTATGCTGAAGTATTGCAGGTTTGAGAGCCACACGTGAACGCTTATTGCTGTTGAAAATTTAACTTTCTATTAAATGTATGTGACCAGTTAGCCCCAGGGCGCAATTACAGAGCTCATTCATGAGCGTTCAATTTGAAGTTAATTCGAGATTCATAGACGTAAGTACGTATGACAGACGTATGCTATTTTAAACAAGCGCAGCCAATTTTATAAATAATGCTTACATCCATTTAAAGAAATGTGCTTTCGTGAAAGTTAAAGATGACGTTCAAGTACTTTTTCTTTTTTATAAATGAGGCCCCTGGTATCCCGGTTACCACCATTTGGTTTAATGGCAGCTCAGATCACACCTGACAAAGAGGTCATGGGCTAATGTATGCTGTCTTAGGGGTAAGAGAAGGCTCAGTGAAATGATTATAGTCAGAGGAAAAACTAAAGCGCATTGTGCTGGTTGAGATTTCACCGGCCGTTGTGAGTAAGGCGAGCCTTAGATTGTATTGATTTTCAGAGAGGGTTTTTTTTTATCGAACGGGGGGGGGGGTGGGGGGGTGGTGGTTTCCCTCGTCCGTTGATAATGAATTGGACCTGTCCTTAAGACAGAGCGGCCGGCCGGGGAATTGTAAAGGTTGATATCGATGATGCCGTAAAAATGCCAATATGGTCGGACTTATTAAGCAAACGGTGGACCCGTATGTTTGATTTACCATGGCGAGCCTCTACCACTTCCCCACCCCCCGTATATGGTGCACTCCGGTATGACCAGTGAGGAATACGAAAGGATTTACTTGATTGATGAACGTTGTAGAGCAGGGAGAGGGAGAGAGGAGAGAGACTTTATAAAGACCTTTATTTAACATTGTGTTAAGCCAAGTGTATAGGAGAGGGAAAGGATTACAAACTACCCTATACAAATAGAAAAAAGCACTACCAAGCCAACCCAAAGACATGAACAAAAAATTTAACTCAGTTGAAAGGCATGTAAAGCAAATCTTTTCATGAGAAACGATCGTTATTATTATGGATATGCAATCCTGATGGTGGCGCTCTTCCAGCTCTGCTTCGTGAATCTTAAAAACGGTGCGAGGGAGGTAAAGTGACAGACAGAGAGACAGAAAAAGGTTGAGAGCGGGTAGAGGTGTGGTCCTATACCCTTCTACACTTTCTTTGTCTCACCAATATTTTATTAGTCACATCAGAGCGGCCGACCCATGCTGTTAAAATTAATTGAACTCTAATTGAGGCCCACAGGGCAAACAGACAAGGTTTTACAACTGTATGTACAAACTGTAAGGTAGGAAGGCTGACTTATGTTATACCACGCAAGTTCCTCAATATATATTATCTATCTTCTATTCTAACTATATTTCAGCAGGCAGGAATGTTCTAGAAGTACTTTATTAGTTTGAGCCAATGTTACTGTCAACTCTGACCTCTCATATAAATTAGTACCACTGAATTGTAAGCACTTGGCATAATTACACTGTAACTGCACAACAATTATACAGGCAATAGGGTCACTTCATACTGTGTGGGACTCGTTTTTATATAACTTGCCCTGTAATTACCGCAGGTTTTTTTACATTTATTTAAATGGCAGTTTCAACATACGTATTACACCTCTCTGGTGTTTCCATACTAACCTAATGGCATTGTCTTGTCACACATGCGCTGAACCACTGGTGTCCAGTTGGGGAAATTTGTTCAAGCATTAAATTCAATCCAATCCAGTAAACTTTTAAAACAAGGATGCCAACACAAGTTCCCTTAAAAAAAACATGTACTTTTGTAGTTGTTACAAATTGAAAGCAACTGATACACACACTACCAGGTATAAACAGAGGAAGAGTAACATGAGGGGTAATATTAAGTATGAACTATAGCAAAATAAAGGTCACGATACATTACGTCAAAAGTGTTTCCTCAAAAGGGACTTAAAGGTAGAGATAATTAGATTAATTTTGCTCATATTGTTCATAGGCAAGGTGTCCAGTAATCCAGGGACCAGCAGAAAAAAAGATGAAAAACAATCCTTGTTTTAATAGATTTTCGAGGACATCAAGAACATCCTGAGATCAGTTCAGTTGAGTTCCATCAGTTTTATTTGTCCTGTTATAAAACAAATAAAACATGAAATTCATGGTCTGGTAAAAGAGGGGTCAATACATCAAAGCAAGTACAAGAATTCAGAATCCATTAAAAACATAAACATGCTCAGTAACATTAAAAGGATCGTAAATATTAATATAAGGCCGCTATAAAAAGTGCAATATTACACTTGGTAGGAAAGAGAGCATGAATGGCTTTATGAGTGCCCTTTTTTGTATTATCCTGCCACTTCTAATGCTGCTGTTGTGTACCCCCAGATATTTAGAATCAGTGAACACTGTCTCTTAGCTTAGCGCAGGCCCGATATCGTCACGCGCGAGAGGGGTTGCGGTCGAGAAGACATTGTACTTTTTTTTTAAAACCCTCCTGAGAGATATATTTCTTTTACGATTGATTTTTTGATGATGACTGATAGATAAGACCTTGACAGTAATGGGTAACTGGATATAATCAGACCCATGTAATGCCTGCATCATTATGCAGACAGCGTGACCCTAAAGACTAATTTGATTGTGTTTTAACCACATTGATTGCTGTGGATGCAGGGGCATGGGACACAGCCTCCATCTTCCCTGCTGTTCTCATGCATTCATTTGATTCCTGAAAGGCGAAAGCGAATTCGCCCCCTGGAACTGAACACCTGAACACCTCATTTTTGAACTGAAGCTAAACAGCGGAGCGGTGACTTTGGATGCATTTCTGTGGCCCTCGGCCTTCAGTGAGATAGGCAGCTGTTGCTGCAGGGCGTTGACCTGCTCGTACTGGAATCCGGGAGCAAACTGGGGGGGGGGGTTGTATCTCATAGTGAACTGGGTGTTGCACACCCATGCAAAATCAACTCTTAACATATTTTGCATGAGTCCAGTATATACTGCAGTCCTGTAGGGACAGTATATACTGTAGTCATGTAGGGACAGTACATACTCTCTTACAGTTAAAAGTTCACAAATAAAACAGAGTTGGTTTTACCCAGGAACATTTGACTGTGTGCCGGAGGGTGAACTGTGAAGTATGTCACAGCAATCTTTAGGGTCTTTATGGTCAGCACTGGGAGTGGATCTTCCAGTGTTTTCCATTGAGACGGTGAAGCTGGGCAGACATACATCCTCACAGACGGACAAAGAGCGAGGCGAGAGATTCAAAGAGGGCTCTCGCACGTACTCAAACCGAAAAGATAAAGTCTGATAAAGGCATCGAATTACCGCTGCTCATTTTTTAAGCGCGTGCCATTTCGCAACACCGCTTTATTTTATCGCCGTGTCAGTCTTTCACTTTTTTCATTAGTATCTTTTTTTGCAGTTAACGATTTTCCCATTGATTTTTTGAAAGAATTTTTGTATAAGCCTCCATTTATGAGAACGTTCGCGAGAGCGGTTTTTTTTCTATAATTAGTACGCGTTTGGAGTTTTCCGAGTGCCGCCCTGTTTATCGGGAGCAATCTTTTATGCTTTGGCATAATCTTCACAGTGTGAAGATAAGCCGCACTGTGTCCCTGCGATGTGCTGAAAACACTACTCCGTTATGATGGATGGATGGTCTTCGTCACTGAGGGGAAGACAGATGCTCAGCGCGGGTAATGACTCAGTTCTGACAGTGCGCTTCTGCGTTTCATCCAACGTCCCTGTGGGATCGCAAACCGTCAGACGGAGAGAGGCGGCCCACAGCATACCAATCTGCCGCGTGAAAGACGACCGTATTTCCGTTGAAGGATGTATAAAGGAGTCTTGACACACTTTTAAAAGCCATGTTTGTGTTCCTCCTTTTTATCTCGCCGAGTAACGGTGCTTAAGCAGATGGTTTTTGGCAGACGGGCCTTTTGTCAATGCGTCACGAGCGCCCCCGACGACAGGAGCGCTGCTGCCAAGCCTCCCTCGGCGCATCCCGGTTGGGAGGGGCCCCCGCGTTCGCGCCGGAACGAGCCAGATCGGGATGCGGCGCATTCGTCGTGATGTCACCGCGCGCATCATCGTTTTATGACGGCATGATTAGGTAAACACTGCGATTGGATCGTTGGACTGTCAATTCTCTAGCTACTCCAGTTAAAGCAGGGCGCAGAACCTGGGCGGAACTAATTCAAGGCACTCGGGCGTCCCAGTGGCTCACCTGGTAGCATGCGTACCAGTAAGGCTAAGTCTTTACCGCAGCGGCCTGGGTTCGAATCCAGCCCGGGCCCTTTGCTGTAGGTCATCTTCTTTCTCTCCTGCCTTTCCTGTCAATCTACACTGTCCTGTCTAATAAAGCAAAAATGCCTAAAAATAAAAAATAAATAAATCAAAGCGCTTTTCTCGAATGTGATTGTGAAAAAGCGCTAAATTTGTCTCTTGGCCGGAGTAGTGTCTCTCGGGGGGGTTGCACTGAACAGTGACCCGATCAGCATGCGGATTGGGAATAATGAATCTCATTAATGCTTCTGTCGTAGGACTGTGAGGGATAGAGTTTCTGCATAGGATTTGGCCGATAGGTAGGGTGAGGGTTGAGGTTAACATGGGTAAAGTTTAGACAGGTGTCTGGTTACACGTTTTAAAATGTTTAAAAACACGGCATTTCCACCTTCTGCCCTCTTTAGTGCTGCTGTCTCTCGTTGGCTGTCATTCATCTGTCACTGTTTCTGCCCGCCGTCGATTTGTGAACCGGTCGTGGAGTAAATGGCGGAAATCGGAATTTGTAAATATCTTCCGGGCCAGCTCAAATGCACAGGTCCCTCAGCGGGGTTTCATTGATTTTGAGGGGTTGGGTTAGTTCCCATTTCCAGCGAGGCTGTCTCCACTCACTGAGATTGTGACCCTCACCAGAAGTGAGGTAACATATCAGGGTCAGGGGTCACTTTTGTACGAGGACAGGAGCAACACAGGGTTCATTCCAATCGCTTATTTTGTCCGTCCTCGTCTCCTGGGTTCTTGCCTGAACCGGAAATCAATCGAGGTTCGGCATTTCTAAGGACATTCCAAACCGCTAAATGCTCCTTGGACGAGCGAGGAGCGAGGTGGCTACAAGGAATAAGGAAACCTCGCCAGATTTCTCACGTCACAGGTACACCCCTACACAAGCCCAATGTTACTGTTCCTTTCCAACTATTCTAATGCGCTTTAATCCATAATGACACTCATTGTTTATGACTAACAAAAGCCACGTTTATTCATGAAAAAGAGGCTAAAAAGCCTCATGGTTAAACGGGTAAGCATAATATGATGCTGACGCTTGACTGAGCAAGCCTAATTTATGTTGCCTCGATTTCTTCGTCCTCCGTTGGGCGGAGCTAAGGAGCGAGGAAAGAAGATGAGGAAAGGATGCAAGGAATGAAAAACAAGCGATTGGAATGAACCCACGGGCTTCCCGCCCTGCTGTTTCACAAAGAATCTGAGCACGCGTCATGCTTGTCTCACTGCAGTTGTAGCCTTAGTGGATGTCTATACTGTAATTGGTCAGTTCGGCACTACTTGAAAAAGTGCTGGAGTTTTAAGTAAAGTGTTCAGACAGAGTGAGCAGGACACGCATATATACACAGTATATGTATATATATATTTATATATATATATATAGATATATATATATGCACTAAAACATTTTGAGAGGGTTGTTTTCCTGAGAGTGGAGAAGGCCTTGAACACTGAGCAGCGCTGCCTCCCGATAGCTGCAGCAGTTGGGTATTCATTAATTACAGGCTTGTGTAATAAGGGCTCCGCTTGCATGGGGAATGGCTTTTAATTTGCGTGTGAGGTCACATTGAGAAATGGGGGCGCTCTGTGTTACCGATACACGGGGGGTGGGGGGTGGGGGTAATTTACAACAGGGGCAGGTTTAGCCATTTCACCGCTTTCGATATAAACAGGTCCCGCTCTGTCAAAGGTCCCTCAAGTGAACAAAAGGGAAATGTGTATGCATTCATCTCACCTACCCTCGTTCTAGAAGCGGGGATTTCATGCGAGCGCCGTGACACGGCCCCTTATTTGTAACATCGGGCCCATAAATTGAGCCTGAAATGTATCCGTGTGAATATTAAAATGGGAAGAAGGCGAATATAAAATCACTGCGGAGCTCGACTTCCTAGAAAATGGAACGTTAAGTGGCCCAGCTTTTTGCAGTGGACGTTGGACTATTTTTGTCGGGCTATTTTCAAATTCACGTCGAGCGAACGGCAATGATGAAATGAATTTCAATCGAGGCTAAGAGCCTTTTTAAGCACGACGAAACAACATCCATAGAGCAAAGGCATTTAACTTTGCTTCGCTACCACGCACCGTTTCCTGTAAAATGACTTAAAAGCAAGAGGATATTGAAGCTAGTTTTCTGGGGCCACCATATTCACCGCTTTAACCGTCAATGTGAAGTGTGGAGTTCACTAAGGCCACCTTTGTGCTCCATTTTATCTCTATCATAGAAAGAACATGGTGCAGATGTGTGTGTGTGTGTGTGTGTGTGTGTGTGTGTGTGTGTGAATACCTTCCCTCTGCACAGTACTGCACAGACCTGTGCTCTTAGCCTTCCTCCTGTGTAGCAGTGCAGTTCCTAAATAGATAAACAGAGATTGTCAGGCTATCGTTTGTGTTGTTCGGAGAGTGCGATAAGTTGCAGTTCCAGCAGTTAGCAGGTCGGTTAGGCGACAGTAACTCAGACTGCTCCTAGCAGTGTAATGGTGTGGAAACTCTCTTATTTTTAACATCCCTATTTTAACAGTGTTTCCGCCGGTAGGATCAAGGATGTGTTTAAGATGCTAATGGTCCGGTCTCATGCTGAGATCCTGCTTTATTTAATTGCTGTGGAAATAAACTTCAGCATAAAAAAATAATAAATTAATATTTTTTAAAAACATTTGACCCTGTTAGTTATTCAAACCCCTCTGAGAGCAATTAGGTCAAAGGGAAAACACATTTTGGCACATTCAGGCTGGCAGCCTGCCGCTCGGGCCCTGGAACGCATATCTAACGAGGCTGAATGTCGTGTTGACATTTATGTGGTTTTGGATCATTTGTCTTGAAATGCACAGGAAGAAAAGCAGGAAGAAATGCTAACCACAGTGTATGCTAATGAGATTGAGCCACTATTATTTCGCCTCGTGTCCGTCTCTCTTTATCTCTTTCCAATGTATTTGTGTGGCTTCCTCCTTCCATCCCTCCCCTCTAACTGTCTTTTCTGATTTATCCTTGTGTTGTGGGAGATGGACTAACAGAGGTGGAGGGGATAATATTTTGGAGACAATCTGTTTCCGAGTAGATCAATATCTGGCTCCATTCGCTGCTAGAACATCCAAACAAATTAAGTTCTGAGGGATATTACACTACAGGGCCCTACTTGCAAACACCAACCAAACTACATTAAAGCACTAGTAACCCAACTACAGAGCACTACTACAAAACATCTCCCAACAACAGTAAATAACTAGTAACCCAACTACAGAGCACTACTACAAAACATCTCCCAACAACAGTAAATAACTAGTAACCCAACTACAGAGCACTACTACGAAACATCTCCCAACAACAGTAAATCACTAGTAACCCAACTACAGAGCACTACTACGAAACATCTCCCAACAACAGTAAATCACTAGTAACCCAACTACAGAGCACTACTACGAAACATCTCCCAACAACAGTAAATAACTAGTAACCCAACTACAGAGCACTACTACGAAACATCTCCCAACAACAGTAAATCACTAGTAACCCAACTACAGCGCACTACTACGAAACATCTCCCAACAACAGTAAATCACTAGTAACCCAACTACAGAGCACTACTACGAAACATCTCCCAACAACAGTAAATAACTAGTAACCCAACTACAGAGCACTACTACGAAACATCTCCCAACAACAGTAAATAACTAGTAACCCAACTACAGAGCACTACTACGAAACATCTCCCAACAACAGTAAATCACTAGTAACCCAACTACAGAGCACTACTACGAAACATCTCCCAACAACAGTAAATCACTAGTAACCCAACTACAGAGCACTACTACGAAACATCTCCCAACAACAGTAAATCACTAGTAACCCAACTACAGAGCACTACTACGAAACATCTCCCAAAAACAGTAAATCACTAGTAACCCAACTACAGAGCACTACTACGAAACATCTCCCAAAAACAGTAAATCACTAGTAACCCAACTACAGAGCACCACTACGAAACATCTCCCAACAACAGTAAATCACTAGTAACCCAACTACAGAGCACTACTACGAAACATCTCCCAACAACAGTAAATCATTAGTAACCCAACTACAGAGCACTACTACGAAACATCTCCCAACAACAGTAAATCACTAGTAACCCAACTACAGAGCACTACTACGAAACATCTCCCAACAACAGTAAATCACTAGTAACCTAACTACAGAGCACTACTACGAAACATCTCCCAACAACAGTAAATAACTAGTAACCCAACTACAGAGCACTACTACGAAACATCTCCCAACAACAGTAAATCACTAGTAACCCAACTACAGAGAACTACTAGCAGTAGCAATAACTACTAGACCTAGTACGAGTACCAAGTACTCAGGTTTGGATACTTTCTGGTACAGAGTACCGATACAAGTACTTTTAATAACATTGAATTTTTATCTTACCATAAAAGTGAGACCTCTGGTTTTGAAAACCCTGGAGTGTTTATTATTTTTCATTGATTTTTTGTAGAATAGATTATGAAACTTTTGATTTTCGATAAAATGTTGCCTAGGCCTATAGACAACTTGGTTTTTAATTTGTTTTCCCATGGTTTTCTTCCATCAAAAACTTAATAGGTAGGAAAGCCACACACACCAGTGTTTCCCCGAGGATTATCTTCCAGCGTTAATAGCTGAACTTGCCTAACGTAAGACCAAAGCACTTTTTAACACTGATACACTACAAGTACTCAACAAACATTTTGGTGTTAAGCTCTATCTGGACAGAAATGTTACAGGGGAAATAGGAATAAAGCAGTCTCCAATGAAGCAAGTCATTTCAGTTCTGATTTTACGGATGGTGCGTGAAATGAACTCAGTCAAAAGTGACGTGAGTGACACTTCAAACAGGGACACTTCATTCATGAAATGTTCGTAAATGTGCGCGTACATTTACGTACGAAACAAGTCAGTACGAAAAATCTACGCCGGATTCGTCAAACGACAGATTTGTTCGTATTTCGTTTGTATGTTCTTACATGTGGATTCGTCGTAAATGACCTTATTTACCATTAGCATAAATCCATGGCCATGAATGGCCTGATATGGAAGTTGTCATTTCCATTTAAAGGTCCATACGAAGTCAAAATGGCCCAGAAAAAGCAAAAGAAATAATTATTCCGACACTGAAATCGAAGTTTTATTATGTTCAATCAAGGGAGGAAAAATAATTTAGTATTGTCTGTTCTGGTGTCACAAAGTAAATAGTAAAGTGGCCTACATGGTAAAGTAAAAAGACCTGGCAGGATATAACATCCAGGAAATGCAGAATCCCCCATCAGTTCAAGCCTTTCTTCATCGGACTGCACTACGGTCGTTCTCGCAGCCTGGAAATAAATTAAATAGTTAATTTATAAATTTTGTCATTTTGTGTTCTGTGCATGTGAGAGGTGGTTTGAAATCCCAGATCCCCTAGTGATGGAAAGCGGTAGTTGGGAATGTATACTCTGACACAGGAAACAGCAATTTGACATATACCAATAAGCCTGCCATCTCTCCCTTCTGGGATCATTCATTAAGTTTAGGGTCTAATTAAATTAATTCATAGCCTGCAATTGATTAATAGGCTTAATCTAAAGTGCTTGCTTTTTACAGTCATAATTATTACGTTTGCATTGTGCACTTCAAAGGCTACAGTTAGTCTTGTGAATTAAACTGAAAATAAAGATAAATTCATAGGCCTATTCTAATTGACATTCAGAAGCTACATTTAGCGGCATTTTGAATTTATGGATGCAGTAGCTACGCATGGTCCTGAGCAGGTGTAAACTTTGTCTGTACGTACGAACAAATTTGACGTACAAATTTGATGAATGCCAAAATACGAACAAAATTGCTTATACAAATGATTTACGTGCAATTTCGTTCTGCTCACGTTTCATGAATGAGGTCCAACGATTCTATCTTTGCCTTTGCTTAAAGTTCTGAAAAAGTCTGGCTATCCAACAATAGCTAGGTTGACTTGGGTAGCATTTAGCCAGCTATTTTATGTGAGCTAAATAATGTTTGTCAATGTTAACACATTTACCTCACTAAATTTCAAAAAAAGATTAAACTTCAGTAGTCACTTTGTGAATTTTGTTCATAAATGGAAATTACAGTAAGACGAAATCAACTAGCTCTTCTACCTTCGCCTCATCTTTATCGTCGACTCAAGATATTTACGGACTATCAGTCACCTCACAAACCAAACACTCCCGCCTCAGGAAAATATGCTATATGTTTGTATATTTAAGCAACCTGGTCGCACCCCAACTAGTACAATATGCACGGAATGCGCCACCGCCTTTCCGTGCATATTGTACTAGTAGGGCCATATATATGCATATATGACTAAAAAATCCCCCCCCAAATCTATACGAGTCGCTTTCCCGTATATATATATATTTTTTTTCAACGAACTTCAAAAACAGCAGTCACACACGTCTCCTCTCTATAAAAATAATAATAAAAAAAAATATAAATTTTTCATTTTGTAACTGTCTATTATATTGATATATTTATTTTTTTTTTTTTTTTTTCATATAAATTTAAATTTATTTATTTTATTTTATTATTTTTTTATGGGAACTAAAAAATAAGCAACAGATAAGCCAAAAGAGAAGAAGAGGAAGACCAGAATCAAAATGTACTTGTGTTGCATATGGCCAATACAAACTTGAACTTAACTTTGATATTGATATATCTTGACAATCATATTATTTATCTAAATGGTATAATGAATGTAGTGTAGTGTAGAGTCTTCTTCTCTCTTGACTACACAAACTGTGTTTTTTTTTTTGACATCATTTTGCAGCAGCTCTGCAATCTCTCAAATTCCAATATCATATGCTATAAAAAAAAAAAAAAAAAAAAAAAAAAAAAAAAAAAAAAAAAAAAAAAAAAAAAAAAAAATAAAAACATAACAACATAAAACTTTACTATTTTTTTTTGATTTTTTGATGCAAACTACATGCAAAATTTCAAATGATGTCTTCAAACATCCCCATTCAATGGTGATTCAAGATGATGTTATGGAAAGAAAGGAAAGTTGTTTGGTGTTTGTTTGTTGTTTTTTTTCATTTTTTTTTTTTTTAGTTTTAAAAAAAGAAAAGACCTCTCTCAAGTTTAGGTTAAGAAAAATTATAAAAAAAAAAAAAAAACAACAAAAAAAAAAATTGAACGTTTAAGCCGTTTTGGCTTTTTAAGCAGTTTTTAGCTAGCTAAGCTAAGCTATTACTAGCTTGTTAGCTTTGCTTCTGCTTCTGCTTCTGCATCCTCTTCCTTTTAACAATGAACTAAAACATTTTTTAATTTTTTTTTTTTTTTTTTTTTTATTTTTCTTTTTTTTTTTGGTTTTTTTTTTTTTCTTTACTCTTTTTTAAGTTTTTTTTTCTTTTCTCACTTCTTTTTGTTCTTTTTTTTTTTTTTTTTTCTTTTTCTTTTTCAACTTGTTTTGTTTCACGTTTCAATCGTAGCTGTTTTTTCTGATTTTTCTTTTTTTGATTTTTTTTTTTTTTTTTTTTCGTTTTTCGGGGGCTGCTGCTGGTGCATGGCTGAGCACTGCTTTGCACAGAGCAGCGCAGACAGAGACAGGACAGCAGCTGCAGACTGAACTGAGACAGGACAGCTACAGGACTGCACAGAATTTTTTTAACAACGTTTTTTTTTTTTTTTTTTGATTTTTTTATTTTATTTGCATTTTTTATTTTTGTAATTTTTGTTTTTTTTTTTATTATTTTGTTTTTGTTGCTTAATCAGCTGATATTCTCCATTCGTTACGTTACGTTAGTTAGATAGCGTTTAACGTTAATTAGCATAGTTACACCTTTTACCTCCTACTACCTATATATAGTTAGATAGATTATTGCTATATCATAATAGTTGGTTCGCTAGGCTAGCATTTAGTATAGGCTTTAGGTTCTACTAACAGTGTCACAGAACATCTAGATACAGACAGACACATGTGAACTAACCACTAGTCTAACCAGGTAAAAAAACCTACAAACAACTAAGCTAACCAAACATTTTTGCGTTAGTTGAAACCATATTTGTTTGACGTTATTTTTATGTTGTATTTATATTTTTATTGTACATATATTTTATACATAAATATAGCGATATTATTTTTTAATGATATCAAATTTTTTATATTTTATTTTATTTTTATTTATTATTTTTATGTGGCGATCCGGTTTTGTTACGATGTGTTGTGTGTTTGTGTGTTTGTGTGTGTGTTGTGTGTTGTGTGCGTGTGCTTGTGGTGTGTTGCTGTTGTGAGTGGTTGATGAATTTACAAGTGTGTGTATGTGTGTACAGTGTGTGTTAACGGTTGCGAAGTGTTTATAACATGTGGCGTGTTACAAGACTGTTGTGAAGTATACAGTATACCTACGTGTGTTAAACAACCAAACATAGCCGCTTACACAGACAAGCTCAGAGAGCTAAACAGGTCAGCTTAAAAGCATAGAAACTAATCAAAAAACCAAAAACTGAAAACCACTCTCCAACATGACTCCACATTTTGAAGTTTTTTTGAAGTTCTGTTTGGCTGTTTTGAAGTTCGTTTGACTTTTTTAGATTTCAATTTTTTTATTTTGGGGAAATTTAGTTATATATGAAAGGGATATATGGCATTCTAATATGATATGTTTAACACAAGGCGGGGTGCGATATTGTGATTTAAGACACAGGCAGAACGGTACTTGACATTCATTCTGTCCATTAAGTGCAGAGATGGCGCAGAAGTCAATCTAGGATGTCTCTATTTTTTTTTAAGCAGGGATACCCAAAAAAGCTTGCTTCATTGGGTAGGCTGTGCAGGGTCGCGAATAGTGATGAATGCTTGCAGTCTGCCGTGCTTTTTCATCTTTATCTCTCTATGTTTTTTCTTTTTGAAAGCGACTTGTCGCTACGTGACATTGTCGGTAACAGGTCTGGGTATCGGACCATGAGTACGAGTAGAGCATAGTATCGGACCCAATACCATTATCAGTATTGGTGCATCCCTGCTAGTAACTCAATGCAGAGCTCTACTAGCAAACATCTCCCAGCTACAGTAAATCATCAGTCACCCAATTACAGGCGCCAATCACCAAAATACAGCATTCCAACACAACTGTGTATTTTCACTAGTGTGTCCAGCTTTAAGATTATTGATAGATTTGAGGGATTTCATTCAGAAGCTCATGTGAACTGACCCTCCGTCTCCATGGAGACAAATGGGCCGTGTGTCAGGAGTTATGGCCGCACATTCGTGAGCATGGGATTTATTAGCTGGGTTCTGAGAGCTGTCCACAAGTAGTAAAGAACACAAGAGCGCTTGAGTTTGTACCACTAAATCACCCCAACTCCTGCATCACGCCCAAGCCATTATACCTCATCGATGCCAGCTCATCACACCAACAGAACAGTCCTGTCACCTGCAGCTTAAATATAGACTGTCTATGCGTGTGCGCACTTGGGCAAGCGCGTGTGTGTGTGTGTGTGCGTGAATGTTTGCAGGCATACACAAAGTTAAGAGCTGTGAAGCTCTAATGGGACTCACTCTTGTCTTTCTTTGGTTTCTTCTCTGACAGACTGTAATGGTGGGCAGCCTTGCTGTCAGAGTTGATGCAGGGTTACTGTCAGAGAGAGTATAGGGGTTCTGTAGAGGGAATATTGGTTTGGTTGGGAGGGGGGTATTAATAGGCTAGCATAGGGTCAGCAATCAGCGGTGCTGTCCATTTGGGTACAGGGGTGGGTGGCAGTGAGGACATCTTCAGGGAGTACTAACACCGAATGACAGCACTTCACTGTGATGTCTGAACAGGAAGTGAGCACTCAGCGGATTGGAGTAGGTCAGGTTACAGAGAGAGGACAGATAAAACGGGAGAGAAGGAGAGAGCACAATAGGGAGGAATAAAGAGAGGGAAGGGAAGAGAGGGAAAAGAGAGAGAAATGCAGAAACTAACTAAAAAGATATCCTAGCCTTTAAGAAGGAAATATGGACACGCTAATTTGGCAATTATTTTAGGAAATATTTTTGCGGTGTGAGCTGTGGGAAACAGTGGCCTCTGCATCTGAGAGACGGAGACACAGCACAGCTGTCCTGCACAGAGCAGCTCCTTCCTAAATATTCATAACTGTGGAGAAAACGAACGCCAAATGGCCGCGCTGAAGCATGAATGATCTATAACTGTGTGTCGACAGCGTACATACTGTGTGAACTGGGCTGAAAAAGAGCATTCTGTCTTGCTGTGAAAGTGAGTCATCAACTACAGTGTTGCATTGTCCTAAAAATAAGGTCATTATTATTATTATTATTATTATTATTATTATTATTATTATTATTATATTAATATTATTATTATTATTATTATTATTATTATTATTAATATTATTATTATTGCAGTAGTAAGTTCAGCTCTAGTACTAATATAGTTTCTGATAGCATTATTATTGTTATTGATTAATTTTCTTGAACAAAACCCAATATTTGCAATTTACACTTACAAAGAGGGTTATACGCACAAAATCTGCTATTTCACTTTTTAGAAAAACAGAAAAGTCTTCCATTTGGAATGGCAATGCTCCCTGGATTTTAAAAGATGAAATGACTCACACTAAATCTCTACTTTTTTGTTACATCATCTTTATAGCACACAAGCCCGAGGCGGCATCCAAAATAATTGAAATCCGCCGGACCCTCCCGGACGAAAGGCTCATAATTGTGTCCATCCAGCCATCATCATTACTCAAATGCAGTTTTGAGTATTGGCATCTCAACATTGACATTTATTTTAAGTAGTGCATAGATTACCTTCTAATGAATACATGCCATTTTACAGATCCGACTGCAGTGGATGCATTTCTTAGACCGCAAGAGTGAAGAGTGAAGGTGTAATTAACATTGTGCTTGCAGAAAAAAAAGCCGCTTGTTCCGTATTGAGTTGTGTTTAGAAAACGAAGGCCCTTAGTGGCACTCTCTGTGCCGTAGGGGTCAACAGATGGTTGTAATTAAGCCCGTGTCCCATTGAGTGCAAGTGATTGCAGCCACACAGGTGACTCGTTACATGTTCGTACATTGCTCTGCGCATCTGGCAGCACTGTATACCGCCCCTCCCTTTAACGCTAAAGGGGCCGAACACCGGGAGCCGCGCCGATGTCTGTGTCTTAAATAAGCCATGATGAACACTAATATCTGTGCCAATGTCTCTGTATCTTAGAGAGAAGCCAAGCTGAACACTAATATCTGTGCCAATGTCTTTGTATCTTAAAGAGAAGCCAAGCTGAACACTAATATATGTGCCAATGTCTCTGTATCTTAAAGAGAAGCCAAGCTGAACACTAATATATGTACCAATGTCTGTGTCTTAAAGAGAAGCCAAGCTGAACACTGAAATCTGTGCCAATGTCTGTGTGTTAAAGAGAAGACAGGCTGAACACTGAAATCTGTTCCGATGTCTGTGTGTTAAAGAGAAGACAGGCTGAACACTGAAATCTGTTCCGATGTCTGTGTGTTAAAGAGAAGACAGGCTGAACACTGAAATCTGTGCCAGTGTTTGTACCTTAAAGACGCAATGTTGAAGACTGCACTAATGCTGGTGTCCTAGTGCGTGCTCTTGTTTCTGTGAATTGGGGGCAAGCCATTATCAAGGTTATCAGACCAGGTCATTTCAGACTGAATGGGGATGAGATGTTCAGAGCTTGTACACACACACACACACACACACCCTGCCGGATCTGTCTATATACGTTCAGCTCACGACACGGCTGTGCCTCTTTCTGCCTCTCTGCAGCGGGGACGACGTACATATTCGGACGTGACGGCGGGATCATCGTGTACACGTGGCCACCGAACGACCGGCCCAGCACGCGGGCGGACCGGCTGGCCATCGGCTTCAGCACGCAACAGAAGGATGCCGTGCTGGTGCGCGTGGACAGCTCTTCCGGGCTCGGAGACTACCTGGAGCTGCACATCGTGAGTCCAGCTTTACGCATACTGACAAGCACTCGCGCGCATGCACGCACACTCCAGGTCTGGGGTCAGTGCCATTTTATATTCAGTCATTTCACTCACACATGCGCACACACACACGCACACACACACACACATGCTCGCACTTACCCGGGCAGAGAACGGAGTGTACTCTGATATATATATATGTATAACATCTTTTCTACAGTTGCCATGGCGAGGCTAGGCCAGTAGTTATGCTTTTTCTGTTGTTATGATAAAGGGTTTTTGGTGCATCCTGCATAATGTATCACGTGTTACAGTTTTGGTTTGAGAGAATGTTGGTTTACAGCAGATTTCTGCAGGTGAAGTTCAGAGAGTGTCCGTGCCTTAGCTCCAGGTGCTCTGTGTGCATGTGTGTGTGTTTGTTTGTGAGTATTAGAGAGTGTGCGTGTGTGCATGTGTCCACGCGAGTGCATGCGAGTGTGCGTGCGTGCATGCGTGTGTGTGTGGAAAGCATAATGTTCTTAAACATGGACATCTGGGCGCGGTCATAAGGCGCTTGGCCAGGAGATTTATGTGGTGGTTGATGGGGGGCCTTTTTTTGTCACTATAGTATATGCGATGATTGTCAAATATCTTCTTAATCGCTGAATATACTTTCTTTAACACTTAAAGTGTTCCCTCCCAACCTGTCACTGCATACACTTCCTTTAACACTTAAAGTGTTCCCTCCCAACCTGTCACTACATATACTTTTTTTAACACTTAAAGTGTTCCCTCCCAACCTGTCACTGCATAGACTTCTTTTTACACTTAAAGTGTTCCCTCCCAACCTGTCACTGCATACACTTCTTTTAACACTTAAAGTGTTCCCTCGCAACCTGTCACTGTATACACTTCCTTTAACACTTAAAGTGTTCCCTCCCAACCTGTCACTGCATACACTTCTTTTAACACTTAAAGTGTTCCCTCCCAACCTGTCACTGCATAGACTTCCTTTAACACTTAAAGTGTTCCCTCCCAACCTGTCACTGCATACACTTCCTTTAACACTTAAAGTGTTCCCTCCCAACCTGTCACTGCATACACTTCTTTTAACACTTAAAGTGTTCCCTCCCAACCTGTCACTGCATACACTTCCTTTAACACTTAAAGTGTTCCCTCCCAACCTGTCACTACATATACTTTTTTTAACACTTAAAGTGTTCCCTCCCAACCTGTCACTGCATAGACTTCTTTTTACACTTAAAGTGTTCCCTCCCAACCTGTCACTGCATACAGTTCTTTTTACACTTAAAGTGTTCCCTCCCAACCTGTCACTGTATACACTTCTTTTTACACTTAAAGTGTTCCCTCCCAACCTGTCACTACATATACTTTTTTTAACACTTAAAGTGTTCCCTCGCAACCTGTCGCTTCATACACTTCCTTTAACACTTAAAGTGTTCCCTCCCAACCTGTCACTGTATAGACTTCCTTTAACACTTAAAGTGTTCCCTCCCAACCTGTCACTGTATAGACTTCCTTTAACACTTAAAGTGTTCCCTCCCAACCTGTCACTGTATAGACTTCCTTTAACACTTAAAGTGTTCCCTCCCAACCTGTCACTGTATAGACTTCCTTTAACACTTAAAGTGTTCCCTCCCAACCTGTCACTGTATAGACTTCCTTTAACACTTAAAGTGTTCCCTCCCAACCTGTCACTGTATAGACTTCCTTTAAGACTTAAAGTGTTCCCTCCCAACCTGTCACTGGATATACTTCCTTTAAGACTTAAAGTGTTCCCTCCCAACCTGTCACTGTATAGACTTCTTTTAACACTTAAAGTGTTCCCTCGAAACCTGTCGCTGCATATATTTCCTTTAAAACCGAAAGGGTAAATCTATTTAAAAAAGAAAAAAGTTCACATTTTACCATAAACCCACAAAAAACATATTTATTGTGAAAACATTAGAAGCACCATCTGACTTTTTTTATATCATATTAGTACGGATATCAAGTAAATATCAGCAATGTACGGATGAGACACGCCCTCACCACCCTTCACAGGATTTTAATGTGCGCTCCGTCCCTTCACTGCGGCAGCAGCATCTCATATAAGGCATTTTACATCACGGTGACAACATAAATATTTAATTAAATTCCACACAAGACAGATGGTGATCCATTGTTTTATTTCCCCCACTGCCTCGTTTTCCCAGACTGCAATGCGTAGTTTTCACGTTGTTGCAGGCAGGAGACAGAGAGTATGCTACGGCAAGAAGCTTCGGTCCTCCCTGGCTGCGCCATAACCCATAGTGTGTGTGTGTGTGTTTGTGTGTGTGAGTGTGTTTGTTGGTCAGTTGCCATATTTTGATATATGGTATCTTATTTCATGCTTGACTTATTTGTGTCTTTTTTTATTACGTTTCTAATGCAAGTTGATATCCAGCCAGGTTAATTTCCATAGTGGCATATCATGATTGAAGCTCCAGATCGATCAGATGTTACTATAATTCCCAGTGCTCGGATACAGATACCAGAGATACACAGAGCTGTACGCTGTCCAAAGGGGAAGATAAGAGGAAAACCACCATTACCATTTTAATTTCACACAATATTATTTTAATAAATATACAGAACCAACCAGAGTCTCTTATCAGGCTCTTTTTGGGGATTAGGGATCAGTGAGGTTTATCAAGCAGAAATACATTTGTCTGAGTGAAACTAGTCATTGAACAACAAAAAAATAAATTGTTCTTAAGAGAAAAATTCACAGGTCTTTTTTTTTTTTTTGACAGTTTCAACTGAGAGCTCTCACACTAAACTTTGTATTTATTTTTTTTACACAGAAATTGGCTGGCTTGTTCAGCCATCATCGAAATAAACTTCCCAAACTGTGTATGTCAAGGAAAAAACTAAAAAGGTTATGGAAATATGTTGGTTTATTCCAGGTTTTTTTCACACAACAACTATGAGTCTCCTCACCAGGAGTTCTCAAGGCCCATAAATGGCAGATCATTCATCATATATGCAGAAAAACATGCTAATCCTACACGGTAATACGGCGCAGTAGCTCTGTAATGGCACAACCACGCTCAAAAATATTATGAGATGTGTACTGCGCTGACCATATTGAGGCTATATTGAAGATATGTCCCCATGCAACACCATGCAGCTCTAACTAAATCAGACGTAACATACCATGACTTGTGAAAGTCCGAAGAATCAGCTTCCATTAGCATGGCTCAGCCAATCGCGCGGGAATAAAGTAGAATGCATCCCCTCAGCCCAAGATAATAGGAGTAACACTAGAAAATGTCGATAATAGGCCTGACTTCAAACATGCCATTAACCAATGTAATTCATCATGGCCATAGTTCTGTTTATGATGCTAGCATGATTCCGATGAGGCTCCGTTAGCTAATGTGCGGCTCCTTGAGCCGCCATGCAACGGAATCGCTGTGAAATCAGTGCGGCCAGGGCAACAGCCTTGAGGTCAACCTTATATGCGTTAACAGGATCACAGTAACCATAAAATGCCTTTGCGAAATGGGAAAATTCCCTTTTTCACTGACAATTTTAGAAGATAATCCCGAGCTGCTGTAGGCCTGTGTCATAGTTATTGATTTTAATCTCCCTGGCTGTGCACGACCTCCCGCAACCTTGCTGACTGTACTGAGATCAGTAAATCTCACATCGCTGTCATAGGATTATTGTAATTCATCTTAACTGTCTTACAAAAATCCTTCTGTTTACGTCCACTCCCAGATGTATGCTCATTTTCTCTCTGATTTCCTGAGGGACGGTGAACGGAGCAAGAAAGAGGAGGAGAAGAGAGAAGTAGAATTATGGAGCAAAACATTTGCATATAATGACAGTACCTGTTACAGACAGGATATATTAACCAAGCATATTTGTTTTTGGTGATCTCCGTGCTTTATTATTGTTTGCGATAAATTAATTAATTTAAAAAAATATTTCCCTATAGTCATTTGGATTTTTTTTCCTGAGTCTGTTTTTTTTGTCACTTTTTGTCCTGTCCAAAACTGGAATGCCCAGTCACATTTAGAAGCTTGTCCCGTCACTGCAATGTCAAAGCCATCCGTCAATTCGGGAGAGCCTCTCCTCTGAAATAGGTCCCTCCGTCCGCCGCTTCGCTTCACTCCACAGTCCTTCCGCTGAGCCGCACGGTCACTGCGTCAGAGTACCCTTCATGAGCGATCAGCATGGAAATATAACTTTCAGTTTTTCAACTCCGCTTTGTCTCTGAGGGGAACGCTGGCAAAGAATAGCTTATCGGTCCTTCTTTACAGGATTTCCGATGAGGTTCTGTTGGTGTAGGTATCACACACAAGCCAACACTGTAAAAATATTTAAGGTTCCTCCGACTACAAAATTGTAAGTAACTGATTACAATACACTTTTTTAAGTGGGCACAACTTAGTTTCTTTGGAAAACAAATTTGAAGTTCCGGTGACTAGCCGTTTATGTTGGCACAGCAACCATAAATACGTTGTATTATCACATATTGCGCTGTTCAGCTAACCAGACTAATAGGTCCAGTAAAATAATACAATATAATAAAAGCATTTTATTACTCCATTCAATCACAGAGCAAAGTTCTAATAATTTTACACTGCACCAATGTAAAAATATATTTGTGAGGAAAAAAAGTACACTGAAATCAGTTTCTTACAATTGTGTAGCCTTACAGTTTTTACAGTGAACTTGTGAACGTGGCGACTGCCACGCAGTCTTACTCGGATTCTCTCACCATGAGTTTTTGACGGAGAAGTTAACATTGTTAGCTGAGAAGTTAGCATTGTTAGCAGGATATACACAGTTTTTACTGCTGGGTGGCCCATCCCGATAAGGCACTGTTCTAGTGCATGTTTGGGCCCCATGTTCCAGGATTGAACCCCGATTGTGTCAATGTTGACCCATAGCCCCGCCGGGTGTTGCCCGGGGTTAGGGAGGCTCCAGTCAGCTGATTCGTGTCTCATTGTTCTCTGAAGACCCCCGCTGGTCGATTGCGCGACTGAGATCTGTTTGCTAAAGCTGCACACAAGGTGTCTTCCCCTGACTCACGTCTGTGTGAACTCAACTTTGGACTGCGAAGTGAAAAGAGGCAGCCAGTCGGTCACATCACATGCTTCTCAGGAACTTTGTCTACGCTCTCTCTCACCGGGAGCAGGGATCGCAGTGTGAGTACGGATGTAGCCTACACGTTCAACCTTGAGCCCCCCCTCCCCCTTACAAATGCGTATACACACGCACATGCATGCGTACACACATCTTTTTACCTCATGGACAAAGCTTAAGTAAGTTAAGAAAAATAAGGAAGTCGTTGTTACCCGTGTGTAATGTATATGTCCTTGTCTGCAGTTTGCTCTCTGTATGCGATCGTCTTGTTTTGTGTATATTTTGTGGTACTAAGAAAAGTGGAAGGAGAAAGGGAGGGAGGGAGCCGCCACTTGGAAATGGCTCGACCTCCCCCTTCCCAGGTGTCACTGCTCCGTCAGAGAGGCAGAATGAGAGTTACGGTAGGCTCTTTAAGCAGGCTCTGCCGCGTTGGGAGATGGCGGCGGTGTTACGGAGCTGTGGGGCGGGTGGGAGGATGAGTGCTCGAGACTGACTCAGCAGTCTGCATCATTCCCCTTGTTTCTATTTTTTTAAATGAATTATAGATTTCTCTGCCTCCCTCTTCCCCCGGCCCTTCTGGTCCGGTTCACGGACCTCATTGGCTGTGCTTTCCGCGGTCATCGTCCTAAATGGCAGATGCGGTGGGAGAGGGGCGTTATCTTGTCCCAGTTCACGCCCCGCATGTCTGTTATTTTCACTGATGCTCTATCACTCTATCCTGGACATCCAA
Source organism: Ilyophis sp. 1 JC-2022 (assembly GCA_022702515.1). Classification (NCBI taxonomy): domain Eukaryota; kingdom Metazoa; phylum Chordata; class Actinopteri; order Anguilliformes; family Synaphobranchidae; genus Ilyophis; species Ilyophis sp. 1 JC-2022. The sequence goes on from CM040405.1 coordinate 104,681,093, forward strand.
CAGCCCCCCTCCCCAACAGCTTGTCTGTGAGTTTGTATGTGTGTGTGTGTGTACGTGTGTGAGCAGCAGGTCTGTGTTGCGTGTCTATGTGTGTGTGTGCGTATAAACCCCTTCTGCGCAGAACAGCACTCTTAGCCTGCCTCTTTTGTAGCAGTGCGGTTCTGCTTGTAAGCCCCAGCTCTGTGAGTGTATCTCTACATTTGATCAGTGCTGAGCATGACTGATTACTCCAGATTTCTCCTCTCAACTGATTAATAAACCATGAAAGGATTTCCTGAGGTAAAATGTTTGTCTCTCCCTTTTCCCCCACATACAAGGATAGTACCACAGGAATGAAATTTCTTAATTTTCTTAAAATTGTAAACTCTCTCTCTCTCTCTCTCTCTCTCTCTCTCTCTCCATGTGAAATGAAAAAGGACTGTTCTGTGTCACGTCTTTCCTTTCAGAGAAGCTAATCTCGCTAGGTAGTCTCACTCAGTCCCCACTCCAGCCGCAGGGAGGAGAATCAGGAGATTGGAACAGGCAGGGTCATGCTAGCTAATTTTTAGGCTAATCACGGGTTTGCGTATAATCCAGAAGACAGTTTGGACATAGTGCCGGACATAATGTTTGCCTCTGTGCGGATCAGCAGTGTAGAGTAGAAGTTAGTAAGCTAGACTGTGTACCTTCTCCAATGAGGATACTGTGGTTGTGCAGTAAAAGTAGATTTATCAAAATTTCAGAAAACCGAACGGAGACAACCGAACCGAACAATAACTCTGACGGTAAACTATATATCAGCCGTGCCCATTGCAGGTCGGCCTTAGTGCCCGATGAGTCCAAAAAAAATCGGGTTGAGCCTTTACATAATAAATGCGTATCAATGGCCTGATTCAATTTGTCAGCGCTGACTGCAGTGGCAGTGGCAGGAAAGGTAATTGCAGAATCTTTTTTTCCTCCCAACATCAGTGGGGAGCAGGTGTTAACTTTGGTGTGGAGCGAGAGCACTGTCATGGTTGCTGTAATTGTTGCCAGAAGGAAACCTCTGAAGATTGCAAATTCAGAACGATTTTTTATTTTTTTTTGCTGTTCAAAACATTCCCGTCGCTGTTGTTTGTGTGAACAAAACATTTTGAAAAGCCTATGAGTCTCCCAAGTCACGCAGTGCTAGAGTTGTCGGATGAGCTGAAAGATGACCTAGTACTCCGCAATCACCCACTTACCATTTCCATGGCGAAGACATTTTTCTCTTATCTTTTCTCTGGCTCCTGGCCCACTCCAAAATGAGAATGTGCTGTCTTTTGTGCTTAAATCAATAGGACACTGCTTATTACAATTGGTGCTTTTGTCTCCACAAGTACAAGAGATATACCTTTAATATAGATGTAATAGTTAAGCTAATGTTTTGCAGCTGGGATCCTTTACATAATTGCTTTTAGTAAATACCTTGAATGGGCCACTTTTATGCCTGGTTTTTCTCATCACTGACAGTATTTTGGGTTTTAAAAAATTCTACTCTGAATGCGTGGTACTGTTGTTTGCTCCACTGTTTTTATGGCGCAAACAACTCCAGCACACACTTTCCACTTTTATGTGTACACACATACGTACACACAACTGTATATACTGACACACATGCACACATATATAAATACATGCACCCATTTACATACATACGCACACACACATTATCACTTTATCCAGATGACATCTTTTCCTGAATCAATTCCCTAAAGGCAGACAGCGGTGGCCCGTCAAACGTGCCCGTCTTGCCAAACGCTCGTTGGCCAGCCGCCGACGCTCAGGACACAAGGAGCGGCGGGATTCTCACCCAGTTTGTCGCTTCGGAAACCCTGCGGAACCGTATTTAAAAAAGCGGTAAAAGAGAGGCGCGGAGACGAGGACACAAAGCCAGCCAATTTTTGTTCTGTCTCTCAAGGCAAAAATCCGCCCCCGCGTCGCCCACGGGAGTGGAGTCACTGTCTGTCACTTAAGGCCCAGCGCCTCTCAGATTCAAAAATCAAATAATGTTTATGTGCATGACAAGAGAACTTGTGTTGCTAGAGCCGTCGATACGAAGATGACATCAACTGAAAGGTAATTTCTCGTCTCTTCCCGCAAGCCAGAGTGTCTCTCTAGTCTGGTCTCGATGCTGGTTATTGCGGTAGAGCCAGTGGGGGGAATAGATTACATAATCTTGGGACAACTTGCATAGCTCTCAATTTACATACAGTCCATTTGCTGTCTGCAGCTAGATACTAATAACGGTAATAACAATGAACCCCATACTCAGCAATAAGTGCCGTGGGATATTTAATGACCACAGCCGTTCTATCTCCTAATTACCTCGCCCCTCGGTTTAATGTCTCCGAAAGACAGCTGAGTTGTTACTGAAGCAATTGTGTTTACGGCACCGAGTTCAGGGGTGCAGCCACAGTTCCTGGTTCGGTACGTGAGCCTAGAACCTACTGGTTACAAGCTGTTTCCTTAATATCGAAGCCAATGCATATCGATGTGAAGTATTACCGTACGTCTGTATGATTTTGGACATAATTGTTCCTGCTTTAAATCAGTGTGCACATTTTGTCCTTGTATGTCTATTTGAGGAGAGAGGATGCAAGCGAAAGAGAGGGAGAGAGAGAGAGAGAGAGAGGCGAGGGGTGTTATCAGTAATTGAATAGACCTTGATATAGGTCCTAAACACTTCCAGGAAGCAGAGAATTATAGTGGGCAGTAACTGTTGGTGTGTGTGAGTTTAAATCGCTCTGTAAACGAATCACAGTCCTCGTAAAGAAGGGTGACATTTACGGCCGGACACAGCGGCCAAGGGTACGAGGTGACGGATATCTTAATGGACCTGAGAAAAGGTGCTTCACGGGGAGAGGGCAGGGTAAAGGACACGCACTCTTTCGCTAGGCAACCCCATCCTGCGGCAAAAAAAGGAGGCGTCCGATAGGCGCCGCGGCAGTCCAAATTTAACGGGGAAAAAAATCGCAGCAGATTCAAAAAAAGTGTGAATTCCATCAGTCTGAGAGAAAAGGCACAAATACGCGGCCTTTAGCATCATTCTGTCTGCTGAGTGAGCTTTAACAGAGACGTTGGGGGTTAAAGCTGAGAGGGCAGACAGAATGACGCCAAAGGCCGCATATTCACAAGGTCCCATCATGCATCTCTTCAATCTGGAGGAATTTTTTACACCAAACTGTTTAACGGGCAGGGGTTTTTTTTTAAAGAAAAACGTGACGTGTGATCTAATATTTGCAAAATGTGATCAGTTTTATCTCTATGCTCAAAGTGTTTCGCAAAAAGAAATTGTGATTTTGTTCCACCAACGCATTTTGCAAAATGCATGCACGGATTTCGAAAGAGAAATTGACCGCTATGCCTTGCTTTGTTTCAATGCCTACGAGTGTGCTTTGATAACACAATCCATACTCAAATGCATTTAGGTGTGGGTATCCTAGTACCCTAAAGGTTGAACATTTTAGAGTATGCAGCACTTACTAAAAAATAAACATACAACCTGAATTGTTGAGGCATAATACCCTGAGCCATATGCAGTTACCCACAAATTGTACAAGTAGACTAGGAAGTGAAAAGAGCAAATCCCGTTTAAGGAGAATAATTAGACTACACGCCATTTCATGGCTCTTCCCTGTAAAAGTGACATTAAGACCAGGAGCAAGAGGAGGGTAGGAATGTGGTAACCGTAAAATGGCTATTCACAAATTGCAAGCAACAAGATTCCCTGAAAAACTGTGCTGCTCATTGCAAGGGAAAATATACAAAGCAGGCCCTTACAGTCTCTACTCTGGGGGGGGTCTTAAGGGATATCACAGAGAAAGGGGTGGGTCTAAAGCACAAATGATGAAATTCGAAATTTTTTATCTTGCTGGGTGAGGAGTTGGTTGGGATCGCCTCCCGATCCCCTCCCGAGCCCCTCCCCCTCCCAGGGAGTGGGCCAACCAAACCCGCGGACGGCGCTCCGTTAGACATGGCAATCTTCTATTTAAGGCTCGACGATGTGATGCGTGTAACCTCTGCACTTATCGCCATCCGCCTCTCCCCTGCGGCGTATTCTCCAAATAATAATTGACTTCTTTTCCCACGGGGGAAAATTAATACATGTTCGAGTTTCATTAAGACGTACGTTTTGGAATGATAAAAACGAGCTGAGCCGCGCACGGCGCATGGGAGACGGTGCTCTTCTCAAAGGCACTGATGCTTGAAATGGGTAATGTGACAAAGTGACTGTGATATTACAAAGCAGTGTAAATAAAGCGCGTTTGAATGTCATCGGCGCGGAATGCCACGTGTGCGCGATAACGCGCGCCCGAGGCGGCGTAATGGGGGGAATAATGCCAGAGCGCGTCGTTGTGCCAGATATGTCCGCGGTGGTCATTTGACCCCCCCCGCGCCTTGTGGTCTATGCTCCACTGTACGTGTTGAATGCGAGATTTACCGCTTTGCATATTCGCTGCTCGCGTGCGTGTGCAGTCTGCACTCTCTGGACGATGAGCCCTTTTGGGTCGTGTTTGTTTTATGTGTGTATTTGCATGTGTGTGTGTGTGTGTCTGTGTGTGTCTGTGTGTGTGTTTTGCATGCATGTGTCTGTTGGAGTGCGTGCATGTGTATTCCCATGTTTTACGCCCTCTTCAAACGGCTGCTCCAAGATCAGTCGGAGCCGACTCATTTGGGTTTCGAATGAAATGTTGAAATCTGTGTTTATTTTGTGAAGAGGCTTCAGTTGCGCGAGGTTTCAGTGTCGAGGGTCAGATCAATACCACAAACTGCACCTCTATCAAAGGCTTACTTGACAGAACCGGAGATCATTTTTATTATGCTTACTTATGCTTATTACTTATGCTTATTATGCTTATTTTATTTATTAAAATAAGTATTTAGATTATTCTATGTGGTTGTTCAGTTTATTTTATGTGTTTGTTCAGATTCTTATCCAAGGTGTTGCTGGAGTTCTGCCAAGCGTACAACAGGAGCACAGTACTCAGTACTCCCCAAACAGTATGGTGATTTTTTTTACATGTTGTTAGATGCTGGTGTCACAGAACACTTTTTTTGAGAGAGAAAAAACATACACTCACTGAAAAAAAGTTACAAAAAATGTGCCTAAAAAGGGACACATCGGGGTGCTACCCAAAAGGTACGTAAAATTGTACTCCTATTCAGCAATAGCCTACATAATTAATTTGTACCTTTTTGGCTTGTAAAAGGTGCTTATTAGTACCCAAATAGTACATTATTGTCATGGCATGCAAAGGATATGCAACTAAATATTAAAAATTATATAATTAAAACTATATATATAAATGCAGGGGTGCCAATAATTGTGACACACGTGGTTTTGTTAAAAATAATTATTTCTTGATGAGGGATTTATTTTTTACTCATCTTTACCAGGGGTGCCAATAATAGTGGAGGGCACTGTATATTACGTATGTTAACTTTCTCTGCTTCCTTCGCTTGTTTAACTGCAGTGGAGGTTCTCTTTAAAAAGGACAAATTAAATATGTGTTGTGTGATGTACTATCATGGGCCTGTGGCAACACAAATACTGTAAAAACATATTTTTCCACAATAGTTACGAAACAATTTTTTTGTTCAACAAGCCAGAGTCCGTGGCTGTATATACCACGTAATCACAGGGACTGAGAGGCGGAGCCAGCTTTTTTTCTTCTCTTTTTCTTGTGGGAATCGATTGTGGGATGTTTCAGATAGGAGCAAAAGATTTATTTCTTTATTTATGTCACCAAGAGAATTAGCCTGTACTTTCCTTGCCAATCATTCCCTGTGCCAAATCTGTCTGGTGAAATAAATTGCCTCTGTTTGTTTTGGCAATGCCTATTTCGAGGGATGGGTGACATATGTTCGGGATTGAGGAGGGAATTTCTCTCTCTCTCTCTCTCTCTCTCTCTCTCTCTCTCTATTTTAAAACGTGCATGCAGTTTTGGTGTAATGGATTGTGGGGAAATCTTAGTTCTGTGGATGTTACTTGTGCAGACCACTATATTGGACTGAAAACGGCTCTAGGGGCCATTGGCTGTTCAAGTTGAGATCCATGAAACACACAAAGGTGTCAGCTTATCACTACCTTATATGGCATATTATGTACTGACCATGCAAGCAACAACCAGGGAATCCATGTCAATTTAATAATTGAATTATAGCAGGAGAGCAGCATTAAAAGTGTAGTTAGAGTTACCGATGGTTATCAATATTAAAGGTGCTTTTGTGGGTAGGTACACGGGACGCAGTGGCTGCCACAAGCGCAGACTGTGACAATCAAATTATAAGGAAGCCTCAAAGCAAGCTGATATTCTCTATTAGCAGAATTTACAACATTGAAAAATAGGCGGTAATAGGAAACCCATCAGTTAGTTCGAAACAGCCTGAATCTTTTAGTTCTTTTTTTTTATTTTTTATTGCAGATTACTGTTTGTAATTACACGTTCTATTGTCACTTAATTACAGGTAGTCACGGTAACGCAAAAGAAAAGTCCCCGGAGGTTCAAGCAGGACAGCAACTCATTGCCACAGAAACATTGACACTTTTTGTGAATCACCTGCTTGTTAGGGGGCTGCAGAGCTATAAAGCGCTTTGGCCGCTAAACTCCTCAACAGATGAGACGCTGTAAAACAAAGGCTTGAATTTAGCGACTTTAGAATTCCTCTTGATTTTATGTGGCCCGCCTCATGAAAACCAGCACTGCATAAATTTAAATGACAGTTAGTGAACTTTATAAAAATGCTACAACTTAGACTTTCTTCAACAATTTTGGAAAATTACTATTATAAATGTGCATTCACATAAAGGGAAAGTTGCTGTTTACAAGGTACTTACACCGCACCGGGGAGGCATAATAAAAATTCAGCTATTAATCACGTGCGAATGAATATTAAATTGCAACTGACGCAACACTATGTCATTCCTGCATTTCCAGACAAAAACTATTTGGAAACACTTGTCTTGGTGGCCTTTTTTGAGCAGGTAAATTAATCTCTAACGCAAATTTGCTACACGTCCAAACGGAAGCATAGCTACTGCTAAGTTTCTTCCGAGCAGCCGCTAAGATCATTGACAGGTTTGTTATGCAGGTCAGCTGACAGCATCATTAGACCATAGCGATCTTCCATTGGCTTCCATTGTTAGGACCGGACCTGTTGAAGCCACACCTCTCAGTTATAAGCGCTCTCATTTGGAGCCCTTTCTTCCTGAATCAAGTGCTTCAGGTTTTATTCGATTTATTCGTCTTATTTTTACGATGCAGTTGTGTGTCTCACGAGAGCTCTGAAATGCAAAGTCTCAACTTGTTCATTCAAGAGAATGCCTGCGCACCTCCTGAACTACAGGGGTAGGTTCGTACGGTCCCAGGAATACCCGTGCATGTATTGGTCTGCAGAGATGCCTCTATGCGCAGACCTGTATGTGCGCAGCGGTATGCGCAGACCTCTGCATGCGGAACTTTTTGCAGAAACCTATGCAACCAGAGCTCTGCGAGCCGAATACTCGTAATGTTGTTGTGCACAGAGGCCGAGGGTGAGTGCTTGAGCGAGTGCTTGAGGAACAACGGCTCGGCCCTCTACAATTCACTCGGCGGCGCTCGCTTTGTCTTCATTTGCAAAGGGACGCAGCGTTTCCCGGAGCAGCAGAGCAGAGCGCGGACTGCACCCCTTAATTTTAATCTACCGCCGCACAACAGTAGAGCGACCCGCTTTATTTTAATATGTTAGCCTGCCGCGCAACAGTAGACAGGCACGTATCCCTTTAAACTTTTAGTTATTGTGGTCGGAGTTTGGAGGAGGAGTGGAGAGGGATGGGGGGGGGGGATGAGAGAGGGGTGAGGTGAAGAATGTGAGATGAGGAGAGAAATTTATCAAGGGGGGAGGGAGAGAGTACGTTTCTCGGCAACGCAAATGTATGCAAATGAAATTGAAATTGAAAGCCGGACCACTGGAGGGGCTGAAGAGAGGACAGGTGAGGGAGAGAACGAAAACAAAGGAAAGGGAGGGAAGGTCAGTGAAACAAATAAATAAAACTGAGAGAAAAAAGTAATGGAGTGACAGGGAAAAGGAAAGAAATTGGGAGGGGGAAGGAGGATTAGAGAGGTGGAGAACCCTTACAAAACTGGATAGTTTGCTGCAAACCTGCAGCTAATATGTAGTGCATTTGCCACAAACTAAATTGTTTACCACAAAATGTTGCCAGAGGTTTGTCAGAGTTTGCCAGTAGTGGTGAACTAAAAACTTTGCCAGAAGTGAATGGCAGTTCCCGCGAAGCTAATTTACATGGGAAAATATGAGCTTGCCGCAAACCTGCGGCAACAATGCCGAAGGTTTGATGCAAATTTGCCAGATGGTCTATATTTTTGTAAGGGTGGGGCAGGAGTTAGTATGGAGGGGAGCAAGGATGGAAAGAGAAGAGGAATGCTCAAAGAGAAGAAGGAAGCAAAAATAGAAGGATGAGAAGAGAGTGATTTAATGGAGGTTTTCTTACACAAGCAAGAACCATCCTCTGTGGGCAAGTCTGTTTTCATAACAGCACAGGACAGCATAGTTTTAATAAGGACTGCAAAATGGAGATTTTAAACTTAAACAGTAGTGTCTGGCTGTGAGCTAGACAGTACATTTATCACATAAAAGTTGTTAGATTAATTTTTTTACTTCACTGCAAAGGAGACCAAACTTACATTGACAAACGTAAAATGAGTGCTAGCTTGTGATTAGCCTTTATTGATTGCAGTTCCCAAAGGCTGTATGAAGAAGACACCTGTAACTATCACAAAATGTGTTAGTGAATGATTTGAATTATTTTTGAATGTTACTTAATCAATCAAACTTTCAACTTGCAATCTATTCAGTTATGGCCAGTGACATAATGGCCATACCCTCAATGTCACTTATTACTTAGTATGACATACATTTTTGGTCTCGCTGGACCTAATTGAAAAGCTTCACTGATGGCTGTCGATGATCCTGAGTGATCTGAGCATACAGTTATTATGCATGGCCTCAGAATTTTTCGGCACGGTTTGCTACCTAAACTTTGTCCTGCCCACGTCTATGTTTGACATGGTTGGAGCCTGAAATGTCAATCTTTAGAAACCGTTTAAATGATTGACTGATAATTTGGAACTTTTAAGTTACAATGCGGGAAGTCTCCAGTGAAAATATCGACTTGCCTGTCTTTAAGAATTCTGACGGTTCGAACTTGAGCCAACTGTCAGAAATGAGTGCTTAAACTCAATGAAGAACAGCCATTCTTAGGTTACATCCAGAACCCAATAAGTCTAAATCTCTGAATACTCAGTCAAGGCTTTGTGTTTTCGGTATATCACATTAAATCTACAATCCTTGTCCACATGACATTTATTTAAGGTTATTTAATTACTATATATCGATTTCCAGAAATAAAATGTTCCAGTTGCTCTGTCTAGTTTTAATCGAATTCACACTTAATTCTCACAATTAAATATAAGTTAACTTTAGAAATGAATGTTTTTTTTTTTCATCGCAGGCAGTTAGGCAAATTCAGTCTGTTCAGTTTGGTGTTAAGCAAAATTAGTTTTTAAAAAATCGCATCGCTGAAAAAGTAACACTTGCATTTATGTAAATAAATGTAAATTTGATCCAGGTGTGTGTCTGTTGCATGTTTTCTGCTCTGCATGAACGATCTGGGGATTGAATGGTTAGATTCATTTAATTCATGACTCATTGGAGCCAATGCTAAAATATTAAACATACATTAAACATTGTTTATTTAATTTTTTTATTAAATAGAAGCAGCGTAAATCTATGAACAGTAAAGAGTTACAGAGGAAACAGATTCCTATGTAATTATATTATCAGCGGATTTAAATACACTTGGGTGAAAGTGGTATCTTAATACAAGTCTTGCTGTGTTTATGTGTGTCTGTCTGTCTTTCTGTCTGTGTAGGCATGTGTCCATGCACATCAGGGGAGCCTCTTAACAAATATAGGAAACAATTCCACTTCATTTAAAATGTATTTCAGACAGGACCCCCATGTATGGTACATTTGCTGCAAAACTCCAGGCTATTACAATGGGAATGCAAGCTGCAATGCAAGATTTTTAACAGTTTTGTTTTTCCCTCTAATCCAGCTCCCACATATTTTAAAACCTTCTTTATGTGATCACTGGCCAGCCTTGTCGCAGGACGACTGGTGGGTTGAGGGAGGGTTTTGAGAATGTGTATTTCAGCCCCATAAATAATTTGTCAATTTTCCTTTGAGTGGTCCGCATTATAACCGAATGCAGACCATCAGACCATAACAGGCTCTGCAGAGGGGAATGGTGATGACACAGATCTCAGGCCAGGTATACCAATGTGGCGTAGTGTGTGAGCAGAGCCGGAGGGAACAGGAGCTGAGATGAGTTAACTGTTACGATAGTAGCATTAATAAATTCATTCATTCATTAAAGCAGGATTTTAAGATGCTTTCTATGACTGACTGCAAATCCCCTCCAAGCCTTTTTGCCCTCTGGTGCCCCAAGTGGTAAATATTTGTTACTGCCCATTTCACCTTGAGTACAAATAGTGCTGCTGCTTTCTGTTTGTATTATATAAATATAAGAACGATAGCAACACAGACGAGCACTGAAACATATTTTGATGTTTGATGTTTTGATGACTGATGTTGGCAGCCTCATTTATGAGACTGCAAGAGTTTCAAACCTGTTTTCTTCCACCTTATAATATATTTGTCCTACTTTTTATATCGCTAATGCTATTGCGGCACCAGTGTACAGTACAGGTCAGTGCTTTTCGGCACATTGTCAAGTTTCTTAGTCTGAAAGCATTCTTCTTCCACCCCCCACCAAAAAAAACATTGGCTTGAGAGTATACATCGGTTATATGGAAGATGAAATGCATGCAAGTGCCATGCATGATGGGAAATAAATGCTCATTTACAAACACAGCCAACACCTTGTTGTTGTGTAAGCAGTAATACAGCGCCTGTCTATAAAACGAATGTGCTCTTGCATTAAAGGCAATGACACATTAATGTCGTTCCATTTTTTTACACTTGGCGTTTCTTTTTTGTTGGATAACGGAATTTAATGAAGAGGTTTTTTATTCGTATACATTTATATTTTTCATATTATGAATCATATTTTTTCCCTGCATGAATAATAAATAAATAAAGTCGCCTCAAGTACGTCCTCCTCCGCAATTAACCTTCCTGGAGAGATGACTGCGGCCTCTCTGCTTTAATAAATATGCAGCAGAGAGGGAATGTTCCGGAGATGCGCCTGGCCAGGGTTTTTTTTTGTGTGTGTGTGTCTCTCCTCCTTTTTCATGTTTAATATTTGTTGACACTCTCGAGAGTGGTGGAGGAAATGACCCTGGCAGGGGAGACCGCCGTCTGAACAGGGTCGCCCCAAGCATTCTGTTCTGTGCTAATGAGCCTCTCGCTTCCTCTGAAACCGCTCTCGCGCCGCACATCTCTGGGGAAAAAAAAAAACGGGAAACAAATAATGTAAATAAATAGATGAAAACAATGGCAGTGCCTTCTATGCGGTACCCCGCTTCGTTAGCGTTGCGCGAGCTCGGCGGGAGAGGACGATCGTGTGCGTAAATGAAGACGGAATATCCTGATGACTGTACAATTTACCCCTCTCTCTGGACTCATCAGATGGTTGGCCTGTCAAGTTCAAAATCAATACGCTGCGGCTGCCGGATGGCTCATTCGGTCAAGGCACCACGCCGCGGTGCACGGGTGAGCCTCGCGGTCTCGGACCGAATCCGGCCCGTGCCAGGGGCAGACTGCGGCCGGCTCCATAGGGCGACAGACATTTGGCGCCTGCGTCACCCACGGTACGGGAGGGTTCAGCTGGAGAGAGGTCCGCGTTTCATCGCTGTTGGGCAACCCCCGCTTGCCGATAATACTGCATGTCAAAGCCGCATATGAAAAGTCCCTCCTCCGACACTGCTCTGTGAGAGCTTAGCTGTGGTCTGCGATGCACGTGTTTCGGAGGACAGCCGCGGAATCCAGCTCTCTCGCATTGGCAGGGTGTTTTGTGCATGGACGCGCAACTGCGGTTGCTCACAGTTGGACATTCCAGATTAGGAAGGAAATTGGATATATACAGCCCCTGGTTGGGTGGAAAATTTAAAAAATGTCAATCAATACACTAATCTTGTTTGTGTATGACATGCAAAGACCTTATGATGTAATTCTACTTTCAAAGTGTGTCCCAAATACATTTCCTTTGAGGCAGCTGACCAACACTCTGAAACATCGCATAATGCAGTTTCACTGATAGACACACCATGCTCTAATGTGTACAAATGTATCTATATCCCGGAAGAATGCGTGCGTGTGCGTGTGTGTGCATGTGTGACAGTAATCTTTAAAGGATATGTTTTTTTATATTAGTAACGTATGTCAAAATGCACACAATGCATTTCTTTTTTACACCAATAAATTTAATAACGCGATCATTTCTGTAATATCAAACACCCTCACAGAGCTACAGTGCACAGCATTGCTTTTCAAATGACGTGTTTGAAGCTGTGACGTGTTTGAAGACGTTGTCATCCTCCAGACCGTCATGTTGACACCGCCGCTGCACAAGAGACAATTAACAGACTGTCTGTCCCGCTGGATTCCAAACACAGAGCTCTCTTCCTCTAGCTGACTAGCGCCAGAACATCTCGCAAAGTCTGCTTTCGCTGTATTCCCTTTTCAGACGCGAGCTTTCACCAAAGGGAATTAATAATGGCCAGAGATCCCTCTCCCCAGGAACGGAAGTCTCGCGTGATCCGGCAAATCTGCGCGGCCTCTCTCAACAGCGCAGGTCGCTTTACCAGTAACCAGCAGCCTGCAACAAATGCCTAAATGTTGTGCTGCCCTTAACTGTAGTAGCAGGAGAGAACCTTGCATTTCAACTTTCTCTTAATTTGGCAAATGCGAGATTTATTTCCATAACTGAAAATGCCATAACTAAGCTAGCATGTGCAACATGAACACAGCTCAGCATCTCGGCAGTGATGTCCTATTTGTGTGCTGCCTAGAGTCCCTATATAGAGAGAGTAGCGACAACTCACGATTTGACGCCATTTTGAGTCCATTCAGTGCGGAGCCGCCGTATGGCGCTAGTGCATTGAACCGTGTATTCCATTATGTTCTCTATGTATGAGAGATGGGAATGGTCTTTTCCATGTTGATAATGAACAAATTATGTGAAGATGACAAAATAGAAGATTTATGACAACTAAGAGCCATATGATAAAGAAGAAAATCACAGAGCTGGTTGTGATTTAACAGTCACAGACATTTAGAACTAGGGATGTGCGCGTTTAGTCGACTAGCCGATTAAACGTTGCTACCCTCGCTAGTCGGCACAACTTACAATTTTATTAATGTACACATTTAAATTACATATTGACATCATTTGCACTGAAATTTCATGTTTCATGGTCAAATGTTGCTTTATAAAAAAACGAGAATACGTTACTAATGTTAACAACGCCGGATTTAAAAAATAATTTGAAAAAACGAAACGCATTAGCCAGTTCGCCCTGCAAGTTAAACCAGCGAGGTGGAAAGAGTAAGTAGGCCTATCGCGTTGTTGAACTAATTGGTTTTTTTTGTGTTCCTATTATTGGTAGCTTTTCTGATGACCGATTATTATTTTTTACTGTATTTGCTATGCGATCGCGTTCACCCAATGAAAATGCCGTTGTAATAATCAGGCACGTTTCCTAAAAATGTTTTGTTACGTTGAATATTGTTTTCAATAAATGTTATTTGTTCACTTTTATTTAGTGAGTTGTTGTCATGTTTTGTAGGATAATGTGCAATGTTCATAATGCAAGGCGCAAAGTGCCACACATTTCAGCGGCATTTAAAATACGATTTGGTTATTGAAGAATGTGATTAACGGTTTCAAATGGCTCTTATAATATACGCAATATTTTTTCTTTATAGATTAAATTGTGCTCAATTTTGACTGTTTTCTGAGTGTTTTCTTACTTTTAGACTAGTCGACTAGTCTAAGTATAAACTTCCGTTTAAACGCCAGGGAAATTAGTCGTTAGGAACATCCCTATTTAGAACCATGTCTATCTATCGTGTCTATCACCCTAACCCTAACCATCTCTATATAGGGACTCTAGTGCTGCCTAGCTAGTTAGCGCCTGACGGTCTAAAGCAGGGACACTCATAGTTAGCCCTGTAGGTCACTAACGCTGCTGGTTTTTATTATTCCTTTGAGAACTAGGACTGAACTAGTCCTGGGACACCAGATGAACGGGATCTCTGGCATTGAACTAACAGTATTAATATGGCTTTAAGGTATAAATGGTGATGTTTTTAGACAATTTGTTTTCGTGAGTCACTCTTTCCCCAGTCTTATAGCCAGCACTTTAAACCCCGAATATACCGTAACGTTAACGAGCAAGGTTTTGTTTTATTTATAATTTAATCCCTGCAGCAAGTCGCTGAACAGATGCTGTGTGTATTCATCTGGGAAAGCATGTGCTGTAATCCGATCTTCAAATAGAATATTGATCGAGGGAGACGTTCCTTATATGGGCCGTGACAGAAGTGACCACTGAAAGGGGTTTCCAATGAAATTGCACTCTTGTTTTCTCTTGTCTTTGATTTAACTCCTTGTCTGAGACTGCTGTTTTAAGCGCAAGTCATTTTATTTTTTGGAACACAAACTTGGAGAAAAGTGGACATTGTGATTAAAAAAAGAAAAGAAAAATGTTTGGGTCGCTTCGAAAAAAGGGGAAAAAAATCTATTCAATTGCCGTTTCTTTCCTCAGACATGTTTGATGGATGGAGGCAATTTTAAATGTTGGCTGTTTACCCATCCTGTGAAAGTGAAGTATTAAAAAAATGAGTACTGGGAGGTAGTGTTCAACCCCAAAACAAGAAAAAATTACACGCACTCCTAACTCCATGGTCCTCAGAACATTGAATTAAGGTGAACTGTAGGTTGTCCTGAGCTTCACCAAGTGTTCAGGTACTCAAGCATACATTGTATGGCAGAGCTGTAACTAGTGCCCTTGTTGTCATAGGCACATGTGAAGTCATAAATCATCAGAAAGGTGGAACAATTAAGAACAAACTTATGAAAAATGAAAATTAAATGATAAATGCTCTTTTTTTTTCCAAAGGAAATTCTCATTAATGCCAAAACGCTTCCAGTCAGAAACCAGCGATGCCATTCAAGCCAGCTGCTACTTAGTCTCAGCCTCAGCCACTTTGATGCACTTCGTATGCAGCGTCTGATGCATAGGCTTGCATAAGCTGGGTAGAAAACTGACAGTCAGCACTCATTGGCTAGCAGCACTGTCAATCACAGGAGTGTGTGCGTATTTCCGGTACAACGAGGTGCATTGGATTTTATCAGTCCGCCGGGAAACAAGTTGTGCTAACTAATCCGTAGCTAGCGAACAATGAGTGTTTCGGACCAAGAGTTTAACGCTGGATTGAAGTTTTTGAAGTTCACGACATTTCTTCTGTGTGATAGACTGTTTTACTGGAGATCGTCGTGCCATTTGTGTAAATTAGTTTCACGCGGGTCTGTTTATTTTTTTTGAGTGCTGTTTCTGAATTGACCGCCCTCTGTACTGCCTCAATATGATGGTCTGTGGTTGGTTATATTGCATGTCAATCAAAGGCACCATCTTGTCAAAGTGGGCGGCACTTTACCGCGTTAGGCAAGTCTATGGACCAGATCACAAAGTCTGGTCTTCATAAGACTAGCTGCTACTTGAATGACCGTCAGAAAGATACTCTAGTAATCCTGAATCCATTTAGAATTTCTGACTATATATGTCTCAGTTACCGTAAATTCATGTTGAGTTATCTGACGTAAGTGTTGAAGTATGTCCATGTTGCATTGTTTAAAGTTTATATTGTCTACCCGTAAGTCCGGAATGAGTTAGCTAAAGCTTGCCAGGGTGTGGTGCTTCGTGTCCTCTCTGTCTACTTCAGCATCTTTGAGGTAATGTCGTGCAGCCAGAGTTGTTAAATTGATATTGGCTGTTAATCATCTCGGCTCTCGGGCAGGTGGCTTAATTGGCCACAGAGGCAGTGTTAAAGCTCGGGAGAATATCTCGGCTTTTGTTCAACAGCCCCGCCAATGGCTTTCCGGCAGCGCTCAACTTTCATTAAGCGCTCACATTTATGTCTGCCGCAGAGCTGGCTAATGACCGACAGGAGGGTAGCGGGGGAAGGGAGGGGGTGGCGAAAAGGAGGGGGGGGGGGCGGAGGTGAAGATTGAAAGCTGATGAACATTTGTTCGGACGGACGGGGGGAGCTCTCGGAAGAACTGCTGCGCTCCACATTCCTCCTCCGGCTCCGAGAAAGTGAGGACTGCGCACGTCTTTTCTGCGTTGATGCCGAGCTTGTGTTCATTTATATCACAGTTGTATCACCGCTATTACACAGTAATAACACTTTGAATGCGAGGCGCTTATACGAAATAAGTTGAGTGACTGCTTTACGACGGGGAAGTGTTCCCCTTTTTTTCATTTAATCTGATATCCATCCATCTGCTGACTGCCGCAGCCTTACCTCATGCCTTTAATTGCTCAGTGTCAGGGGCTCTATGATATGTGTTATTTAATAAAGCAATTCAAGGTTTATCGCTCCCTCAAGGTTGCTGAACCGTCACGGTGACCTTAAAGTATGGAGTCCACACAGAGCAGGGTCAAAGGTCAAGGGAGGAAAAGATAGCAAGGGGGGGGGCTGGGGGTGCGGTATTCTTCAATCTCTGTCAGGACAGGACTGTCACGATTGATGAATTAACCAGTCAGGATTCAGCGAATAAATCTTTGACCGGTCATTCATGTAATGGATGTTCCCATGCTTAATTATTTGGAAAATGATGGATGCTGCACTATATGTAAACAGACGTGCAAGATCCATCATACAGAAGATGCATATATATAACGTGGGACATTTATGTGGTGTTTTTCAAAGTTCTGTACAGTGAAGAGAACTCACTTCAGTCGCCATGCATGCGTAGCGCGGCAACTGTTTTGTACCACAGCCTTCAGCGCACATCATTGGAGGTGGAGAGGTAGTGAACTAGTGAGCCAATTAATTTTGGCTAGGACACCAGGGAACCCCGTAATCTTTGGCAGACAAAAAAGCTCAAGTCTTGAAAGGGATTTAAATCTAGGCTGATGGGACTTTTTTGAGAGACAAAGAGATGGAGGATTGACAGTATTTATTCATCGGTCGTTAGGTAGATACTGAAGGTCGATGGGTAGATTAGATGGAAAACGAACTACATTCATTAAAAAAACAGGGATTCAAATCTAGGCTGATGTGATTTTTTTAGATAGAGAGAGAGATAGAGAGAGAAAGAGAGGGAGAGAGACAATAATGGAGGCGAGAGGAGAGAATGATATAGCCACGGGGTGGCCCTGTCTTCATTATCACCTGTGACTTGAAGCGGAAGCCTACCTTCCCGCTAACCGGCCCACACGCGCCGTGTGCCTGCAACAAGTGAAAATGGCTTTCTGCGCTACGATTTCATCAGAAGCGACAGCCTGTCCAAATGCCTCATGTCCAGCAAAGGTACATCACAAAGGCTCTTCTGAACGGACAGATCATGCCCATCATGCCGTCTACAAGCTCTCCTGCTCGCAATAAGACACCGTGTCAATCCGCTACATATAAGATTTTTTTTTTTAATGTTTATCGGTTTCAAAGTACGAAAAGAAACGTGGCCATCACTTTACTGAAGACGATAGCGTCGCATTAAACCATAGGTGCAAGGACAGCGAGGAGCCAAATGCAATCCGGCACGAGCCTATATACAGTACACTGGGTTGAAAAAGTATTCAGCCTCCTTAGGGCTTTTGATAAAAACATTTGATAAAAATTGATTTAATCAGGATTTTTTTGCTGGTATTCAGCACAAACAACTCTACGATGTCAATATGAAAAGTAAAATCTATAATTTGTTCCAAATTATTAATAGATATAAAACCGAAAGCAATCAATTCCTTAAGTATTCAGCCCCCTTGCTTCATTGTACTTTAACAGCCATACAGGCAAAACGTTGTTCAAAATTGCACATCATACAGTGCCCAGACATCATGTCTAGATTGCCTTTAAGGACGTTGAACAATGTTTTCTTTTAAAATGTGTGTTAATATTGCCTTTCATGGTAACAAAGGCAAGACCAGGTCACTTCAATACATTTTAATGGCTCTTAATGGGATTTTAGGAAGTACAATGGACTTTACATCACAATACTCAAACAGAGTTTATCTGATATTATTCATTCATGGATGGCATTTGAGACCCATCCCTAGGGGTTCAAAGAAAACATAAATCATCACCTCTCCATTCACTTTATGCAAAAATCTGTCTGGTTTCACTATGGAAGACGATGGAGAAATGTGAATGGAGAAAGTTACTGAATTTGCACCTTCTACATTTTAGCATAAAGTGATGGAGAGATTATGTTTTTTTTGAACCCCCAACAATATCAGATAAACTCTGTTTGAGTATTGCGATGTAAAGTCCATTGCGAATGAAACGGTTTCTGTCAATACAAACAATAACCAGTCCTCGTACGTATTTTTTCGTGTAATTAAATTTATTTATAAAACTACTATTTTCTTCAATGTTGTTAGCAAGCTACCAGAAAAGACTAGCAAAATGTCGGCAGGTCGGTTTGTTTACCATAGATACTACCAGGAACGCTTGCTTCAGTTAAAATTTGGACCAATGAGTGGTTTCTGATGCATCGGCACATTAACGCTGTTTCTGTCTCAATAATTGCTTACCGGATCTACGTTCCAAATAAAATACGAAAAAGCTAGGAAAAGACCATTTTATTTTCAAAAAGAAATATGTATGAGGACTGATTATTGTTTATATTGACATAATCTGCTTTGTTCACGTTTGTATATGTGCTGGAAGTGTCATTTTTAGACCGTTTTAGTTGCCCTATGGAATGGAAAGCGACAAATACCCTATTCTGGAGTATCACCCCATGGGAGCACAGAGCAACTAACAAACATATTTCGCCACCATTTGGACTCATATCATGGCCAGGTAACTATAGAACCAAAAGTTATACCAAAGTTCAGTCGTACTTTAAATGCAATCTAAACATGATGTCTGGGCACTTTATGATGTGCCATTTTGAACAACGTTTTGCCTGTTTGGCTATTAAAGTGCAATGAAGCAAGGTGGCTGAATACTTAAGGAATTGATTGTTTTTGGTTTTATATTTATAAATAATTTGAACAAAAACTTTTCACATTGACATTGTAGAGTTGTTTGTGTTGAATACCAGCAAAAAAGCCTGATTAAATAATTTTTTATCAAATGTTCGTACACAGCAAAATATGAAAAGGTGGGAGGGCTGAATACCTTTTCAACTCACTGTATGTTAAGACAAACCTTCCTTATGAAGCTCTAGAAAATAACAGTGTGTACACTGTGCCTCAACAATAAGCTCAATTGTCGAAATTGTATTACAGAGAATTTTCCCCTGTTAGATTTATTATAGAATTTGCCCAGGACAAAAACAACAGAGGAGAAAAAGGTAGCAATGAACACATTGTGTTTTGCTCACAAAATGACCACTTTTCAAAATCTGAGGCGTACTTTTTTAAAAAATTTTATCTGAGTGGTACTGTGTGAGTAAGGCATAGTACTATGTGACATCATCCCCCTTGCACAAAACATTTCTGTGATTGGTTCCTTCAGCCGGGGATCTGGAGCTCCTTCTCCTGTGTGCCAATCGTAACACTGGCTCTGTTGTACTGATGGCGAGGGGCCTGGTCTGTTCCACTGCAATCCCCGCCCACGTCCCCAAAGCACATCAAACATCGAAAGTGAAGGCCACTACTTAAAGGTGGTTTATGAAATCACTCAGTTGGTAATTAATTTATATGTTCTTCAAGAGTGCTCTAGCATTAGTGCGTTCTGTGCCATTCCTCAAGGCTGCTAGCATGCAGCATATGCTTTGCTGGACTTATAACTGCTGTAACTGCTTTCTGTTGAGCTTGCGGCCACAATATCCCTCTTAAAAAGGATGCCCTGGAACACGGAGTGATAGAGATTTGACCCACTTTCAGCTGAATGCAGATGCCACAGCCTCTGTGGCCCATGGAAAAGGGAGAGAGAGAGAGAGAGAGAGAGAGAGAGAGGAGAATTCAAATTAAAAATTAATTTCCAATTATTGATTTTGACGTACCCAGGGCCTTCCTGCCTCGTGCTGTGGTGTGAGTCTCTTCCTGTGTGCGTGTGTGCGTGCGTGCCTGTGTGTTCGGGATGCAGGGTATACCGGCACTAAAAAGTACAGCGGTACCAAAATTTTAATAAAAATGGACTTACGGAATGTACGATTCCGGCATTTTTCAAAATACAATACAAAAAAAAAAAAAAACTGCTCCTGACATGGCTTTCTATTGCAGCGAATTGATTACCATCCATTGGGAAATAAATAATGTGATTTTAAAGGGATATTACGCTTTGGTATCGCATAAGTAATTGTGTGGAGCCTGCCCCATTGTATTTGCATGGCGTGAAAACTAGCAACCTCAGCTGCACCTGCTGACCATTAACAGCTTCGCCGTTCCTCCCAGTTGTCAGGCTCCCAATTCATTCACATGCATTTCCGGGACCTCGCCGAAATTAATAGTTTTAAAGCACAAACTAAGGGAGGTAACACGTCCAACCAAGCTCGTCATGGTGTTCGGTTTAACCGGTGGCATACGGTGCACAAGCTTACATTGGTGTAGTTATCGCCACACCGTCAATACTGGTAATTTGTAATGACAATTTAAAAAATAAAAGTAAAAAATAAATGAAAGGGACTTCAAATCCCGACAGGTGTGATGATAACAGATAGATACATGACAAGTGTAGATTAAGATATTTCGATGGTTTTACAAGTGCAGTGCTGTTATTCACAAAGCTCACATGCGAGTGAATTTAGACCCCTCTCGCCAGTGGCACTTGACAAATACAAATTGAATACAAAATATATATATCATATAAAGCGAGTTAGTCTAGCCAGGTCTTGAGTAAGATTATTCCTTATTTTGTGTGTCAGATATTTTTTTTATAAATATTTTTGAAAAGATGTTAAATTTACATTTTATTTTATGAGAAATTCTTGGTTATCAGTGGTTTACCTTGATAATGATTTGGTATCGATATTGTGGTACCAAGGCTGGTATCAATATCAAACATTTGGTATCGGAACAACAGTAGTTTTGACTCAAAATGTTGTCCGGGTGTGAAATAAAGAAAAATAATGGCATTTGACAATGTTTCCCCTTTTCTCTTGAAAAGTATTGAAAATGTATGACTTGTTATCGGTATTAGAATGCAAATTTTGGTATCGTGAGTTTCTTGGAAAGTGTGTGTGTGTGTGTGTGTGTGTGTGCGTGTGTGTGCGTGTGTGTGCGTGTGAAGCACTCAAACCCTGGTCTGGTTCACCTCACCACGCCACAGATGAGCACGCAGCTGGGCCTGCTATGCCGTCCCCTGTGCTTGCGAGGCCGTGGCTCATTACCGCTGTGTATATTGGATGTAAATACGAGACGAGAAAATCCCCTGGAAAGGCTCTTGCGGCAGCAGAATAAAAACAACGCAAGCCAACGTCACACTTTATTATAAATCCTTTGTTCTGTTTTTCAAACTGAGCTCAACCTCAGTAGTACGATCCAACTTCAACGGCCTGTTCTCACTTCCTGTAAAGATGACGTTTTTGTTCCCCCCCCCCCCCCAGGCCAAGTCCTTCTGCTGTCCACAGGCCCTGGGTCTTGAGTCTGGGTTGTTTTGGAGCATTTGCGGATGACCTCAAGAGTCCAGTCATCCACAAACAGACCTTTTCTGATTATGTGACATCATGATTAGAGAGTCAGTGAGGTGCTAGTCGAATCCTGATCCAGTATCAAGCCTTTGGCATAGGATTGTGGGTGCATGCACTCAGAATATTGGTTGGGGACAGAGGATATAAGATGTGAGAGGAGTGCAGATGGTTTGTAAGGCAGTCAAAAGGAGAGGATACCTGTTTCATAGCCTCTGGTCTTGCCGTATACCTTCACTGTGAACAGTGTGTGTATGTGTGTGAATGTTTGCCAGTGAAGCTGATAATATTCATTCTGAAAGTCCTGATTTCTATAGATGTGTTCAGACAGATATTTTGCGCTGCAGCTCTAAGAAGAACATGGCTATGTACTCTGAATGTCTGACTAAGTACTGTCTGAAGCTCCATAACACTGTTGAAAGCCTGTGGCCACCTAGTGGTTAGAACCACACATTGCAGCGCTGGACCCACTTCTCTCTGCTTTTCTGAGCTGCAGTTTGCAAGTACAAAGCGAACTCACTGTGTGTGTGCGTGTGCGTGTGCGTGCGCATGCGTGTGTGAAGGGGGATTGTGATGGACGCAAAGACTAATTCATGGAATTGAAAATCGGTGCTCATTTTTTAATAATAATTGCATCACCACTGTGAAGGCATTAATGGGGTTCACGTCAAAAATAAAGCTGTCAGGGGTAATTAAAAGATAAGCTGTAATAGGAGAGACGGGGTACTTCTGCAGTGCTGGGCGATGAAGAATGGAGTGTGTGTGCATGTGCGTACATATGTGTTAACAGACATATCTACTAAATGGTCCGTACCACTAAATTCTGCTTCAGACAGCTTCATGTTAATAAAAGCCTTCCTTGGGGATGCATATTTCTAATGTATGTAATGTAGAACATGCATATTGAGTCATTTCTCAGCCAATTCGGACCTGATTTGATTATATTTACCGCTGCCAGGCCCGTAGGGCAAATTAGATCTAAATTAAAATTAGATCTGGGAGCATTCGGTTGATCTTCTCCATGTCTTACAACATCGCAAGGTTTTATTATGATATCGGCTGAAGTAACGTTCGAATCATAGCAGCTCTGCAAGGGGTTGAAAGCAGTAGCATAGCGCAGCTTTTGAACGTAGCCGTTTCAGTAATGGTTCAGTCGTTATTATACTTTATATAGTAACTACATTCGTGACAGATCAGCACTCGGCATTTCTCATTAAGGATGTTCTGGCTAAATAATCAAATGTTATGACTCACTGTCTGCTTTAGTGAAATCCTGTTGGTGTGCTCATGCAAACCTGATACACCCTGACTCCAAAGTCTCATTGACTAATTTGAAGTATTTAAAGTGTTAGTGGTCTTAATTATGTTAAGGATGCTAAGTCCATTTTTATTAAAAAGTTTTAATGAACGTTTCACTCGTATTAAGGTGCCCATCGCTGAAACAGGTGTGTGGGGGTGGCTGCTGTGAAGTAGATTCAGCTGAGGAGATGCACTTTGAGGGGGATTATTAAGGCCCGTCCACACCAAGAACGATAACTATAATGATAACTATAACTATAACGATGTGAGCATCCACACAGATGAACGATAACATTCTGTAAACAGTGGCACCGAGCACGCGCTTGCGCACTCCAGCTGTGTCGGCAGCTCGTCAATTAAAAATGTCAATTCTGATGGATTTTGATTGGATGTCCGTGTTTCTATCGTTCATCGAATCGCTCTGAAAGTGATCCCAACGATATCGTTCGTCACTGTCATCGTCGTTGTGGCTGTGGTGTGGACTCCGCCACCCAATTGAATTTGACCGATTTTTTTAAACGGTATATTTATAGTTATCGTTATAGTTATGGTGTGGACGGGCCTTTACCGCATTGTACGTTCGTGGAAGAAAAGACATAGATTTAATATGAATAATCGCAATGTGCTGTTGGCATAGAGGAGAGAGAGGCTGCATGTTTGTGCCCTGTCCAGTGATGCCGGACCCTGTCAAATGAGTCTTAGACCACTGTTTGGGATTGGGGGGTGGTGGGTGGAGTGTAAAAAAAAACACTTGCCAAGGGTAATGGGAAGGCTTGTGGGTTGCAGCAGTCTCCTTTCTGTGTCACGGCAGTGTGTGTGTGTCTGTGTGTGTGTGTGTGTGTGTGTGTGTGTGTGGTACAAAGCCTTCTGACTATAGAACCTGACATTATGCAGTTACATTAGCATTCAGAGTCTATATTGTAGTATTATCTCTGTGGGTTCAATCATACTCTAATTCTCCTCTAATACACCTCTGTACAAATGCATATAAATCATTTTTTGAACATTTATATGGTGTAAATGCATAAATAATGATCACAATCATCGGGTTTGGGTTTCTTCTGGTTTGTTAGTTCTTCTTGTTCTGTCACATTATGTACTAATATTATAGAAATTATATAAACAATATGATACATACAGATTGTTGTACGAATGACTCCGTACAAGAAAAAGAAAACGAAATGACATAATGTCAGTATGCCTGTTTGCGTCTTGGTCCTTCATGTGTATACATATAGCAGACGTAGACCCGAGGGCCAGATTTAAGTATCTATGCACTTTGGGTCCCATTCACCAATCACTCTACGAACAAATTTTGTTCTTAAGACTTTCTTTAAAACGTTTTTATGAACATGAATTCACCAATGTTTAACATCAGATTAACATCAGTCAATCCCAAAAAATGTTTGTAAAAAATGTTTTAAAGAAAGTCTTAAGAACAAATTTGTTCGTAGAGTGATTGGTGAACAGAGGTGTAAAATCCAGGGGGTCAGAAAGTAAAATTCCTGTCGTGTTTCTTTCACCCATGAACTCAGCCAGCTGATTTCACTAATTAGTGAAATCAGCTGGCTGAAGAACTGTGCTAATTAGCAAATCCAGGTTATTGCAACAAAATACTGGGGAGGACTTTAACTTTCTGAACCTGGATTTTACACCTCTGTTGGTGAATGAGGCCCATTGTCTTCTGTGTGTCTTCATCATCAATCGTCTAAACCTGACTAACATTTTTCAAATGAGCCTGTCATGTCATCGCCGTGCTTTTTTGCAGGAGAAGGGAAACGTCGGAGTCGTGTTCAACGTCGGGACGGACGACATCAACATCGAAGAAACCGCAAAGTTTGTAAATGACGGAAAGTACCATATCGTGAGATTTACGCGGAGTGGCGGTAATGCCACGCTACAGGTGGACGACCTGCCTGTCATTGAGCGATACCCTGCAGGTAGGAAACCGGCTCCGTTGTGCGCAGTTTGCCCTGTTTTACAGCCGTGCTTTTAAAAAAAGTCATACTAATAATAAAGAATTTGAATGTTAGGGAGGTACAAGAACTGCCAAAAACTGTGTGGAAGGAAAAAATGAGCATTGTGTGCAGAACTGTTTTGTGTTTTATTTCCGGTGTTCTTTGTAATGTCAGTGAAATGACAGTGACATTATTTGAGCCCAACGCTCAGAATTTTTGAGTTGCCAAACTGGAGAGCGTTTTACCTGCTGAGAGGCTTGACAACTGCTTCAGAATTTCAGAAGTAGGTAATTAGCAAAGTGATTGTTTATTTTTATTTTTGTTTTATTTTATAAAAATACATTTTGTACTTATTTTGTCTACAGCAATAGTCACAAGTACTGTGTATTAGCGGATTAATGCGCAGGTACAGTATATATTCAAATGCTGTGCCTAGTTAAGGAGCCATTTAGGGGAGCGGGGATCTTTATATTTACCTATATTCCAACATACGGTGCAGTAGCTGTACTGTAGGTAGCTCTCCAGCCATTGCTTATGTTACCATGGCAACCCCACCACTGACCTGTAATTTACTGTGCAATTTATTGTACACGCACACACAGACACACACACATGCACACTCATTGATATTACAGTACAGATACACATGGACATGGATGCACTCATTGATACGCACTCTGAGTAAGTCCCTACATGCTCACACACATAGAGTAGATGCACACACGTACACAAGCACACAGAAACATACACACTTATGTATGTACGCACATTCAAACACACACGCCAAGCGCAGACGTCACCTCTTCATACACTGAAGGATGAATGAGAGAGGACGCCCCCCACGCTGATATGATATCTACAACACTTTAGAATCACTACCCCCACCCCTTCAAACATATATATTTTTTAAAATATCAAAACATTGATGCTGATTGATTTTGCAACATTTCGATTTTAATCCCTGTGTTAATCCAGAGGCAGTTTGTGAGGTGAACTAAAAACCGCTAATCCCGGATTAGATATTAAGCAAAAAAAATTCACAAAAGTTCACAGGCAAAAAAAAATTAAATTCCCCTCCCCACGAATCCCACTGAGAACATTAACAACTTCAAAAAGACACTCGAGCACAGGAGGTCCATCTGAGCATGCTCTGAACAGCCTGCTCAGTCACTCACGGAGTTCTTAATGCGGACATTAACCAAACAGCGCTGAATGCATTATGTTAACGGGCGCTAATTAGCAATTAATGCCACGTTTCCATTTGTGCAAGCGTTAGCCGACTATTAATAATGAATAATTAACTGGTGAAAACACGTGCGTCGTCACCTCTTGTTTGTCTAGCCAAAAGTGCTATGGCCTTTTCGTTCTGCGACACAATGATGATGATTCATTTAGAAAATCTTTGTCCCGATATTTCACATTTTGAGCACGTTGGAGACTTGGATGAAGAATATACTGAGAGAATCCAGAGCAACACTCCAACTCTGTGTTTGGAATGGTCTTTTTTGAATCCATAAATCGGAAAAAATATAACGGTCTTCTTTGAATCCATGCCAAAATACAATTGATAAAATACAGGCTATTTCAAAAGGCATTACTAAGATTAAGAAATATAGAGAAGGCATGCATTTATGAATACATCAAAATGTACATTCATATTACATTTAATGTGTGAAAAATGCATAATAATCACTGCCTTTTTAATAATGCAAGAATGTTTGGAAGTATATGGTAAATGCATGGAAAATGTATGCTCATTGTATTATATTGGCCTATTCTATTATATGTTTTTATTATAACATGATGCGTGCCACAGGAGATCTGTTGTCTGTGAGTTTTTAACATGACTTCAGAGGTATTCCATAGTCTGTCAGGCAAGCGAATCCGAAATTAACTTTTAAGACTCCCAACTTATGTAAAAAATAAAAATAAAAAATAGATCAATTAGCCGAGAGCACTTTGTGTTCATGGGAAATTGATTGACATGGCCTCTTAGGAAAGAGGCTGAGATAAACCCACAAAAATTTTAATTTAAATTGTTACAAGGGTGTGAACCGAAGATAAGAGCAGCAAATTATTACACGTTCATAAATGACACTTCTCACACAAAAAAAAAACAGATGAGTATTGATTGTGATATTACGTATTGCTGCTGCGGAGAATGAAATACAGCTCATTTATGCAGAATTACTGCACTGCGGAAAGAAAAAGATATCCATTTGTATAAAATGCCAATTAATACCCCCCATGTTTCAGTCATGTAACATTGTTGCAAATAAGCGGACAAAAATACACTTGTACCTATATGATTTGTAGTATAAGAACGTAATACTTGTGAAATCATGATGATGGCGTGATATCTGTGCCACAAATAAAATAACTTGAACTCTCAAACACAAAAGAAGGTGAACTATGAAGCAACGTTACATTTATACTTTGTCTAAAGGGTCAGTGGTTGAGAGCCAGCCAGCTGTGCTAGTTCATTTATTATCAAAGCTAATGTTCGTCGAATTCAAAGGTTGTATTCTATTCACCAAAAAAGCACTGCTGTTCTGTATATTATTATTATTATTATTATTATTATTATTATTATTATTATTATAATAAATGGACTTTCTATAACTCCATTTAGCAATTCTGCATTGATATACGCCTGTTGTGCTTATATCATATTAGAGACTATATTATAGTATGACATACACATACAGTGATGTCTGCTATTTCGACAGTGACACAATTTTTGTAGTTTTGGCTCTGTACTCCATTAGATTTGATTTGAAATGGAACAATGAATATGAGGTTAAAGTGCAGCTTTAATTTAAGGGTATTTACATATCTTTAAGGGTATTCACATGCACGTATTTATATACATGTAATATACGTAATGCGTATTTATTCACACATATCGTGTGAACCAAGAAAGTGCAGAATTTATACATAGTCCCACCATGCATTTTGGGGGACCAAAAGTCATTTTAAGTAAAAAAATGTTTTAAGTAAAAGCAGTCTGGCCCTTTTCTCTCACACGCACACGCACGCACACACACACACACACACACACACACACACACACACACACACACATTACGTTACATTTGCTTACCAACCTACAGAAGTGGAGAACAGAGATCAGAGTTACTCTTAGGAATACAAAAGTGCTATATCACCAAGAAGGCAGAGCAGGCCCAGCTATAGTCAGTAAGTGTAACGCCAGCAAAATAAACCAATGATTAATAATGCAAACGAAAGTAAATAGCACGACACACACACACACACACACACACAATGTCTCTCACTCGCACTGTCTCTCAAACACGCGCACAATATCGCACAGGCATATTGGCAGTGTGCAGAATGGAACAAACTTGCCTGCAAACAGGGAACAGCAGAGAGCGCTGCACAGCAGTAGGAGACCATCTCCACCCTCTCTCTATCTCTCTCGCTCTCTCTCTCTCTCTCTCTTTCTCTCCCTCGCTCTCTCTCTCTCTCGCTCTCTCTCTCTCACGCTCTCTCTCTCGCTCTCTCTCGCTCTCTCTCTCTCTCTGCTACTCCATCTTTCATTTATCTTTAACTTTCCAACGGCTTCGATGGGAGGTTACGCGAGGGAGGGAGGTGCTGTCGGGGGGTTACCTTCTTGCACCGCCCTTTCGGTGCGAAATAGAACGGGGGTGAGCCTTAAGCGATTTTAGAGACACCCATCCCCACAGAGTAACACCCTCATCTTAAACCGATATCTAGTTCATATTCAGACTTTATTCCTTTTCACTCAGTACCATTAAAGGAGGTATATATTTACATAACAGCAGATCACACCCTCGTCTAAGCGCTGGCATACACATCAATACCGAACTCTCACTTTCAGAGAAGAGGAGAAACGTGGCAATGCCTTTCGGGGTCACTGACACAGTGCACAGATGCACTCCGGGGAGATGTCGGCACTAATTAAACCCATGGGGGTAGGGGTGTTTTACTCAGTGACAAGTTAGCTTGTAATTATACTGAGCCTGTTATGAACACAAGGCATATTTGCAGGAATTAAAGTGCACAAAGAGCAGAAAGAGGATCAACTAGAATGGAATACTCGCTCACAGGGTGTTGGTGATTATCTCGATTATATTTCATGGAGTGCTGTAAAATACCTTTTCGGCCGACCGTTAGAACGTATCGTCGCACTACGTAACACGGCAGGAAGATCTTGTTTCTGGCGGATATAAATACTGTTATTCTCTATGCTTTTGTCAACGCCTTCGCAGTGTACTCGCTGGTCCTTGCCCTAGGATTCTGGCCTGGATTCAATTGGCATTTATGAATTATGAGATCCAAATTAATTAAATTAAGTATTATTATTTTTTTTTTTTTTCATTGTTTTTTTTTTTCTTCACAGACACAGTTTGGCAATGTAATTTTGGTGATTTCTGAAGTCTCCAGAACTGTGCATATATGCATTTAAAAAACTTTAATTGTGTGTCAAAGTTAAGGAGAGATGTCGATTGAATGCAGGCCATTGTGTGCCTGAATTCCTGTTTGATTTTTTTTGCTGTCTTGATTCAAAAATTATCCATGAATGTTTATACCCTGAACTTGCTGTTGATTTATTGTAGCCTGCAAAGCAGTTTGTTTTTCAGAGTGAAGATGACAGATAATAAGTTATAAATGTCACATTTTACTTCTTTAATTATTTTTGTTTTATTCTAAATCACTTAACTGGGTGTATGTATTGTGTAAAACATTAAATTTAAAATATGAGAAATGTATAACTAGAATAAAAAATGCCAAAAAAGAAAACCAAAGAAAAAAGGAAAAATGTAATGAATATTATTTTGAAAAGATATGACATTGATATGTTTAAATTTGTGGTTTGGCTTGGTTTATAGCTTAACTTTATAGCTTATCTTTTTTCTTTTTGTCTTTGTTTAACTTAGATGAAGGTTAAACGTTCTAATTCTCAATTAATGTAGAAATAATTTGTTTGCTAAAATAATTAAAAATTAAATGATTGAGTGAAAGGTTTGATCAATGAAATGTTTTAGGTAGCTTTGTTTTTTAAACTTCCAAAACTTACAAAAACACTCTTGTGACAGTTGTTATAGCTCAGGCATTAAGTATTAACATTTAACCTTTGACCTTACAGATTTTAACCAATGAAATGTCTCTTTAAACTTTAAAGGCAACAATGATAACGAACGCCTGGCGATTGCTAGACAGCGAATCCCATATCGGATCGGTCGAGTAGTTGACGAATGGCTACTCGACAAAGGTAAAAAAAACATTGATTAAAACTTCAAATAAAAATAATTTGAACATAACCAAGTAACAGTTTGTACCACCAATAAACTTCAAAAAATATATAAATTCCCAGTAATACCAAATAAAAGAGAAGTAAAAAAAACAGCAAAATGTAGTTTGAAATATTTGCATATTGTGTAATAGTGTGTTCATCTATTTTATAGAAGTGGCATATGTTTAGCGTTTCCTGTTAACCTCAGGTTAAAGGGACTGTAAACATAACTATAACACAGTCTAGTAATATTAGAACTGTTAACAAAAATATCGATAAATGATTTTTAGTGTTGTTTTATCTTTTTGTAAACAACTAAATGGTCAATTTAAAAATGTCCAAGTAGCAAATTATATGAATATATGAATATTATAGCACACTATATATTTATATGCATATATACATCACGTATATCTGTGATTTTCTGTGCTTTTACTATGAATTATTGAAAAACGCTGTTAAAATTCATAACAGTTATAAATAGAGTGCAATATAATTTGGCAACAGATTTAAGTCCCTTTAACAAATATTGCAAATATAAGGAAAAGAAAACCTTTTCTTTCTTTAATTAAAACACTGATTTTGGTGCATGCTTTATTACTTGTATGCTAAAAAAAAGAGAGAAATTAATGCTGTATCGCCAATGAAAAATGGTGATTTCTTTTGAAGGTTTGCTTTTTTTTAATGTTGCATTTTAATGGACTTAATGCCATGAATGAATCATTTGTCTTGTGCTACATACTCAAGTCATCTTTACATGTGAATCACCTCTTCAATTCTTCCCGTCCTTGCTGAAAGGCAATCAGAAATGCATGAAGCAATTACCGGAGCAGGCCAAACTGACCCACTTAAAACTGAGCCATTCGTTGAAACAAATCTCCAGCCAGCTTGCTTTCTTTTAGGATATACGCCAGTCTTCCTGCTTGGCATTTAAGTTTAGAGCTGGGGAACTCAGTTACTCAGTTATCATTTAAATGTTACATCTACAGTATTAGCTTGTGCATTTTCCCTCCTTATTCTAGATGAGGTGAAAGCATCCCTTAACTTCACAAGATGGCAGTACACCGATCAGAAGGAACACAATCAGAAAGACATGTGAAGCTAATATAAATAGATTAATAAATAAACGAATACACAAGTAGGCTACTAATGATAAAAGCATGAGGATTCATGAGTATCTTAATGGGTGAAGCTAGCAGATACCGCTAAACACTGTGTTCTGTTAAACAGTCAAAAATCCATGCCACTGATTACTTCACTCATTAAACACAAGCAAACATGTCACGTTTATTGAACAATTTTACGTCGGCATGTTCTAGGTTAGGTTTGATTGCATTAATTGAACATTAGAGTGCTCTTTGGGACAGTGGGTGCTTGTGCTAATGGACTATCATTACTACTAGATGTTGTGGGGATAGCATAAGAGTTTGTTTTGATGTTCAGTATACGGACACATGCACTCACACCCACATAAAAATGCATTTATAATGGAAACTGTCACGAGAGGATTACAATGGAAGGAAATCAAAAGATATTTTTGATGCACTTTGTTTTTGCACTGGCTACGTGTGGGTGATGCTTAAGAAAACATATCTCATTAATCATATTACAGATATCCCCCTCCTGTTTTTTCATGAACTCAAAACTTAGTAATTAGTTTTATGTGTACTTTCTGTTGATTAACAATATTTGGACAGAACTCTGAAGGAACAAGTATTTTAGTTTTTCATTTTTAAATGGATTTGATTGCCCTTTTAGCAAAGCCGCAATGATAACGATACAGCAGCTGTTTGTTTTCTTTACTTAATCTACATTTCATTGGCATCCCATCATTGTGAAAGCGATAAATTAATGCCGCTGCCGTCCGCGCAGTGGCGGCGGCGGCTAATTTATCGCCCTCGTTGGCCGCCCTGGCGAATAATCGCGCCTCCTCGCCCGCGATTATTCTGGCCAAGGCCCCTCTGTGCCGGGAGGAGCGGGGCCGCTCAACGCTCTGGTTTGTTTGCGACGCTGTCTCCCGCAGGACGCCAGCTCACTATCTTCAACAGTCAAACCACCATTAAAATCGGGGGCCGGGACCGCAGTCGTCCCTTCCAGGGGCAGCTGTCCGGCCTCTACTACAACGGGCTGAAGGTGCTCAACATGGCCGTGGAGGTAGACCCCAACGTCCGGGTGGAGGGCAGCGTCCGCCTGGTGGGCGACCCCCCCTCGTCCATCACCCCTCACTCCAGCGCCACCGCCAACCGTTCCGAGACCTCCACCTCTATCACCGAGATCACCACCACGACCGCCTCCAACCGCCGGACCAAGCAGCCCGGACCTCGGGAACCGCAGCAGGTCAGACGCCCCCCGCCCGCCCACCCACCCACAGCCCGTGACAGACCCCCCGTGACAGACCTGCATCGCTGTTTTTCTTTTTTAGGGCCGGTGGGGGGAGGGTGGGGGTGGGGGTGGATGTGGACGTGTTGTAAATACTGTGCATTTTACCCTTTCAGACATATATCTAGGCGAGGTTCTAGGCATCTACCTCTTGCTAAGATCTCTGACTCAAGGTTACGGACAAAGGGCATTGGTTTAGATTGAAGGACGGGCAAATCTGCGTCTTCATTTTTCATAATTAACATCGTTCGAGTCGGTCGGGATTTGTTGAGGGAACGTAGAGCACGCAGGCAAATTAAACCTAGGTGCGGTTTTCTGCAGGAGTGGCTTAAGTGGCATGTTGAATGTTTCCATCCATCCAAGCTCATTTTTATGGATTTTAATTCAAATATTCTTTCAGAACACAAAATTAAGTTCTGATCTCGGTATATTTGCTCGTTAGTAATCGCGAGGTAAGTTAATTGTGCTTTTCTTAGCGAACGGCCTTAAGGGGTGCTTGAATATGATTTTTCTCACTGCGTCTGCTTCCGGTCCTTCCGTGTTTCTGGTCTTCATCTTCTTTTGAAATTGGATTTTGTTTTCATTTCATTTTCATTTATTTATTCATTGTCCTCTTGCCCGGATGGCATTTCCAAATGCAGGAAAGTCCGGTCATATGCACCTGAAGTGCATAGTTTGAATTATTTGACGATTGGAAATGTATTTGTTCCCCAAACTTTACGTCAAGGCAGTCTGTGTCTGCTGCAACGTCTCGCCATTCTTTTGGGCCCATGCTCCAGATACATGTGCTTCTTTTCCTCTGAGGGGATCTTTAATGTTATGCGGCCGCTAAAGGTTCGGAGTCAAATGCATACACTTGTACTTAATCATATCTTCGTGACCGTTTAATACCGCAGTATCGATGTCAAACCGGAAAAAGATAGCTCTGTGGAGAGAAATGGAGATACGTGGATACATTACAGGCTGTCTCGGGTCTCTTGTAATAACCCTGGGAGTGCTGGGGATGGATATTGTTCCATATCTGTGGTGATTATGAAGCACAGTACTATGTGCGCTGGGCTTAATGTAAGGCGTGACCCGAATGCACTGGTGCACTGATGAATAGATCATATCGCGGATAGAGCTCAGTGAGTGAGTGCTTCAGAAACTGTCTCTCTCTCTCTCTCTCTCTCTCTTTTTCTCTTTCTCTCTCTCTCTCTCTCTCTCTCTTTCTCTCTCTCCTCTCTCTCTCTCTCTTTCTCTCTCTGTGTGTTTGTGTGTGATGAGAGCGTTCATTTGCATTTGTGAAGGTCACCCCTCGACACCAGTTTAAGCATGACTGCTCAACCCTGCTTATGCTTATCTCTTTTCACACTGGGAGAAATGGCTGTCTTTATTGAAGAGGATTGTTTGTGTGTGTGTGTGTGTGTGTGTGTGTGTGTGTGTGTGTGTGTGTGTGAAGAGTCCAGATCTGATTTGGCCGTCTTTGCGAACGCAAAGTGTTCCTTGTCCTGTCTTCAAGATTGCTCTATTTCTCGTGATTTACACCATACAAAATGGCCTTGGATGTGAAATTAGAAACTTAGATTATTTTTAGTGCGCTGGGAATAATCTGCCACTGTTGCCACGGGAACAAGGGCATCAGTTATTTCTAATACACAAGGGTTTCTTTGTGGGGTTTTTTGTGTTTATCCTGTAAGGAAGGCAGTGTTCTTATAATATTTGACTGTTGTAGCTGCAAAGTTTTCCTACAGCACATTTTGTTTCTCTCCGCAGACTAGGAGCACGTCTCCCCGCGTCTCGCCAAACAGTGCAGTTAAACCTTGGCGACTTCCTCTCTGTTGCCATGGCAATTGTTGCATTTCCTTGGCCCTTTTCCATTCCTGTACTGACTGTCTCCACACTCACTGAAATGCGCTCTCTGGTCATTCTTTTGTTCAGAGTGCTCTATCAAATGATAGCTTGATTGGCTGGATTTGCTAATACACTCTGGGCCTGATTACCTAACACCTTTAGTGTGTGCAAAACCTTTTTGCACATTCAAAACTAATAACACAACCAATGATCAGTGCAAAACAAATACCATGACCAATCATTGGTCCTGTTATTGATTTTGCCTGTGGTAAAAGGTTTTACGCACGCTAAATGCCTTAGTAAATCAAGCCCTCTATGTACAATCCTTGATTTTATGTCCATGTTTCACAATTATCCTGGTGCTTGGTTCGATATGCCACAGCCTCTTGCCTCTTGAATGCATTACGCACTGGAGCTTCACCTACCACCTGCATCTCTGTCTTTCCTCTAGTCAGTATTTTATACACCCAGAAATACCCGCCCACTTGAAGGAATACACTGATTTCAGGGGAGGAGCGAGGCTCTTTAATAAATCCACTTAAGCAGTCACAAATGCCCGCAGCTGATTGGGCTGGCGTATCACCCTCTGCGTTCAATTTGTTCTGCCTTCCCCCCTACATTATCTCAGTCTTTAGCACAGCGATCACCAGGGGCTAGTTTCTTTGACTGCTTATAAGGGGAGGTTGATCCAGGCGACACCGGTTGTATCGGTCGGCCCTCTGCGTTCGAAGAGGGTGGCAAGAGACGAGGGAGAACCAAACCGCCACGGCGTAATGAAGCCCCGCAGCGCCCCACACAGAAGCGCCATCCCGCTATAATGGAGCGCCGCTGTCGCTCAAGACACTAATTGATTCCCGTCTCTCTGGCCCTCTTCACACAATGGGGCGGGTGAGCAGAGTGCAGCAGGTTATGGTCGGGGGAAAACAGCAGATTAGACTTTCTCCCGGGCCTAACTCTACCCCCTGCTCTGACCTACGCTGTCATCCCTCCACTTTCACCACACACCAGCCCAATTTAATTACAAGACAATTACAATGTCTTCTCCAAGAAAGACACACTCAAGCTTGTGCTGGACCGGCGGTATGGCTGTGTCCCCTTTAAACGTCTTAAGGAGCTTTAACATTTTATCTTTATTTAACCATGTAGGTCAACTGAGAGCTCGGTTCTAATTTGCAGTGTAATGAATCACAGTGAGCAGGTAGGGGGGCACAATGAATTGCCTAGCCAATCAAGTGTAGCCCTCCTGGAGGTGTCGCAGGCATGACTAAACGAGAGCAGAGACGCAGGGCGAGAAGATTAAAGAGCCCTTCCCACCTCTGACTCATTGTATTGTGTTTTCAACAGAAAAGCAGTAATGTCGCGAACCTTTTTTTCCTCTCTTCCCTCCGCACCGCCGTTTCCCTTTTGATAGCGCGGGTGCCCGCATTCTTTGCTGTGTCAGGAAAGCCGCCGGCGTTTCAAACTTTTCAAAAGCGCGAGGGAAAATACGGGCGTTCAAACAAAGTTCAGGCTCGAGACGAGCAAAGAAGTGAAACAGTCACAGTTGCGTGTAATTGCACAGCATCCTGTGGGTATTGCATCACGGGCTGGTAACAGCGATGCAGAAAGGAGAGAATGAATAATGAAAAAGGAGATAATGGACGTTAGCTCTGCCAAAGGTATCGCCTCGGGGTGACCAGTCGGCTTCCCGGGATGTGTGGACGGCAACAGCCGATGATGTGCAGAGCCGTCACGCGAATACGAGTGCGAGAGGGGGTTGAGAGAAGAGAGAGGAAGAGAGGGGGAGGGGGAGTGAGAGACTGAAGTAGTCTGTAACGTCAAAATCTCAAAAAGAGGCTCCGCACACACAAAAATATGCTCCACTTCGTTTAATTCAAAAAAGCGTGTCGCCCTGGAAGGTCTTCTTCAGCTACACAAAGAGCTTCCGGGTCGAAACCTGCACTTGAAGAAGTCTTTCCAGGTCCAAACGTTGCTTGAGTTAGAAGAAGTGGAGCGTATATCTGTGCGCTGAGCCTTTTCCTTTTGAGATTTTGATGTTATAGACCTTTTCTTCTCCAGCACCAGACAAGAGGACGAATGTGCGTGTCACTTTCTTTTGAACTAGACCGAAGTAGTCTCTCACTCCCCCCCCCACCACCCCTGCACTTCCCCCATGCCAGGCTGCCCATCACTGTAGCTCCGCCCCCTCTCTGAGGCCACTGAACAGCACACAAGCAGCTATGGAGAGCACGTTCATGTGCCCTGCTGAGTGGTTATATACTCAGAGAGAAAGGGTGAGGGAAGGTGAGCAGGGGTGACCCAGATACAGGAGAGATGGGTTCAGCCGACGGAGCTTAGGTTCGCTCTCCTCCTCACCGGAGGCAAGCATTTCATCAAGGAACCTCTGTTTAGTAACCTCTTCTCAGACAGGCACCTCTCGCCGTACCCTGATCCAACACGTCAGGCTCAATCAGAGGCTAACGGCAGAGAAGCGCTTGCTTTGCCTGCAGACTTCCCAAACAGGCTGAGAAAAAGCCTTTCAGCGCTACCTTTCTTGTCAGACACAACAGGTCTCAATCCCTGTGTGCTGACGAGGGACAAAGATGAATGCGGGATGCCATTTTACAGACGGAGAGAGAAATTCAGTTCCTTGCCATCGTTGCTCCTTAACAAGCATCTTCAACAATGCGGAATATGGCTCTCAGCCACAGCCTATCTCTTATTGGATTTTTGGTTCTGTTTCCTGCAGGGACATATTGTACAGATATACAGATCAAATACTCAATGTACAGATATGCACGCACATACATGATGCACCCGCGTGCACATACAGACACATATACGAGCGTACATGCGCCCACATGCACACACAGATGCACGTATGTACACACATACAAACACATACATACACACACACACACATACGCACATGCCCATACAGACACACTCACAAACACACACACACACATGCATGTACAGACAAACATAAAAACACACATACACATGCATGTACAGACACACACACATACGCACCCACACGCATGTACAGACACACACACTCCTACAAAGACAGGCCCGTTAAATTTGTGATTACAACGCATAAGTCATCCGCCAGGTTGCAAGCTCCATAGCGGGGACGTAATTCATAGGCGGCGCAGTATTTTTTTAGCACGTCGTTACTGAGCCATCCCCCCAGACTAGGCGTGCGATGCTTGGCGCGGTCTGATTGCTTTTCATTACGACGCCTTTCGCTGGCCCTGTACCCACCTGAAACACACTCTTAAGTGCAGCCGCACCCCCCCCCCGCAACCCCCTCGTTCCTCCCGCTTCTTCCAACAGCCGCCGAAGCGTTTACTAGTCCATCTGAGCAAATAACGAGTCACTATGGAGATTACCGTCTACTGTAAGAATCAACCGATGCTTATCCAGCTCTGCATTTTCATGGGCAATCAATAATACATGTCGCGAATGTAAGTCTGACAGCGGGATTATTTCACCGGCAGTTATTCGAGTCTGATATACTGTCGAGAATTAACGTTACACACGGCTGAACGTGCGACCATCAAGATCCTCCGTCGTTGTTGGGTTTTTATACATCAGTACTTGGAGCTGAAGTTCCGTGGACTAGGCCAGAAAGTTTTGTACCTGCGCGCACTGAATAGTTGCTTTGTGTTTTGTTTTTCTCTGTGAACCGCTTGGCGTGCTTTGATAAACATATGCAGCTATTCCGCTATGCAGCTGAGTTCTGTTTTCTTAACATACAGATGAGCAGTTGAATCTAAAGGTGGTTCAGGGGATGAAATTGTAATATCTATAAATGTAATATGTAAATGTAAATTTTATTCTGGATTGTCACTCCACTAAGGGCTAGCTCTTTAGCTGGATGTGTCATCCAAGAATAGCTGGAGAACGTGAATCACAAACACAAATCTATAATTAGGGGTGAGTTACTATACGGGCTGCATTTTTCTTTCCAAATGATTAACATTGCTTTTCACGCTGTACATAATTTTTAATTTTTTTTTGTGACTAATTTTTGCAGCCAGTAATCTCCCAATAAACGTTTTGTACCTTGCCTCAAAAAAAAAACATAAAAAAATTAATAAAGATCATTCCAAGGACACTGATAAAGGACTGTAATACATGATTAATTACTCAGTTATTAGTCGTAATAATTAATGAGGGGACGTGCCACTGAGGGTAAAACAATGTAGCGTGTTCTCGATTCCGCGCAGGTTACTCTCCGCGAAGGCGCTTCAGTTCAGTCAAGACCACAACTGGTTAAACCTGGCGGTTTTGGAAATTAAACCACGGTGCCGGTGCGGCTCTTGCAGACAGTTGGTGAGCGGGGAAGGGCTAAATTAAAGTTTTGTTTTATTGCATATTTCTGTAAAGGCCCACCGTCGTTACAAAAGGGGAATAACCGGGGATCTATTACGATTTTCCTTCGAGAGGCTTTAGTCGTGTTCCTTTTCTCCGGTGTGAACTTTTCCGTTATTAGTCTTTGGAAGTAAAGTGTCAGCTGTGTTGAAGCGATATACAGCAGCAACTTTAATGAAGCCACACGGCCTCCAGGCTCCTTCTGAACAGGGCTCTATCGATTACTTTATGATTCATCTCACCGTCCTGCGCCTGTATCTGTGCCTGGGCCAGTTTTAGGCCAGTCATTTAAGGTTCTTTGGCTTTTATTAATGGACGTCCAGGGTAGACAGTAGCAGCTGTGCACTGTACACCTGTGTCGAAATCAGAGCATTGCTGTTGCCGTAGAGCAGGGGTCCTCAAGCTGATCCAGAAAGTTTGTTCCAACTAAGCAGTTACACAGCTGATTCTAATGACTGTAAGTGGTTGATTAGTAGAATCAGGTGTGTAACTGCTTGATTGGAACAAAAGCCTGCGCCCACACCGGCCCTTTCTGGATATGATTGAGAACCCCTGCCGTAGACCTCACTGTCGCCGGAGCCATCTACGTCGCATTAAAGGCGTTAACCCGCGGCGCGCCTCCGCAAGCTCGGATCCAGGTGGAGCGGATGTTATTGAGGAGTCTTCCCCCCTCATGTGGCTATACTTAAAATTGCTCATGCGGGGAGGGATGGCTCGTTCGGTTAAGGCGCCACACTGCGGTACGTGTATGAGCCCCACGACCGTAGACCGAATCCGGACTGTGCCAGCACCGACCGTGGTCGGTGGCTCCATAAGGCGACGCAATCGCCAATTGCTATTTAATGGGAATGCGAGGGTTCAGTGGGATAGGGTCCCATGTGCATCGCTATCTAGCGGCCCCTGCCGGCCGATCGGGTGCCCGTAGATTGCAATCATGCCGCGCATGAAGGGTCCCTCCTCGGACACCACATGCAATCTCAGCTGTAGTCTGCGGCGTGTGAAGAAGCAGCTCGCGACACCGCGTGTTTCGGAGAACAGCGGAGGTCTACGCTCTCCCAAATCGGCAGTGGGGTCGGCCCAATGCACGCGGCTGCGGTTGCAGACGATTGGCCATTCCAAATCGGGGTGGGAATTGGATATGCTCTGCCCCGCGATGGGTGCTTTTAAAAAAAATGAAAAAACGCTCCTGCCTACTATGTCGGGTATTCTTAACATTGAAAGTATCGCCTCTTTGCATTTATGCTGGAAACACTGCAATCTTATGCTTAGCTGAAATTAAATTAAGTGGTGCGACCCAGCGCAATGTAGTTTCAGTGGACATTTGTAACCCATGTTACTAAACCCTGGGACCTCCTGTAGTTTAGAAAAAAGAAGGACGAAAGGAATTTGGGAGCTGGCCATCTTGGATAGTGTCCAATAAGCCGTGGTTCAGTAAATGAAGCGTTTTAGAACATGTTCTTTCTGAAATCCAGGTCCATTACTTGACCTGGATTTGACTGAATGTTGATTGATTTTTTTTTTTTATTTGTCATGACTAGGGATGATAGAGAAGCAGGTTGGTTGTGGGACGGTTGTGCTGTCACCATAGAAACCAGAGAGAAGCTTCATCAATCATTATGTAAATTTGTAATAACACGTAGGGTAAGGCCAATGGCGATTGGTGTATAATTACTTTTGCGATTCCTGCAGGGTGTGGTGACATCACAGCTATCTTATTTCTGTTTTGTCATCACTGGTCATGATGGGAGAAGAGCTGAGAACCGAGCCTCACTTTGACATAGGCCTGGACTCAAGAAACAATTGACCTCACCATTAAATTCAACTTTTTTTTTTTCTCTTCAGAAAAACATTTTAGCATGAATGAACTTGTAAAAACCTGAGAAGTGATTGAATTCAGGTCACGAGTATTGCAGTCGGGCCTTTGATTTGCGGCTCTGTGTTTGTAACCTTCGCATTTGATGACCATTGAGGCGGCAGTGTTTACCTCCGGAGTAGCCCCTGCTGGGTAACTAGGTTATTTTTTATGTGTTGCACTTTTTTTTTAAAGATGGAGGAGGGTGAGGCATTATTCCATAATGGGGGTGCTACCATGCGCTGTCAATCACTGGCTTATGTAAGCCA
Source organism: Ilyophis sp. 1 JC-2022 (assembly GCA_022702515.1). Taxonomy (NCBI): domain Eukaryota; kingdom Metazoa; phylum Chordata; class Actinopteri; order Anguilliformes; family Synaphobranchidae; genus Ilyophis; species Ilyophis sp. 1 JC-2022. The sequence continues at coordinate 104,722,146 of CM040405.1, forward strand.
ATCGAGACCTTGCTCCACTTGTGCGGAATTGCACACAATAGCTCTGTCCGAAGCTGAGGCTCCCGAAGGCTCAATATAAGTACTAGAACACATCTGAAATGATGAGTCTTTGTATATATGAGTCAATTTAGGATGAATATTTAATGAATAT